>JAWNPL010000207.1:2127500-3340000 GCA_035047545.1 Drosophila paranaensis | reverse complement strand
AGTAGTAGTAGTAGTAGTAGTAGTAGTAGTAGTAGCAGTAGTGGTAAGAGTAATAAAATCTGTTAGTAGGTTAGCAGTGGGTTCGCTCGACTATCTCAATCAGAGATAAGCTTAACGCGACTTTCAAGGTGGCCCTTTATGCTATAGCTGAAGATTGAAATGACGATGAAGCCATGAAGCCATTCTGGAACAATGCCTGCAGCTTGAGCTCTTTTCGAAATATATCATAAAGAGGTTTATGACTCTATTAGAACTCAGCAACAGTTATGGGTCTAGTCTGCATACAATTACCGAGAATCGCATAGAAAGGCGTTTAAATGCTTGAAAATCTCTCTCTTCAGAGTAAAGAGTTTCTGATAGTAATTATAAGTAAATATTTGTGAGCGCTCCCAAGCTCTTCGAAAGTTTTCGAAACTCATTAATTTTGATATTTTTGAGAAATGAGTTTTTCGAAACATTTCGTATATGCACACACACAGACACACTCACACACCCGTCTTTCGATGTCCAGGTGTTTCGCCCGCATACGACGGATTGCAGCTAGCAAATCGGAGTTCGCGCTGCTCTTTGGCTTGTTGTTGTAGCTAAATTACATGCAAAATACAATTTATTGAAGGTGAACGGAAATGTGAGCTAATTTTTGAATGATTAATGCGTTTTCGCATTGGGCTCGCTGGCCAATAGTGATTTACTTTAATTAATTAAAATGCCAGCAAATGCCGCGATACTCGTTAAACAAAACAGCAAGCCACAATGACAACACCTGGAAAACGGAGCCAACGAAGCGCTTAAAAGTTTCTTGACCTTCACGGCGATGTTTTCTTTGCGCAACAACAACAACAGCAGCGGCAGCAGCAGCAGATAAGAGCTGTAACAGCAACCGATTCATAACTCACGACTTTCGCGACAATTTTCACCTATAACTCATCTAAATGGTAACGAAAAAACCCGCCAAAAAAGGCCAAGCGCAAAAACCCGTTTGCAGCCAAAATGAACGTTTTTTTTTTCGCTATACTCTTGGCGGCAAGTGAAAAGCGTTTTGTGAACGGGCTGGCAGCGTAATCAAATTAAGTACGCGCACTTATATAAATGCAGTCTATTAAAAGCCCATGATGGACTTTGACCAAAACGATCTTGAGAGCATCATCATTTGTAAGAAATATTGTCAGCCTAATGAATACATTCATATATAAGTATTATTAATATATATTTATATTTTCTTCACAATATTAAACAAATTTTATATTTCTATTACTGTCTAATGATTATATATTGCTGACTATATTTTATCGATATAAATCGATAAGTTTCCAATACTAATAAAGCGGAAATTTGATTAAATATGTCATTAAATATTTTTTTTAAATATTTAAAAATTATATTTGATGTATAATCGATTACACATGTCTACTTATTTAACTGAAATAATCGAGGAATATATATAAATATATATATATTTAGCCGAACCCATCAAGATTTGTAGCATAAAGATCAAAACCGATTTATTTGCAATATTAATTACATTCAATTTTATTATATATTTAAATTGATCGATATAAAATCGATAAATCGATAAGTGCTTTTCGCTCTCTATGAATACCCTGCAGAGCATTGAAATTTCGTTGCTCGATACGCCAGTTTCTTCAACTCGTTTCGGAGCATTTGTAATATAATAAATACTGCATTTTATTTAGACGTTAATTAAGTACTCGGACAACAGGTGTATATAGTATATGTATATATACTTTTATATTCATGCATATATATCTATGTAATTAATTGCAAGTCGCCTCGACGCGCTCACGGCTCGCATAATTCAATATTTTTCTGACTTTCGCATATTAATTTGCTGCATAAATTTGACAATTTTATGACAGGATATTTTTCACTTTTTTTTTTTTTATTTTATTTCTTCTTTTTTTGTATTTGATTTTCTGCTGTGGCTGCGGCTGTTGCGGTCAGTGCCAAAGGCGCAGAAATATTTATTGTAAATATAAATATGTAAAGAAAGAAAAAAAAAAGAGTTTTTTTTCATTAATTTACTTTTATATTTTGTGAATTTTCGTTTTTGGTTTTGTTTTTGTGTTTGATTTTTGGCTTTGGTTTTTATTTTTATGTGCATCATTAGAAAGTGAATTGCGCGTGTGTTGTTGGAGTTGTTTTATTTATAGTTGTTGCTGCTGCTGGTTGCTGTTGTTGCTGTTGTTGTTGTTACTGGTTTGCTGTCTGATCGGCAGCACCTTTCTCTTAACGAGAGAGCGAGCCGGGAAACAAAAACAAAATCAAGCCAAGACAAGCGAAAAAACGAAGGAGAAGAAGATGAAGAAGAAGAAAAACAGCTCAGTGCCAAAATCGATTCGCTTCGGTTGGAAATAGCCAGACTTGGCTATCGCTGGAATTGGGAGTTGGGCTGGGGGCCGGCTCTCGGATCTTGGGAATGGAATGGGACGCCGAAGGCAACGGTAGCGATGGACGATTTATGGGGGGCGCACTGTCCGCATTTTATGGCAAAAATAAATTAAATGCAAATTAACAAACGTTTTTCAGCGCTGAAACGAAACTGAAACAAAACACATTTTCAATGGGCCAAGACAAGACGGCTCGGGTAAGAAAGCCGCTCCCAGCCAAACAGCTAGCCAGCTAGCCATGTAATAAGCATTGTCAACGGATTCGCTTTGCCAACACCCGATCAATTTTATGCTACTCAACTTCATGTCCCACCTAGGCGCAGCCAAATCAAAGTGATATTAACTATGGCTTTATGTGTGGTGTATAGCTGTCATTAGCCAAATGCTTTTTATTTGGCTTGACTGATTCAGATATAGATACAGGGTTTTTGCTTTGTGAAATACTGGGTGGGAGACATGAGATATATAGATAGAAGTCGCTAGCATAGCAACAGCAAACTAGAAGAATGTTTTTTTATGAGTAAATAATGAATAAAATTTAATTAAAAGAAAAAAATATATATATATATATAATAAAATCTATGAGTACATAAAACCACTTAACTACTTATATGCCAGCTGTACTAAAAGAACTCGTTTTCAAAATAAAATATTGATTTAATATTATATTAAATATAAATATAAAATATATTATTTATTCCAATTCTTAACATGAATTAAACATTGCTAAAAAAAAACTATTTTAAAAATATTTAAAAATTCTTAATCAAATTCAGAGCCTCAGAAAATGTTGTAGAAGCTGTGTTGTCTATATTCTATCTTGATATTAGACTATTAGCCTTAAAGTCTACAATTTAAATGCAATTTATTTGCTTTATTATTTTTTTAGTGCTTTTTATTATCTATTTGCCTTATCTGTTCAATTGAAACTACTTCCTTTTACACTCGTAGCATATAGATTTGAAAGCTCATCTCTGACGCTGACAAAATGCGAAAGAAATAAAAAAAGTTGTCGCTATTTATGGAGTGCACCGGATGGCCTGTCCCTTAATGGGCAGATCCAGTTTGTTGGCTGTAGTGAACCTTGTGGCTTAATTAAATGTTAATATAACCACTTTTGGTTTTCACGGAGCCCATGGAACGGGCAACAGGCAGCCACTTGGTCCACGTCCAAGTGGTCCCCGTTGACCAAATCGTGTTTCACTTTTATTTTCATTAAAAAGCATAAAATTTCGTTGCTTGCGTCGCGTTGCTCGTTGTTTTTGAGTTTTTATTTTACGTTTGCAGTTGAACAATTCGCAACGGCACTTGGCTGACCCGTTTGGGTGGGGGCAAGTAGAGAGTGGAGTGGAGTGGACGAGGGAGTGTCTCGGGGCATTTCTATGTTTCTCATGGCAAAATGCTGCCGACATGCGACATGCGACAATTGAAAGTGTTGTCAATTTTGCTTGCTTTTTTCACTTTTTTCTATATATCTGTCTGCTGCCCATGTGTCGCTCGGTCTGGTCTGGTCAGGTCTGGCTGGGCGCGCTGCGTCCACTTGGCGGCCACTTCAGGGTACTGCTTCAGATTTCCGTCATTACTGTCATGCGACATTAATCTTTGTTGTTGCTGTGTATCTTGTTATTTTTATTATATATTTTGTTGTCGTTGTTGTTTTCCATTATTATGATTATTTCGCATTGTCTTTTTGGCGGCCGCGACTGCGTCCAATGCTCAGTTGGACAACCAGTTGACCCGGTGCCAGAGCCCAACACGTCTTCCACTCGCATATCGTTTTCGTTTTCATTTTCATGATCTTTACAGCTTTGCTCTGTGAAACAAGTTTCAGTTACACAAAAAAAAAACGTTATATATATATATATCTTATTCGAAATAAAGAAACGAATGTTTTTGACAATTCAGTGCAATGCCATGCGTACAAAAAGCCGAGACAAGTATAGAAAAAATGATGCAAGAAATGCGAAGAGCAAGCTCAAAATATTTTTGTTTCATTGGGCAAAAGCGAGAGAGAAAGGTGAAAAGTTAAGAGAGAAAGAAGATGAGGTAATTGGGAAACACGAATAGAATAGGGAGAAAGAAGCAGAATCAGATAAATAAAGTCACAAAAGTCATATGAGAATCACATAGTAAGGCTGTAGTAATATGTATACTCGCTCCTCTAATCTGCAGCTGATATAAATCACATAAATTAGCCATCATTTAAAGTCAATAAGTATTGAATTGGCCTTCACTTCGCCATCAGTTTCTCCGCTTATTGCAATTTATTCGATTCGAGCGAGCTGCACCTGCTGTCAGCTGATGAGCATTTACAAAGGTTTCATAAAAATCACCTTCAATATATCAAATTTTCTGCACAGCGCTGACTTCTGACCCCGCTGCAGCCCACCCGATCGACCCAGTTCAGCTTCTCGGCTGTTGTTGCTGCCTTTTAGCGGAGTTAAGTGTTGTGTACAATCGATCAGATCATGATATGACCTTTTCGGCGTATTAAGCAAAATGGATTTTGTTGTTTTTATTGAATCTCTCATACATAAAAGGCCAATCAAAAAATTTAGTCGTGCTGTGGCTCTGGCCGTAACTGACTTCTTCAATGACCCACTAACCGTTGCTGGCTATCGATCGAGCACGGAAGCAAAGCGTTTCGTATGCTTTTCATTTTGAATAATGGCAGGCAATACATATATATTCGGTTCTTAGACCGGCCTGAAAATAAATAACTACAGCTGAAATAGCTAAACAAATTATTAAACCAATTTAGCGCACTTTAAACCAGTTCATTATTATTATTATTATTATTATTTGCTGTTCTTGTTTTTTTTTTCTTTCAACCACAACAATTAATAACTTCTATTGTTGTTTGGGGCCCAGTTCGGTCGGCGCTTTTCATGCCATAATTTTCAGCTTCCGCAATTCGTAAATAATGGAAAATTTGGCAATAGTGAAACCAGTCGTTGAATGATTCATGAGTTTTTTTTCTCATATTTTTTTAATGCTTGTATTATTTATTTTAACTGTTTGATTATTATTATTTTCGTATTGCGTATGATCACTTTTTATATCATTATTGCTTGATTACTAATATATATACGAGTGAATGTTTAACTATGACACAAGTATTTAAATCTGAAAATAATGGATGAGCTAATGCTCAGACTTTAGTACATATTGACTAAGGCAATCGTCAGCTTTTGTCTACTCAAGAGTTTAGACATCAAATTTTTCAATTACAATCATAATGATGATGATTTATAGAACCAGTTATATTTTTTTTAATATTGTTGTTGTTGTTGTTGTATATTACGCGTGCTGTCGTTACCTTGACCAGCTGCGCGTACCACGTAACTGAAAAGTTCCCACAGAGATACGATACAAAAAAAAAGAGAAAAAATCAAAAAATAAACACGAAAAAATCATTTCCCGCTTCGAATGCGATTTCAAGGCGAAACCTTTCAATCTCTGCGAAGGGTGAACGCTCCGGGGGGCGTGGCGGGGCAAAAGCAAAAAAAATTAAAGCCAAACAAATTAAATGACAGCAACAAATTCACGAAGGCTATAATGCTGTTGAAGTTGAAGTACGCCTCAACTCGAGAGACAAACAAACAAACAGCGCGAATGTTGTAAAAACATTTAAAAGCAAATCAGATAATCCTGTTATAACTAAAATGCTAAAATGCCTCGCTGGAAGAGGAAGAGTTGAGAGTTCCCTAAATGGAAATGGCGAACGAACGCGAAATGCGAAGTGGAAGTGCCGATTGAGCAGGTTGACATAAGTAGTTCAGCTCATGGTTATGAAAGCCGAAGAAGTTTGAAACGATATTTGGCCTGCTCGAGACAGCCCAGCTCATAGAGCTGTGAATCATTTGTGGCTGAAATAATTTTATTACAGAATTTTATATAGAATTTGCATTAACTGGAAACTCATTATCTTTAGACCTGGTTCTATTCGTGTTTCTATGTTTCAAATTGTTGTTCACTTTTCTTTGGCTGTTTCTAATCTATCGAGCGTTCACTGTAGCATCTCATGCAGTTCAACTACCACCGCCATTAGAGCGAGCTGCAGCCCACACATGCAATTAATGCGGGCACTTCCGTAACGGAATTTGAGGCCCACGTCTTGAGGGCATTGCACCAGCCCCAGAGGTCAAAACAAGATACATTAGACCGATAACAGCTGACTGAAGATACCTGAAGACGCACGCTCACACATGCTAAGCTCAATGAGCTTCAAGTTTGAAGGAAACACAATGGAACTATAAGAAGCAATCTGATTGTAAAGTATGTGATAAATGTAATAGCTGTTATGATAGCAGAGATCTAATGAAAGCTTCCGATGGAGCTCATGAGAGTGCAGAGAATAGTAGATATAGAGTATATAGCGTATATAGAGTATATAGATTATATAGAGTATATAGAGTATATGGAGTATGTAGAGTATATAGAGTATATAGAGTTTGTAGAGTATATGGAGTATGTAGAGTATATAGAGTATATAGAGTACATAGAGTATATAGAGTATATAGAGTATATAGAGTATATAGAGTATATAGAGTATATAGAGTATATAGAGTATATAGAGTATATAGAGTATATAGAGTATATAGAGTATATAGAGTATATAGAGTATATAGAGTATATAGAGTACATAGAGTATATAGAGTATATAGAGTATACAGAGTATATAGAGTATATAGAATATATAGAGTTTTAGAGTATATAGAGTATATAGAGTATATAGAGTATATAGAGTATATTAGTACATCTTTAGATAACTCGATTATATTTATTCAGAATTTCATATCATAAGCATTCCTTCGTCTCTGCATCTACATCTCAGTCCCACTTGATCAGCGACTTACCCACTTATGGATTGGCCTAAGCTTATGCAAATTTCAACTCGAATCGCCTTATTCGAGCATCAGGAAGCGAATGGGCAAAAGTGTGACATAATAACGAGCAGCGGCAATGATTGGTGGATTTGTTAGTTTCGTGAGTATCAATGCTCAAAGAGCTCAGACATATGGCATGAAATCATTTGCGGTTGAATGCAGCGCCTAATGCTAGACAATTATTGCGATTACGTGCTGGATATTCGATAAAAGACTACATATCCATGCACACGCGCCCCTGCCCGCCGATCGATACCTGTATTGAGCACTCTGTGCTGCACATATCGATTACATCGCATGCAAACACTTCCCCATACAGCCAGACCCCGGCCTAGGCCCAGGCCCAAGCCCAGGCCACACTCCCAATCTCAATCTCAGCCAGGGTTCGAGTCGACTGCACACGAAACGAACTAAAATCGAAACCGAAACCAAAACGCAAAGTGTACACAAAAAAAAACCTTAATTACAACAACAACAGCAGCAATCACAACAATGAAGTCAAGCAAAACCTCAGACCCAGTCAGCACTCATCAGTTGTGAGTAGTACTCAGTGTAGTGAATAGTGAATCGTCTGTTCCAGTTCCAGGCAGGGCTATCATATGACCGCAAGTCGCTCCATTGAAGCATTGCAAATTTTCCAATACCCTGTAATCGTTGTTGGGCAAAGGAGGATATTAGCTATAGAGAACAGAAATTCGATGGGAGAACACTATAAATAGTTGAAGTAGGCATGAGTATGAAAAATAAGGTATATTTGGGCTTGATTTATCGATAATTATCGATTTATAGTTACGCTTAAACGAATATGCTGCAGTATAATAACTATACACTTCAGTTTATTATCAAATCGATATTTATCGATGTATGCCTGAGTCGAGTGTATCGATCTGTAGTCCTATATCGATATTTATCGATCAACATCTGGCTTCAGCTAAACACTTGCTGACTTCGAGGCATCTTCTAGTCGTGCCATCTCTATATTTGTGTCTTCAAAATTTTAGCACAAAAGAAAAACGCGTTGGGCCGCCTGAGACGAAATCTTGGACTGAGAGCCAGACTGAGAGTGGCAATAATGTTGGCAATAGTTAGCTACGGCTATAGTCTCGGCCCTGTTTGCGCCCGTCCATTGTCTTTTTGCGGCTCTTCGATTATAATGATGTGACGCCAATGGATGGATGATGCAACAATCTCAGGCCCTGGCCGACGTAATCGACAAACAGCTAAGCAACAACTCGCCAACGCGTCGGCAGTGCCAAGCAACAACTAAGCAACTTTGCTTAATTTGTTTACCCCCGATGCGGTTGATGCGACGCGTCGCTTCCTTTTTGGGCTTTTTGCTCAGTTTGAGTTTCAATTTCAATTTCAATTTGAGTTTCTTCAGCGTTAGCTTCAGCCTTATACAAAACATCATCCATACTTTATGATGTTGCCCGCTTGCACTTGCCGCACCAAATGGCAAACAGCTCTTATAAGCAAATGTCATTTCCACTTCCAATTGAAAGCCAGTTGACTTTATGCACAGTTTAGCTGTGAGTTAATGAACTAAACTGCGCCATAAACGAGATGCCAAAGAAAAGCCTGTTTATACCCTTGCAGAGCTTTGCTTCAGTTGCTCACGTAATGCCATAAACGACCCGCCATTGAGTTCCTGTAGTTGCCAACGATTTAGTGTTCGTTTGTGAAGCGAAAAAAAAAACGTATATTTGTTTTGTATGAATGGCTAAGTGAAGGCAGAGCTTTGTAATTTAGTATATAAGCTCTCTTTGATTAAATGCCAAGACTTCTTGGCCAAACTTGTTAGAAGCGTATTCAAGCGTTACAAATATACCATTTTGAGCTCAGTCGAATCTTGCTGAACTGATATAAATATATATGCAATAATTATTAATAAAAAAAAAAATTATTTTAAATTAATTTAAATAAAATACATTAATAAAAAATAAAGGAAATAAAATATTAGAAAAATTAAATTAAATAAATTAATAAAAAAAAAAGTGTTAAAAAATAATTTTTAAAAAGTAAAAAAATGGTTTAAAAAAATAGATATTCAGATAACAATTACAATCACTTTAAACTGTCCTAAATCCGATTGCCAATTTATTGCAATCAAAAAATGACAAATATTTATTGTTAGCTTGAACCTGTCAATGAATTTTTGTCGGCAATTCAGCATATGCAAGTTTTTATGGTCTGTCGCCCGCTGTCGTATACGTAATTGCGTATACGCCGTGCAGCCGCGCTCACTTTTGCGGCCTGTTATGACTGTCATCCTTGACAAATTTGTGGTTTTGATTTAATTAACACTTGACTTTTAATTAGTGCAAATGTGTCAATGTTGTTGTTTTTTGGTTGTTGTTGGTTCAGTTTCTTGTTGTTTTGCTATAGGTTTGAAAGAAAGCGTGACTTGTGCTTTCAATGCACTCAAACAATAAAATGAGTTGCCCGAAATCGAATAAGTTTCGCCCACAAATTTCATAATCGAATTTCGTAAGTTTGTTTCTTTGGTATTTTATTAATTTTTTCTTCTTTATGCGCAGCTATGTGACTCGGGCCCTGCCCCGCAGCCTTGTGCGCCTTGTGATCAAATGCAAAGAATTCTGTTAACTGGCACACGGTGGGCGTGGCGTGGGGCGTGAGGCGTGGCTGGCACAGCTCAGCGAGTCAGTTGTGCATGATTTTGTCTTTTTTTTCCTCTTTTATTTGGCTCGATTTGAATTATTTTCGTTGGTTTTGTTTTTCATATTTTACCCACGCTGCGCAAAACAAAAGACTTAGGAAACGAACTTGCCCCCAAGACAAGTGACGCAAAAAAACAAAATGTGGCACAGCAACAACAACTACGAAATGTGAATAGGAACAAAATGCTGCGGCGAATTAGTTGCACGTTTGCTCGACTTTTTTTTGTTGTTGTCATTGCTGCTGCTGTAGCTGCTGCTGTTGTTGTTGTTGTTGCTGTTGTTGGTGTTGCTGTTGACTCAGTTGCAATTGCTGTTGTTGCAGAACAAACCGCTCATTAGACGCATTAAATGCAACTGTGCATGTTGTTGTTTCTGCTGCTGTTGCTCGCTACGTAATTACCCGACAACGCTCAACTTTAATGTTGACACAAATTCTTCACGCACACACACACACACACACACACACACAGCACGCAGAGGCACTCTTGATATCTTTCACATCTCATAAGCATGCATATGTCTAAGTTGAGGGCTATTCAGAACTCGTTTCTGCTAGTCAAATATTTGATATAACAGCCAGTGTGGCATTTGCTTAGCTACACTGCTCTAGCTGGGGCGCTCTTGGCTTGGGGTATATAAGAGCTTAATACAATCTTTAGCTATATGATAGATCAAAGCGTGACTTGTTAGAGATCTTGGACTCTTGCATATTAAGAAACCTTTTCTTAAGCCAATAGTTCTGGGCATTTCTCAAGCTACTGACTGCCTTAGCAGATCTTTAGAGTAGAGAGAGAGAGAGAGAGGGAGTCAAGTCTGTCTGGCATCCACATATCTCATCCTATTGCCATCCAGCCGCTATAAACTTCCCTTCGAGTCAGCTAATTACTTTTTATCCCAAATATCATGCATAACATATTTTTTGTGCACATTTCCTACAATTTGGCTTACAAGTTGCAGCTAGATCTCACATCAGAATTGTTTCTCAGCTAATTAGCTGGCTCTGTGAGCAGCTCTCCCATTTACAGCTACAGCTAACTAGGTAACTGGCTGGGCCCAGCCAATATGTGTTGGCTGCATGCATGTGTATTGTGGGACTGTGTCAAATTGTGGCTGTTGTTTGGTGCGGGTGTGGGAAAAGTGCCGAGGAAAAGTGCAGCATCTTTTGGCTCGACTTGGCATTGTCTGATATCTAAAAACTATATGCCATGACATGAGAATTAGGCGCAAAAGCGCAGTCAAGTCGGAAGAGAGCTTGTGTGCTAGATATGCCTGCTAGTTAGTGTCTGACATTGTTGTTGTTGCTGTTGTTGTTGTCTTTGTCTTTTTCTATTGGGGTAACGTTCATCACGTTTGTCGATGCAATTTCACAGATAACTGTTTCTTCATGTTTGCCACTCGTGCGGTTGCATAATCCAGCAGCAGCACCACCAGCACCGCCAAGCAGAGCCAAAAACAATGCAAGCGCTTTAAAATGCCGCAATTATCAACCAACAACAACAACAACAACGACGACAACAATTGAAACTTTTTGGCCAACTGCTTCTTTGGCTGCTTCCTCGCTGGCTGCAAGTCGCGCCGCCAGCCTCCGTCTGGGGCTGTGGCAGCCAGAATATAATTGTTGTCGGTTTGTTTACTTTTGTACACAATTTTTTTTTATTATTTGTGATTCAGTTATTTTTTTCTGTGCCGTGGGCCGCTTTGGCATTTGCAATCGCATTTTTAGTATTTTTTATATTTTTTTTCTTATTTTTTTTTGGGCTTGTTATGACATTTTTGTGTCTTTGTTTTGTTTGTTTGTTTATTAGTTGTTGTGTGACATTTGAATGATTGCCTGGCATTTTGTCACTGCCAGATTGCAGCGCGAAACTCGAGATATGCTGCCAAGAATTGTTCGCATTTATCAAATGTTAAACGTTCATTTTTTCCTTCTTTTTCCTCTTTTGCAGATCTGTGACAGTTCAGCTGAGAGCTTGAGAGCTTGAGAGAGCATGTAAGTCAATGAAGTTATTTACTTCTGGTATTTTATTCGATAGAAACTTGTAAGCAAAGCTTCTTTTAGAATGATCTTTTATAGGTGAATCCCATTTATATTATCTTTAACTAGTATCAACTCTATTCCTTTCGATCCCAGTTCCAGCTTAGAATCAGTTATATTTATATATATAGGCATATAGACAACACTCACAGTTGTTTGGTTGCACTTTCTTCGCTTAGTTTTCCCCATTCTTCAGTCCATTGTCATCGGAAAAGAAAAACATATTGCATAACAAAGACGAAGGCAAACGCTTCTCACTTTCCCAACAGCAAATAAATAATAACTCAAAAAAAATGTTTGAAATGTTTTGAAAATGTCATGCAACTGATGGGGAAAAATTGTTTAAATATTTAATGCAATTTGATATTTAAATGCATTTTGAATAATATAGAGGGGGAAGGGGCATTGGGCTGGCATTGTCATGCTGTCTGCCTTTGCATATTTTCACATGATTTTCCAAAATGTATTTGATAAATGCAGCGACAACAGCAACAACAACAAATGCAGCACAAAAGCCGCATTCAAATGACATACAAAATATTTGGGCGCTAATTTGTTGAGGCAACAATGCAACAACAAAAGCAACAGCAACAACAACAGCTGCCCATAGAAAGCTAATGTTAATGAACTATTTTGGTGGGACAACAACAAATGGCAGCAAATGTCTGCAAATGTGCGCTAAATGATAATCAAAAATCAAAAAACAAAAAACAAAATAAAACCAAAAAATAATCAAGCAAAATGCAAACTAAGAGCAGCAACAACAAACAAACAAAAGCCACGCTGTGCATTCAAATTGAAGTTCAGTTTGGCAAGAAAATATTGTGTTAGCAACAGGTGAAGCTGGCATCGGACTGTCGAAGGGGGGCAGGCGGAGCAGGCGGTGTGGGCGCCTCTTGATGTCGCGTCAAGTGGACACTTGGCAATCACAACAAACAGACAGACAAATAGCTTGCACAATGCACAATTTAGGCTTAGTTTTCAAATGTTTTGTGCCCTGCAAGCATTAAGCAAAGCGGGCATATTAGCGGAGACAACCCATCAGCTAGCATTGCCTTGACTCTGATATGATTAACAGAAATGTATATTTAGTTAGATAGAAGAGGCTTTGAATACACCCTATATATATAGGATATATATATATATATATCCTATATATATATTTACATATCCACAGCTTCAACCTGTTCTGCCTTAATCTACATCTATATTTTTGTAGTTCCGCCTTGAAACCAGAAGTAGGATTCATATGTGAGATGATAACTGGTTCACAGGCATTTCCCAAGCATTTCAGCGCCAATAACTTATAACGATTTGGCACACGTGATAAGCCAAATTAACATATATTGACAGTTATAGTCCTGATCTACATATTAACAGCAAAGAGAGCAGAAAAACTGGTTCACATATCAATGAAATTAATCACTTTTTTTTTGTGACTGGAATCGGATAAGATTTTTCAGAGTAAAATTTATTAATGGTTGAACATTTTTAAAATATTTAACTAGCTGAAGTATAGAATGGTAAATAAACTAGAAATAATATATAGAGATATATATTTTTATATGTTTACACATATAGTTAGGTGGCGGAAGAGTCTTTCGCCACTTGTCCTATCTGAGGCAGTCCTTGAGAGACCTTTTCATCGTAAGAGATTTGTTGGCTTTGTATATTTATGTATCAAAGTCAATGAATGAAGAGTATATATGATCCTATATATATTCTTATATATGCTAGTCTAGTGGTAGTCTCTCTACTTGCTCAATTCTAGCTTAACAAAGCTCCAATTGTGAAGTTCTCCAGGTCTTAGTGTATCTCAATTGCTCTCTCTCCTATATATATATATATATATATATATATATATATATATATATATATATATATATACATATATATCTGTATATATGACAACGTACTTCCCTCACAGCACAGCTTCCATTGAAGAAAGAGTATCTCAACATCATGCAAGCTCATCAGCAATCAGCAGCAATTAGAGTTACTCTTGAAAATCAACTCCTTGTCGCGCTCTTCAAGTCTCGAATAGTTACACTTGCAGCCCAATTAAAAGCTGTCGAAATGGTCGGGCATATGCAAAGAGCATACCATTTTCGAGCCACTCAAACTTAGCTTTCCACTCATGTCTGCTCAATTGCATTTTAACCTTCAGCATTTCTCAATGAAATTTCAGGGGAGAGCACAACAGCAACTTGTCTGCATGTGGATGGCATTTGTGATTGACATCGGGGGCTGAGCGTCTGTTAAGTTTTGTCGCCGCTGCTCGCATGCATAGCCAAGATAGCCAGCCGAGCACCGAGCTGGAGCGGACGGGGTGCCGCATGACATGAGAGTTTTGTTTTGTGCCAATGCCAGGCGTGCGGTGAAAGTTGTTAGCCCCTGTCATTTCGGGGCTCGTTGAATGTTTAATTGCTCATCGGGCTTGCCAAACCTCTTTGGTATTGACCTTTTGGGCCACGTCCTTCAGCGATATGTGCCAGCTGAATTGGTCAGGTGTTTGGCTGTAAAGACCTGCCAACACTTCAGCTGGCTTGCTGAGTTGCGCTTCTTTTCTCTTCTCTAGTTACGCTTCGGCGTAGTTGTCGCCTTTCTCCTGCCACTTTTGCATGACACTTTGGTAATTTTTTCGATAGGTTTCGCTGCCATTTTTGGCTCGGTTATGCGAGCAGTCGAAATTAACTGTCTACCAGGTAGCCCACATGCTCGCCTCGACTGCAATCGGCGTCAACTTTCATTGATTTGCTGGCTGACAAAAAAAAAAACTCTGTATGTATATGTGGAAAAACAAACAAACGTGGCCCGAAAGAAAAATACTGCTGAAAACTGAAAACTTATCGAGACAATTTCACTTTTCATTGTCTCGTTGGCAGTTTGTTTTTTTCTTGTCTGCGACAGTCTGCCTCTGCTCAGCCCCTCGCGGATCGTGCCAAAGCAGTTCAGCCAGCTTTGACTGCCAGCAGCAAGTTTGTCGCCTAAGTCTTTTGTTTCATTGTGCACACAGTATCCTGCCTCGCTCCCATCGGCCACTTCGGCTGCTGCCACTTAGAAAGTTGCCTAGTCGCGCTCCTAATTGGCCAAAATATAAATCTCGCAGCCACAAATCAAAGTCAAAGTCAAAGTCCTACGCCATTAGCTGCGATTTCTTGCTTCTCTCGTCTATTTAGAGCCGCTGCAGCATTAGCATATTGATTTGTATTCTGCTAAGATCTGCATATTTGCTAATGTAGAACATATTTACTAGCTTATATAACTCTGCATACCCAAGCAGCTGTCCATTAAATGTATTTATTATGTTCCAAAGATGCCAGCGATAAGATCGAAGCGGCGACTGGGTCGAGCCATCGCTTTATTTATGTTAACTTGGCTTTTAACACTTTGCTCGCGCATTAACATAATTGAGCTAGCAGCTATTAAGAGGTCAGATTAGGTTAAAAATAGATTTTTTTATAAATTATTAAACTATATTCTAGAAACGTGGAATGCAGAAGATGAAGCAGTGGAAAGAGTATATAAGGAAAATAAAGAGTGCTGTCTTATACGAGACTTATACAAAGATATTTATATATAAAGTCAATGAAAGAGCTTTATGGCTTGCTTGTTATATGCACCACATAATGGGACGACGGCACGATCAGTTTGACCAACAGAAGCCATATTTTGCTAAGCAATTTTAACAATTTGCAAGCAGTGCTCTGATGTAAGTCTACCCCTAATGAAATGTCACACTAAACTCAACAAATAACAACTGGCTGCTGTTAAATGGGCAGGCAAATAAGGCAGCATAGCCAGCTCAAAGCCGAGAAGCTCTGAAAGAAATCATTTATCTATATATATTTTTTTATTTGTTTGTATATCTATATGACATATATACAAATTAAAATATACATTTTCAAGCAGAATCTTCTACGAATCTAGAAGAAAACTCAAAAGCTTTGAAGTTTTTCTAAGACACTTCCAAAGAATCAGGCTTCCAAATCAAATCAGAAGCGATAACTTTAAGTTAACCTTATAAAGAGATCAATATATAGAACAATAAATATATATATGTATTTTTATTGATCTACTATAAACAGCCTTTCATAAAACTACCTTCCCTATTGGTCAATTACATTTGACTTGCAGATGAGCTGGAAGTCGTTTACTGTAGGTGGTCTCACCAGAAACCGTTTGATCTTAACTATTATATAACAAAAGATATGTGATTGTTTATGCAAATGTAGCTCAGCTAGGCCCAGGCTTGGGCAGTCATTTAGGCACTTTGGAAAAGCTCTTAAAAGAACTTTCTCAGCAAACGCAACGACTTGAGGCGTGGGCGATGCGTCGTGACAGTTATGCGCGCACTCGTGTGTGTGTGTGAGCTCCATTTATGGCTGCTTAGCTGGCTTTACAGTTACTTCTGGCCAAGCTCTAACGGCGCATGCAAATTGCGCGCATGACAACGACAAAAGCCAAAATGAAAATAAACCAAAAACCAAAACCAAATCCATAGAAAAAACATCAATAAATACTGAGCCTGATTGATTGGAAAGGTGCGCACGCACCTGGAGAGTGTACTGCGAGGGTGTCGCAGGGCAGGCGGGCCAGACAATTAACCTTGATTTGCAGTACATGCAATGGGCAGAGACCAATAAATAAAACAAAGCCAAGCAATACACAGCACAAAAAGTTCAAGCCACAGCAACAAAGCAAAATTCGTGCAAATGAAGTCATTTTCAAGTACAAACGCTTCAAATGAGGGCAAACAACAACAGTCAGCCAAACAGCCAGACAGCCAGTCAGCAGTGCTCATGACAAATGTGCCAAAATCTGAGACAATTCCCAATTCCATTTCAGACTGTGAGAGAGGGGGCCACATGAGCTTAGATCGAGCAGGTGTTGCGCGCTAGAACAGCCGGAAATTGCCGGCCAGAGGCCAAAAAGATACTTTTCAGCTCTTAACAGTTTGTTGCACAATAAGTCAAAAGCTAAGACGCAAACCGGTTGTAAAACGAAACCGAACCAAAAGCCAATTAAAGCATCTAATTGCCTTTAACTGGAAATTATTTGGTATATATATGTACATATATACTACCATTTTTATTGGGTTTTGCGTTGAGCAAAAAAAATACCAAAAATAATATAATTATTATTTTTATTTTTACTTATTTTTGTCTATATAAAATATATATTTATTAGGTATATAGTTTTTTTATTTATTCAATTTTGTATATAAAAAAAAAGAATAGTTTAAAATATATAATATTTATTTTTATTTAATTATTTTTGTACATAAAAAATATATTTATTAGGTATATATATTTTTTTATATTAAATTTTGTATATTAAAAAAGTATAGTTATATATATATTTTTAAAATATAATATTTATTTTAATTTAATTATTTTTGTATATAAAATTTGTAGTTTTATGAACTGTTTATTTTATTTGAATATATTATTTGTATCATTTATAATCTATACCTTAAAGTAAGACTTTGATGGGTGTTCGTCCATACTAAAGCTGGAAAATGAAAACAGAGTATCGCGCAGTTGGTTAGCACTTGGCAACGTTCTTACTTGTTTTTATTTTATATTATTTTATTTTATTTGTTTTTTTTTTATTATTTTTGCTTTTGGCTCTTTCGCCCTAATCCAAAGCACAATAACTGTCTGCAATATTAATCTAAATTTAATTCGCATTTGTATTTCTTGAACAATATCGAAATCAGCTACTGTGGAGCTCGCAATTACCTGATTGGAATGAAAGTTTAATGGTATTTTAAAATGCTGATCTCAAATGCGAGAAACGAGAAATTGCTCGCCGAATATTTGTTTGCAATTTCAATTGGCAATGCTCTTTCTCGACTCGGACGTTTGATAAACAAAACATTTTAATTATAAATGTGAAAAACCGGCTAGCAAATCCTATCATGACATCAGACGCGGTGAAGACGTCGAAATACCGCAACAGCAGCAGCAGACGAGCTATAGAACTAATAATCATCATCATTATGGGCATCAATTTCTAAGAGAAAAAAACCCAATACAGCGTTAACAAAGAACCTTTGAAGCGAAATGAAGAGAATCGACAAAAAACCAACTAAAGATACACAAAAAAAAAAAAAAAAAAAATCACAAAAATTAAATACACATTTTTAATTTGCGGTCGCCGCGGGGAGATTTTTCAGCCGCAAAGAATCTAACGATTCACAGACTCTCAAATCGTCTTAATTTTGCTTCCACTTTTGCAATAGATCAAACTGAAATATTTGAGGTTGCAGGGCGAGGGCTGGCAGTAAAGTAAGAGAGTGTGCCAGTGTGGGATGAGCCAGGAGTTAGTCCTTGCCCAGCTGCTTCACTTTAAGCATTCCCTTTTGTCTATAGCTGCCTTAAGTGAGTCGCTCTGTCAACATCTGCTGCTCTCATTCTGATATTTCAATTCAGAATGGTTCTGCAAACGTATTGAACAGCCCTCGTTTGGCAGCTCACACTTGACTTCCATTGTGGCTGGCAGACACATGCGCGTATTGTACTTGTGCCTGCGCTGTGGTATCATCTTCTTTGTGAACGCTATCTAACGTTGTTCGCTCTGCCTCTGCCACGGCCTCTGCCTCTCTGTCCGCATTTGGATTCAGTTGCTGTGACTGCGCCTCTTTTCACAGTTGGCGTCTGGCGTTTTGGCTTTTGTCAATTCATTGTCAACAAGTCAGTGAACTTGTGTGTGCGCGTCGCGTATGGTACCACAGCACTCAGAAGAAGACCAGAAGACAGCAGCGACAGACAGCAGAGAAACAGCAGAGAAACAGAGGCAGAGGCAGCCAAGCGACCATGTGGGCTATTGGGGGTACCAGGGTAGAGCTGGGCATGGTGTGGCTCTTTCTTTTACAAATAATTAACATAAATTAATAGGAAATGAGTAGAAACAGCGCATGGCACACCAGCAGCCAGCAGAGGTCGGTTACAGTTACAATAGCATTAGCATGGCCCGACGAAAATAGAGAAATACATAAAGTTCGTGTCTTAAGTCTTTTGTTTTGCATACATACATACTTATGTAGATACATCCACTTTTTTCCTTATATACTTATGCGCATTTTTAAGCTATTTTCGTCTAGCATCTTGAGCCAGCTAGAGGCTGTGCAATTACATAAGCTACCTCGAAATCTCGCCCAGTTATTTATGAGGCGCCACACACACACGCACACACACATACAGAGAGAGAAGCAGAGAATAACGACACTCGTAAAAGCGTACAAAATAACACTAAAACGCATTTGTGGCAAGTCGCGAAAAATTGCAGCAGCCATTTGGATGCATTCATCGTCGCGGTGTCAGCCAACTAATCAGCACCTGTCATGCGTGCAGCGCAATCAGGAAGCAAAACACAAAACCTAACCCACTGTGCGCCGCTCTGAGGCAGACACAGCCTCCGTCTCAGTAACCGTAATGGCCTGTAGCGGGGACGCACGTCTGCGAGACTCACACAGATGTTCAGACTCCCAACTCCAACTCAGACTGAGTCTGCAACTCAGACGGAGACCTGGACTCCTCCTGCCCTGGCCCAGCCCACCGTAATGTGATTAGGTATGGTTTTTTATGGGCTTACGTACGTCGAGTGTGTCATGATGTAATGTTTATATGGGATAGCTGGCAATAAGGCAGCTAAAACGTCGGCGACTAGCACACACCCCAATAATGAACAGGCCATCAATAGATAGCTAATGAACTGCCAGCCGAGACTAGCCAAAGCTTTTAGAGCCAGCCACCCAGACGGCTCGATGCTCGGCTCGCGGAACCATCTAAGGAGTCAAACAACAACAGAAAACACCAAAAAATTAATTAGCAAATTATGTTTCAACTTAATCTGCGCTCTTAAATGATTTATCTATTAATGGATTATCCAAGAACAACAAAACTTTTCTGATTTTATGATTGATTAACGTTGCTCAAGCCCTACAGCTGTTGGCCTAATGTCGAGTACTCCAAAAATAGACTGGTTTCCGTATAGCATATGGCTCTTAATATAAGAGTTTAACAATTAGCGCAACTTGGTATTACTAATTACTGCAGAGAGTTCCTCATAAATGATATATGAGCTTTCGAGAATCACATAGAGAGGCGATCCAAAGAAAAATTATAGTTTTTATGTATATAAATATATAGTATGGAGTATACCTAAGGAAATATTTTGTAGAAGATTGTCATGCATTGGCAGTATAAGCCGGGTTAAATTTCTCGTGACACGCAAATGATCTTAATCAATATTCACTTTGCTAGAAATTGCCAAAGTTAATAAATACACAGAAAAAAAAGAATCGAAATGAAAGGAAATAATATAGGAAATCGCAAATATTGACTTAAACGAGCCGACGCATGAAATCGGCGATCTAGCCACAATATACATATGGACGACAGCCTCTTCGCATTCGTTGTTGAAAATTAAAGAAATTACATACGAATTTCTATTTATATAAAAAATTATGAAGTGAAAGTGCAACGATCGAGGCGGACAAGCAACTGCAAGCAAACAAATCAATTTTTGTGATTTCTGTTTGCGAACAATGAGCAAAAATTTATTTGCTTACCTTATGTGAAGAGCTCTCCCCGAATGAGTATGCCTAGGCGTATACAAATAAATGAATATAAACATATATATATATATATATAAATATGTATATAAAGTGATTGTTGATTGATTTATCATTTTGCTGTGCGCGCGTGTGGGATCCAAGAATTGCTGTAGCAAATCTGATGATCATCATCAGTTTATTGTATAATAAAGCTAAAGTGAAGTTTCGAAAAATATCTAGTAGAGAAAACAAATTCTTAGGAAAGCAAACTCAATAAAAAGCACAAATTCCAGTTGCTAAAAGCACATAGTAATAAAAATTGAATATCTCCAAGAGACAGAGAGAGAGAGAAAACAAAAGAAGGACAGCCTCGACCAAGCTTATGCGATCTTAGTTTTATTGCAGAGGCCACCTCCAGGCGGGCAGCATGATTATGCATGCACATCGTATAATTATTTTCTATGACACACTTTTGTTTAATGCCCTGTGATTAGCTCGGCCGTCTTAATCATTGGCCAGGCATCTGAGGGTGCCGCCTCTTTATACGCATTTTATTGTGAGCGCGCATCAATCGCATCGAGTTGTCGAATTTGGTTAGGCTTTGATGCAAATTACCAAATGGCAGCCGTATAAACCGGGCGCTTGGCTTTCAATCGACTTTTGCTGGTTATACAATCGATTCGATACAATGGACAAGGCCATCAATAAGGCCACGCCTCTTTTTGAGTGGCAGCAGACACGCAAACGCATCCGCAGATAAATTGATTGATAAGCCATACGCACTTACACGCATGCAGATGGGCTATCAATCAAAAGCCCGTTAATTGCGCACCTACTCGCCGCTAGATGGCGCTCGCTGCCAGCCGTTTGTTTATTTAGCCGGAAGAAAGGTTTCGGTTTCTAGCCCCATTTGCGGCTGCAATCAAATTGGACAATCTTTACGCGATGTTAACGCTTCGTATGGCTCACAATTACCAAAAAATGATAAAAAAAAAAAATAATAATAACAGCAACCGAAAGCGAACAAGATCTTGTTGGCGCTGCTCAAGTACTCGCTCGTCTCTGTGATCAGGCACGGCTTAGCTCAGCTGCTCTATGCCTTACCCGAAATTAAATGATATAATTACGCCTCGCACAGTGCCCCCCAACTCCTCATAAACATCTTTTTTTGGCTACCTACCGAGCTTTTTCGCTGTTGTGCTTCAAGAATTTTTCTTTCTTTATAATTTTGTCTGTTTGTGTGTTGCTTTTTAGGGCGCGTGTCTGTTCGCAAGGGTCAGAGTAGAATATACTTTATAGCCCCTTCAAAATTTCGGTTTTATTTTGCTTGAACTCTGCGCGGCTTTCCAGGAATTTTCACAATCGACAGCACATGCCAGATGCCACTAGCTGACTCCGAGCGTTCGGCTATTAAAGCCAGCCACAAACGATTCACTTTGGCGAGAGAGGCGAATTCATTAAGCATTTTCTGATGGAGACTGGGCTCTGTAATAAATCGACGAAAGTATCGATAAAAATCGATCAAAAACCACAGATATAGATAAAAGATAGATATCTGTATCCATCTATCTGGATCTATCAACACATACGGATATAGATAGAGACAGATAGAGATACAAATACAGAGACATATACAGATACAGATACACACATATATACATACACTATATATTTCCACGCATCCCGACAGTCAGTCTGCTGCTAGTACCTAACCTGCAGAGACAGATATAAATATACCCTGTAATCATAGGCTAAGTACCCGACACGTTCGCATCGTTATTGATGACGGCGAGCCCCTTTCATGATTACAGAGCATGCAGGGGCGGGAAGTCTCCGTTGGTGTGATAGTAGCTGCTGCACTTGATCGTTGACTCTCCCTAGCGGTTAGGCCGCACACTTAACCACAGCCTTTGTCAGCGTATGCAGTGCCAGGAGCTGCTGTTGCCACGCCCACCAAACAATCAATGTGCGTGTTGCTGATTGTCTGTCTGTGTGTGTGTGTGTGTGTTGGGACTGTCGGTTGCGTGTTCGTGCTCGGCTCGAGACGGTGCGGAGCTGTAGTTCGCTTATGGCACACCCACATGCGTTTTCACCTAATCAATCGCAATGCTCAATCAATGAGCCGACACGTTCGGAGCCCCATAAACAACAAACTAGTGGAAGCTGTCTTCGATCTGTGAGCCAGGCCAGGCAGGCCAGACCGGGCCAAGCCAGGCCAGGCCAGCTGGCAGGCAATTTATATGCGCGCTAATCATATGAAATAGATCAAATTTCTATTTGCCGGGGCAGCCGGGCAGCGGAGCGATCTTCGCTCATGTGGATGGGAGTTGAGCGCATTAAGGCAATTTCACTTGCCTCGCTGCGGCATGCAACATGATGACTGTGTGTGTGTGTGTGTGAGTGTGTGTGTGTGTGGGTTGCCATCTTATAAGCAGGCAGTTAAAATGTTTTAATTTTATTTTCTTTGACTGCGATAGCGGCTTTCGGCTTTCGGCTTTTGTCGCACTCTCACCGGCCGCCTAATCTATGAACACACAGATGTGGGAATTGGAATTGGAAATGGAATTGGAATTGGAAGTGGTTGAAGATGTTGGCTAGTGGATTGGGGGTCGTTTACTGTCCAGCTCTCTGGCTGATTGGAAGTTGCCTGAGCATCAGCATCAGCATCAGCATCAGCATCGGCCTCGGTCGCGGCACGCTAATGATGATTACCCACTTTTACCCAGGCGCTTGTGCCTGACATGGTGTACACATAAAAATCAAAAGCGGTTTAACGCGTTTCTCGTTCGAGCAACTCTTTTTCATTGCAATTCAATTAAAAACGCTTAGCAGCTGCTGCTGCACTGAGTCCCTGGTCGCCGATCGCTGATCGCCGATCGCCGCCAAGCAGATCTCTCGCTCCAAGTCGTCGCACCCAAAAGAAAGCCACTTGTTCCGAGGCCGTCACAAATCAGTTTCTCGTGTTGTTACTGTTGTTGCTTTTACTACTTGTAGAAGCGACATTGACTACCAGCCAGCCAGCCTGCCTGCCTGCCAGCCTGCCTGCCTGCCAGCCTGCCTGCCTGCCGTGGGCGTGGCAGTTGCTTCTTCCTTTTGATTTAATGGCACACAGCGTTCGACTTCGAGGCATCTCGGCCTTGGCCACATGCTCATTGCAGACTAGTTGGCTGGCCCATGAGACGAGCTGACTGGCTGGCTCTCTGCCAGAGCTCTATAAAAGCGATTTCGATTTTTGTGCACTTCGAATTGCTTTCAGGATTTCACCAAAAACTATATATAAGTATATATAAATATTTATTAAGAGACAAATCTAGCTTGCGTGCACCGAAGATGAAATGCACTGCTTGAGTTTGCAGCAATATGACAAAGCTAAGGCCATAGTTGGGAGCTTAACTCTTTGTTTATCAATTAAATAATTAATAGTATTTTTTGGTATATTTTTTCTACATTTTCTAATTTTTTTACGTATACTAAATATCTTCTGCATAACATGTGTAATATATGTATAATATACCAAATAAGTATATAAAAGTTTATTTGGCAGTTCAGTATTTTTTTAGTATTTTTAGTATTTTTTCTATAACATGTTCTATTTATTAAATATATAAACATAAATTTTGTAGTATATTTTCGAAACATTTCTTCACATTTTTTATAATGTACCAAATAAGTATATACCATTTTTTGGTGGTATTTTTAGTATTTTTTATAGAATACAAACTATTGTAAGTACATATTTAGTATATATTTATGACAGTAATTGTTATTTTTAGTATTTTTCTTAATAAAGTTTCATAGCTGATTTATTGCTTATATTTCTATAAATAATAGTATTTGTTTTAGTATTTGTGTATTATATATCATTTTTCTAAACATTTTCTAACTTCCTTGCAGTTTTATTTTAAATATCTGTAAAATACAAGTAATTGGTATTTTTTAGTATTTTTCCTAACAAAACTTCGTTGCTGATTTGTTGCTTAAATTTCTAAACGAGGCTAAAGCTCTGTATAAACTGCATATACCCCAAGCCAGCCATGTGAAGGGGGCACAATGTTAATGATGCCTTCGATAAGTACACTGTGCCAAAAAAGAGTACGTTCGTGCAACCAGTTGCCATGCGGCACGACCATCGACGACTTTAATAGCAAATTATTAAGTGAGCTCGTATAAACATTTTATTATTATTATTATCTTTCGCTTTTTTTGGGCACTTTTTTGTTTTTGGTATTTCTTTTAGTTTTTCCACGAGTGAAAAGTGAAATTCCACTGTCGTTTTTTTCTTGCGAAGAGGCGGGGCCTTTGGACCAATAGCATGTCAGCAGGTTAGCAGGGATTTGTCAAAAGAGCTGGTGAAATCTCTCAGATTGCAATTGCCAGTGACTGTTGTCGTTGCACTTGTGGTTGCTGCTGCTGTTGCTGTTGTTGTTGTCGTCTCAGTTGTTGATATTATTATTGTTGCTGGTGCAGTTGGCACGAAACGTGCTGCAAATGCATTTCAGTGCAACGTCTATGCGGCCAAAAAGTAATCACAATTCGCTGGCCAAGGCCGAAAATTTTCATTTACGCTCTGGCATTTACAACAATAATTGCGCAGGTAAGACACCTGTGCATATCAATGGAGCGCTTAACACGCAGGTCAAAAATATTTAAGAAATTTAAGCTCCACTTTACTTGTGGTGAGTGCCTAGGCTAGGCAGCTAGAACTTGAAAATTGGTGAAAATTTTACTTTTTTCAGTTACAAAAAAACCGAAAACATTAAAAAATACTTTTAAAAATATTAAGTATATATTTTATTTGTATTTTATAGATATTTAAAATAAAATTTTTTAAAATTTAAAAAATGTTTTAGAAAAAATACTACAAAATTCTAAAAAAAAATACTTTAAAAATACTTTAAAAAATACTAAAAAAGTGTACATACACTAAATTGGACTTATACAGAGCTCTTACGGACTCCTAGGCAACTAGAACTAGACATGAGCCCAGTTCTATGTTATGTAGAAGCAGAGACTCGGAGGCTTCGAAAGCCTAAGCCCTAACTGCTCTTTGCTCCTACCAAGCCAAGTTATTACTACAACAACAACAACAAAAACAGTTTAACAAATTATCTTAAAAAAAAAGCTTACAAATTAATTGCGGAAACGTGTAGCGCACATGATTTGATAAGCCCATAATCATCGAGTTAGAAAAGGGGCAAAAAAAAAGGTAAAAAGTACCACTAAAAAGTAAAATAAAAATACGAAACAAAAAAAAAAAAATAAAAAATAAAACCTTATAACATTTTTCCACTTAGAAGAAACAAGAAGCAAGATGTGAGATAAGATAGAAGCAATTAAGGTTGCTTACGGCGCATCTTAAGGCGCAATTAAGCAATTAATCTACGTGTACTTGCGCAGAGGAAAACTTCTGAAGACATTTGGCCTTCGCTGAACTGAACTGCACTGAACTGAACTGAACTGGTTCACAATGCGAGCATTTGGAAAGTCGGCTGGAAAATGTGTGCCAGCAGCGAGCTGAATTGTACAAATATCGACACCTTCTGGCGGCAACTGTCGGCTAAGTTTGAGCATTTCCGTTTCCGTGGCCAAAAGCAACAACTCAACAGCTTATGGGCATATAGAATAATTTTTGCAGATTTCACTCGCTCTGACAGCCAAGCCAAATGCCAAACATGTGTGTGTGTGTGTGTGTGTGTGTGTGTGTGGCTGGAAAACTTGTAGAATGCATAGAAACGACGACGGCTTTTCAAAGTGCTCAATGCTATATCAATAACAGCAGCCGCTGCCACAGCCACAGCCACAGCCGCAGCCGCCTGCTGCACCTGTCTAAGCCAAAAAAAAATATATAAAAAATATATATGTATGTATATATGAACAGGCAACAGCAACATGCACTGGCCTGGCCTGGCCAGGGCCAACAACAACGACGCCGCTGCGCCCAAAAACCCAACAACTTTTAATTTCAACACATTCCAGCCAGCGCGACTTGGCAGCGGCTGCGACTGCGGCAGCGGCAGCAACTCTGTACGTGCGACTCGACTTTCTTTGCGGCGGCTTACAGCAACAACAACAACACACACAGACAGCTACAGTCTCTGCTTCTGTGTGTGTGTGCATACCTGTCCAGCAGTTAGCCAGGCACAGTCGCAGCCGCTCGAGCTGAAGTCAGTCAATAGCAGACGGCCAAAGCGTTGAGACGTCGTCAGTTGCGGGACGCGTAAAACGTGCTTAACCAACACAACAAATATATGAAACATTCAAGCCGAGCGAGCGAGCGACGCAGCTAACATTTGCCAACAACAACAACAACGACAATACTAAAGCCGCTCTTTTGTTTCTTTTTTTTTTTTTTGCTGTGCGCTCTGCCTGAGCAAGCGAAGGTGTGTGAATAGTGTAAAGCTAAAGAGAGCCAGCGAAGAGAGAGAGACAGAGCAGAGAGAGTGCCAGAGAGAGAGAGAGGGAGCTCTCTGCTCTCTGCGCTTGGCTGTGCTCTTGCAATTACCGTTAATCAAATAAGTTTTGTAGAAATTTAAACGCCGTGTATATTTGTCTGTATGTGTGTCTATATATATGTGTATGTGTGTGTGTATTAAACGGTTCATTGATCGAGTTCAGCTAAAATGGAGCAAATGCCTATAACAAAACAACAACAACAATAACAACAAAGGCAGCCAAACAAACGCAACAAAAAACAGTGCAAGTGCCAGAGTCTATATATATATAGATGTATGTGTGTGAGAGAGAGTGTGTGTGTGTGTGTGTCACCAATTTGCTTCATTTGCGGCGTCTTCGTCAAATGCGCTTAACCCATTTTAATGAGAACACTTTGTGTGTGCGCGCAAAGCAAAATCCAATAAGCGAACTGAAGAGAATGCCAAAAGAATGACCGAAAGGGGGCGCTATAACAACAACAACGACAACAACACACAAAAACAGTTGCGACTGCGCCAAAGAAAGCAAAGAAACGCGAATGAATGGATTACCTGCCCGCATAGGTCCATTGACTGTCTCATAGGTGCTCCAAACACCTGGAAATAGTTTTGGGCACAGCCAATTTTAGCAGCGACTGCAAGCAGTAAGCTCGATATACCTGAAGAGAACAATGCGAAATGTAACAGGTGTTCATAATCAGACATTCTTACTTTGCCGTGAAGTGATAAATGCATATACAGTGTGTCAATAATGTATACGTACAGCAGCCAAACTTTGGGAATTGAAAAGATCAAAATTTTAAAACAGAGCCTCTATTATCTATTTAATTGGCTTTATTTTATATCACATTAGAATACTTTGTTACTCTATATCATATTAGAATATTATATTACATAGCCTCTATATCTCTATATCATATTAGAATACTCCATTCCATAGCCAACTTATGCCAAGTCAGGTCAGGCTTCTCTGTCCCATAAATAGCATTTAAATCTTCAATTTGACATAGCAGAAAATCAGAAAAAATATTTATTATATTAAAATCCCAAACTATTCGATTCTATTCGGTCCTAACTCTAGACTTCATTTAGAACCACCAAAAAAAACTCTGTTCAGACAGCCAAAGACGTGTATAGTAAAAATATATTTGAATAAATAGTAAAAATAAATTATAAAAAAATATTATATAAATAAAAATAAAAATTAAATATTATCAAAATAATATTTATTATGAATGTATTAAATTTTATATTTATTTATAATTTAAAAATACTAATATAAATATATTTATTAACTATGATAATATTTATTATTTTTATAATATTATTATCAATAATAATATTTATTATTTTTTAAAATATTATAAAAATATATGTATTATTAAAGTATTTATTATTTTTATAATATTATTATCAATACAGAATAATATTTATTATTTACATAATTTATTATTTATTATTTATATAATATTTTCGATTCACAACAAACAACAACTGCATAATATCTGGTTAAGCCACTGCACATTCGGCATGTAATTAGGTAATATTAGATTAGATTATGTGTTTAACTGGAGAAATGCAACAAATTGGATACGCTCAGGCACGGACATGGTGCAGCTGAAGTGCTATATGCAAAAACAATTGGAATTTCATGTATTCCACTCACGAACGAATATCAGCACGAATGCATGAAGCCAGCCCCCTCACCGCATTATTATCGGCGAATAAACGCAAATGACTGCGAAAACAAAACGAATCAAGTAAAAGTACTTTAGCGGGGTGAGCTCAACTGAGATATACCCTAAAGAATCAGCATGAAACTTACGAGAGCTTGAAAATGACTGCGAAAACAAAACGAATCAAGTAAAAGTACTTGAGTGGGGTGAGCTCAATTGAGAGATACCCTAAAGAATCAACTCTGAGGAGTCTAAAACTATTTCTAGCTCTAGAGTCAGTCTAATATGAATAAAGATATGACTGATATCAATTTATTGTTATCGATGTCTGTTTTAGACCTAGATCTAGCTCTGAAAATCTTTCGAAATTTTAACTGTCAAAATTTCAATAATTATATACATATGTAAATACAAAACAAACAGCATTTTCAGAGCAATGGGACTGCATATCATTGCTTTCTAGCACTTGGCTAACAGCAACTCTTAGATCTCAGCAAGACCTCTCTTCCACTTTAAAAACAAATATAATTTTTTTGTTTTCAAATTAATTATATACCCGTTCCGCTACAGTGTGTGCATAACAAACGGATGACATCAATTAAATTTTGAACAAGTTCTCAGTCAATCGCATGCAAATGACACTTGAATACCAAATGGCGATATGAAAGAGCAGTCAGAAAGCAACAAAGAGCAGAGAAGATATAATATATATTTAACTATATAAGTATATGTATAATATACATATTATTGTTGAAGACAAGTTCTGCGAGCATCTCGAAATGAAATTGAGTGACCAAACGGCATATCAGATGATACGCTGACACCCGACACTTGAAATCGTATATTGAACAATTTGAATATCGATATCAGGCATGAGTCACAGGCGAGACAAGTTTTTGGCTTTTTTTTTTGTGGTTCGATTCCGATTCGTTTGCCATTTTTCAAAGGCAACTTTCGTGTCAGTTCCATGTTGTTCCCGCACTTTAAGTGTTTCTCTCGTCTTCTTGTTCGTCTTCGTTTGGTTATTTTTTATATCGAATTTTGGCTTGAACACTAATGCGAAAGTCCATTAGCTTGACTTTAATCAAAGGCCAACAAAGTTAATTCAAGCTAAAAATAGTGACATGATGCATGCATATTCCAGCTGTATAAATAAAGTCAAAATCAGCCAAGCAGAGCTTAAGTCTTAAGAGAAGATTTATATATACATATATACGCAGTCTTATATATACATACATATATGCAGATTTCCGCTTAACTATTATCACTTAATTAGCACCGAAATTCAGGGAATAAAAAAAAAACATTCGCTGAACTCTAATTTTATACTTGAATAACTTAGCTTTGCATTGTCTTTAGAAGACCGAAAATCGAACTCATTTGAGAAACTCTACGTGAATGATATATAAAAGAAATCTGATAAGTCAGATTATTATTAAAAAGCTGTTTGGCTGAGCTAAAGACTTCTAGTTTTGCTGCGTGTGTTGAAAGTCGAAGGCACACTGTATATAACATGTTTATATCTGTATCTATCTATGTATATATCTCTATATATACTCCAGCTGAACGCCTACCTCTAGAACTTTTAAGCACTGCCAGCGTGTAGGCTCAGGGCCACGCTCAAGTGCAGCCTTCAGCTGAAATTTATACAAAAACAAGTCGAAGCTTTGCAGTTGCACTTGCAATATGAACAGAACAAAACTTTATGGCGAGTGGAGTGTGTGCTATATGTAGATGAAGAAAGAACATAATGCTTATTTGCTTTCATTTTTATTAATGAACTAAATTATTCAGCATAAATAAGTGCATTAAAATTTTCTGCATTTACACTTAATACTTAAGTCCAAAGAGAATAGTAAAAGTCATTCTTGGTTGACTCAAACTGAAAGAAAACTAAATTTATAATATTTAATTTATATATATAAATATATAAATTTATTTAGTTTTTTTAGTGATTTAAAAGAAAGAAAAACATCTAAAAAATAAAATAAATTTTAAAAAATAATAATAAAGCAGATCTGAAATCTTAAGCAAAGATAAATTTATAAAAAAAATTCAAGCAATATAAACAAATTGCATTTACTTAAAAATATAAAAAGTAAATAAATAAATAGAAAAATAAATAAAAAAAAGAATTATAGTTAAATTTAAAGTTATAATAATTTTGCTTTTACTATAAATATTTTTAAACAATTTTTATTTACTAAAAGCTTTCAAATATAAATATTATAAGATCCAAAAAAGTTCAATTAGTTCAATTTAAAGCCATTAAATTATTTTTTAATAATAAAATTCGAAATATTTTTATACATATTATGAAATTTTAAAATAAGGAAATTAAAGAATTATTTATATTTAAAAAATGTTAGAATATATTTGAGTTCTTAATTGAGCTACATATTTTCTACTCCAAATTCAACTCAGTTCCAAAATATTTCTATCCAGCTAGAAACAACAGCAAAAGCTGCCGACATAAACAACTTAAGCTTTTGTGTCCCATTTCTTGATCTTTTTCTCTCTCTCTACCCCAATCCTCTCTTTCCCTTGGAGTACCAAAAGATTAAAAGAATGTAAGCTTCTGGAATTAGTCAATGCTGTAAAACATCTGTTTTTAGGTGTTTTTCCGCTTTTAGCTCAACTTTTTTTTTCTTTTCTGTGTTTTCTTCTAACGAAATAAATTTAAAAAACATTTTTTTTCATTGAGGTTAATAATTTCGTTTGTTTAGCAGCTTTTGTTGTTGCAGTTGTTGTGGCTGTGGCTGTGGCTGCGGTTGCTTTTGTGTCATATGTAAATTTGAAAGGCACACACGCATCAGGCATTGATAAATATCTATGGGAGCTCGTCTGGGTGTGTGCGTGTGTGTGTGTGTGCATAAAATATATTCAGCTAAAAGCAGAAGAAGAAGAAGTAGCAACGACAACAACAACAACAGATAAAAGACAAAACAAGATTCTTTTGGCCTACGCAAGACAACAACGTCGCACAACAAGTTGTACAGGCTCATCGATTATGAATATTATTGAGAAGATATACGAGTATATAGACGTCGACTATATGCATATATAGACGAGGCGAATGCCGTTGCTTGTTGTTGTTGTTGTCCACTTTCCTATAGCACCAGTTTTTTTTTTTTTCTTCAGCCATTATGACACAACAGCTAGCCAGAGCTGGGAATTGGAAATTGTTGTCTAAAAATATGCCGTTAGAGCAAGGCAATCATGCTCTGAGCATAAATATTAAGCATTCCAGTTAGCTGGCGTTCCTCTCCCAATCATGTTTAGTGGCGAAATAAATCCACTTGACACTAAATCTTCAGTTTATTACTCCTGCTCTCTGATGGATAATCATCGCCTTGAGCATGCCAAATGCCATGCTTAAGACACACTCGACTATTTAGCTCTAAGAGGACTCTAACACTATTATGAAGTGTTCTTAGCTGCAATTATTTAACACTTTATGCCATTTCTTTTGCCGACTGAGTTCTCTGTTAACATTTTTCTGGATTCTCGTTTAGAGCACGGAATGAAAGCATATATATATATATATATATATATATATATATATATATATATATATATATATATTATTATACAGGTTTTTATATTATTAAACAAGTTTTGAGAGCATTGTCTATTATATTTTCACCTGTTTAAAATTTAATAAAACAAAATTTTAATAATTTCTAAAGTATTATTATTAAAGATTTTCCATAAAAAAAGAAATTTAGTTGGGAGTCTCTTCTAGGGGGCAATCCTGACTAGAAGATGCCCTAAGTCCGTGAAAGGAAATGGAATGAGTTATCGCTAGATATATAGAACTTAAGTACAGCTAACTCTTGCAAGATCTAAAGTTCATTCGACACATTCCTGAAGCCTAAAAATATCCCTTAATTCCCTCGTTTCTACGCCCAAGAAGTTGATCTTTAAAATTAAGCTCGAAACATTTTCGCTATTGCAGATGCTGAGAGGTACTTGGTGAGCGTCTGGGCAGCCATAAATTGAAGTCAACTGACTAATCTAAATTGATCGCTAACGAAGAAGAGGTAGTAGAAGCAGAAGATGGCGCTACGCTTGCGTCGGGACGTACAGAAGGCCTCCTACTATGTGTGGTTCCTGGGCGCCGAGGAGGCGAAGGGATTGCGGGGCGCCCGCGTCATTAACTCAGTGCTGCCGTATCTGGTGGACAGATCACGCGGCCAGGAGCCGCTCAAGGTGACGCTCCAGGTCTCGCACAAGGGCATCAAAATCGTGCAGGTAAGTGCTGAGCATGCGCCACACCCCAAAAAGCACACACATCCGCACACACCCGCAAACATCCGCATACATTCCTCTATATTGTCGCTTGTTGTTGTTGGAACAGGGCTCGTCGAAGCATTTAATACCACACAGTGCCATAACCAGCTCCGTGCAAACCGATGACATCGTCGCCTGTGTACTGCTCCTCTACAATCCGGCCACCAAGTGCCCCCTGCACGTGCACGCCTACCGTTGCGACTCGGAGACAACGGCCGAGGCGCTGCACCTACAACTGCAAATCCTAATCAATCGGCCCGACAACCAGAAGCGCTTCGAGGAGCTCGAGACCAGGTTAGTAACCAGCTGACTTCTAAATATATATATTACAAATTTAGCTAGCTACTACTAGCTGTGGCAAGAGCTTCCATTGATGATGACGGACTAGCATTAAATGTACTTTTCCAATCAAATCATTAAAGTGGATTGATTTGGAAGAGCTAGTGACTCGCTCTAGGCTTAGAGTTTGTTTGAAATATCAGATTTGAAGCAATATATATAGACAACTGCAAGTATAGATACCTCTACGTATTTTATGCAAGTAGTTCTGGAGTTCGTGGGAAAGTCGGCTGCAAGTGCAGTGGCATCCCGGTGTCATTATCATGAGCAGCAAATGAAACGATCTGCCGCAGCGGGCAAAGATCGGATAATGAATTGTCTAAATGTCTAAATGTCTAAGTGGGCAGAGTTGGCTGCATGGCTGCCACTTGGTTGCTCGCTGCTCGCTGCTTGCTGGTTGCTGGTTGCCACTTTGCTTCCTGCTTGTCGGGCCGCAATTAATTTCAGCTTTGCGGTAAATTGTAGAAGAGATCCCCACATAGCCGAAATGTGAAGATGCCATGAGAAACCCGAGGCGACTGAACTCTGCGCGAGTCGACGCCGCGCGATGGGTGGCAAACGCTGAACTTCAGCGGAGATCAAAGCGTTTAACATGTGCAAAGTTCTGCTTAACTAGCGAACATTTTTAATTTGCAAATCGGCAAGCTAAGGAAAGCTTGCTGATGCTGCGAAACATATAATAGCACCATGCTTGCTAACCTATTTGCTCTTAGACAGCTGAAGTATTTCTGCAGATTGTAGACATTTTGGTATGTGAAACTTGAAAATGAACTAGAGAAAAAATTCAATTTTTGTATATCGTTATATATATATATATATATATATGTTATAAAAGTTTTTTTTTATTAAAAAGTAATACAAATAAGATTTTTGTACAATATAAAAAAGACTCTAAGTGGTGCTATTATTTATTTCCACTCGCTGTTAATGATGCTTGTTGTGACGAAGCCTTAAAAAAGTGAATTGAATAATACAGAAATTTTGTAATACTTTAACATTAATGCTAACAGCAGAGTATAACAATAGAGCTTGACAGTAGAGCCTAACAGCAGAGTATAACAGCACAGTATAACAGCAGAGTATAACAGTAGAGTATAACAGTAGAGTATAACAGCAGAGTATAACAGCAGAGTATAACAACAGAGTATAACAGTAGAGTATAACAGTAAAGCTTAACAGTATAGCCTAACAGCACAGTATAACAGAAGAGTATAACAGCAGAGTATAACATAAAAGTATAACAGCAGAGTACAACACCAGAGTATAACAACAGAGTATAACAGCAGAGTATAACAGCAGAGTATAACAGTAGAGTATAACACCAGAGTATAACAGCACAGTATAACAGCACAGTATAACAGCAGAGTATAAGAGCAGAGTATAACAGCACAGTATAACAGCAGAGTATAAGAGCAGAGTATAACACCAGAGTCTAGCAACAGAGCCTAACATAAGAGTTCAACAGCAGAGCCTAACAGCACACTCTCCCACTGTTACAGTAGTATTGGTGAGAGGCAGGGAGCTTCTACTGAGTTTAGAGATACTATTCGAGTGAGTTAAGGTATTGCCACCTATCAGTTCTGTCTCGTATTCTTGCTCTATGACGGAGGGAGAGAGAGAAGAGACAAAGATAGCTCTTGGTGAACGTAGTCCAAGCTCTTGCTGAGTGAGAAGTTATCAGAAAGGCGAACAGACGTAGTACCAATATATACCTATTATTTATGCATTAGTATAACTAAATATTCCATGTTCGATTTCCTTATATAGTTCCCTATTTGAAGCCCCTTTCTCTCCGCTTTCTCACCTTGCAGATTGGGAATTTTGCCACCGCTGCCCGCTGGCGGGCCTCTGGGTCACAATGGAGGCAGCAGCAGCAGCAGCCACAGCGGCGGCGACAAGCGCCACGATGCCGGCCACAAGTCGTCACATCATCAGTCACAACAACAACAGCAGCAGCAGCAGCTGCACTCGAGCGGCGGCTATTCGCAGCAGCAGCGCCGCCACGAGACGTCGCCGAAGCGCTTCAGCAGCTCCCTGGGCAGCGACACGGGCAACAGCACGCGGGAGTCCGAGTGCAGCGAGGAGCACGGCCTGGCCGCTTCGCCAGTCTCCCGATCGCCGCCGCATGGCGGCAGCAGCAAGCATCACTCGTCGCATCACGGCTCGCACCATCCGCATGGGCATCCGCACGGCCATCCGCCGCTGACGCCGCAGCAGAACAGCGATCTGTTCGACTCGCTGGCCGCCGAGCTGCGCGCCAAGCTGAATGGCAACGGGCCGCCGTTGCTGTTGCCGCCGCGCGACTACGACACAGTGCATCGCTCCAAGGGCAATCTAACGGCAATCGAGCTGCGCCGCTGTCGCAATGCGCTCATCGTGGGCGGCTCGGGCACGCCCAAGGGCCAGGTGCCGCCTGTCGCAGGAGCCACCGCAGCGGCAGCCAATGCTGTGCCTGCCACAACGGCCAACGGCAAGCAGGTCTCGTCGCGCGGCTCCTCGGGCATTGGCTCGGATCTGGCGCCCAGTCCGGAGCGGCAGGAGCTGAATAGCTCAAGTGGTATGTTGACTGTATCCATCACATATCCCTATCCTTACCCATATCCCTATGCATTTTCATATCTATCATATAGCATCCACATCCATATCCTTATTCTTATCCTTTCGATATCCATATATTTATCCATAGCCTTATATATTATCCATTATCCATATTCATATTCATTCCCATATCTATATCCATATCCATATCCACATCCACATCCAAATCTTTATCCGTATCCATATAGAGCTATCTATAAATATATCCTTATCCATACCCATATCCATATCCATATCCACATCCAAATCTTTATCCATATCCCATAGCTATAAATATATCCTTATCCATACCCATATCCATATCCACATTCATATTCATACCCATATCCATATTCATATTCATACCCATATCCATATTCATATCCATACCCATATCCATATCTATATCCATATCCACATTCATATTCATACCCATATCCATATCCATATCCACATCCAAGTCATTATCCAAATCCCCATAGCTTATCCGTAACCTTATCATTATCTCTTTCCTATAAATATCCCTATCCCTATGCATATCTACATCCATATCCAACTTATCTCATATCCTTTTATTATCCAGACGACGAGCACTGGTCGAATGAGGCGGATAACTCGGTGATCGCCCTAAAGCCGTCACAAATCGCGCTCTCGCACCACGCGCAGCTGAAGCGGAAGAGCGCCGTCCAGCCGCCGGAGGACAGCTATCTGCGGGATCTGCCGGCCAAGCCGTATGTGCCCAGGCAGAGCGAACGCATCAAGACGCCGACGGCGACGTCGAACAACAAGTCGTGGTCGCGCGAGGACGAGATCAAGCCGATCATCATGCGGCCCGCTGACTACGATGCCAAGTTCAATCGGGTGATGCAGCTGGAGCCGCAGCCGGCGAAGCACGAGGCAGCGGCCAAGCTGCGGGACACGGATAAATACAACGAGATCAATCGCTTGCTCAACAAGAAGCTCTCGGGGCACGAGAGGGAGCGGCTCAAGCAGCGTTCGCTGCACGACGACGACCTGGACGAATTCGACGACTCCGATCCGTGCAGCGAGCCGCAGCAGCAGCAGAAGCCGCTGCCCGTGGCCAGCTACCGCAAGGAGAATCTGACGGACAAGCAGAAGTTCATGGAGTACGCGTCCAAGAAGCAGCAGCTCAAGTCCTACGCGGCCGAGGAGGCGCAGCGCTACGGCGGCAGTCGCCATCGCTACGTGGACCCCGCCGAGCTCCCATTCGAGCAGCTGCCCCCCGTGCAGCCGGCGCACAACAAATACGCGGCCGTGCATCGCGGCGCGGAGCCAACGCGCAGCAGCAACAGCGTCGGCAACAACAACAACAGCAGCAGCAGCAGCAACACGGATCGCCTACGGGAGCGCCACGACAGAGACAGAGAGCGCGAGCGAGAGAGGGAGCGAGAGAGAGAGCGTGAGAGAGAACGCGATCATTCGAGGGATCGCAATCCGTACCGCGAGGCAGAGAGCCTGCCCTACATCCAGAGCATGGAGAAGATGATGAAGTCGACGGGCATGCGGTACGGCGAGGAGCCGCCGCGCAAGCCCAGCAGCCGTGATGGGCGCGACTACGTCCGTGAGTATCCGACAGCGGGCAGCAGTCAGGTGTCGCCGCGCGATCGCTTCCACGACGCCAAGGACAAGTTCCGGGCCATGGAGCGCACCAGCGGCAGTCGCTACGACCTCGACGAGCGCGACAGCGGCGGCAACGGCGCCGGCGCAGCGCTGGCTGCCCCGGCCGACTACAGATCGTCGTCGCGTCGGCGTCGCGGCTCCGTGGAGCCGCCCAGCTACGATCAGTGGAGCGACGAGGAGGAGGACCCGGAGCAGCAGCTGCCCGTGCAGCAGCCGGAGCCCGTGATGAGCCGTTCGCGCGCTCGCTCCCGCGATCACTGGGAGCACGAGCAGCAGCACGGGAGCAGCCGCCATGGCCAGGAGCGGGAGCGACGTGAGCGCGATTATCCGATGCGGCGCAGCGAGGAGATGCGAGAGTCGCCGCACGACGGCTATCGCCAGGAGCGCGAGAGGGAGAGGGAGCGGGAGCGTGAGAGGGAAAGAGAGAGGGAGCGGGAGAGGGAGCGGGAGAGGGAGAGGGAGCGGGAGCGAGAACGTGAACGCGTCAGCGATCGGCATCAGTCGCAGTCGCGCCATCAGCTGCGCGCGCGCTCGCGCGAGTATATGCAGCCGGCGGAGCCGGTGCCGCCCGTGGCCAAGTCCAGTTCGTCGCGCTTGGCCCATCATGCCGAGCGCTATCCGTCGCCGGCGCCCACGCCCAACAGCGGCGGCGGCGGTGGTGGTGGTGGTGGTGGTAGTGGTGGCTCCAGCTCCGGCAAGCCGCTGGCCAGCATGCCCAAGGGCTATCGGCACAGCTACGCGGAGCCCGTGTTCGCGCGCTCCGGCGGACGCGTGGGCCTCGCCGCAGTCAATCCCTACTGAAGACAAACAATAACACTGCTCAATGAACATACTCAATAACTGTACATTACACACACCACACCACACCACACACACACACCACACGTGGAGCAGCAGCCACGATCCAAGCGCCACAAAGCAGCCGGGCACCAAGTGCCACGGCGGGCAGCGCCTGTAATTATGTGCCTTCAAAATATGTTTTATATCAGTGCAGATGCATATATACATATATATACATAAATATATATCGATGTATGTCTATAACATATATATATATATTTAGCTAAAGACAAACGAAACGCGAACAATCACAGTTGATATATGCATTTTTTTTCGTAGCCCTAAGTCGTGCGGTTGGTTGGTATATAAATATATTATATATAAATATATACTATATACACATATATATGTATATTTCTTTTTTTTTTGTAATCAACTTAATAATATAGCTGATGTATCTATTGTTATCAATTTGATATTTACATTAATAAAGCGCTAGAAAAAAAATTGTTTTTTTTTTTTTCATTTTTATTTAAAACACAAATTGAAAGCCTTCAAAACTTATTCAATGAAATTCAAATTTGCCGCGCAAGACTTTTGGTATTTTTCATGCAGCAGCGCCATCTATGGGCAGCTGGCAAGCAACTTGCGCAAAAATGAGCTTTTGCGTTGCGTGGCGGCATGCCGATAACAGCATAACGAGCTATAACTGCTGCCTATCGATCAGAGCAAGCTCTCCCTGACAATGCTATAACTAGAGATGATATCAAGAACTATATATATTAATTCTTTCATTTATTATTGTTAGAAACTTCACAGAAAACGACAGACCCACACAAGATATAGATTTCAGCAGAACAAGGCCTACCGCCAAATGGACTCACAATCAAATTCGAATTAAAAAAAAAATCTCCTTCATCTTAATTGCTAACCACGTTTATTCCTAAACAGATGTTATACAAATTTCGTCGCTTTTTGTTTTGTTTTACATTTTTATTGTATAATTTAAAAACTCTTTGTTTGGTTTTCACAATAGTTTTTTTTTTTCAAGATTGTTTCAAAACAAAAATAAAGAAGAAAAATATAGTTTATGTAATATATTTTTATCCTTTCTCTCTCACTTGTGTTTCTTCTCGATCTTGCTTTTTTCTTGTTTTGTTTTGTTTTTTTTTTTTTTTTTGTAATAATATTTATTAAAAATATTGTTTTTTTCTTTTTGTTTTTCTTTCGCAAGTTATTTTAAGAAACAATTAATCAAGTTCTTATTTAATTATACAAATTTAAAAAAAATAGTAATTATATAATAATAAAAATAATATTTATAACGGGGGAAAATGCAAATAGCTCTTCATCTTGTTGTTGCTTGTTGTTGATTTCTCATATTGTTTGTAGTTGTTGTTGTAGCTAGTGTAGTTGTTGTTTCTCTCGTTTTGATGCGCGCTAAGAAAATGGGGGACGTGTGGCGGGGCGGGGCATTTGCGACCAATTGAAAATATTGATAAAAAACTAAGCGAACAATGGAAGGAAGGATTCAGTTGGATTGATTGATTGATTGATTGTGTGTTTGTTGTTGTTTGACACTTTAGTGTCAAAAGCATTTTCATTTATTTTTCCTTTAACTAATACTCTCCATAAATACACACACATATTATTTCCCGTCCTCCACATCTTCTTCTATACAAAAGGTCAATTTAAAAAAAAAATATTATGAAACAAAATCTGGAAATATTCTCGGCCAGTTGAACTGCATCTCTCCCTCTCTCTCTCTCTCTATATATATATATATATGTATATGTTGAATAGTTGTAGTTGGCTATTGAAGAGTGATAAGTGGCGCGCTGCGTCGAATTTCATGGTGGTTAGATTGGCTTGGGATATAGGATATAGATAGTTCCATATGTGGGGGTGGTGGTGGGGGCGTGGCGAGCGCTTTACATGTTCTCAAACTGGTCGACGCGACGCTTTGTGTTGCCCTTGCGGATCTCGCGCAACGTCTTGTACTTGTCGCGTCCCTGGCGCACATTTTCGCGATGAATCTTATCATTGGCCGTCTCTTTCGTTTCGTCGCGTGACTGCGCCAGGTCTTGCTTCAGGGCCTGCAAAAGAGCGAGAGAAAGAAATCGAATTAGAAAGAGAAGGCGACAGATAGCTAGTGACTGTGAAGCATGATGCATAGCAATAAGATTGCTTTATGATGAATCACGATTACTATATGCTTTGGCAAATGTGTAGTTTAGCAAATATTGATCTATGATTGGGTAATCTATACGACTTAACTACAAGTCTAAAGTGCGTAAGCTTGAAGTCCATATACAAATATGTTCCGTAAACTGTCAAATTATAACATATAGTTCTGCCTTTCACACATTTCCAACATTCAGCAACAAAATAGTTGCTTTTGTCAACATACAGAAATTCTGCTACATTCCTTAAATGCTTATCTATAACATCTAGCATATATGATAGATTGAACATTTTTCTGTTTCCTTATGCTCGTTCTCTAACAGATACTGTACTTTTGTTGGCTTTGCCACATAAGCCGAAAGCTTTTTTGCTGCTTTGCCAATTATGCCAGAAATTGTTGCTTAAAAATAACTACATTGTCCGATAAGATAAATGTGAGCAAACTGTTTACTGCGCCCACATAAACAAAAAAAAAAAAAAAAAAAAAGAACAAATGTAGCATGTTATCTGCATATTTAAGAAAGTTATCTATGGAGGTTATCTCAATTAGTGTGCTCCCTCTATCCCTAATGTTTGCACGCACCTTGAGCTGATCGTGCAAGCGTTCGTTGCGCTCGGCCAGCGTGCGTCTGTCCTCGATGGGATCCTTGATATGCTCGTCTGTGTCCAGGTCGCGCGACACATCGCCGCCGGCATCGCCATTCGTCAGCTCCTCCTCGTTCTCATTCTCATCCTCGGCCACGTGATGGTGTTGTGGCGTGGTGGATGCAGCCAACAGCGCAGCAGCAGCTTCGGCCTAGAAGATGTCAAAAAGAGATAAATAACGCCGAGCGAGTTTGGAGAGAGAGAGAGAGATTGAACTAACCTGCTTGCGGCGTGCCTCCTCGACCTCGTCTTGCAGCCGCTTGGTCTCTTCGTCCTTGGCGTTGACCTCGTCTTGAATGCGTTGCACCTCCTGTTGCTTGGCCATGATCTCCTCCTCCAGCTTGACCTTTTCGACGGCCTCCATGTTCTTGGCCTCCTCCAAGCGCTGCAGCATTGATTGCAGCTCCTTCTGACGCAGCTCCAACTCATCCTTGGCGGCCTGCAGCTGCTTCAGCTGCTCCTCCAATCGGCGGATCATCTCCTGTGCCTCAAGCAGATCACGCTGCGAGCGCTCCATCTCCTCCTGCATTTGCTTGAGGCGATCCTCATACTCCTGCTGCTTCTTTTCGGCACGCTCACGAGCTGCCAGCGCCAGCTGCAACTTCTCACTGCAGAATGAACATATGTATGTATATTAGTTGAGATTGAGACATTGTGAGTGTTGAGTTGCTCGACTTACCGCTCCTGCTGTTTGGCATTCTTCTCCTCGCGCGCCTGCGCCTTCATTTGCTGCACATCGATCGTGTCGGGCTTGCGACGACGCATGTAGAGCTCATGGTTGCCCATGCAGAGGGCCAGGATGCGCTTGTTGATGCGAACGCGCGGCGCAAAGAACATAAAGTCCGGCGCCTTCTTATCAATCGGCTTGATGATGAACTTCTTCTCCGAGAACGAAATGTTGCGAATCTCGGACCAGGGGAAGCCAATTTTGGGCGTCAGGCGATCGTCCTGCTCGTAGATGTTCAGGCCGAGCGCATCGACGCCCAACCAGAGGTCGGTGCCCTTCTTGTTGCGGATCTCGAAATAGTTCACGCCATACATTTCCAGATCCTGGGCAATCTTCAGATACTCCATCATGGCATCCTCGCGCAGCATGCTGCGGTGCTCCTGCCACCAGGTCATTATCGACGACTCCCATTCGTCCTTGGACATCTTGTGCTGATCGATGACGCGCTGTGGCAACAGGCGATCGTTCGCTAGGAAACCGGCTGTGTGAGTGGTTTTATTGTGGTCACCGTGACGCGCCTGCACCGCATAGGAGGCCAGCAGCACCGACGTCTCCGGCGGGCAGTAGATCTCATCGGTCAATATGGCATTCTTCACTTGCAGATAGAACAGGCGCAGTGTGATGTCCTGTATGAGCTCCTCGGCCACATCCTCCGGATAGAATTTGGCACGGAATCTGAATTGCAACGGATTCTCCTTTTTCACATCCTGATTCATGACCTAAACACCCGAAGGAAGACAACAACAATTGGATTAATATTTAGATATATATTTATATATATATAAGATGATCCTTAAATATATTTCATGTATATATAGTTTGGCACATTATGGGTTACCCATGTGGAGAACGGCATTGATCCAGTCTGTGGTGCGATTTGAATTGTGCATTCGTTTCAAATGTGTGCAGCATGTTTCAATAGAGAATCAATCAGAGATCAATAATAATTACATATATATATATATATATTTATAGTCAGTTCACGTATACGGCAACAGGGTTCGTGGAAGGCATGCAGGGGATAAGGAGGTAACCTAGAGACTAGCTACACTCTATAATAGTTTTTAGTTCATTTTACTAGGCAAAAGGTTTCTCAACTCAGGCCATGAATAGCAATAAACATTTGTTGGGGAATAATTTGTTTGATTGGCTTTGTCGCGCCCACCATATCGTCGGCATCGTCATCTTCCTCGCTCTCATCCGTCTGATTGTGTCCGTTGCTATCAGCGGTCTTTTTGTCCACATATTTCTTAACGCGTTTCAAATATTTAATGGTCTTTATGGCCGGTGATTCGGGCTAGGACAACACAATATATATATCTTATATATGTATATCTTATATTATTTGTGTATATAACATTCATATAGCTCTTATATATTTATGGGTATTTCCAATGCTTACCTTTTTGTATAGCTTAATCCATGTGGAGTCACCCTTTGAGTCGGTGTACTGCAGACCAAAGAACCAAACCTCACGCAATCCAATCGTCTTCACCACCTGATCGAACAGTTGTTTGCCAGTCGTTGTCGACTGGATGGCAAACTCCAATTCAGCGTCCATTGTTGTGACGCGCACATTTAGCTAGAAAGAGAATAGGGAAATGTGGACAAATTAATGCGCGCCAAGAGATTGTCAGCTTAAAGGATAAACAGCTATAGATCTTAACTTGCCTTAGCCCATACTCAAGTAATACTTTCGAGCCTATATCGATATTTATCGATTCATTCTTAATAATCTTCAATTTTAATTACTTTTTAATTGTATTAACTGCTATCTATATGTACTTGATGGATATTGTCAAGAATGCTTATGCTTTTCATATCGTAATTATCGTCCTCCATCAGAGTTCACGTGTCTGCTTCGTGTGCTTTCTCTGCCCTTTCTATGGGCTTCGCATTGGTCAAGTGACACACAAACACAAATAAAAGACTCTCCCTCTCTCTCACTCTCTCTATGTCTCTATGTGCGCCCCATGTGACTGGGCTGCATGTCCGTCTGCACACACACACGCGCTGCCCCCTCGTCCATAGTCAGTCAATCCATTTACTATCTGCGACGGTGTTGCTGTCAGACTTGATTGCTGCCGTTTTTTGTTTTTTTTTTTTTTTGTTTTTTTGCTATTTTCCGAGCGTGATTTTTCGTGCGCAGCTTTTCCCGGCCCGGCCGTAATTAGCCGACACGTGCAGCGCTCACATGTTTGGCGACTTTTACTTGTATAATCATCTCCGCCTTTGTCATTTGCCGCCCATCAAACGATCAATGACTAAATCTCGCCTAAATGCAATGGCCAGCAGCAATTAGTTATCGATTACCTGCAGCTGAGTCAACTGTACTTGAACAAAGGCTGACTTGAGTCAGCTCAGCCCAAAACGGTTAACTTCAAAGCTCTACGTGCTCTGCTCGCTGTAAAGCGTAAGCAACAGCCGTAACTTTAGCAGTTTGTCGCGCTCATTAAAGCCGATAGTAAAATTATCGATAACAGCGTTTTAGTCAGCTAAGTAAATGCAGCAATTTTGGAGCATTCTCTCTCTCTCTCTCTCTCTCTTTTCTTGTTTTATTTTTAAGTGCATTTTGTCGCAATGCAAATCAAACGTGACACAATGCTAGGAAATTGAAAACGTTCATTTCAATCCAATTAACGTTTTTGGGTTAATGCATGTTGTTGCTGTCGCTGTTGCTGTTGCTCTTGCTGATGTTGTTGTTGCTGTTGTCATGTGTATGGTACGTGCATACATTGGCCCCACTGTGCAAGCGAGTGTGGCAACGGAAACAGCCGCATAACCAACCAGTTGCCATCTCGCCTCTAACTCTATCTATCTATCCCTCTCCCTCTCCCTCTCCCTCTCTCTCTCCCTCTCTATTTCTGCTGCATGCATGACAAATTGCTCTTAGCTATGCCAAAATGTTGACGTTACTATTACACACACACACACAAACACACACACATCTGTCTGTAGTCAAGCCGGAAGCCATAAAAATGCATCACATAAAAAAAAAAAAAACAAGACGAAAATCATAGCTAAAAAGTCGCATATTTCTGTGAATTATTCAATTCATTTGTCATATTTTATATAACAGCAAATTCCTTTGATCGTAGTCGAACTATAATTAAAAGCATGAAACATTTATCAAGATATTAGAAGTGATGAAATCCTCCATCAGATTGCTAGCAAATATGTAGCTCACCAAACAAAATTATCTATCAAATAAATATATTTATTTTGTTATATTCTATTTTTAGGTTTTAATTTTTGAACAGCTTGACAAACGATAAGATATGACAATCTGTAAATATATATATAAATATACATATATATCTATATAGTATATTAATACTCATAACTGCATCCACTATCCACTGTTCAAGCGTATTCAATTCAAGCTAAAGACACGTTTACATAGCCTAAAACAAGCTCAAGAATTTCGCTTCAAGTGTTGGGGAACAAGTTTATCTTTCATTTATATGCTAATTTCTGGTCTTTTCATGCTACAAAACTGTAAAGAGATAAATGTGTTTTAGAACACAAAAAGATCAAAGAGCAAAGTGCTGAGTGCGGATACGCCTGACAAGCTATATGAATATACACACATGAATAGGTATATCTTAAAGTATATAGAGCTAGTTGGAAAGTCTAGAAATACGATAATTCGTATATAAAACTCTTTAGATATATAGAAACTTTTTTGATAACTCAAGAAATCCAGGAATTTCGGTCTATGTATAAACCTATTTCGAAAATCTAGAAAATTCGATTAAAAATCCAGAATTTGTTTAGCTTATAAATTAGTGATATCTGAAAAAACTCTTATAGAATTCCAGAAATGAACATTCGTTACTTTTATAGCAATCTCTAAAAATATTACCTTATTATTATATTTGACTTTTTTACTCTAATACAACTCAGAATATACTTTAATATATATATATATCGTATTTCTACTATAGTAAAACTCATCATACTTTAAATATAGTACTTAAACTATACTAAACCCTTAATACTTAATGGAGCAATAGCTTTAACTTTCAAATGATATTGTTCTCAGCTGTATTCTGGAACTGAGTCGTAGCCAATTAGTGAAACGTCAACGAGCAGTAATAACAGAGTTGAGCTGCAAGTGAAATGAGCAAATGAGCCCTCCCCCACCTCAAGGGTATTTCAAGGGGAATGGAACAAAGGGTGTGGAGCATGGGAGAGGAGCAGGCTTAACGCACCGTTTTACGCTTAACGCTGCCGCCGTAGCGCGAGAGACGCGCTCGACTGCTGTCGGAGACGACGACCATTTTGGACGGCCAAGCGTTTTTCAGTAGCCTTTGAATAGTTACAAACTTTTCGATGGCGCGTAATGCGCTCACACATATATAACTAACACACACACACACGGACGCACACACACAAAAAAAGTGAAACGAAAAGTCGTAGAAAATTTGTAAATACAATGCGCGTCGCTCTGCTGTCCAGCGTGAACTGAGGAAAATGGAAAAGCGACTCGAGGCTTTTAGCTTAATGCAAATGCGCAAAGTCGACCAGACCCGGGGTCCAATCGGGGTTGGGTCTTAGGTGAAGGTAGACGGAGCAGGGGCACCCACGTCAAAGCACAACAACTGTTCAATTTCAGACGGCAACGACAATGCTCAGATTTATATTTTCCCTCCCTCTCCCCATTTTGGTTCTTTTGCAATTGTATGTTAATTATGCAGCCAAAAATAGACAGCAAAGCTGACTTAACTACGATATATATATATATATATATACATAAATATATATATATGCATATGTATATCTGTATAAATCTATATACAGTTAGCTGTGCTTCCCCCTCCTCGCTATGCTGACCAACGGCTAGGCCCGGCCTGGATAAACAAATCAACGTCAATCATACGACGCGTTGGCTGTCAGTTCTATTAGAGCTGCAATTAGCCAAGCCCATTAAGGTAAATACGTCGAGCACTAAACAACGAAGCTGTCCCCATACTATATTTAGCGACCGATTATTTTCACTATTTTATTAGCATTCACGACTAATGCCTCATCAAATAGTCATGCGAGCTGTAGATCCATGCTAAACGATTTCCAACTCGGAGAGGATGGAAAAGAAACAAAAAGGGAGAAGAGTATTTGAGAATGGAGTATGAGAGTTGAAGAGGCAAAGAAGTATATCTTTAGTAATGTCTCAAGATTTCTCTCTCTCTCTCTCTCTCTCTGCGAAACTTTCGCATTCTTGCTTGATGCGCATCCCTATGGATCTCTTCTGTTTTCACTTTGGCTTCAGATCTGTGCTTTCTTCTCTGCTCATCGCACCTATTCTCCCTCTCTCCTCATCTATCTATCCTTAGATCTCTCTCTCTCTCTCCTCAGAACTCTCCTTTCTCTCCTCAAATCTCTTTATATATGTGTTTCTGTATCCTCACCCCACCTATTCCCTTCTCTCTCCTCATCTCTTTATCCTCAGATCACTCTATCCTCGGTCTCTATATCCTTAGATTATTCTCTCTCTCTCTCTCTCTCTTTCTCTCTGTCCCCAGAAGTCTTCTTGCTCTCTCTCCTAAGATTTCTCCTTAGATGTTTCTCTTCTGAGATCTCTATTTCCCTCTCTCTCTCTCTCTCCTCAGATACATCTTTCTCTCTTTCTCCTCTGATCCCTCCATTTCCTCACTTCCTCATATCTCCCTCTCTCTCACTCTCTTTCTCTCTTTTTCTTTATCTATCTGTCTGCTCATCTCTTTTTTTCCTCTTCTCCCTTGCTCCTCATCCCTCTCATCGCTCTCTCTCTCTCCCCTCTCCCCATCACTCTCTCTCTCTCTCATTCATTTTTCTCTCATCTTCTTTTTCCTCACAAATATCTGAATACTCAACTCATTTCCTCTTCCCTCTCCATCCAAAAGTTTCGCCTTTCAAACTCTGATTAGCTTCTGAATTTATAATCAAAATAAAGCTATATATAATGTATATGCTTATATATGGGGCGGGAAAGAACTCCCCTATATATACATGTCTCACATTTAATGAATCTACAATTTGAGATTGTGAAAAGAAGGTGACACTGAATTCGCTGACTGATTTATTGTCTGTCCTGTTCGCTGTCAATCAAATGAAATGAAATCGAATCAAATCGAGGCAAATCAGTCTTCAGCTGTCACAACAACTGATATCGACTGTCGGCGCAAGCGCCATCACAAGACAGCCAGAAGAGAGAGAGAGAGAGAGACGCCAATGGGTCAAGTGGGCATTGTGGGGGGACTTTTCTGCATTATTACGTCGTCTGCAAATCTTTGACGTCATCTGAATGTTTTTTTTTTTGTGCTTTTCTTATTGATAATTTGGCGCATTGCCAGAAGTGGAAAACGTCGGACTTGTTAACTTTTTCTTTTTGGGCAGTTCAATGACGCTGCAGATGACGATGACGTCTTTCTTATTTATTTGCCGTTATTTGAGTTATTTTTCAGCTTCTGCTGTCAATCATTCATTGATAAGAAAGTACACACACTCGTCCTCCTCTTCGCCCACAAAGTGCTTGATAATCTATCAAAATTTACAAGCTTGTTTCGATTCGCATGCTATTTTGGTTTTCCTTTATCAGCTGCTGCTGCTGCTGCTGCTGCTGCTCCAAACACGAAATGAGTTTTTCATTAATTTGATTGCTGTCCCTGATTGATTGCATAACGATTCAAATTCAATTTGATATCAGCCGTGCTGCACAATTCCCGATAATAGCATTTTATGTTCCCAGAGTAGTTTCTCGTGTCGCATTTAAACTCATTTTGTTAAAAGGATTTCATGACGATGTTTCCTCGTATGTTCCTGTTCGTAAGGTGGCAACGCTGCCAGATTTGGAACTTCAGTTTTAGCTGATATCGAACTGAGATCTTGAAACACTAATTTTTTACTATATTCAAATATTCTTTTAACTTTGCACTTAATTTGCGATTTATGAACGAAGCAACAATGCTTTAATATTTATTTTGAAATTATTATTTATATAAAATAAATATTTTCACTTAATGAAATATTTTTCTTTAAATAAATATTTATGTTAAATATTTTAATATTGATATTTTCCCTATTCAAAATTTGAAGTCAAAATTCGATTTAATTTTGGAAATTTCTTTCGAAATCTTAACAATATGGCAACCTTGTCTTAATATTTCAACAGTAACCAACACTAAACATGTTTCTAGTCATGCTTTCAGCTATGGTTCTAGCTATATTTCTTGCTGTTTCTATACATGTTTCTAGCTATGCTTTAGGCTATGTTTCTCGCTATACTTCTGACTATATTTCTTGCTATGTTTCTCTTCTTGTTTCTAGCTATCTTTCTAGCTTTATTTCCTTCTGTTTCTTTCCATGCTTCTAGCTGTCTTTCTAGCTATCCTTCTAGGTATGCTTCCAGCTATCATTCTAGCTACATTTCTTTCTGTTTCTCTCAATGTTTCTAGCTATCCTTCTAGCTATGTTTCTCTGCCTGTTCCTCTCCATGTTTCCAGCTCTGCCTCGCTACAACCTTCCCGAACTTCATCCTGCATTATCCATTATATCAAAATCTTCTTAGATATAATAACTATATTTGTCTATACTATATTCGAAGTTCACTTACCGATTTGGGCGACATTTTGCTGCTTGTCTATCCTCTCCCCGTTGGTTGTTAGTGGAAATTGTAACAATTGGTTGGGGACACGTCCGCGTGTTGTTCTCGTTCTTGTTGCTTTCCTGTTACTGCTTCAGACTGCAATGATCGAAGAACAATTGTGAATTAGTTCAGTGTTGACAAACAGCGACAAAGAGACAATTAACTGTAACTGCGCGAAAAGCCGAAGCTAAAGCCAAAGTCGAAACTAGTTTCGGCAAATTGTGTAAGGCTAATGGCCAGTTGCTTTCTGCACACGCCTGCTCGACTGCTGCAAATGGAAAGCTCACGATCATAATTCCTATATATAGGAACTGTTTTGTGCACACATATGTATATATATATATATATATATATATATATATATGTATATATAACACTTGGCTCATTCTGTTAAATCTGGTATATATTCGTTTATTTCTGATTTCACCTGGCACTTTGACAAACCGATTGCAGCGCCTTTTTAGTTTGTTTCTAATTAACAAATCGTGTGCACAAAAATTAACTCAAATTTGTATTTTTGTTTTTATTTGTTTTTGGCTTCTTTTTTTTTGAGTAACTTTTGATAACATTTTGTCAGCGGAAATGCAAAAAATATATATATAAAACAAAATGTTTAGATTACGACTGAGGGCACTCAACACAGCACACTTATCGTAACCGAGTTGAAGAATTCTTATTAAGCTGAGCTTTTGGTTTTTATTTACTTGAACCGGCGCCGTCGGCCTTGAACCCCTCGTGGCAGTTACAGGAAACCGTCGAGAGTTTGATTTGAGAAATCGCTTAGAATTCTCTCGTTATTCAATTGCGGTCAATTGGGAGACTTCTTTGGTCGCCAACCTGTGTGTCGTCATATCGCAATGAAAATTCAATTGACATCTTGACACCTGACTGGCAACTGTGACGTCATCTCTTCATTTGATTGACGTGGCTAATATGCTGGCTATACACACACTCGGTATGCTCTCTCTCTCTCTCTCTCTCTCTCTCTCTCTCTGAGAGGGGCCTGAGCCACTACGGTGCTTTCCGTTGAAATGCAAATTAATAATCATTAGCTCGCTGCAAAGCCAAAAGACATTCCAAAGTTTCGATTTTCATTGTTGTTGTTGTGATTGTTGTTGTTGTTGTTGTTGTTGTTGTTGTTGTTGTTGTTGTTGCTGGGTGTTTGCACAAATTATGACATGCCGACTTTATTATCGCTTCTGCGTGAACTTCGAGTGTGCAAACACACACACACACACACACACATACACACAGAGTATATCTCTACACACACACAGTTTTGGAGACATAAATAAATATGAAGTTATATATTACACAGCTTAGTCAGCTACTCAGGCAACTTTTATAAGCAGTGTTGCTAAATATTCAAATTCGCGCTGTCAATTCGAGCTGGCCAATCGAATTTCATTGCCAGCTCTCCGATAAGAAATTCAATTTCGAACGCAACAAATTGCCAGTTGTAATAGAATAATGATAAAGCAGCGCCAGAGTGCTATCAGCCCATGACAGTGTTGGTAAACACTTATGATTTACAATTAGATGTGTGTATATATGGTGTATATATAGTATATACATATGTCTATATATGTGTATACATATGTGTATCTATGTATATTTGTGTGTATGTATACCTATATACATATATCTATATATGTATGTATATATAGAGTATTCCATTATCGTTTAGCCCAAGTTTCCAGCTGCTTCTTTTTTTATTATTTTTTGTTAAATATTATTTATTTGCCTTCAAGTCAAGGGGGACACAAACAGTAAATTTTGAAATGAGCTCATAATATTTTACGTTTTTTTTTTTATTTTTTTTTACTTTTTTTTATTTTTTTACATTTTTTTATTTTTTAATATTTTGTTATTTTTTTATATTAAAAAAAAATTTTTTTTTGTTTTGCCAGCGTCAAATTCTTTCAGCTTGACTCAAGAGGGCCAAAACGTGGCGTCTATTGGCAGCTGAATGCATGAATCATGCGTGAATGTTGAGTACACTCACACACTCACACACACACACACATACAGTTAGCAATGCATCCTGCCTTCAATCAACGCATGCGTCATTTCCTACTTCAGTTGATTGCTATTTGATTTAACTTTATTACGCTTTTGCCTAATCTCTGACTGTGATTCCTACTCTCAGCGAGGGGGAGAGAAATAGAGAGAGAGAGAGAGAGAGAGAAAGAGACCGAGGGCTTTCTGGCTTTCAAGTTCGCCGCCAGAAACGGAAATGAAAATGATTTAGCGTAAATGCGTAGCTCTATATAGGCTTACGATGAGCGCTTAAGCGAGCTCAGGAGCTATCGATAGAGCGCTGCATGCGTCGTTCATGTTGCGTTATGCACACGTTTACATAATCCGTGTGGCTAGGGGTTAACCCACGCGCAACATTTGCTCATTGTTTTGTTTATGTTTAATATCCATTAACTGCATTTAATGAGTTCAAGCTAAAAGCAGCGGGCCAAAAATCACGTTTTCGTTTACATTCAGTGTGTGTGCTTGACCACCGGAACCGCAAGAGAAACGGACACAAACACACACACGCACACATAGAGTAGCCCAAGCATACACACACACACGTACATAGAGTCAAATGAGCACGCAGCTAATGAGATTTTGAGCGACGCACGCAAAGAGAGCGACGCAAGAGAGAGCAAGGCAAAAGCAAGGCGAAGCGACGCAACGCGATGCGGCGAATCCCTCGCATTGCGTATGCGCAACGTAATGGAAGCCAAATAACTACATAAAAGCGAAATGACAACAACAAGAGAGGCAGACGCAGAGGCAGAGGCAGAGACTGAGGCAGCGTGTGCCGTCATTTTATTATTATTTATTTTTGCCATTCGCTTTTACTTTTCATTTACATTTTGGTGTCGTAAAACAAGCACAAAATGAAAATAATAATAAATAATCATCAAATAAATAGCCAAAACAATTTCAGCGCCAAACTTTTAATTTCAACAATTATGCGTCTTTTCATGCCGCGTTGATTTTTAGCGCAAATCCCCATTGCACGTCTTTCTTCAGCTTCAGCTGTGTGTGTGCGTGTGTGAGTGCCTTTTGTTGTGTGGCCAATAATTAAAATGGGGCAATCAAGCGTACGAATGAATCGTTGACCAACTAAACTGTTTGTTTTCATATACCCTGTAAACTACTAGGGGCAGCCTAAGGAGTATATGGAGCAGGCAGTGCATTTGCATAACAGTAAATAATAGGTAACAAACAAATTATAACACAAAATATAAAATGAGACAAAAAATTAAAAAAAAATAATAATAATAAAACATATAATTAAAAAAAAAATTAAAAATTAATATTTAAAAAAAAGTTATAAATTAATATTTAATAAAAATAAAAGGGTAACAAAAAATATTTTAAAAAATTATGAAAAAAAAATAATACAACATATAATTAAAAATAGATACAAAATAAATATTAAAAAAAATAGTACAATATATAATAAAAAAATAAATAATTAAAAAAAATAATGTATAAATAATAAATAAAAATACTAATACAAAGTATAATAAAATAATAAAAAAAATAATAATAAAAAGAATTTAAAAAATACTAAAAACAATTTTAAAATACTAAAAACAACTCAATCTAAAAATAATAAAAAATAAAATACTAAAAGAAATTTAAATTTAAAAAAAAATAATAATGAAAAACATAATAAAACAAAATTAAGCATAAATAGCAATACAAAATATAAAACATGAAGAAAAAAATTAATACAATATATAAAATAATAATAAAAAAATAATAATATTAACAAATATATAAAAGTAAAACAAAAGTAAACATAAATATAGTTCAATATCACTAAAAATTAAGTATTCATATAACATCAACTCCCATTTTATCTCAACTCAGCTTCTGCTTCCGCATTACAGGGCATCGTGCGGTCGTTAAACATTTCCCATTAAGTTTTCATGAATGAACAGAGGTAAAACATAGGGCAAAGCAGTCAAAGAAGCAACTTAGCAACAAATGTTAATTACAGGTTCAAAACTATATTTTTAGAGCAACTGTTAATTATACTAAAAAAAACAACAACAACACACACGTACTAAATATATACATACATATATACGGTTATATATGTATGTGGACATGCATCGAAATGTCTAAGATACAAATGTGACAGTTTAATGAAGCAAATTAAGGCTTAAATGTTCTTTGATAGCTAACAACACGTAAAGAAAACAACGGCAATAGCAGCAAAGCCAAAACAACAATAAGAACAACAACGGCAAAAGGAAACTGTCAAAAAGTCAGCGCATATGCAAACGAGCGGGAGGCAGAGCGAGAGAGAGAGAGCGCGCAAGATATGCAGATAAGACAACAACAAGAAGAGCAGCAGCCTGGTGGGTGTAGCGGTAAAAGCATAAGAGAGTGAGAGAGTGGAGTGGAGTGGGCTGCGTTAGAGATGGGAGCAAATAAAAACATCAACGCAGCCATAATTAAGAGCGACACGCACACAAGCACTCTTTCTCTCTCACACATACACTTGTGCATATCTGTGTAGCTGAGTGCGTTTGGCATATTTGAAATTATTTCTTTTTGACATTGCGCAAAAGTTGCTTCATGATTATTTTAATTGCCAACATATAGCAGCAATTAGTGTATGTATATATGTACATGTATGTATATATATATATATATATTTATTATTATTCAAAATTGCCTTTAAGAACTGCCATAAATAATTGACATATTAAAAGCTCTCTCGCTCGCCAGTGCTGCCAGCTGTTTAGCCGTAAAAACTAGCTATAATTGCCGCCAGCTGCTTTATTGACGGCCACAATAGCTAAATCGGCAACACTAATTCACGCTTAACAAAAAGCGCCGTTAGTTAGTCATCTTCGCTTGGCTCTGCTAATTGTTTTGGCCAATTCAAGGCACAAAGCCAACATTGTAACTGACCAAAAGTTTTTTGTTGACAATTTTCATTTTTTTTTCTCTTTTTTTTTTTTTTTTTTACTGTTTGCAGCCCAATCAATGGAAAGTTTTGATGCGAAACCAGGTGATCGGCTAATTTGAGCCAATACTTACAATGCCCGTGTGTGTGTGTGTGTATCGTGCTGCTCCAGTTCATGTTAATCTCAATTGGGTCATATTACGTAACGTGGACGTGTCGCGTTATCAGCGCTGGCAACGTAACGTCATACTACGTGCATTCGGCGAAATAGCTTAACGGTTATTGTACACACACACACACACACACACACACACACACACACATTTACGTATTTAAACCGTAATAGGCAATCAAATTAATGTTCACGTTTTTATTTTAAATATTTTTTTTTAAGTTTTAGTTCGAGCATAAAGTAAAATTAGTAATTATTATTATTATTATTATTATTATTTATTTATTTATTTTCTATTGCTGTCAACGTCACTTCCGTTGGCCACAATTCTCCCGTATTTGTACAATGAAATCATGTGCATATCTTATCTAATATATAAACACACACACACACACACACTCTCACACACATTTGTGTGTGGCAATTGCTCCAAAAATAATTTATATCAACATTTTTTATGCGCCCAAAAGAAAAAAAACTAGCTAGCAAAACAAAGAGTTCCGCAAAGGAAACCCGTAGAGGGCAGGCTCGACTTGCAGATGCCCTATATGCAACTGTCATATTATTTAAAAAAAAAAAAAAAAAAAAAACAAAAAAAACTAGAATTATAGACAAATAAAAAAAAATACTAAATAAATGTATAAATTTTTATTTCAAATTTTCTATTATATTATTATTGTATGTCAAGCCAATATACCCGCTCATTTGTTTTGCTAGGGCATGAAAACAATTACAAATTGGCAAATAGACAAATAATGAATGACAACAACAACAAAAACAACAAAACAGACAACGAACGACAGACAATTGGGTCGCTTGTTCTTCCTCCCTTCAAATTGGCGTTATCGATAAACAAAGCCAAGCACGCACGCACGCACGCACGCACGCACCCACTCACACCCAGCTACTTCCCCTCACTTCTTGTCCCTCTCACACAAACATCAGCATGCGCAGGCTCCACAGCCATTGGCTGACTTATAGCATAATTTCCTTTCGTTGAGCTGCCTGCTGCCCTTTGCTATTGGTTAACTGTAGCTAATCACGCATGAGCAGCGCACAAAAAGTACCCTGAGCATAATTCCCTTTCGTTTTGCATGGCTCACACTCGCCGCTCACTTCGCTCTAATCAAATTTTCAGCTCACTTCAGATGCCGTCTCTGTCGCACACACTAAAACATGCGCAGGCTCAATTCGCCTGGGAGAGGGGGGCAGAGCGCAAAGCGCAGCAGCTATTGCTTAACTGTAGGCACGCATGAGCAGCGCTGCTTTTGCATCCTTAAGAGCATAATTCCCTTTTCGTTTTGCTGCCAGCCCTTTGGCCGCTCTCTTCTCCTTGCCTGAGCTTAACTCATCTTTTGCATGCAAAACGGTTAATTTTATGATGCAACACACACACACAGACGCACACATTGATAGGAGATAGAGAGAGACAAAACTCGCCGCATCAGACGTTCGTTTGCTGTTATTATTTTTATTATTTGCAACTTATTTTATGACAGCCGCAACCGCAGCTCGTTAGTTAATTTCATTTTGCCTACAATATTAATCGTCAAGACAACAAAACCAAATACAGCACAATAAAACTGAGAGAAAAAAACCAACAAACAATAGACACACACATACACACACACACACACACACATACAGTTACCATAAAAAAAGTGAGTATATAATATGCGTGACATTGAGTTTTGAGGTTATGCATACGATATGCAGCCGCAGTCGCCGCCGCAGTCGCCAGACACTTGAACTGTAGAGTTGCCTCAAGTCTAAATGCATGAGTGTGCGTGCGTCTGTGTGTGTGTTGTTTTAATTGCCTTTCGGGAATTTATTGCCGAGTCCAGGGATTTATGCTCTTTGATTGATTTATGAAGCACCCTAAATAGGCAAAAGCAAAGAGCGCAACAGACTTGAAAATGTGCAACAGAAGCGCTGCGCTGGCAGCGACGTCAGCAGCGAGTTCGTGCGCGTCACAGCTGTCATTAAAACAACATTAAAACTAAAGCAAACAGTGGCAGCAAATTAAACTCACACGTTCTGCGAGTGTAGAACAAAAAAAAAAACAAAAAAACAAAGCAAATAACACTCTCCAATTCGATCAAAAAAAAAAATACAATAAATGTGGAAAAAACAGCAAGGCCAAGCACAAGCACAGACATGTTCACAATGTCTTTGTAGAGTTGGAGAGTTGTGCTTCATTGGGCCTTTTTAAGCTACTAGTGCCAGAGGAAATTTTGTTTATTGGAGAGTAGTGCAAAATGGGACTATTGTAGAGTTCTTGCCAAAATGTCTACTGGAGACTAATGCCAAGAAGTTGATTGGAGACTAATGCCAAGAAGTTGATTGGAGACTACGGCCAATTAGTCTATTGGTGAGCTCTGCCAGCAAAACCTATTGTAGACTTCTTGCCAACAAGCTTATTGGAGAGTGCTGCTAATAGGTCTATTGGAGAGTTCATGTCAACAAGCCCATTGTAGACTTTCGTCAACAATGTTTATTGTAGAGTTCTTGCAAACAAGCCTAGTGAAGACTTCCAGTAACAAGACAAAGCGCACTGGAGACTTCCACCAACAAGCCGATTGGAGACTACTGCTAATAATTCTAAACCTATTGGAGACTACTGCCAATTAGACTATTGTAGAGTCCTGCTAATGAGTCCATTGGAGAGTTCACGCACACAAACCCATTGTAGACTTTTGACAACAAGCCTATTGTAGAGTTCTTGCCAACAAGTCTATTGGAGAGTTCTGCCTACAAGCATAAGCATACTGGAGACTTCCACCAATAAGTCTATTTGAGAGTTCTGCCAACAAGCCCAAGCCTATTGGAGAGTTCTGCCAACAAGCCCAAGCCTATTGGAGACTACTGCCAGCCTACGGCATTGCGGTACAGTTGTCAACAGCTCAATCAATCAGTCTCCTCTTGGCCATGTACCGCTCCAAGTAGGCCAAATGATAGCGAAAAAGCAAACAGCAATCGAACAAGAGGCAAGAAGAAGAGGAAGAAGACGAGGTGCGAACGCTTTATACGGCAAAGTAAATTACAAAGATTCTCGAACACAGGTGAGCGGAAGCAGCGAGCTGAACGACTATAAGATACCGCGCCTCAACGGCAATTTGAAAGTATCTCAAAGATAAACAAAAAATGAAGAGGGCATACCCTCTACCCTACGCGTACAGGGTATATCAGCACACAAGCTGAGTCAGAGACGAACCTTTTTTTCTACAGTTACAGTTTTTTTGGGCAAGTGCTGAATGTGGGTGTGTGCGCTGGAGAGATATATGGCGGGATATTTATCGGCCTGCCCAACTGACTAACTTGGCTATAAACGCGCATTGCCGTCATTGAATGCTGCTCTTAACTGATTCATCGACGAGCGCTACTGACGCTATTTACCTTGACGCAAACAACGGAATCTAATGAACAAATAAATAAGAAGAAGAAGAAAACTCATAGATGACAACGAACAAAAATCACAATTGAACAATTAGTCATTTCATCAATTAATAAATAACTATTTTTAAACGTTGCTCCCATGGATGAGCTCAGTTTGAAGCTATTTCAAAAGCGAGAGCGAGAGGGAGATAGAGAGAGAAAGAGATAGACACATGCAATATATAAAGTTATTAACAAGCATGTTTCAAGATTTATCGTCGTTTTTACACCTTGAACTTTGACGCAACACTTAAAAAAAAAAAATATATATATATATATATATATATATATATATATATATAAAAGCGCAGTGCAAAGCTCGCAGCAAGCTTATGGCTATACATGTGTGTTTGTGTGTGTGTGTGTGCTGTATCAACAAGCATTTGCATGCATTAGCCTGCACCTGTAACAACAACAGCACATTTAAGAGAGTAATGCCCAAAGCCAGGGCGAATTGGGCACAATTCGCCGCGTCTGTGTGCATAGGCCAGAGCGAGACAGAGTTAGACTGGGGCCTACACTCTTAAGAACTCAGCGTTTCCATGACCTTCAGCAAGATTTTTGTTGGGATGCTCACCCGAGAGAGAGAGAGAGAGAGAGAGAGAAACTAAAGAAATTAACATAGCTTGGCTGAAGAAAGCTACAATAAGACAAAAGAAAGCTGCGGAATTTTAGCAATGCGGCCAACACGATGGCCAATGGCCTCCCCAGCCGCCAACACAAGGCCTTAACAGCTAGACCAGTCTAGAGAGAGAGAGAGAGAGAAAGAGAGAGAGAGAGCGCAAAAAGTGAAGATCGTTCATTGCCATAGGCAAAAAATGCTGCAAGAAAACATGAATATATATATATAAAGTTTATACATGTATATATACATATGATATCTTATGTATATATATATATATATATAGATTCCTCTATTGGTTATGTCTTAAGCACATTAAAAGCTCGGCTTATACATTAAAGAGGCAATTTAAATGCATTCGAACACGCGCGCTCATCACATGCCACAGAGTCGGGCCTATGATGGGGGTAATACCATTACCATTATCTATCCATAACTTTCGACATGCAATGCTCTTGGCCATATATATTATGTGATTCTCTTTACAACAACAACAACAACAACAACAACAACAGTAAAACAGACAGCTTAATTTGGTTCAATTATAATTTCAATTTTGATTAATTTAATTGAAATTCGAGTTTTGTGGAAAATTTTTAATTTGTTTGGGAACCGCTCTTAACTCAGTTGGGGGAGGAAGAAAGATAGAGATGGGAGAGAAAACTGCATAATATATCACTGGAGAGAAGGGGAAATACAGAGGGAGAGAGAGATAGATAAAGGAGAAAGAAAGAAATGGAGAGAAATATAGAGATAGAGAGAAAGATGGAGAGGAAAAATAGATTGCAGAGAGAGATTGAGAAGGAGAGAAATAATGAGAAAGGAGAAAGATAACTAGAGAAATAGAGAAAAGGAGAGATATAGTGAGAAAAGAGATAGATAGAGAAAGATAACTCGAGAAATAGATAGGGGGAGAAGGAAAAAGATTGAAATAGAGTGAGAGAGAGAGAGAGAGAGAGAGAGAGAGAGAGAGAGAAGGAAACATAAGAAATAGAAGATAGATACGAAGAGGACAAAGATAGAGATAGATGTAGAGAGAAGGAAAAAGATAGAGATAGAGAGAGGGAGAGAAAGAAACATAATGAGAGATAGCAAATAGATTCATAAGGAGGAGAAATATCTAGATAGAGAGAATGAGTTTCATTCCAAGAGATAGAAGATGGATATGGATCTAGATATAAAGGCGAGAAACATAGAGAAACAAAAAAAGAGGAGAAAAAAGATAAAGTAGAGAGAAAGGAAAAAATAGAGATAGAGAGAGAGAATAAGCCAAAATAAGAGAGAGAAGATAGATGCATAAAGAGAGGAGAAGGATAGAGGCAGAAAGAAAGAGAAAGAAAAATATATAGATTTAGAGAGGAAGAAGATAAATACATAAGGTATAAAGATAGAGATGGAGAGAGAAAGAAACAGACAGAAAGAAGATAGTGTATAAAAACATCATCATCATCGTCATTATCATTATCATTATTATCATCATTTTACTTTCCCACGTCAGCCTGAGGCACGTGGTTTCACCCACAGGCGTGAAAGATAAGTGCTTAACATTTTAGGCATTTCATAGTGACAGTGGCTCAAAATAGTATCTCTCTCCCTGTCAATATCTCCCTCTCCATATATGTAAAGATCTGTATCTATTATCATTACTATTATCTATTATCGGATTTTTGCACTTTACAACACTCTTTTTTCAGCTTGACAGTTATTTTTGCCAGTACATGTAGATGCATAGACTTATGGAGGCGAGTGTAGACCTAGGCATGATTGCATTTTGCTTTACAGTTAGTCGCTTGGCCAAACGAGTCGCTGAATAAAAAGCATCCGTAGCTGTGCTGCCCCCCTGCCCCCCTCTGCTGCCGCCACTGCCTCTGCTCGGCTGTCTATCAACTTGTTTATGAGGCACTGTCTCTGTTACTGTGTCGCCGTTGACTGCTGCAAGCAGTGGCGGTGGCATTTGCTGTGGCACTTAGCCATTGCCATTACGGGTTGTTGTTGTTGTTGTTGTTGTATGTCTGTTTGTTGCTGGTCAGATTTGCTGCTTGTTGCTGTTGTTGCTTGACTAGCGCTTTTAGAAAGTATGTCAATTTGGAAAAGCCGTTGACTGGACAACGCACACACACACACACACACACACACACACACACAACATACCAGTCTAGTTAGTTACTCATTGCTATGCACATCTCTATATATGTATGTATATATATCTCCATATTCACAGTAAATTGAAAGCATTATATTTACATTATTTTAATACCAACCCAGGCAATTGTTGTTGCTGCAGTTCTTGTTATTGTTTGCTGGCTTCATACAAATTGCACTTGAACACAACACACGAAAAAAAACACGACGATTTATTCAAATTGCAAATTTCCAGCGAACGCGAGAAGAAAAAAACTCGGGCGAATTCGAAACGTCGCACAGAGCAACAACAACAAACGAAAAAAAAACCTTTGCGTCTAATTGAAACGAGCGCGCCGTCGCGACTGTCTATAAAAGCTTTCCTTCGTCGTCGTCGCTGACTCCCCAAAGAGAGTGGCAGAAGAGTCAGAGAGAGAGAGTGAGTGAGTGAGAGAGTGAGTGCGGGCGGGGTTAAGCTGCTGCTGCTGCTGCTTCAACTCGAAACTCTGCTCAGCTATTATTTGTTGCGTGCGGTGCTTCGTACAGACGCGTTAGCAAGTTTGCTGCTGACTAAATGGCAAATTTTATAATAGAGCACGTTGTGCGCTGAAACGACGCCAAAGCTTAGCAGCGGCAGCGCAGCAGCAGCAGACTGAGTGAGTAAGTGAGAGAGCGCAGGCAGAGCGAATTCGAACAAGAGAGAGAGCAAGGAAAGACAGTTAGCAAGCAGTAAATAGCATTGTTGTTGCTCTTGCAAGATAGCACAGGAAATATCACACACACGCACACGCACACATGCATAAAGTGCGAAAGGGAGAGGCAGATACAGTGCGTTAGCATATCAATAACAGTGAACAGCGTGAAGGGGTATCGAGCCTATGGCAGCTGCAATCAATCGAAAGTTCACACAATGGCCCACAGATGGAGCTGCCAGCTGCAGGTGCAAGGCTGAGCGACGATGAGCAATAAAACCAATCAAAATAAGCAAAGTCTTCACTAACACACACACACACACACACACACAGGCATAGATAGACTGTCGCGATCACAACCAAAATTAGAACATTACGTATATATGTATATATATAGCTAACCACTTTGCAAATCGTTTATCAATTTTGTTGTTCTTTCGCTTTGATAAAAAATAAATAAAAATGATGTAGTAATGATTGAAGTGGAAGGCTGAGGCTGATGAGCCATTTGGTATATAGTATATAAATATTTGATATTTGAAATTGTTTATTATATATTTATTTATATATTTTTTATTTAATTTTTGTTTTATATTTTATTTTTAAATTTTTTATATTTTTTATTTTTTTTTCTATTTTTCATATTTTTAATTTTTTGTGTTTATATATTATTATTATATTATTTTATAAATATTATTTTTTTTTATTATATTCTACATTTTATTTATAAATTTTTTATTATATATTTTTTAATATTTTATATACCATATATGTATATCATTTTTTATTATATATTTTACAATATATATATATTTGTTCATATTTAATTTTTATATTATATATTTTCTATATTTATATTATATATTTTCTATATTTAATTCTACAGCTATATACATTCCCCTCAAATTTCTACTTTCCATCTTTGTCTACATACGAGGCCCTTTTCGAGGTTAAGTTCAGCTCCGCATCTACAATAAAAATTGCAATTCAGAATCACTCACAAAGGAGAATGAACAATTGCCGTTATTGTTGTTGCTGCTGCTGCGCCGCTGTCTGCCTTGCATTGCACTCTACACAATTCAACTCTCCACTCCTTACGCATTCCACTCATTGGAAGGTCAACGCAGCTTGACTCGACTTGTCGCCTGTCAGCCAGCGTCGCTCGCTCGCTCGTTCACTTTCAAAAGCGAAAAGTAAAAGCTCTCCCACGCAGTTTTTAATGTGGGAAAGAGCAAGAGCAAGAGCAACAAGAGATCACACGTCGTAAATGTTAACGTCGCCTGCACGCAATGCTTAAAGACATTTTTGTCTCCAGATAAGATAGCGCGAGCGCCAGGCCGAGAGAGTGGGAGGGGGGGAGGGGGGATGGATGGGCGGAGTATGTGGAAACGGTTTTCGGGCGGCGTCGGAGGTCGACCGGCGTTTGACCCACTAAACAACGTTGATGACGCAGCAGCAGCAGCAGCAGCAGCAGTGTCGAGAGAGCTTTTGCTTTGACGTTGATTAATTTCTCACACTTCACTTAAGTGGGTTAAGGGCAGTTCTGATTGGGCAGCCGACGCCGCTGCTGCTGCAAGTGATAGCACAGCAGTTTTAAGGCGTTGCCACCCACTCACACACACACACAGTCATAGTAATAATTTCAGTTCCAGAAGTGCACAAATATTTGTACTTACATGCAAATAAAACACAAATTATAAAACGATAAAAAAAAAAGCGCGCGGAAAAGCTTTCGCTCGCAGCTGCGCTCGCGCTTTTGCACTCTTCGCTTGCACACGTGCAAACGGCAGATAGAAAAAAAATAAACACTCACTAAAACAACAACAGCAGCAGCAGTTATATTTTTCGACTTTTTTCTTTACGCTGCGCCGTCCGCTGACTTTACGTGCCGAGAGTCAAATGCGAAATGAGCCAACGACGACGACGACGTCGTCGCAGCGCAGCGAACGTTTTTATCTGTGTGCAACGGAAGGGGAGCGGGCAGGGGTAGACTGGCTGGCTTTCGGTTCTCGAGAGATGCTCCACGAAATTGTAATGGCCGGCCAGCAGCAGCAGCAGCCCAAAAAGCAAGTCACGCGGCTGACTTGAAGCTTCACACACACACACACAGTCACACACATACACAGTGGAGAGCGAGAGATCTCGCAGAGCGTAACAAGTGTCAGTTGAGCTGCTGTCAGGTGGCAACGCTGGCGCATTGAAATTTCAAAGCGAGCGCCCACTTTTAACGTTTTTTTTTTATTTTTCGTTTCGTATTAGTTTTGTTTTGTTACGTAATGCAGGCGACGCCGTCGCCGGCTTTGTTGCTGTACTCTACGCGCCGCTGCGCCCGCTTAACTAGTCAAGCATAACAACAACCCGTTTTGCTTAATTTACATAAAAATACGTTACAACGACAACAACAACAACAGCAATACTACACTTGTTGCGCAGCCCCTCCCCCAAAAACATAAATGAAAATCTATCCTAACGCTGCGCAGTCGACGCATGAGCAAACAAACTGAGTGAGAGTGCCGAAACAGCAGCAGCAGCGGCGGCGGCTGCGCAGCCGACTGACTGTTGCGCTTCATGGCCAGCGCACGTGAAAGTACCAAAAGAGAGAAAGACAGACGAAGAGAGCAAGAGAGCATTTGCTTCAAGTTCGAAAAGTCAGTTCGAATTTTCGTATGAAGTCGACGTCGCTGTCGACGAGACTGTCTCTGTCGCATCGCTGTCTGCACCCAAAATGCAAATTCGTAAATTCTGTTTAATTTCCATTACCTAAAAATATTCGCCTTTAAAAATACAAATTCAACAGGCGGCAGAGTCGATGACGTCAGCGCGTCTTCTGCTGCTGCCAGCCTGCTGCTCTGTGCAAAATTTCAAGCGAATTCAATGCCAAACAGACAGACAGACAGACACACACACACACACACACACACACACACACACACACACACACACACACACACACATACATACAGATATAGGCGCAGCTGAGGAGCAGAACACAAGGCGAACGACGAGCGTCGTAGGCGCAACTAGTGATGTGCAAATTGCGAGTCACGAAACGGCGCGCGTGTTGCTTGAAAAGTGAAAGCCAAAAACAATTAAAGCATGGAGGTCATGAGGGCATTGCTTGAGTTTAATTATATAAATGTTAAATTTTGAAATTTAAATTAATTATTAATTCTTATTTTTGACATATTAAAAGAAATTTTCAATATTCGTATCTTTCGTTTATTTATTTTTCACGCGCACATCAATAGCAGCGTCAACGCTGGGTGCTTACCTGTGTGGCTGCTGTTGCTTCTTCTCAGCAATGAGAACAACAAAAATCGCTGGGCAGCTACGCAAATTTCGCACAAAATGGCAACGCTGGCACTTCTAAACTGGTTTTGCTGGATGAACAGCAATGAATATATATGTGCATATATTATGTACGTATATATCAATCATAGAAAATAAGGTGTTAATTGATGAGAGTAATGGGAGAGAGAGGCAGAGAGAGAGAGAGAGAGAGAGAGAGAGAGCCCGATTTGGGCATGTTCAAGCAGCTAATTACGAATCGTTCTACTTTCGGCCGATAAATCAAATAATGAATGAACACAGTTAATCACACACACACACACACACAGCAAAGAGAGAGGAGAGAGAGAAAGAGAGAGCGCGCGTTGGCGTTGCCAGTAAGTGAGCGAGTGTAAACAACTGCGACGCAGCATCCGCTGCTTACCTGTCTGCCTGCCTCTCGCTCTCTCTCTTGCTTGCTCCGTTAAATGGGCCAAGCGGGAAGATCTCGGCTGCTTAGAACTTGGGTGTCTTAGGCTGTGGCTTTGTGGTTATTTCTTCTGTGTCTCTTTTGCGCTTGCTGTTGCTTTAACCGTTACAAATGGCATGGGAATGTCAAGCCATTGAGCTGATGCTGAACAAATCACAAAGAACCAGAACAGCAAAGCGTTTGACTAATGTCCCGGTTCAATAAAAAAAAAAAAACTTGCCTACATATATACACATGCGTTTGCGAGTATGTGTGTGTGTGTGTGTGTGTGTGTGTGTGTATGGCAGTAGCAGGCCAACCAGTGTTGCCAGCTCTTGGGTTTATTTTTTTTTTTCTCTTCTGACGAAATCAGGATTTTGTGCTCTTTAATCCAGATGCAGCTGTATTGGTGGCAATAGGTGAAAACTCGCATGGAATCCAAACAAATTCGAACAATGTTAAAAACTTCTAACTGTTATATGCGTCTTTATGCTAATGAGATAATAAGCTGTTGTTGGACTACGCACACACACGCACACACGCACGCATGTATGTGTATGTGTATGCGGCGACATATGATAAAGACGGAAGTAAGCGACCTGCAGACACAAAGAAAGACGAAAGACAGTAACACAATACAATACACGTATGTGTGTGTGTGTGAGTGGAAAAACTTTGAACGACGCTGGAAAAACGGTGGTTGCGGCAACTCGGCATTGACTGCAATTTTCACACGCTTTGCGTAACACAACAACAAGGGCAATAAGGTAGCCGGCGGGCAGCGACAGTGATTTATGGCAGCTGTTGGGCTGGGGCTGGGCACACCAACAAACAAACAAAAAAAAATATACAAAATGCATATAGAAATATGAGTTCTCACATTATTTTGCATTGTCTCGCTCTAGCGCACAGCGCGCGCGCTCACTACTTTAGGGCGAACTCAAGCCTGCCAATGAAATTCAAATATTTAACAGACTTTTTGGCGAATTTGATTTAAAGCGGCGGCGAAGAGAGCCAGCCCAAGCAACAGCATGCAGCGAAAAGTCGCGCTCGCTCTCGCTCACTCTCACTCTCACTCGGTCTTGCTGATTGTCAATGCGCGTGTTGTTGTTGCTGCTGCAGCGAAACTGTGTTAGTTGCATGTTTTAGCAAGTAATTACAACAAATAAAAAGTGTCATCGGCAAATTTGCCGATTTGCAATGCCAAAAACAGAAAACGTTGACAAAGCGGCACGCAGGCCGGTTAATGACTCACTCAAACCAATTCAACTCAAGTCGTGCTCTCTCCCTCTGTCTCTCTCTCTCACACACACACTTACACACTGACAAAGACACACACGCACACATATGCACACTGACGCCGCGCACACCGGTATTTCAACATTGCGTTACACACTCATTCCGTTTGCTCGGTTCTTGCTATCCCACTTCATTTTTATTGCCTTTAATGCTGCATGATCACACACACACACACACACACACACTCACACAGAGACAGAAAACAAAAAAGTAAAATAAAAAGAAAACCTTTTGTACTAGGTACACTCGTACAATTGCATATAGTGTACAAGAAATGGGTGTAAGATATGAAAACCAATTAACTTGGCTGGAACTCACCTGCAATTTCGGCTGACACCGGCACAAAGTGTTTGCGTGGAGTTTTTCTTTCGTTATGCTTTTGTTTCTTTATGTACAAATGCAATATACACTCACAAACGCCAATATACTGTCGCTGTTTGTTATTGGCTATAAATGCGCAAAAAATCACACAAAAGTTGAACGAAAAAAAAATAATAGAATAAAACTGCTTCAGTGGCGCGGCGGGCACAAAAGCACAAAAATTACTTCGCTGTCGTTGTCGCTAGAGCTGCACCACAATCGATAGTATCGATAGGCGCGTCATCCAAGGCACAAGAGTCACGAATAAAGAGCAGAGTTCTCAGTGTGTGTTGAAATCTGGGTGTCCTTACATATGCTTGCGTATGTATGTGTCTGACGGCGACTCAATGTGCCAGACGAATTAATTTGAATTTGACTGGTATTTAAATTGCTTTTGTAATTTATTGAATTTATTAGCATTAATAAAAACAAAGCGAACTGACGATCGGTTAGATTAGAGATGCACACGTATTTCGATACTAGAATTATTTGATTTTATCGGCAGCATATACTACATGCCAATTCCATGAACAACCATGGTGTTTATTTGTTTGCCGCCACAGCCTATCGATAGTTTTCTTGGCGCGTACAGCCGCAGCTGGTGTTTGAAAAATGTCGGCCAAATATAAAAATAAAGTAACTTTTTAGTATTTATTTGCTTGCTGGCACCATCTATCGATAGTTTTTCTGGCGATTGCAGCTGGTATTTGAAAAAAGTCGGCCAAATGTAAAAACAAAGCAACTCTTTAGTATTTATTTGCTTGGTGGCACCGTCTATCGATAGTTTTTCTGGCGCCTGCAGCTGGTATTTGAAAAATGTCGGCCAAATGTAAATTTAGATACGAAAAAAAAAACAAATTTATTTAGCTTCAATTGAGGTGAGTATCGGGCGTCAAAAATAACTTATAATGCGCAACATTTGATGCTGGGCTTCACTAATTTTGTACTCATCGAGGTCACACAGAGAGAGAGAGAGAGAGAGAGAGAGAGAGAGAGAGAGAGAGAGAGAGAGATAGCGATAGATTTCAGCTCGAAGTAATAATAAAACAAAACACTTAAGGTACGTCCAGGCGCTCACGGAGCAGGCGCTCGCGACTATCCTGCGGATTGAGGAGCACCTTCACCAGATGCTCCACCGTCGGTCGCTCCGCTGTGCAAAGCACCTTCAGTCCCAGCGCTTCGAGGGCGCGGCGAGTGCTCGGCCCGATGGCGACCAGCTTCCACTGGTCCGGCGCAATGTTGCGGGCCTTGAAGTACTCGTGGGCACAGTTGACGCCGGAGGGCGAGAAGAATGCCAGGAACTCAATGTTGTCCGCCTTGAGGGCCCGGTCCATGCACTCGGCCAGCTGGGGATTGCACTTCGTCTCGTAGACCTCGCAGGCGTCCACACAGAATCCGTTCTCCACCAGCTTCGAGAGTAGCGTGTCCGTCGCCAAGTTGCCGCACGGCAGCAGCAGCGGCAGATTCCGCGACCCGTCGAACGTGTCCACGATGAAGTCGCCCAGATTCCTCGCATTCCCCGTCTGCTTGCCGTGGGTGAACAGCTGCTGCAGCGTGCTCATCGCCAGATTGTGCGTAACCTCGCCGACGGCATAGTTATGCAACAGCTTCCAACCGCCCGGCAGCTCCGCCAGCTGCAGTGCCTCGGCCACCGCCTCGACGCACCGCGGACTGGTGAAGATGATGCCCGCATATTTGTCCGGCGTCTGCAGCTTGGCTCGCAGCTGCTCGAGATTCTTGAAGCCGAAGCTCAGCGTCGGCACGAACAGCGGCTGAAAGTTGTGCCCCAGCAGGGTCTCCGCGTAGACGTCCGTGCTCTCCGATTCCGATTTGAATATAATCACCGTCCGCTGCTGGCTGCTCATCTTGCTGGGCCGTTTGTCTCTCAGCCTCGTCACGACCGATCGCCGCTGCTCGCCGCGAAATATCTATATATATATGCGCCCCAATGTGCCGATTATATAGTAAATGCAGTCGCAACTGCAGCGCGACTTTTCTTCTCCGCTTTCTTTCTCCCTTCAGCAACTTTCCTGCTGCTGTTGCACTGCTCGCACAGCTGTTGTGCCGGCCTGTCGCGGCGTTGCCACCTGCTTGCGAACGCTGCACTGTGGGCAACCAGCCGTTGGTTTCCCTGCAAATTTCAAAATAGGTTTAAGAAAATAATAATATAAATAAAGTATTTTTACATATTAAATATTAATTAAAGTAAAGTATTTTTATATATTATTTGCCAAAGTTTATTTATTTAACAGTCTTATTATTTTTTATATTATACTTATTTTTATTTAATTTTATATTTATTTATAGTAAAATATAAATGCATATATATTTTTTAATTCATTCCAAAACTTCAGTTCTTTTTTATATGTAACAATAATTTTCAGATTTTTTCGCCTGTCCCCCCGCGATTTCCCGTTGCTGCCGCACAGCTGTTTTGCCGGCCTGCCGCGGCGTTGCCACCTGCTTGCGCCGTTGGTTTCCCTGCGAATTTCAAAATAAATTAAAGAAAAAGTATTTTAAAATATATTATTTGCCAATTATTTAGTGTGTATTATTTTTATTAACATTTTTGTTAGTCGCTAAGCAGTCTTATCCATTTTAATATAACATATATACTTTTTATTTATTTATAGTAAAATATAAATGCATATATATTTGTTAATTCATTCCAAAACTCCAATTCAATTTTTTTCTGTATATATGTAACAATATTTTACTTCAGATTTGAGTAAATACCTTAATTTGGATATCTTTAAAATAAAAATTTTGTGACTTTGCCGCGGGATCTGGATCGTGGCAGTTAGGTTTGAGGTCTTGAACGGGATCCAGCTCGCCTAGCTCTACAAGATATCTCTAAGCTAGAGCTTAGCCTATATAGTATATGTATTATATTTGTAATATAACGTCATTTGATTCCTGAGTCGTTAGAGGATATTTCAAATTTAAATTTAACTTTTTTTTTAATTTGATTTTTTTCTCTTCTTTTCTTTAAATACTTGAAAGATTTAACTAATTAACGAACGCAACCAGAAACTAACTAGAACGTGAACTAAACTGATTCATCAATTGGACTTGGCGGCTACGTCGCGTTCCATCCACTTGCGGAGGAGATCGCCGCGACGATATTCCGATCCGCCGTACGAGAAGCCCATGGATGACGGCTGGCGCAGCGGCAGGCTGTACTCACGCCCCGCCGGACTGACATGCTCCTGCTGGGCATAAATCGAGTGGTGGACCACCTGCTCCTGGCGCTGGTGGTTGCCCAGTTGCGACTCGAAGCCGGAGGACTGGGACGAGGTGCGCGAGAGGTTGCGATTGTAGCTGCACTGCTGCAGGAGATTCGCGGTGGTCGGCTCCTGGAGCAGCTCCGGCTGCGGATGCCCGCTGCTGGCGTGCACCCAAGCGGAGACGTCGCCGTGGCGCTGGAGACGCGACGGATATAGCAAGTTGTGGGTGGAGCGCGTCAGCGGACGCTGCTCCAGACCGAAGCCATAATGGGGCTGACGGTGCTCCATGCCGGCGGGCGGCATATAGCTGGAGCCGTGACGCTGCCAAACGGAGTCCGGATTCAGGTTGGGGCTGCGACAGGTCTGCTGGTCCCAGCCCATGGTCGAGGGGCTGTGGTAGCTGGCGACCGGGGACGGCAGCGGCATGGCTCCGGGATTAACGGGCGTGCGCTGGGAGGAGAGACGCAGCGAGTCCATGGAGAGCACTGAAGGCGCCACAAGGGGCTTGCTAGGCTGCGGAGTCAGGCAGTTGGAGCCGAGCAGGGACGCGCAGGTGCTGGCGCTACTTTCGTGGCTGGCGTTGTAGCTCAGCCGCTGGCTGAGCAGGCTGATGGTCTCGTCGTCGTTGATGCACTCGTCCGCGCACAGCCGATGGAAGCTCTCGGTGGCCGACAGCTCCTCCATGCGGTTCTTCTTGCGCATGTTCAGCAGCACCATGGTCGTCATGCTGCCCAGCAGCTGTGTGGAGGAGGAGTGGAATCGAGAGATTAGTCAGAGCTGGAGCTGGAGCTGGAGCGGACAGCCAGCCGCTGGATACTCACAATGAAGGTGGCCCCGTTGAGGGCGTTGAATAAGAGGAAGGAGCCCTTGGCGTAGAGGCTCCACAGGACGAGAAGGACGGTGTAGCGCGACAGCTTGAAGCGGGAGACGACGCTGCTGACGAAGCTCAGGCTGAGCATGAGGTAGGGATAGACGCCGCAGTAGCAGCTGCTGAAGGTGGCCTGGGCCGCCTGGGCCTGCGTCATGCCCACGGTGTAGACCAGCATCTTGCCCAGAATGCTGGCGAACATACAGAGCTGGGACACGTACGGCTGCTCGGCCAGCCACTCGCCGGCGGTGCCAACCACCAGATGCAGCACGGTCAGGGCGTGGGTGTAGGCGAAGTAGACGGGCCCGGCCAGCAGGCTGCCCAGGGCGAGGCTGAACTCGTCCAGCGTGGCGGTCGGCAGCGTGCACAGCAGGCAGATCACATTGATCACGGTCAGCAGCTTCATCCAGCGACGGTAGCGCTCGAGGCGGTGCTGCTGCTGGGCACGCGCCAGCCGCTCGAAGTGCGGCTTCTTCAGCAGGGCGGCGCCCTTCATGATGAAGTTGAGGAACTTCGAGCCGAGCACCATTTTCTTCTTCTCGTGGAGCACGCGATTGACATGGCGCTCGCAGGTGGCGCACAGCCGATACTGCAGCTCCAGCTCCTCTCTGTGTGGGCGAGGGAGTGAGTTGAGCGTCTGGAGGGGATTGGGATTCGGTTTGGTCTACTCACTTGAAGCGCTTCAGCTCCTGGTCGAAGCGCGCCTCGAAGCGCGGCTCGAACTGGGCGAGCTTCTCGACCTTCAGCCGCTGCGACTCGTTGCACTGGGCGCACAGGCCGTTCCCCTGCGGCGGCGTCTGTCCGCCGGCCATTGCCCCGCCGTAGTACGCATTGGCGCAGTGGCCGCCGCTCGAGTTGCCCTCGGAGTTGGTGCTGCAGTTGCGCTGCGACACTATGTCGCGATTATAGTCGCCGTCGCCATTGAACCCGTTATACTGCTCGCACGCCGGGCAGTACCAGCTGTTGCGCTCCACGTACGCCACGTACGTGTCCGTGTTGCAGAACCAGCAGTTAACGGTAATGCCGAAGCGTGAGCTAACCCGGAGTATAGTCAAAATGAAGGTAAATATCATTCAATTCAGCCCTGACCCCACTTACCGCACGCGTGTGTAGAACTTGAACAGCAGCAGGCAGATCACGAAAATAAGCGCGAAAATTGGCAACGCGTTGGCGGCAAACGTAATTATAAAAGTTTTCATTGTGGATTTTTGGCCTTTAATTTCGTTTGTTGGAATTTAAATAAATACGATTTTCAGCACTAGCACTAGCTCCAGCCACAACTACTTTCAGAATGTGTCAAATCATGCGTCAGTCAGTCATATATACATATAAAGCACGAAAAAAAAAGCAAGGCAAACTAAATAACCCGGCAGTGACAGCGGCTGACTCTCGAATGCCAGTGTCAGTTTGTATCGATGACGATAGGCTGCTGGTATGCTGTTCAAAACTCACATGTTTCTGCCGGCGAGCAAAATGCCGGCAGCTGGTCACTCTGAAAATCGTTAGTTGATTTCGGAATATAAATTATTCAATTAAATTTTTAAAAATTATAATAAAATAATATTTAATTATTAGCTGCTTTTCATTTGTTGCATAGTATTAAAATAGTAAAAGTATTTTTTTGGTTTGACTGCAACTTACAACAAGCTAAGCTCTTAGCTGGCTTTATGAATGAAAATAATGTTGAAATTAAAACATGCATCAATTTACGACAATAAAAACACTCGATTTGTAAACAAAAGCAGTGAAAAGAGCATATTTAATAAATATTCACACTAAATCGTTCACAGCGTACTGGTTGCATAGTCCAGTGTGCATATCGATATATCGATTGCTGCAACAGGTCACACTGCAACGCTGTCAGGCCGTGTGTTTTGAAAGCCGCTAGCACGTTGCACGTGTTAAATAAAAGTATTTGATTTGGCAAATAACAGACAGAGAAAGCGAACTGCAGCCACAAAATGCAACACGACGATGTGAGTAGACCCAATGCAATTGAATTAAACATAATAAAAATAACTGTTTAACCGCAACCAGGTCGTTTGGAGCATCATCAACAAATCCTTTTGCTCACACAAAGTCAAGTAAGCGAATGAAAATAATAAGTGAATTGATGTAGAAATTGCATTTGGATTGCGTTTGCTTGCAGAACTGATACGCGCACCTTCTGTCGCCATGAGTACAATCTGACGGGCCTGTGCACGCGCCGCACCTGCCCGCTGGCCAACTCGCAGTACGCGACTGTGCGCGAGGAGAAGGGCATCATCTACCTGTTCATGAAGACGGCGGAGCGTTCGCATATGCCGAGCAAGCTGTGGGAGCGCGTCAAGCTGTCGCGCAACTTCGAGAAGGCCATCGAGCAGATCAACGAGAACCTGGTCTTCTGGCCCAAGTACATGATAGCCAAGAACAAGCAGAGATTCCTCAAGATCACACAGTATCTGATGCGCATGCGGAAGCTCAAGCTGCGCCGCCAGAAGCTGATTGTGCCGCTCTCGACGAAGATCGAGCGACGCGAGGCACGGCGCGAACAGAAGGCGCTCATCGCGGCCAAAATCGACAATCACATTGAGAAGGAGCTGCTGTCGCGCCTCAAGATGGGCACCTACAAGGACATCTACAACTTCTCACAGACGGCGTTCAACAAGGCGCTCGAGGCGGAGCATGTGGACGAGGAGGAGGCCGAGGAGGATGAGGAGGAGGAGCGCGAGGAAGAAATGGAAATGGAGGTGGATGAGGCAAGGGAGCTGCGTCGCGCACTCAACGATACCGAGGAGTTTGTTGAGGCGGACACCGATGATGAGGAGGAGGAGGAGGATGACGATGATGATGATGATGATGAGGATGCTGAGAGCGATTCGGGTCAGCGCGAGGAAGTGGAAGTGGACAGCGACTTTGAGCAGTCCGACGACGATGGTGACGATGAGGATATAGAGGTAAACCTATATATATATATATTTTTTTTTTTGAGACTTTCTTTTGCGCTTTCTTTCTTCGCTCTCAATTGGCAATTTGTCGCTTATGATTCGCTTTTGTTTCGCATCTGTTGCACAACTCGAATTACCATAATTCGCAATGAAAACAAGTCCAAGTTCGCTGTTGCCGGCCGGCAGAGTGCAGTCGACAGCGCTGTCGGCGCTGCGACGCTGACTGCGAGAATGCTGACTGCATAGCTCAAGCGACGGCGGCGGCGACGGCAGTTGATGAACGCGCGCGCGCGCATATTGACTCGAAACTTGAGCCGCGCTCTCGAGTGACAAATTGCCAAAAGCGGAAGAAAAGCTATATAAAAAAGCAGTGCTAAATAACGCAACAATCTTATGCAGGACACCCACGTGCCGACGAAGCCAACGAAGAAGCGCAGCGCCGAAGAGAAGAAGACAAAGACAGCAACAAAAACAACAACAACAACAGCTGCAACAGCAGCGAAGCGACGCAGCGGCAAACCGAAACTGAAATTGGAATACGAAGTTGAATATGAGGCTGAGGCTAATCAGGCACGGCAAATGCGTCATAAATGAGGTAGAAAATAACGTTAAATGATGATAGAAGAGCAAGAAGAGAGAAAAAACAGCTTAAAATAATATATATGATTATTTTTTTGTATAGATCTAATTAAATTGTAATGCGCAGAAGAAGAAGGAGAAAGAAAATCAAGAAAAACACAAGAAAATAAAAAAAAAATATATATATATATATGTTATAAATGAGGCAGAAAATAATCATAAAAGCAGAGCGGATTAATTATATAATTAAATAATACAAAAAAAAAATAAATAAATATGATAAAAGAAAAGCGAATTAAATAAATAATTAAATAATATAAAAAGAAATAAATATGATAGAAGAGCTGAATAAATATAAAATTAATTAAAATATATATTAAAAAAATAAAACAAAATAAATATTATAAATGTAATGTATAATAATAAATGTATTTTAAAATATATAAATTGTAATGCAAATAAAAATGAGATAGAAAATAATAATACAAAATAATAAAATATATATATAACAAAATGACATATATTCAAAAATATACATATAAGGTTTTTTTTTAATTTATTACACATTTTTCCATATGCGATAAAAAAATATAACAAAAAACATTTAAACATATAAAAAAATGTTTTTTTTTTTTTTATATATTTTTATTAGTATTATATACGATAAAAATATAAAAAAAAACTATATGATATAGTTCTATATTTTATCATTTTTTTTTTATAAATTTCTATTATTATTATATGCCATTTGTTAAAGTATATAATGATAATGAGAATATAAATAAGGAAAAATATAATATGTAGAGCTATGTATATCATATATTCTTAAAGGCGTTTTTCTTATATTTTGGTTCGCATATGGAAAAATGTATAAAATAAAAAACATGTTTTTTTAACGCATTAAAGTTTATATAAATTATGATTTTATTTATTAAATTTTTTTAATATTTTTTTTTAGATTTGTGCATATATTTTTTATTGTATATATAAAAATATACATATGATAAAGATATAATTAAAAATTTATTGTATGAATTTATATATTTATAAAAATATATATTAATATTAAAAATATGTGCACATAAATAAATATATATATATATTTTTTCAAATATATAAAATAAATTTTTAAAAATAAATAAATAAAATATATGAAACAAATATAAAAATAAAATATATATTATAAATATATTTAAAAATAAATTAATAATAATTATTTAAAAAAAGCATAAATAAGCAGTATGCGTATGTAAATGAATAAATATATATTTCTTTGAATATATAAAAAAAAAAAATTAAAAAATAAATTTTATAAAGATAAATGTATATAAAATAAATACATGTAAAAATAAAAAAGATGTATATAAAAAAATATATATATTATAAAGCGAATAAGCAGTAAAAACAAACAACAAAATAAGAAAAATCATAAAAAACAACAAAAATTTCCAAAATTGTTTCGAATTCTGCTTGAAAACGAAAGAGATAGCAATAGTTAGCATTTCAAACTTTATACGCCTGTGTGTGTGTGTGATTGGCCAAATATGGCATGAACTTGACATTGGCATTTGTTGTGCTCTTTGTTGTTGTTGTTGTTGTTGTTGTGATGTTTGTAATGAAGTCGCAAAAACCAGTTGGATGTAATAGCTTTACACGCAATTACAAGCTGGCTGGCTGGCTGGTTGGCTAATTAAAACAAGAACAATAACTGAAATTATAAAATATATGTATATATCTTTATATATAAAATGCACGCCAAGTTCAATGCAGCTGTGCCGACGCTGACGTCGCGACGTCGACGTCGACGCTCGTCAAGGCCTTTGCTGAGCCAGCTTCAGCCTCAGCCTCAGCTTGAGCTTCAGCTTCAGTTTGTTTGCTTTTTGCTATTTGTTCTCGTTACGGGCTACTGACGCTAATCTGATCAAAGGTTCTATATATCTTAATAAGCACATACATATACATATATGTTATTATATATCTGAGCTAAAGTTGTCAACAATTGGCAATTAGCCAGATTTTATGGCTCTCACTTTTGCGGTTCAAACTGCACAGCCGAAGGTGAAGCGAGCGCGATTCAACTCGAATTTGTTTAGTTAATGCGGCGAAAACTTCATTTTCGTTTTAGTCTAGCCCCAAAAGCTGCTAATCGCGAGCCGAGCTTCGCTTACGCAATGCAAATAGACTGAAAAGTGCAACTATAAACGCGACTTTATTAGCTTGAAAGATATTCATAGATATATATAGATATATACAGATCTTTGAGATACTTATACAGTATACAGTTATTGGCATATATATAAATATATGTAAGATATATAAATATATGTATGTATACAGTATAAATATGCTGAGATATATACATACAGTATACAGATATTGGCATATATACATATGTATATACTTGAGATATATACATACGTACTGTTAGATACTTTTATAGCTCTTGAATGCCTCTGCTCTTAACGTTTCTGTTTTTTTTTTTTTTTTTTTGCATTTTATAACAGAAATTCCTAACGTTCAGCACTTTTGCATGCTAATGGAAACTTGTTTTTTTTTTTAAATAATAATAATATATTATTATTTTAATTGGAGACTAGAGAAGGGCCTGTCTATTGACTGTATAACAAAATTCAATTTGGAGTTTAAATATTACTTAAAAATACATTTAATATATATATTTAATACACATATATTTAACTGAACTATAGAGCGGCAGTACTATACAGTCTATATACCTATATACAGCTGAGGTCATGAAAATATTAATAGATATGTAGATATGAATATAGACATATTGTCTAGAAAATTGATGTAAAATTTGATATATTTTAAAACAAATATAATGTAATATAAATATAATATATATAAATAATAGTAATTTATAAATTAATATATATATTAAGATAAAAAATTATATAAAATAAATAAATGAAGTATAAATATATTTAAACAAAAAATATTTAAATAAAAATATATATAAATTGCACGCAAAAATTCATATTTATTTAAATAAAAAAAAAAACAAAAACAAATAAAACTGAGACAATAAATAATTAAAATAAACTGATTTATTTAAATAACAAAATTATATAAAATATTAAAAATAGATGCATGTAAATTGCGTAAAAAATTAAAAAAAAAAAAAAAAATATATAAAATATATATATATATATATATATATATATATATATATATATATATATATATATATATATATATATATATTTATTTAATTAAAAATAATATATGAATATATATACATATATATTAAAATAAAATAATTTTATGAAATACAAATATTAATTGCAGAAAACACTAAAATCATATATAAGCAAAAAATAAATAAATATATTATATAATAAATGAAATATATATATTTAAATATATATATTTTTATAATATATAGCCTGCTGCTCTGCATATCTGTCTATATCTCAAATGATAAATTTGAGTATTCAAAACTTTTGAATTTAAATTTAACTTAAAAATACATTAAGTGTACAAGAGAAACAGGTGAACCTGCGTCAAATCGTAGCACAGATCGAAAGCATGTTTATCTGAACTATAGGGAGAATCAACTCAATTGTGATAATAGAGCTTTAAGCTCAAGAAATCTATACAAATATTTGTGGCAGCAGCCCGACTGCTCGATGCTCTACAATTTGTAGCTCCGCCCCCAACTGAATGAATTTAAACATGATTTAGTTAGTATTTGTATATATATATGTATATGTATATACAGCTATATTAATGTTAGATACAAAAAGAATTCATGGTTCTCATAGATGCAGTTGCCTGCCTATGAGTTTTAGGTAGACGCAATTCAGTCGCGCTGCCTACGCTCAGGTAATATTCGAAAATTAGAATCGAAATTGTCGCCAGCTGCGGGCGCAATGGTTACAAAGTTTTCATCTAATTTTCTTTGCTTTACTACAAATATATTAGCTTTCTGTTCTTTCTCTTCCTCTTCCAATTCGATTTGTTGGTGTTTTTGTTGTTGTTGTTGCAAGTTGCAGTTGCTGTTGCGCTTGTTGTTGTTGTTGTTTTGGTTATTTTCGAGTTTCGTTTCAAGCGTTTGGACTGAAGGCCGCCTGACGCAGCAGCACGTAGATCTTCTCCTTGATCCAGTCCTTGTTGTAGGGCGCATAGGTGTTGGTGCTCTTCTGGTAGACCAGGCAGCTAATATCGATCAGGGTGTCGATAAAGTCGAACAGTTGACTTATGTCGTACGTTATGGTGGGTGTATTTGGATTCCGGCGCTTCAGGTGCTCCTCGTAGATCTTGCAGACGCCCTCCATGCACTCGTTGACGCTCTCGTAGTCGCAATATGTGCGCGTCTCAGGACGTGCGCCCGGCTGCACCAGCAGAATCGTGTGCGACATAGCTCTGTCTCGCTTGCACAACAAAAACAAAACAAAAAATTAAAAAAAAAAACAACAACAGAAATATAGAATGTCTAGCGTAAAGAGAAATGCATTCACTTAGGCTCGGTCTGGGGACATTTGTTATTTATTGCCTGCTTACCGTTATGTTACTGTAGTTTTCGCCTTTGGCCTGCTGCTGCGGCTGCTGCTGCTGTTTCCGAGACTTCGCAAACGGCAAATGCAGCGAATTTGAGAAGCGAAAAAAAGATGAAAACCTAAAAGAAGAGAGAACAAGCAATTGTAGACGCAAATTAAATAATGACCGATGCATGAGCTTATACTGTAATTTGTGTCTATTTCTTTGACATTGTCTCGCCTGCCGCTGCGGCCGCCGGGAGCACCGCCGCCAACGGCAGCGGCAGCGGCATATTTTCTCTCTCGCTCTTTATGCTGCCATTGTTTTTGCCGCCAGCCCATACACAGGCAAACAACACGCGCGTATACAAACGGCCGCAGGAGTCAAACTTGTGTGTTGCTATAGTCGCTGTGGCTAACTCACCTGCTTGTTGCTATAAAATATATAATTTAAATATGCTTTATATATTCAAACGCTATAAATTTGTCCGATTTCTCATGGCTTGGCTGCCTTTGCTGCTTCTTCCTAGTCAGTGCTGCAAAATGCTGCGCACCCAGGGTTGCATGAGGGCTCGCCGGCATTCTGGCAGTCTGGCAGCGCTGGCGCGCCCGCGCTCACGCGTTGCCACCTCGCTGCAGTCAGGCACAGCTGATTCAAAACTGATCGTCGTCGTCGTCGCCGTCTCCATGGACCAATTGGAGAGCGGCGCCAGTTGCGAGCGAGCGGAGTCGTTTAAGTCAAATTAAATTGCGCTTGTGCCTGATTTTGCGTGGTGCTGTTGTTGTTGTTGTTGTTTTAGTTATTGCTGTCGCAATGCTGCCGCATTGGGCAAGTGAAATGCAAAGTGAAGGCGCAGCCGCAGCCCAATGATTTGTGCATGTGGCACAAACATTTTAATTAAGCTAAATAAATAACAAAATCACAAACAGCGCTAAGCGTCGTCTGCCCCAACAGCTACAACAGCTACAACTGTATATATCATTTTCTCTTCTCTCTGCCTCTCTCTCTCTCTTTCGCTTGTGCCTAATTTCTTTGCCGCTGCCCAACGCGACGCGACGCACGCGTGTTGAAAGTTTTGTTGTTTTTTTTTTGTGTTTTATTTTTATTTTTTTTTATAATTTATTGTGTTGTGTTTGTGTGTTACAAGTTGTCGCAGCTGAGCGTGTTATGCGCTTATTATTATTATTATTTTTATTGTTTTCGCGCTGACCAATGTTCTCGCCGGCCAATGGCAAAATCAAGGTGCGCTGCCTCCGATTCCAATTGGAACAATACGCATAGTGAATGTGTGTGCAAATATCTAATTGGATTTGTTGTGTGCTTATTGCAGCTGCCGCCACACGAGACGGACGTCGTTGCGTCGTCGACGCTGCGCTGCCTGCTGCATGGACCCTTTCGCGATCTCCACTTCAATGTCTCCGAGCATCGGCTGATACCCGTGCACGACGTCGTCTTCCTGGACGACATCGAACGCAACGTCAAGCCGCTCATCTACAGGCCCGTGCTCGCCGATACTGTGATAACGACGTCGACAGCGGCGTCGGCGCTGAAGCCAGCTGCTGGAACAGCCAATGGCAGGTGAGTGTGTGTGTGTGTGTGTGTGTGTGTGGCCTTGAACTTGTTTTTTTGTCGCTCTCTTCGTCACTCACTCAATCGGTCAGCATGTCCCCCTCACACTCTCCACTCTTCACTCTCATCACTCCGTTTCCAATTGGATTTAGCACGTTGCCAATTCGATTCGTATTGGCATTTTGTTAATTATAGTTTAACTGACTATTTTAACTGCTACTTAACTTATATTTTTATCGCGCTTGGCTTAAATTCCAATTATTTAGCCCATAAAGAATGCAAGTTGTAGTTTGAGCGTTTACGAACTCGCTTCCTCAGTTTCTTTCAGCATTTCGTCTAGCCAAATTCGCAGTTTTTAATTATAAATTTATTTGAATTATTTCCACATTGTTTGGCTTCAATTACGCAAATGAATTGCTTAAATTGCGTTGACTTGCTCCATAAGCTGCTCAGGTTAGTTACCTTTATAGCGTATATAAGCGTGGAAGATATCGTTGAACCGATTGTCCCTGAATATAGTCGGCTTCAAACTGTTTCCTTAATTAAATAGCCCAAACCCAACTCAATTGGAAAGAGAAACCTAGTTTGATGTGAATGAACTTTGCTTTATCTATTTTTATTTAATTTAAAATTTAAAATTTGATCAAATTTGTATTATTAATTATTTAACTGATCTCATTTTTTTAACTAAATTTTGAATTAAATTAATAAATTTCAAAAAATTTTTGTTGTTAATTTTTTGAAATTTATTAATTTAATTCAAAATTTAGTTAATAAAATGAGATCAGTTAAATAATTAATAATTAATAATACAAATAAAATAAAAAGAAAATAAAAAATGTATAAAAAATAAAAATAAAATAAAATATATCAAATAAATAAAATGTTTAAAAGTAAAATAATTTAAAAAAAAAAAATATTTATAAAAAAATTAAAGTAAAATAAAAACTGAAATGTATAAAAATAAAATATAATATGTAGAAAAAATTATAAAAATAAAATTTAGTGCATAAAAACTTGTATAAAAACAAAATATAAAAAAATATAAATATATAATATAAAAAAATATAAAAAAAATAAAATATAATATATAAAAATTTTATATTTTATAAAATTAAAATATACAAAATTTAAAATAAAATTAAATTAAATATGTAAAAATAAAGTCAAATACATAAAAATAAAATGAAATAAAAATATATAAAAATAAAACAAAAATAAATAAAAATTAAATAAAAATAAATAAAAATAAAATAAAATATATAAAAAAATGAAATATATATAAAAATAAAATCAAACATATAAAAATAAAAAGAAATACAAATGTATAAAAATAAAATAAAAATAAATAAAAATGAAATAAAATGTATAAAAATAAAATAAAATCTTTAAAAATAAAATCAAATATAACAAATTTATAAAATCATAATAAAAAGAAAAAAATATTTATTAATTATGTATTATTTTTATAGTATAATAATAAATACTTTTAAGCATAATAACTTAAATACCCACCATATTCCAATTAGCATAGCAATCAATAGGATTCCAATAAACCAATAAAAAATTCCCAATATCCCTAATTGGCTATATTTTAGCTCTTATTACCAATGGCCAAAAACTTGCCAAATACTTCGCCCTTAGTTCATCCGTTTCACGCTGTCAATCACTTTAGGTTTAGTTGGTTTTTTTTCTGATTTGAATTTGAGACAGTTTTAATAACCGGTTCGCCGCAAAATTCATGTTGGGAAATTGAAATCGGAGGGAGACCTTGTCACCTCGCACACTAATTGAACGTGTTTAACGAGCGTTTAGTCGTGCTCGCTCAACCTGTTCGCTGATAAGCAAAGCAAAGCAAACCAGAGTAAAGCAAATGCTGATAACATTGCGTTATCATCGCTGGCATCGCTTCAGCTCAGATCGTCGTCATCGACCGATGCGACGTCATCGAGGAATTATAATTATTTTTAAATGTGAATTTGCATTTCTCGTTGTTGTTTTTATTGTTGTTGTTGTGGTGTCGTGACTCTTTCGCACAGCTGGAGGCGACATAACCACTTGTATGAGATGTATATATATATATATATATATATATATATGCAGCTTCATATATGGCAGGTTGAGATGAGTGTATGTAGGAATACTCAGAACTCGCAACGTGGGCTGCTTATCAAATTTGTTTATTTTATTTATTATATATAAATATCCAAATATATACATGTATATGTATTTTTTGCCTTTTTTTTCTCTCTCTCTCTCTCTATTTTGATTTTTATTATTATTGTTTTTTATTCTGACATTTCTTACTTTCAGTTTTTTTTTAAATTATAGATAATGATAGGTTTTTGAATACCCTGTAATTTGGCAATTGGTGTAGAATAATAGAAAGAGAGAGAGAGAAAGAGAGAGATAGGTGAGAGATTGAGAGGGAGTGAGAGAAAGTGAGGGAAGAGAGAGAGAGAGAGTAAGAGAGTTAAGGAGAAAGGGAAAAAGTGGGAAGAAGAGAAAGAAAGAGAGAGAATGAGACAGAGTGATAGAGAGAGAGAAACAAAAAAAGAGACAGAGATCGAAATAGAGAGAGTGAGAGAGAAAGAGTGGGAGAGAAAAAGAGAGAGGGAGTGAAAGAGACGAAGAGAGAGAGAAAAGAGATACATCAAGAGAGAGAGAAAGATTGATAGAAAGAAAGACAGAGAGAGAGAAAGTGACGGACTGAGAATACGAGCAATAGAGACAGAGAGGGAAACAGAGAGATAAGACATTAGTAGAGGGCGGTAGAGAGCAATACCGAGAGAGAAACAGAGTAAAAGTAGGCAGAGAAAGATAGAGAGAGAGAGAGAGAGAGAGAGAGAGAGAGAGAGAGGGAGAGAGAGGGAGAGTGAGGCAGAGAGAGGCAGTTGATTATTTCTGTGATAAATAATAAACAATTTTAATAGGCACTATGAAGATCATATACTAAATATATATATATGTATATAAATTTGCCAATAATACAGGGTATTTAGTATGCATCCATTCCATTTGATGTTGTTTCAGCCTTTTGTTGATGTTATTTTGATTTAAAAATTTAATTTCCATTTTTGCTTGAATTGGCTTCAACGTGCTGATAATAGCCGTCCGCTTTTATGGTCAACACATGGATTTTGTAAACATTTTGTTAGTTTCATTAAAAGAGAGAGAGAGAGAGAGAGAGAGAGAGAGAGAGAGAGAGAGAGAGAGAGAGAGAGAGAGAGAGAGAGAGAGAGAGAGAGAGAGAGAGAGAGAGAGAGAGAGAGAGAGAGAGAGAGAGAGAGAGAGAGAGAGAGAGAGAGGGAGGAGAGAGAGAGAGAGAGAGAGAGAGGGGGGGGGGGGAGCAGACGCTGCGAAGGTTGCCCCAGTTCACAGTTTTCATTGAGTTTTGGCCAATCTCAGCGCTGTTTTCTCTCAATCCCGATCTTCGTCTGGCTAATGAAAGTTCGCCTCAGTCTCAGTCTCAGTGTCAGCCTTGGCCTTGACCGTGGCACTGTCATTGGCATTGGCGGTTGCATCACGACAGCCAGTCAGCCCCATATGGGAACCGCTCGCTGTCTGTGCTGCACGAGCGCTTGCAACGCGCTTCAGTTAATTAATTATGCGTTTAAATAGACATCCGACATCCGAGCTGGCATCTATAATTGCCATTAATCTAATTGCCATGCGATACGCCTCGGCCCGATGCGTGTCACCCGTGCCCCCGGCTCTGGCTCCGGCTCCGGCTCCGGCTATAAATATCGCAGCTGTAAAGAGCAATTGCATGTTGTGTCAATAAAACACTTTTACCTAATTACCCGCAAATGCTCCAGAAATAGTCGCATTTCTGCAATCCGAACTTAACGCGCGTATTCATTAGGCTTGTCATTGTTCATTGGCCTAATTAGCGCTGGCATTGACGTTGCATTTTTCTGTTTTTTCCTTTTTTTTTTTGTTTTTTGCCAGCCAAACGGGATGCAATGCGACACGTGTCGGCGGATTAAGGGATTGCAAAGGTTTTAAGGTCTTTTTCTGTTTTGATGCTCGCTCGGGTAGTCGACGGGGTATATTGGTTTTGTGGTGTTTGTGCCTGCTTCTCATAAAGTGCAAAGTGTGCTTCGATACGGCCATTAGTCGGCAAGTACTATATCTGATATAGCAAATATGATTTTACGATAGGCAAGAGAGACTGGACTTATGCACTCACAAAGTAAGAATATTTATATGTATCTCATATATATATGTAGTATGTATATATATATATTTTAAAAAGATTTGTAATTCTGAAAGTTTTCTATTTCTATTTATATTTTTGTTATAAAAATAGTTTTAAATTAAATTAAATTTCTTAGAAAATTTAATATATAAAAAAAGACAACTAATATACCCACTTCACTTCCGTCAATGAGCATAATTATGCAATTTTGACATGTAAAGCTCTACATAAAGCTCGATAAAAATTAACCGATTTTTTTTTATGAGTTATAGTTATATATATATAAAGTCACATATATTATTAAAAAATTAAAAAAATAACTAAAGAATAAATAATTATTATTTTTGATCAAAATAAAATATAATTTAAATTGATTTTAAATTTGATTGAAAACACAATTATTTTAATTTGATTTATTTATTTTTTTTATTTGCTCAGAATTGAAATTGAAATTTAATTAAAATTGATTTTTTCACTTCAATTTTATTCAGTTTCAAAAATATATATATTTTTAAATATTTTTCTCATTATATATATTTTTTCTGTTAATCTTGAAATGATCAAATAGATAATTCTGCATTAATTGGAGCTCTTCAATCCAAGCAAAATCGATCAAGCTCGCCTTCGCTATGCCTCGCCTACAGGGTATAACAGCATTTTCAACTGGCTGCACACTCTGCTGCGCCTTGGCATTGAAATGGCTCATTAAATGCGCGCGTTTTTGCCTTTGTGTCTTGGCTCAGCTCATTTTCAATTTTATGGTTCCTCTGGCTCGCCGGCAACCGGAAGCCAAAGCCAGCGCCAAAAGCCAAACGCCAAATCGTCAAATCGTCCAACAGTCGCGCGAGCCAATATATATTTTAATAAATTTTTCGCTGCGGCTCTTGCCGCTGTAGGCAATTAGCTCGCCAGCTTCGAAAATCAATAATCAATAAGGCCAATGCTCGACTGGCAGATACCCTGTAAATGCAATTATGCGAGGAATACTCGAGCTATCAGCTATGTTTAGGCTGCTTTTGGGTATTTGAATATATATAGTCTTGTTGCTAATCATTTGAGCGCTTTTAGTGGGATGCGCTCGACTGGCATATACCCTGTACTGTCTTAAAATTCGAATGTTCACTAAAAAAAGCTACTTAGTATGTGAGAACAGCGATGTGATCTCCACTTAGATAAGTTGGTTGGGAATGGTTATAAATTCCTGAATGCTCTCTCTATCTCTCTCTCAGTCCACTTCAGACGATAGGAGATGGACATTGATAACACGTTTATGCTTTAGAGAGGTACATATATGAATTTTATTTACAACATTAAATTGTGTAGCTTGCTTAGCTTAGTTGAGTTAAGTCCAAAAATTATTTGATTTCAAAATTAAATATTTTAAATCTATTTCAATTTGAGTTAAGCTGTCGAGGATATTTTTTTTAATAAATATGGAAATTGTTCAGAGAAAAAAATTCTTTTTAGCTTGCTTTATTTATTTACTTTTCTATAGAACTCGCTCCCTCTTTGGTTTATGTTTATTTGAAGTCATAATCATATGACTGCAAAATGGAACTTTATTGAAAAAAAAAAAAAAATAAAAATGAATTTATATATAGATATATGTATATATATATATATATATATATATATATATATATATATATATATATATATATATATATATATATATATATATATATATATATTAAGTTTATGGAAAGTCTGTGCATGTCAAATCAAACTCCATAAAAAGCAACTTTGAGCTGTCAAATGGACAGTTAAAGCAGTGTTGTCAAACTCTAAACAGAAGTTAACATGACAGCAGTCATTTACAGAGAGTTTACATTGGCTCCATGTTAACTAACTTCATATGTAAGTTCACAAAGCAGGTCATATTCTCTAGTCTAAATTATCCAGTCAGACGAGTCACTTCAACTATTTATTTTTTACTAAAATTCTTTGGTATTTGTGTATGCTACGAAATTCCACAGAGATAATCAAGTCTATTTATTGGAGTCACTGGAAGGCTTATATTTTTATATATATATTTGTATATATATTTATATATTTGTATGTATGGTATGTATTTACTTTGTGTTCTATGACTACAAATCTCTCTCTTTGAATAAATATGTATATATATATATATATCAATAAATAGGTATGTATAAATCTCAATCTTTCCCCCTCTCCCTCCCTCTGATTATATATATAAATCTCTATATATCTCTCTATATATGTATACATATGTACATATATATCTCTCTCCCTCTCTCTTTCTCTCTCTCCCTGTCTCTCTCTCTCTCTTTCTCCCTCTCATTTTCTCTCTCTCTCTCTCTCTCTCTCTCTCTGAATATTTATATGCCTAGATCTTTCTCTCTCTGTCTCAGCAAATATATGTAAACATCTTACTTCTCTCTCGCTTCCCTTCTCGCTTTCTCTGAATATGCATATATCTCCCTTTCTCTCTGTTTCAATAAATCAATATATTATTGTCTCTCTTTTTCTCTCGCTATAAATGTATATCTTTCTTTTTCTGCCTTTAACTATATATTTAGATATACCTAGATATTTATACTTATCTTTCTCTGACTCTCCCTCCATCTCTCTCTCTCTCTCAGAGCGCTCTCAGCTCTCTTCTTGCACACAAAACTCCAGCTAAAAGCGCAGCTCAGAAAGTATCTTTCACTTGCCAAAATCCCAAACAATTTCTGTATCTGAAAGATACTTTGTAAAGCGTACCATAATCTGTTGCTGCTACACTGAATGTTGTATCTGACAGATACATTTTTGCAAATGTTTTTCAAGTTGTCTTTGCTTTGCTTTTCGGCCGCACACACTGGGGCTTCCTAGTGCTTAGCCCCAGCCAGCTGTAATGGCCCCCAAATAATGTCGCCCCCAAAAATCGCTGACCCCATTAAAAATTGAAAAACAACAAGAAGCAGAAGCAGAAGCAGAAGAAGGAGCAGAAAACAAAAGTCAAGCAACATATAGCGCTGCATGCGAGGCATTTGCCTGCGCTCTGCGTCCGGCTAATTGAATTAGCCGGAATGAAATCACCTGGCGGCCTTTTCGAAGCCCCATCGCGTCAATTGGCCACTTTGGCCGCTTGCTGCCAACTGGCGACGCGCTCGCAGCGCCAATTGCAGTTCTGGGTGCGTTCGGTGCAAGTCTCCTCCAGTGTGGCAAGCGTCTGTGGCAAGTGTGTCTCGTGTCGTGTCGAATTGACTTGGAATTGGATTGAATCAGCTATAAATCGTGCCATAAATTCCATTTTTTTTTTGCTTGTGCGTGAGTGAGTGACTGAGTGGAAGAGAGAGAGATAGTAACAAGCGATAGTAACAATGCCGGAGCGCAGCATTAGCCAACGCGATCTCGACGAGATCGAGATCGAGAGCGACGAGGAGGAGGAGGAGCTCGAGCAGGGCGTCGGCCTGGCCGTCCAGTCGACGATGCGTCGACGTGCCGCTGGCTCGCCGGAGCCGCACGGCAGGCGCCGCATGGGCGCCGCCGGCCCGGGGCGTGGCAGCACCAGCAACATCAGCAACAGCCACAGCGGCGGACCGCAGAGCCGCGAGCGCAGCCGCGAACGCTTCGGCACCGTCAACGCCGCCCAGGAGGCGAAGTTCTATGACGACGACGAGGAGCGGCGCGATGGCGACTACGACGACAGCGACGACGAGGATGACATTGAAATGTTGGATTAGTAAGTGGCCTGACGCATGCTGAACATGTTTTCGTTGCTGCTGCCGTTGTTGTTGTTGTTGTTGTTGTCGTTGTTGATTTTTAATCTAATTAGCTGCGCGGCTTATGTGCATGTCTGCCACGGCCTATGTGGGCGACTCTGTGTGTGTGTGTGTGTAACATTTCTATGGCCCATTTCGACTTTTGCTCAATTTTTATGATTTTCACTACTATTGCCGTTCTTCTAGGCTTCATTTGCTTATTCATTAGTCTTAACACCACCCAACGCCCACCGCCCCTCCACTCACCGAAGCGCACATTTCATACCCTCCGTCTGTCTGTGCGGCATTTTCATGGCATTTACTTCGTTATACCTATTCACGAAAGTGAAATGAGTATATTGGTTGTCTGTGCCTCTGGCTCAACTCTCGACTGTAGCTCTGTCTTTGGCTCTGTCTTTGGCTCTGCCTTTGGCTCTGCCTTTGGCTCTGCCTTTGGCTCTGCCTTCGGCTCTGCCTTTGGACCTGCCTTTGGATGTGGCTGTGCCTCTGGCTCAATTCGAGCTCTGGTTTGGCTGTGCCTTGAGCTGTGGACGTTCTCCATTGATTTGCCATCGGTATACCAATTGGGATACCAATTGAGAGCATAAAATTAATGAGTATTCTTCAGTCAGTATCGTCCGACTGCAGCGCTCTAGTTTATTATATATTATATACATATATTAATATACTTCAATTATAACTATCTGCCGATAAAGCTTATTTAAAGTCTTAAATGAAGTGAGCTCCATTTATATATTTTCTAATATTTTTATTATCCTCTTTCTCAACTATCTGCGATTACTTCGATTATTCTTATAGTTGACTTCATTGCTGGCTTTATAGATAATCTGCCCTCACTCCATGCCATGCTTAACTCACCTTTCAGTGAGCCTTTAGCTGCAGTTGAAAACTTCGCCAGCCATTAGTTCCGCAACAGTTTGCCACTTTATTTGGCTTTCAGCAGCTTTTAGCGACGTTTAAGTTCTCCATGGTTACTTATTTAAGAGTTAGACTTTAAGACTCGTCGGTCTGCATGTGCGCGCACAGCATTCACAGTTCCGATGAGGCTAAGCTCTCTAAAACCAACCCTTGACGCAAATTATGCCAACGCACCGCACTTCTGTACCGCCTTCCGCGCCCCCACTCAAAGCCCGCCTTGAGTAAAACTTAAACCATTTCGCAGCCAAATTGAAATGTTTCAAGTTTTGCGGTTTTGCGTTGCGCCAAAAAGTTAAATGCATGACATGAGATCTACATGGATGTTTATTTATGCTCATGGTAACAGCTCTCCCTCGACACATTTACTTATAAGGTCTTGCCTGAGAACTAACACCAAAGGCAACACCAACAACAAAAAAAACTAACAGAGCGGGTAATATTATGTATGTATGGATGGATGGAGTTGGAGACGGGGGCAGTGGAGTCGCGCGCCAGTCAGCTACATTTATTTATTATTCCCTGGAAAGTCTCAAGGTTACGCCAAATATTAAGAAATAAACAACAGCCCAAAATATGCCAGCTGGCGAATGGTAAATGTAAAAAGCTAAAAAGCCCGCGACTAATTTGTCACTTGCCGAAAAATGTTTGCCTACTTTAAGGCAAATTTCTAGTCTCTGAATTATTTATGCATTTAATCAAAAGTTTTTGGGGGAAATACTATTAGTTAAGTTCAAGGTAGAAACGGACACTGTGAAATGCTATATAGTTTTAAATTTATTTAATTCTTTTTATTACATTTATTTTGCATATATATATTTTTTATATATATATTTTTTTATATATATATTTTTTTATATATATTTTTTTTAATATATATTTTTTTTAATATATATTTTTTTATATATTTTTTATATTTTATTTTTTTTTTATTTAGTTTTTTTAATTCCAATTATTTATTAATTTGTTTAATTAATTATTTTATTTTACTTTATTTCTTATTATCTGTTTTAAAAAATTTATTTTTTAATTAAATTAGTTGTTTTTTATTTAATTTTTTATTTTTATTTTTTATTTTTATTTTTTGTTTTCTCATTATTATTTGACAATTTTTTATTTGTTTAAATTTAAAAAAAATGTTAACTGAAACTAAATAAAAATATTTTGAAAGATTTCATATAGCTATAAAAAGAAAAGAAATATTAAAGCAAAAAAATTTAAAACAATTTTATATATTATGTAAATATTTATACAAATATATACATAAATATATAAAGATAGACCTTTTATATAGAGCAAATCCCTAGACTTAATTAATGTACTTGCCACAGCTCAGCAGCTCTTAAAATTTCTTTGATATCTGCTCTCCTAGTTACAGTTTTTCCCCTTTAAACTTGAAGCTGTCGCATCTCTAGACGTTGAACAGGATGTGAAATATTTTCTTATTTTTGTCTTGTTTATTTTTTGTTGTTGTTGTGTGTGTGTTTTTTTTTTGGCCTGTTTCCAGTCACCAGATTTCAGTCAGCAGGCGGCGTTTACCAGTCACCGGTTAGCAGGTACCATTTACCAGGCGGCATTGGCACAAAAGTTGAAAATTTTACGGCCTACCTCACATTTGGGGGCTCACTTTTGTGTCATGCTGTGGGCGCTTAATTAAAATTAATGAAGTACGTTGGCTTTTTATCCTTTTTGCCAGGACGATAGCAACAGTCACATTGGGCCCATCTACCAGCCAGCCACCATCCGTCACACACACACACACACACACATACAGAGAGAGAGACAGAGAGAGAGAGAGAGAGAGAGAGAGAGAGAGAGAGAGAGAGAGAGAGAGAGAGAGAGAGAGAGAGAGAGAGAGAGAGAGAGAGAGAGAGAGAGAGAGAGAGAGAGAGAGAGAGAGAGAGAGAGAGAGAGAGAGAGAGAGAGAGAGAGAGAGAGAGAGAGAGAGAGAGAGAGAGAGAGAGAGAGAGAGTCAGAGAGAGTGAGAGAGAGAGAGAGCTCATTCCACATTTGCCCTAGCCAAGTATTTGCCATTCTCCAGCTGATGTCGTTGTAAATATTTGCGACTGACTTTATTTTAAGTCTGTTAATTGAGCGGCAGCTGTCGTATTGGGCTTGCTTTCTCTCTTTCTCTCTCCGTCTCAATCGCTCTGTATTTCTCTCTCTGGTTTATCATTTCGTTAATGTAGTGCTCTTAACTGTTATGATTGACCAAGTCAATGAAAGGTCAACTTTCTGAATTCTTAATTAACTGAATGATTGATTGACTGACTTACACACAGGTGGGCTGATAAATGATGCATTAACTGTAAGAGGCTCAGTTACAAGCTGATTGATTGATATTGATTGAAAGCTGATTGATTGAGTGAATAATAAATATTGATTGATATCTTGATTGAAAGATTTCTAAACTGCAAGATAAATTGATTGATGAGTAGAATTGAAGTGATTGATGATCTGATTGATTGGCATATTTTTATTGGCAGACAAAATTGGATAAGCTTTCAGAGATAATTATAAATAACTGAATGATTGATGACATTTTTTTTGATGATTGATGATGACAAGAATGATTACAAGAGAGAAAGAGATTGTTTGATGTGTTTTAAACAAAGAATAAAATGAAAAACTAAACAAATTGAGTAATGGATTGATTGATTGATTGACACACATATACATAAGTAAAGATTTGTACTAAAAGCTAAGCTGATTGCCAGTTTGATTGATTAATGAGTTTATTGAATGACAGAATGAATCATTTCTATTTTACTTACAATTCTCTTAAGTCTGCTGATTAATCATATTGGGATCTATAGAATTTCTTAACTGATTGATCAGTTAGTTTGTCCATTAGCCGTATTTAAAAATATACTAAAGATTCTTCAACTAGCTTCATATCAGTGTCAGTGAAAAGTGCATTGCCATAAATATAGCTTTAGCCTGGCTTTGGCTTTTTGTTTCACTCATTCATCATTTCATAATTAATCATAAGCTTTAAGCCGTTTTTTGGTAGCATTCTGCTGCATTTGTTGACCTTTGCATTGGGTCTTGGCCAGCTCCGAGAAGCGCCAAACGTTGAAATTGACCCAGAAAACGTATATTCCACATGCACACGTGGCCCCCATCTGAAATGTCTCTGTGTGTCTGTGTGTGTAGCATTTTATCTTGCTGTCGCAGCGATAACAAATGAAATATGCATAACGCTGTTCCCCCACACAAATTTCTATATATTGGGCCAAGTGAAGTGCTGCGAGTGCCGCCAAAAATAAAAATATTTAAATTGATAAAAAGCACGAGACAGCAATGAGATTAGGCGGGCGGAGGCTCCGTGCAGCTGCTGTTGTTATGATCTTAATCAAAATGAAATTATCTCATTAAAGAGATAAACATTAATTTATTAGTTTATCGCTGGGCACAAAAAAAAAAAAAAAAAACAATTTCTTTTAAATATTTAAAATGTGAAAACTATCAGAAAAAAAAAAACAAGTAAAGAGCGAAAGATAAGCCGAAGCAGAGGCAGGCAAGCAGGGCAAACAAAAAGTTTATATACTTTGGGTATATGTGAGAGATATCTTTATGCTGAGATATAGACTAGTTTTATGTTGGTTTTTTTAGTTTACATAAGTTATTTTAATTTTATATTTTATTTTGTATTATTATTATTTTATATTATTATTTTTTGTATTTTTTTTATATATTTTTTATATATTTTTTATATATATATTATATATATATATTTTATATATTTTTTTATATATTTTAAAAATATTGTTTTATATTTTCTATTGCTTTTTTTCAAATTTACCTATTTATTTTAAATTTCTGAATTAAAAGCTCAATTAATTTGAAAGCACATTAAAGCAGTCCCTATTCAGCAGTCTAAGCTTTAAGCCCTACTAAGTGAGTTTAGCTCTCTTCTTCTGTACTGCAGATGGCTCTGCTCATCTATCTATGCAGATGATACAGATGTGCTCAAAAGTTTTCCGCATTTGACAGGATTTCATTTGGCTCTCGAATAGTTTTACCACCTGCAGCTGGATCTTCAGCTGTCCATTATTAAAAGTAAAATGTTGAAAGTTTTTATGTGGTATTCGTGGCTTGCAACTGGCATCTTAGCTCTTGCTACCACTTGAATGGCGAATGCCGAACAGCGAACGGCTAACGGCGAATAGCGTCGCACAAAAGCACATAAAATGATGGGGTTAGTGCTGCATTAAGTTGCAGCCAGCGAAATATGCATGCGGCATGCAGAATGCAGAATGCAAAATGCATCTGCTGCCCACTCTCGAAAAATATGAAATAAATGCCAACAACAGCAGCAAGAGCAACAGCAACAATAACAATTTTGTAATATTGCAACATCAAGTGCAACAAAAACAAAGTATGGTCCAAAAATTTGAAGTAAATATGCGCTTAGAAATTGTTGGCAAACAAAGCCATGAGCGTCAAATACTTTGCTGCATCTTCTCTTTGACTCGCAAGTGTGTACAGTGTGTGTGTGTGCGGGCTTACTGGTCTTTGCACATGCCTCGCACATTTCTGGCGCCTGTAAAAATATTTCTTGCCTGCAGCATCAAAAGAAAACTGCAACAACAACGCGTTGACAGGCCAAAACGCTTTGACCTTCAGCTTTCAAAAAGTTCTAGTTTTTTCTGCTCATTTTCTTGTATTCGTTAAGGAAAGACTTCGACGCTGATGCGGGCTACATTAAATATAAATTGCACATTTATAGAGTATCAAATGTAGTCGAGGCGGAACGAATGGAGTCCGCGTATAGAAAGGAAAGAATTACTTGAAGCTCAACTGGAGTAAATTTTGTATATTAAAGAAATTTATACAAATACAAAAAATTTCTTTTTTTGTTTATTTGTTTGATAGAATAAATTATTTATTTTTCATGAATTTAATAGATAATATTAAAAAAATAACAAAATAAAATTGTTTTTGCACTTTTCATAGATAATAACTCCGAAACATCGAAATATATATTTATAAAATTTGTAATTAAATTAAATTATTAAATTATTTAATTTGAAAAAATTTTATTAAAACATGTTTTCTTCTGTACGATATTATAATTTAAATTAAAATATATTATATACTATATAATTTAATTTATAATATATAACTTATTATACACTTTTAGTTGATTAAATGATTATTAAATTAAATCAAATCAAATCAAATTAAATTAAATTAAATTAAATTAAATTAAATTAAACTAAATTAAATTAAATTATTAAATATTTTTATATTATACTTAAATGCATTATACTATGCATATGATTAAATTAAATTATTTTATTAATTATTATATAAAATTATTAACCTATATTAATTTATTATACAAAAAAATTAATAAAAATATTATTAAATGATTTAATTAAATTTAATTGTTATTAAATTTTTTAAAAATACTATTTAGTAATATGTAATTTTTATAAACTATTTTCTAATATACTATATGCTATACATTAGCAAAAATATAATTCTTTTGATTCTGATAGTCTAAAGAAACTTGAGCGTGGTCAGCTTTTAGTCCTATGCATTAAGCATTATGCTTACTTTACTATTTTATGTTAAACAAATCTTGACTGTATATCAAAGTTCACTATAAAACCACACATCACACACGCAAGCACACTCACACTTCCACGCACACACACACACAAAGACCCTCCCACACACACCACTTATAGATCTTCACAGCTAACAACACTTTAAAGTGAAATTGGCGTGTGAAAAAAGTTTTGCTTCGTTGACAACTTAATGCAAAGTCTCAAAAATAACCATCAACAACTGCACACAAGTCTGTGACTGCATGTGAAATTTGATTTATAAATACATGCATGTATGAAATGCACTAAATGCATTTGATTTCAGATATTCCTAGGTGCATACCATTGCCATTAATTGCATTCAATCAATATTGCACTTAGCCTACCCTTTGCTTATCTCACAGGAAACAGAAACAGTTTTGCGTACGATACATTTATTTGTATTCGAATATCCTGTAATTATGGGAAATTCATGAAATGAAGTGTGTAGGCCATGTGCAGGCTGACAATGCGACATTAGGGGTATTCCTCGCAGCTCTGTTTGATTGAAATATGTCTTTTTGTGAGTCTGATTACTGTAGTCTATTAAAAAGGGAGGAAAGTGGGGTATATAACATGAATCTATCTATCTATCACGATCTATCTATCTATCTATCTATCTATCTATCTATCTATCTATCTATCTATCTTTTTATCTATCTATATCTAACTGTATATAAATATATACTGTAATCTTCATATACATATTCAGCTAATACCCGTTTCAACTCTTGTTTCATTGCAGTGATACGTGAGTAGAGCGACGCATTTTATTTCTATGGGACTTTAAGCTCATTTATATAAATAGAATTTTGCCAACAGCAGCAAATATCCAGGTATTTACACTGAGATCTTTCAATGAATTAAAATGCCAGCATCGAGTTTGCGGTCTGCTTAATAAATACAAAATATGCATTTACCCCTCGACCCTCGCGAACTATTTTGTAATATTTACGCGTTTGTCTAGAAGCGTGAACGGCAAATTGCAAACAATGCTTTTAATTTGCGCTTAATTATATAATATAATTAATTACGCATTGTGCCGAGTTCATGAAAAATTTACACGTTTTACGCAAAATAATTACACGCGAACAACAATCGAGAAACGAATTTCAAATTAAAATAAAGCTGAAAAGTTATGCAGATAAAAAATAACAATGAAAGGGCCTTAATGCTCTTTCCAGTTGCAAAAAGGTTCTCGAGTTATAAGAGCTCTACATATGTATGTAGAAGGAGTGTTTTTATTGGTAGACCAAATAGGATTTTAAATAATCAAAATTATTTACTAATATATATAGTAAAACTGGTTGACAATATATGAAAAAAAAAAAAATAAATAAAATGAAGATCCATATACTATTCAAAGAATTATGGAAATGTTGATTTGTCATATGGTGATAGGCATGCTACAAAAATAATTTTGAAATATAATCAAGTTTTAAAATGATATAAAATTAATTGCATGATAAATAAAAATTTAAGCAAATAAAAATATTATATAACAAATTTTGTATAAACAAAAACTAAAATAAATAAATGTAAATAAATTTAAATATATTAATAATTTTTTTAAACTAAAAAAAATTGCACAGCAAAATTAAAAAAGAAATATATAAAACTATAATCAAAATACAAATAAAGTATAAAATAAAAATTAAATATACAATAGATAAATTTAAGATAAAAAATTAAAAAAAAAATTAAAGTAAAAGATTAAAATTAAAATTAAAATAAAATTAAAATTGAAATTGAAATTAAAATTAAAACTAAAAATTCAAATTAAAATTAAATTTAAAAATTTTAAATTAAAAACTAAAATTTAAATAAAAATAAAAATAAAATTTGCTAATATTTTCTAAACTCAAGCCATCATCAAAATTGCGCAACAAATTCCAAAATTGTCTGCTGTTAGGGTATATATACATATATATGTGTGTATGTATGTGGCATGCGTGTGTAATAAGCAGGCATTATTTATTGTTTATATGCACATACATTTTTTATGCATATGTACCAGCAAACATAGACACACACACACATATATACATATATACAGTGCACCACGCCCACATGGCACAGACACAACAGACAGGGCAATATGTGTGACAAGCTTTCCACCTGGCACAGCGCTGTGCCAACCATTGTAATCATATTTCCCTCTTCACAAAACAACAATAACAACGCATAATGTGAAAGCGAAAAAGGCAGCTGGGATTGTGAGCAGAAAGATGTTTTGATTATGGTGCGACTAGGTAACGTTGTGGGCAGCGGGTGGGGCTTTTGTCACAAGATTAAGGAGGGGGGGGGGGGGGGGGGTTGGCAATGGCTGGCTTAGGCGCGCCTCAGTGTGCCTTCTTAAAAAAATCTATTGAAATTCAACAGAAAATCGTTTAAATGTCTTCGCTGTCGCATCGAAATGGATATTGATGTTTTTTAAAGCCTTTTTATATGAGTATTTGAGAGGTTTTAATAGGCAAAATGTAGTTTATTTTGAATTATTCTTAAGAAATATTTAAAATATTTTAAAAATATTTTGTTTATATTATAAAAATCTCCTGTTTCTCTTTGCTCTTAAAGTGTATCGAAATTTTGCCATGCTTTCGTTTTTCTTTCCATTTTCTTAGCTCTCTTACGGATATTTGGATTTCGATTTCCTTTCGGTAGACTTCTTAAAGCCAGTCAAAATGTCTTACAGCCAATGTCAATAAATTGTTGGGGCCCAAGACGTGCGGCAGTTACGTGGGAAATTGATATTATTGCATAATCGTTGCCTGTCATTTCTGTGACCCACAAAATTTGTGCGGTGCCGACGCCAGCCTAAAGGGGGGAGGAACCAGAAATGGAATGGAAACGAGTTGAGGGCGCACTCTAGCCCAGTTCAGGGTTTTATTTTATGAGCCACGAACATGATACCACCAAATAGAAGATCAAAATCAAACGCAAATCCCAGCGATAGAGTTGCATCAATTTATATATAGAGTCCAAAGTATATATATATGCATATATATATAGCTGTATATATATATATATATATATATATATATACGCAGATGCTCGAATTTCGCTGTTGACATTGTCAGCGCGTTGTTTGTTATTGTTGTCAATTGGATTTAAATTGCACAAGCAACAATAACCAGTTAACTGTTGGAAGGCAATCAAAATGTGTTGGCTGACATGTTGTTATTGTTGCTGCTGTTGCTGTTGCTGCTGCTGCTGGTTTTTGGCAGCTCACATGTTGTCAACATTTCGCTGCTTTCCAATGCATTTGATTAGTTTGGCTCGCTTTTTGTTACTTGTTGGAAAAGTTAGACGAGTATATTAGCTTAGTTGCAGTTTAGCTGAGTGAGATTGTGTGTGTATGTGTGTGTGTGGCTGTAATGCCTGTAAGGCTGTATGCCTGTTTGTCTGTCTATTTCCTCTATATGCTTCTATGTCTGACTGCATCTCTGTCAATATATATGTACATATATCTGCATATCTGTATATCTGTAGCTTCACATTTCTGTCTTCTCTGTCTGTCTGTCTTTCGGCCTGTCTATTCCTTTATTTGTCAGCTGTTGTTTTTCTGTCTCTGCGCCTGGAGGACTTATGTTTGTATACTCTGAAGGCATTTAAAATGGGATTTTAGGGTATAATGTATATATATCTATATATATACTGAGAGAATGTAATTAAAATAAAACATGTTAATAAAATTAATAATAAATATTAATATAATAATAATTAAATATAAATAAATAAAAAAAATAATAATAATAAATTTTTATTATTATTTGTTATTATTATTATTTTTTATTATTATTATTTTTTTAATATTATTTTTTATTATTTTTTTTTATTATTATTATTTTTTTTTATTATTTTTATTATTTTTTTATTATAATTTTTGTATTATTATTATATTTTATTATTATTAGTTTACTTAAAAAATATTATTAAAAAAATGAGAGAAACTTTATCTGTATTTCGCTGACATACAGCTCGCTCTGTAGCTCAGTGTATGTCATAGTCAAGCAGACTCGACTGGAGCACACCTAAAAGTCTCCCAATATCTCTTCTGCCCTGTTATAAGTCTTCTCTGGAAATAAAAGAGTTCATCTCATCATACCAATACAAGTCAAGTCACAAGGTAGCTGCTGTGTCCTCTGCTCAAGTTTTCATTTCACAGGGAACAACTTCAGATAGAATCGCAGCACTCCTTCAGTTATTTTCGTCTGTCAAATGTGAAAAGCATTTGCTGTCGGTATTCCATTCAAGCAGTTACTACAATGAAACATAATCACAGTTTAAGCAGCTCAGTGAGAAGAAAAAAAATAAAAGAAACCGAAACTATTGACGCAAGTTTGCTCAGGTTAATTGGGTACAATCAATATTAATAAGCAGCTTAGGATTAGCCCCCTGCAACGGGAACTGGAACTGTTGTATTGATGTCCGTCATAGGGTGAGTGCCTGATTCTCAGTGATTGTAAACTAAATAATATTTAGATGGGTATTTAAAGCACTCAAAATCTGATAAGCTGCGCAAGCGGTCGTCGCTTAAAGTTCGACGAATATTAATTAACAATATTTTTATCGATTCCGTGTGAAATATTTGCGTGTCTCGCGCGCTTTGCGTGCCGAGCATTGCCTATCACGTCTTCATCTCTCTGAGCGTCTGTGTCGGGTGGGTTTTGGTGGTGGTCGTAGCTGATGTTCGGCCTGGGGCTCAGCTTGAGCAACCCCATGCTAACGTTCGCATTAAAAATGTAAGCGCCTTAAATATTTAATATTACGCATACGACATGTTGCGTCAGTTTGGAGCGCTGCTGCTCTGCGCTCTACTGACATTTAAATGAATTTTCAATAATTTTTGTTCATATTTATATATATATATATATATATATATTTTTTTTTTTTGCCCGGGACCCAGGCAGCACTTAACGCCTGCCGAGCGATAAGCGTCGCCCGGAGATGCTCGAATAGTAAAGTCTTGGGCTGGCTCTCGCCAGTCGCCTTGCGACTAGCCCCAAAATGCCATTTGTGTAAATCTAATAAATAACAAACCGCATTAAATTCAACAACAAAAACAACAACAACAACAACAACAGCAACTAGAAGCAGCTGAAAAATGAACGCCAAAGGGCGCCTGACACGGCAGTTCGCACGTGTCAATGCGACCGGGTCACAAATTTCATTATAGAGAAGAAAAAAAAAATGCGAAAATTTAAGATACAACAAAACCCACACAGCGAGTGAGCGGAGTGTGGGCGCTTCGAGGATACCCTGTAAATTGTTAATGAAGTTGAGCATCTCAGAGGCGAAATTATTTCTTATTTGAAGAGTATCAGGATATGATACAAACTTGATTATACATATGTCTGTCTATGCACAACTCGATGGCCAAACTTCTATGCCCAGCCTAGCTCAGCCTGCTTCAAGACTTTTTCTATAAACACTTTATAGAAGTCATATATATCTCCCTTCCCTCACTCACTTTTTGTTGCTGCTGCTGCTGCTGTTATTATTATTATTATTTCCTGTTTTTGGCAGCTCGAGGATTTTCTTTGGCAACGGCCGCAGCCGTGCACTGTTGTGTAGTTTAGAGCAAATTAACATATCACACAGGCCGCAGTCGTTGGCGCAATCATTGGCGAGGCCAATCCTCGTGGCATGTCTCTGGCGCTTCAGCGTTAGCTTTGGCTTTGGCGTTGGCTTTGGCTCTGCTTGACTTGTCACTTTGAGGCGGCGCCAAGGCAACTATGTAGATATGCATGCGGCCACACTATGTAGGCCTAGGCAATGGGGCCAGCCCTTAACAGCTGCTCTCGTTTCTGGCCCAGACACACACACACACTCACACACATCTACAACAAAAAGCCGTCCAAATTCGGCGCTCGGCAACGTCATGGCTCATATCACATTTTTGCTGCCGGGCTGCGGCTGCTATTGCTGTTGCCTTATGCCCTGGCATTTCTTATGAAGCCTAGGGGACCCGCAGCCGAAAGTCTTCTTAACGTCAAGTGCTTTAAAGCAAAGTATCCGTCGTGTACTTAATTTAGCATAGGAAGCTTTCGTATTGCTTTCACTAAATGAACCACTTACACGCGTAGCATATACCTTCATTTAAATATGCGTGCCTCTGATATGCAGACTATGTGCTATATCTGAGATCTAAATATTTCCAAGACTTCTGTCGAGTGTCTATTCTTGAAGGGGGAACTAAGAGATGCATCAGCAACGGAACCAGTGAGTTTTTGCTTGTTTGCCACTAAACTTCATGAACCAATTACAAATGAACAATTGAACAAGTTCCAGTTACTTAGAGTAACATAAACTCAGAGCTTGGTCTTAGCTAAATATGCAAATGAGCTAGTTCTTATTTGCTATCAAAGTGTACTAAGAGCTGAACCAGTATAAGAACCAGTCTTTGAAAGACTCATAAATAATAAAATAACGAACCAAATTTACTATAAATAATCTAGAATAATTGAACTAGTTAAGTGAACTAAAAATTGAACCAGCTAATGAGACAGTCGGCTCTAAAAATTGTATATCAAACTAAAGAAATAAATTAGCCAGCTATTATCTGCAAATAAATAATTTGATTCTAATGAACTAGTTCCAGTCTGAAAGCACAAAGATCAAATTAAAGTTCTAAATAAATGTAACTAATTGAACCGTTGTAGAAAAAGAGTTAGAAAACAGAACTAGTTCCATTTGCCAGTTCACATCCATATTAAAGTGAACACAAAGTGCAACGCTCTCAGCTGCTGCTGTCTCTTGAATTGAACTCGAGTCTTATCAGCTGCTGCGGCGGCTGCAAATCACGCATCTAAATGCTTGAAGACAAATGCTAGCAATTTTCTTAATGTTTGGCACTAGGTGGTTCATGGACTGAATCACTGGTTCAATGGCAGCGAAATGACAAATAATTTTTATTCAAATCTCTCCATCTTAGCGCAAAAGTCACTCGTTCTCTCACACTCGGACAATGCGCTGCAGCGCTGGATCCTACTTGCTCCTCACTCACTCTCTCTCGCTCTCCTTTTCTCTCTCTCTTTAGCTGCTTTTTGTTTGTCTATCGTAATGCACACACACACACACACACACACACATTACATTTTGACAGTCGCTGATAAGCGCACAACTTTCAACTCTCACAATTCCTTGGCATTCTTTGTTCTCGAATTCCCTCCCACAGCTAGCCCTCGTCCTGCTGTCGTCTCATTCTGACAGCTGCGCTTGTGTGTGTGCGTGCGTGTGATTCCTGTGCATGTCCCTTAACCAAGCAGATTAATGAAAATTGAAATTGCATTTATCGTTGATTGCTCAAAAACATTCAAACACTGTATGCATTTCCTTCTACCCTCTCCTTCAACAAATGTCGCGCCATTTTGTTACCGTTTTCTTTGTGCAGTCCCCCTCTCCCCTCACCCACTCGGCAATCCTCGACTCCATTGCTGTTGCCCACTCCCACACACCCACACACCCACACCCACACACACACACACACACATTTAAAACAAAGACCAAAATGATTCATTGTATTCCATGAATGCAGGTAATATTTTTCAATTCGCCTTGTCTCCCCTTCTCCCTCTCTCTCTGTCTCGCTTTCTGCCTGTCCCAGTCTATCGCTGCTCGTTCAGTTTGCTTTTTGTTTTATGACGATTTGCTTGCTTTTGATACACTTATAGAAATTAAGGCATATAGTATACACTATATGTATGTTATTCTTGGTCAGTATTCCCACTTGAGTTGTTCCGGCCATAACCATCTGTCACTGTGACAATTGGCCTAGCCTTGTTGCTGGGCGTCAAAGTGTCCCAAGTCCTGAGATCGACCTATTATATAGTGACTAAATATTGCTTTATGTATTTTAATTGATGTTTTTATAAAATTACCTTAAGTTGTCTTAACTCTCTCTCTCTCTCTCTCTCTCTCTCTCTCTCTCTCTCTTAGTCTTTAATCTTCGAGCTTCAGTATTTTTCTAATATATATAGAAAAACATATTAATGAACTAGTTCATATTAATGAACCAACTTTAAGAGATATAATAAATAATATATATTCTTTAGGCTTCTTTTTTACATTTTAACAACTGCCTACACCTGTTAGGGCATTTAATATTCGACATATTCCTGTCATATTTTATATTTTCTTCTTTATTATTATTATTATTATCATTATCATTATCATTGTGGTTCTTGTTGCTACGGTTTGCTATGTACAGACAATAAAAAGCATTTCATTTGAATAATGTGAAAACATTTTGTTAGACAACGCCGTCACTTTCGTCAGTCTCTACCCAACGTCTTCTTCTGGCCACATTTTTCAACTGCACAACTGAGACACAGGCACACAGACACACAGACACACAGACACATAGACACAGACACAGTGACATGCACTCTTTATACATACATGTCTGTGCTACACCTCCGCATTGATTGTCCATTGATAGCAGGTCGACAGGCAGACAGGCAGCCAGAGAGACAGTCGCATGTACATACATACAAATGTATATTTAAATGACTTGGTCAATGTGCCAATAGCCTAGAAAACGAAAATTATAGGGCCTATGATGGGCAATATAATATGCGCTATTTACTTATTATTACTACTATATTATTTATATATTTATAAGAAAAAACTTAACAACTTAAAAAGATTTTAATAGAAATTCTACAAATATTTAAAAATATGAAAGAAATATATGTATAGTATAAAAATATATAAAAAATATATACAATATATAAAAATTAATAAAATATATATGAACAATTTTAGAAAAGTATGTAAAAATTAAAATAAAACTTTTAAAATTTAATGAGTATATTAAACTCAATTAAATATCAAATTAATTTTTAAAAAATTATATACAATATTAATATACTAAAAAATAATGAAAAATATTGATATAAAAAAATAATAATATAAAATATTTATATAAAAAATTTTTGCAAAAATATTAATATAAAAAAAATATAATATTTTTTTATATTTTTTTATGTATTTTATGTATACGTATTTTAATTTTTATATTTATATTATACATATAGTTTTTTAAAATTTTATATATATGTCAAAATTCTTTACCACGTTTAACCACGTTTTTCTTCAACTAAAGTATAGAGTATATCTGTTTCCGGCATAGTTTCCAGTCAGTTTCTTATTGGTCGGGCTGTACTGTTTGTGCTGCTCCTGAAAGTATGCCACATTTTGTGCCCGCATTAATATGCACCTGTGGGTGAATATTGTATTCTGTTGTCACTTGTCAATTGGGAGCATATACATACATATGAATTATTTGTGACATGCAGGCGGTGGCTAGGGGCTGTCGGGGTGCCTGACGGACGGACGGACGGACGCAAATGGGCGCCGAGAGCCGGTCACACAGCTGTTAACCTAAAACAAATAATTGCTTTGTTAAAATGCACGTTTGGCATGCTGTGGGTGGGGTGGGGTCGGGCAGAGCAATCGATTATAATAAATAATAAATGATCGATAAATGTTATTTATATAGCAAATCACACGCGTGACGTATGCGGGGCGCAGACATGTGTCAACACTCCAAATGGCGACAAATTTTTCAAATACCAATTCATAATTTAGACATATTTCTAAAGTGTTTGCGAGAGTTGACAAGAAAAACGAAATTGATGTAGGTAAATTGGACTGCAAAGAGTTCATTGAACTTGATTTCGTTGGGAATTTCGTAAATATACTTTGATTTATAAGTCAAGTGGGAAAGTAAACGTCTGTGAACGCCGCTTGACACATTTCTTAGACGGAATTTTTAATGCTTGATGCATATCGATAATTATCGATAACTGTCTGTTTTGAGAGCTAAGGAGAGAACTCGAATTGCGTCACCGACAACATCAACTAGGAAGTGCTAAAAGTTAATTAGAATAGCTGTAAATAAATCAGAGCTTATCTAATACGTCAAAGTGCTGGCGGCGCGCGCTGAACTGTCATGTTGGCTTGGACTATAAGTAGCGACGACTGCGGCTAGAGCATAACAGAATCGAACATAAACTGAGCTGAAACATAGTTTGAACGATGCGTTGCCTTCTATTACTGCTGTTGCTCTGCTGCTGTTGCATCCTGCAGTCGAGAGCGAGCGAGCAAGTGTCCAGCGAGAGCGCATCGAGCGTGTCGGAGCACGGATCGACCGAGAGCATTCGCCGGGCAGAGCTGCAGAGAGCAGCTCGACAAGTCCCACCCGCTACCACTGTAAAGCCGAAGCCAAAGCCCACGCCAAAGCCTACGTCGAAGCCAACATCGAAGAAGCGTTTTGCGGCGAAGGTGCGACGGGTGCTGCGACGTCAAGGACTGCTCAAGCGCCGATTGGCCCGGACTGTGGTGAACGCGCTATCGGGAAACAGAAATCAGCTACTACGCTTGGACCGGCTGATGCACACTGCGGCTTTGAATAATGATAATATTAATATAAGTATTTAGGCTATGCTTCTATATATCTGCGTGTGTGCAAGTGAGGTATAAACGCAATAAATGAGCTTGCCATAAATTGTATGGCAAGGCATGAAGCAGGCAACAACAAGTAGCGGCCGTAATGTGCCAACTGTTGAGTTTCCTTCCGCTTCCGCGAGCGCAACTCACGCGCGCTCTCGCTCCGTCTCTCTCTCTCTCTCTCTCTCTCTCTCTCTCTCTCTCTCTACTGCACTGCTCACTCAATCTACGTATCTCTTTGTGATGCTCTCGCGCGCTAACAAATCACATACACGACTGTGCCGGCATTATAGCGGCAGTGGCAGCGGCAGCGGCAGCGGAGATAGCCGAACGCCAACGACGAGTGCTTACAGGTGTTTATCGTGTGCTTCGGCTCTAGCGTTCAAGCTGTGTGTTCGCCTCGTTCGCCTCGTTCGCCTCGGTCGCCTCGCTCGTTCGTGCTCGCTCTTGGGCTGTGTGCGGCGTTCGTTTTATGGCGCTCTTGCCGTATGGGTTTATATTCCTGCGACTGTTGCGCTATCGCATCAGTTTCATTTGAACGCTCGTCAGGGCGAGTTGTGCAGCAGCTGAGCAGAACCCAGAACCATAGCTAGAGCCAGGCAGAGCGCTCAACATTCAAAAACTCACTCAACTCTTCAAACTTCAACCGAAATTCTCAAACGCTCACGTTGCTCACACATCATCATCACCATCAATAGAAAGCAAACAACAAGACTCTTAACTCGCTATCCATACATTTTTTTTATTGTTTCTTTGTGGCAAGTGCAGTGCTAAAGATCATTAACGAAACAAACCAAGAAATTATCTGAAAACCAAAAAAAAAAAACTATTGTTACACTCACCAAAGAGCAGCAGCAGCAGAAAAAGAAGCAGCAGCAGCAGCCAGTTAGAAAATCAGTTCATTGTTTCAGAATTTCCATATAATTTTCTGTCATTTTTTTTGGCGCGCAAATCGCAAGTTTCTGGCGTCGCTTTTAGTTTGCACAACTTTTTGTGTTTTTTTTTTGTGTTTCATTTTTATAATTTTCTTCTTTTTGTTCCTCTATTACTACTACTATTTTTTCCCCGCTGTGAGCATTTGTTGATTGTTTTCGCACAAAATGTGCACAAAATTTTCGTTGGACTCGAACGACTGAAAAGTGCGTCGTTCTCAGGATCTTTCCACAACCGTAAGTACGACGATATCTCAAATATGAATATATATATATATATACATATATATATATATATATATATATATATATATATATATATATATATATATATATATATATATATATATATATATATGTCTATATATGTGCGCTCATTGAAGCCAAATGAAACTTTTCAAATAGTTAATTGATGGGGTTTAAAAAAAAAAAGAAGAAAGTTTTAAAAAATAAAATAATACAAAAATTTAGTATAAAAACTAAAGTTTAATTCATTGCGGTGTGTGAGTGTTCTGTGTGCAAGTTTTGGGAACAAAAAAAAATTAGTGCACAGGTTTTTCGGTTTTTATTATTATTTCATTTGTTTTAGGTTTCCCGAGTGCTACCTCGGGGCTAGCAAAATTTTTGCGTCGAAGCTAAAAACATATTTGCGGTTCAGTTAGCTTTTTCAAAGTTTTTGTTTGCTTTAAATAAAAACGCGAAAAGTATTTGAAAACTATATTTGAACGGAATTTGATTGGCAAATAAAGTGGGTTTTATGAAATTTAAAAATTATTTCATTTAATAAGGAAATAAGCTGTGATTTGCGTTAAATGCAAAGTTTTGCTGTTTCTCAATGGCTAGATTAGATTTAACTATTAAATGCAATCACGATTCCATTGGCAAATTGCCAAATGAAAATTGGCAGAAAATCTGAGCAGCATAACTGAAGGACCCACAACTAGTTTGACAGCCTGAAATGATATGGCCTGGCGAATGAGATTTGAGAGGGCAGTTTCAGAAAATATGAGAAATTTGTAATAAGATTTTCAAAATTAAAAAAAATTAACTTTAATCAAAAACTTAAAGAAATTCTAATAATTTTAAAAATTATGTAAAATTTTTTTAAATTTGTTAAATTATAAATGGAATTTAATATCTTTTTTAATATGAATGTCTGATTGGATTTGTAGTCTCCCAGGGCTTTTTTTTTCAAGTTAAACTTCGAAAATGAAGATTCCTTTTTGTGTTCCCTCACAAACAAAGAGTTTCTTGACAAATATGCAAGATTGGCTATGAAACAAGTCTCAGTGAAGGGATCAACATCATTTGATTACCATATCAAACTTGCCCAAAGCCTTCTAAGCCTTACATCTTTGTCAAAAGAGAGCAAGGACTTTTCCCATAAATTCCAATCGTTTATTAATAATTAAATCCATTTTTAAGATATATTTCTAAGTGAATTTAAAGCTCTAGTTCAGCTTTAAAAAAAGCTTTGCTCTTCCGGGCTTAACTCCGAGCCAACTCAGCCTGTTTAGCTGCGCTAACTTGCAAGTTAACTACTCAGTGGCAAACGTGGTTAGCAAAGCTGTCGAGCTGCCCTCGAAGACACGCAATTGGCATTTGGCAGTTTCTCAGGTTTGCCGCTGGTTTGGCTCGTTAACCGTTAAGTTGGCAGGTGAGCATGTCTGGGGCGTGTTGTGCGTGTGTATTGTTGTGTGTGTGTGTGCCTGTGCTTGCATCCTGTACGTGTCCTTTTGCTAATCGCTGCGTTCAAAGTGTTGCGCGGCACAAGTGCAGCGCGTGACCCCCAAAAACACGCGACCGCAGAGAACGCCAGAGCAACGAATGCGATCTTTGATTTGGCATCAGGAAACAGAGGCGGCGGCGGCGGCGGCGGCGGCGGCGGAAGTGTGGCAATGGCGCGCATATGTACGTGCAATGGGTATTCATTGCGTGTCGCCACCTTTTGACGGCAAACTTTTTAAGTTAGTTCAACTGCAGCCGCAATTTGTGCGCCATTTCGCTGCAGCATAAGCTGCAGCTGCAGCTGCTTGTTGCACTCCGTCGCCTGTCTGCGGTTTCCACTTTTAAGTTTTCCCACACACACACACACACACACACACACAAATGTTGAGCTCTTTTCGTTTCGCTATTTGTTTTTTTCTTCTTATTTTCTGCTTCTTTCTTTTTTTTTTTGGCATTGTTGCCAAGTGCCATAACTCATCGGGGTGTATATTTGCTCGTTAAACGCTTGCACACAAAATATCAACTACACTAATTAATTGCAGAGTTTAAGAGCAACAACAACAACAACAACAACAAAAAAAGATGCACTGAAATTTATGGTCTTGAGCGTAATTTGTGAAATTTTTAGATGCATTTAAATGGGGTTTATGGAGAAAGAAAAAAACATATGAAAAATGAGGAGACAGAGAGAGCATCTACAGCAAGAGTTTGTCCAGTTGAAAATGTTGAAACATAAAGGAAAAAAGTAGAGCGAAGTAGACAAATGCAGTTGAAGTATATATGCATTTAACATAAATTTAAAAGCTTTTTAATAAAAAAGAAATAAATAAATAAGATTAAAACAAACTACAAAATTAAAAAAATAATAATAAACCGAAATAAAAAAAAAATATATATATATATATATATATAAATGAAATAAAATAAAATAAAATAAAATAAAATAAAATAAAATAAAATAAAATAAAAAAATAAAATAAAATAAAAGTAAAATAAAAATAATAGTTCAAATGAAATAAAAATAAAATAAAAATAATAATTCAAATGAAATAAAAATAAAATAAAAAAATAAAAGTAAAATAAAAAAAAATAAAATAAATACAAAATAAAATAAAATAAAATGAAAATAAAGTAGAACTAAGTAACAAAATAAAAACAAAATAAAATAAAATAAAAATAAAATAAAATAAAAATAAAAATAAAAATAAAATAAAAATAAAATAAAAATAAAAATAAAATAAAAATAAAATAAAAATAAAATAAAAATAAAATAAAAATAAAATAAAAATAAAATAAAAATAAAATAAAAATAAAACAAAAATAAAATAAAAATACAATAAAAATAAATCAAATAAAATTTAAAATAGCAACAAATGCAAGTAAACACATAAATCTGAGTTTTTAAAACAAGTGTTAAGTTCATATTAATATTATCAGAAAAAAAATGTTAACAGCTCGTGTTTAAGGCCATGTAAATTGGCAACAAGCTGATTAAAGCCAGCCAGACATACATATTTTTGTGTTGTTGTATATATTATGTTTTTAATTGAAATTCTTGAGCTTATCTCTAGGCCTGTGCGTGTGTGGGGGTGTGTGCTCGTGGCAGCTGTCAAGAACTTCGCAATGACACTGAGTTGGGCAACTGTCTGGCAAATTATCAATATGATGAACATGTGTGCTTAATGGCTAAAACGTTTTCCTGTAAATGCCAACAGCTAGCAGCTGCTACGATTTCTACACCAGCTAAGGGCATCCTTCATGTCCAACTGGTTCACAGGTCCCGCTGAGAGTCATACATATATATGTATATATATTTACGTTGACTCCATATTTGATAACTAACGTTTTCTTTTATCGTGCTGGCCGGCCAGTCAATCAAAGTCAATAAATTGCTTTACTCTTTAAACCATTTTTGACCTATAATTGAAGGCTGAACTTCAGACTATGAACTTTGTATAGACAGCCAGCTGACAAGTGGGCGCATCAGGCATTTATGAATCACTTTTATGATTCGCTGTCTGCTCCAAAATATTTGAGAGCTTCTATTCAATATTGATCGGATTATATGCCCGAGCGGTCAACCGGGCTTTTAGACAGCTACTAGATCTATGCATTGCTAGAAGCTTTTAAGTCTTAAGCTTAAGCTTACGTCAGCTTGCTAAGTCTTCGCTTGGCATAAAACTTAGCAGCTCTCAACTCTAGTTGATGGACATAAATGGATATTGAGGAAGTATAGCTGCATTTTCTTAATTTTTCTTTAATTGATAGGGAGTTTCATGAACTTGAATATTATATAAAGTTTTCTTCAGTTTGCTGTAAATATTGTTTTATTATTTGCCAAACATTCTCTACTTATTTTAGTCTTTGGATTTTTATTTAGTTTTTTTAAACAAATTTAGTATTACTACATTTAATTTTTTTATTTATATTTTTTATAATTCTTTAAAACTATTTTTAAATATTATATTTAAATTAATTATTTTTTTTTTTTAATTTTTTTACTACCTTTTAATTACTTTTTTTTTTAATTTTATATTATTTTAATTCAAGTTTTATTAATATTTTATTTCTCTTAAATGTTATTCAGGAATTTATCATTTCTTGCATTGTCTTATGTCCCTTTGTCGATTTTCAACTGGCTACAGGGTATCTGTTAGTCGTGGCAGTGCGAGTGCTGTACTTTTACTTGTTTTGAAGTTCAGCTCCTCGCAAAAATTCGCATAAAATATTCAATTTCCATTTTTTACGTTCGCTCTAAAAACAAGAAGAAAAAAACCAATAAAAATACTCAAGCATACGCACACACACATACACATATATATACACACACAGACAAAGAGAATATGAAAAAGAAAATAAAAGAATATTCAAAACAAAACACGAAATTTTCGCTTGTTGCGTCCTGTGGGCGATTGCCCCGGGTCGCGCGCTGCGGCTGAAACTGGGAGCTAAGAGCTAAGAGCGGAGAGCTGGGACTGGGGCGAGACTGTAGTGGAGACGTGGCCAGTGGCGGCCCAGTTGGCGTTAAGGTGCATGCCGAGGCGTAGAAGCACATGCAGCGCATTTGATTGCAGATTGTGTTTCGTAGAATAAGCAAAAATGTATGTGCATGAGGCATATATAATAAATATATGTAACATATATAATAGATATATGTAACATATGCAATAAATATATGTAACATATATAATTATTTATTATATATGAGAAATATATAATGTATATATCTGCTATATATTATATAATATTTTATATATATACCCGTTCAGCAAGCAAGCAGACTATATGGGCTGAAGAAGAGCTCTTCTAAGGTGCTCGACTCTGAGCTTATCTTCAATACTTCTTTTAAGGAGCAACTCCTGTTTATTATTGACTTATAAAGAAAATAAATCCAATATCATTTAGCCAAATTAACCTCTATCCACTTATAGCGGGAAAAAGCTTTATATGTCATAGTTGTTCCGCTAGAGTCCATAGACTTTCAGCATTGTTGGAGCTGTTCTGCTTCTTGTACTATGAAAACTCTTGTGCCAGGGAGCGTGTATTAAGCAGTTGAAGCAGCTTCAGTGCACTGTTATTACTTGCTTAGCTTGTGTGTGTGTGTTTGCTTGGATGGCGCATGCATCGCTGCCAAAAGTTTTCAGTTTACATCTCGAAGCAAAAAAAATGTTCTTTTAGTGCACAGAAAACAAAACCAATTAATAGAAATTGAAAAAGAAACTGAAAATGAAAATGAAAATGAAATGCAGCACGCAATTTCTACAGATAATACCTATAGCTGTGGCTGTGCCTGTGGCTATAATATGCTGCTGAGTCTTGTTGTGGCCATTGTTATGATTGTTATTATTGCTTGTGTTGTTTATTTTTATTGCCTGACTGCATCAATCAAAATGTGAAACAACGATAAATGATTTGGGGTCTCCACATCTACATAGATAAATATATTATACGTCATTTGTATCGAATACATATAACTATATCTATATATATATATATGTAGCTGTATCTATATATACATATGTATATACACACACATCGGTCAAAGCGTTGGCAGTTTAAGTGGAAAACAGTGTTTTTTTTTCCTTCGTGATAACAATTAACTATTTCATCTGATTGATAATGCTCGTGTAGCTTAACGAGCGTCGACCGTAATGTCCCTTCGTGAATGCAAGACAACGCCCCGTGCTCAACTCAATTTAGTGGTATTCATAGCAACAAATCAATATGAAAATGAATTTTAAATTACTTTCGTGTGAATTCAATTAAATTTTATAAGTTGGCCAAATGTGTATATCTGTTGAGAGCTTTTTGATCATAAACTTTTGATTAGTATAAGCTGGAATGCAAATTTATATCCATCTGTGTGTGTGTTTATGAAAGTCGGCTATAAGAATGAGATGTGCACTATCTATAGCATAGTCGAGGAAGTTTTGCTGCCAAACTTGAACTCAATTTATGTTTTATATCTACTCGGGAGTGCCTGACTTGGAAATACCCTGAAGTGCATTATATCAGAACTAAATTGATTTGCTGAGTGGAAGTAAATTCCTTTATAATTTGTACGCCAATTTTAAAGAAACTCCAATCGCGCGTGTCCGACTGAAAGATACCCTGTGCTGAACTTTGTGAGAAATGCACCCGTTTGATGATCAGGCACAATTCACTTCTCTGCCAAGCTTAAAGAAATTTGCGCTGCCAAGCGACAGTTCAGCTTAATGAGGGTGCTTTATTCGGGAGTGCTCGACTAAGAGATGCCCTGAGATGGATATTATCATGCATATCATGCATAAGTCTCTCTTTTGTATGCTGCTTCTTAGTAGAACTCGATTGCACATTAATGCTTTGGTCGGAAGTGCCCGACTAGGAGATACCCTGACTAGCACACTTTACCTAAATTAAATCAATTTGGAACTTCTTATGGGCAACGTAATAAGTTCAAGACTAATTATCAAAGATAATGTCAAATATTTAACCAGTTCATTCTATTCTAATTTTCTAATATCAGCTAGTTCAAGTCGCTAAATTCTTAGTTATTTATTTGCTATTTGCTTGGCCTGGCATATATTCTAGAAACAATAAAGTTTTCTGCCAGTTAAACAAAAAACAGTTAATTTCGATGTCAAACAACATCTATTCGAGCCGAGAGTTAAACGGAACTGCAAAAGTAAATATCCCTGGCATCGATACATATATATATCTTTCGCTCCCTCCCTCTCTCTCTCTCTTGGTCAGCTCAAAGTTTGCGGCGCAAGTTTTGTGCTCACAAATTGAATTTGTATCAGAGTCGCGGCAAATACTATTAACCTTATCTGTACAAATATAACTCCATTTTTCATTCATTTCAATCAGTTAAGCTCCCCGGGTGGAGAGTTCTTGCCAGTTTGTTTTGTTGACTCCCAGCGCTGAAGTGTTGGGCGAGCGAACGCAACTTGGACTCGAATTGTCGAGTTGCTGTTTTTATTATTTACTTTTATTTGTATTTTCATTTTCGTTTTCATTTCTTTCTGTTTATTTTTATTCAGCCAGTGTTTTCTTCTAGTTGCTGCTGTTCCTGTGGTTGTTGTTGTTGATTTTCGTGTTGAGCGTTGTCTGAGGGTAAAGTTAAGTGATTGCTGTTTTGGGGGTTAGTTGTTAGTTATTTGGCGTTGTTTTGCTTACGCTATTGGCACACATTGGGGCACAGCAGTAGTATTGGCTTTTGCTTTCAGGACACTGGCTAAATATTGGCAACGGCTGTTGTTCTTGTTGCCGTTGCCAGGTCCTGGCTGACAAGGTTAAATATCTGGCCCGAGTTGCAAACTAAAGAACCCATTCGCCGGGCTATTTATTTATGCTCAAGACGGTGCACACATGGCGGCGTATGCTTTATGTGCCCAAACATTAAAGCAACGGCAGCTAGAACAAAGCAGTTATGAGCCTTTAACAGGCCATAGCAACGGCAACGGCAACGGCAACATCAACAGTAAACAAGTATGTTGCCCCTGACGTAGCAACCGCTATGCCCGTAATAACTAACGTAGTTTGCCCAAGCAATTTGGCACTTGTGTGTGCTGCGCTCTATGCTACGGGCTAAGCCCATCCGCAACTCGACGTTCCTTAGCCCCGACACACTCACACTTTGTACTCTGTCGTTGCCGCTAGCCAGCCAGCCAGCTAGCCAGCCAGACAACGAGCATGTATAATAGCCAATATACAGACTGCTGCAGCAGACAGTGGGCACAGCCTTTGATATGCATCGATGAAATTTTGGAAATCAGAGCTAAGCCAATTACCCCAAAAGTCCTTAGGGCTCAGAGTGAAAAAACTCTAATTTATATATAATTGCGATTCGAAATGCATGGCATAAACTAAACAATTAATTGAATTTCAGCATTTGGCCAATTTGATTGACATAACATTTGTCGTTTTGATTATTGTCGGTCAATTACTATAATTGAAGTTAACTGATTTAGCTATGTGAGCCACAAAATCAATGGCGGGCAATTGAAAAAATTAAACAGAAATATTGTTCAATATAGTAACTCGATATCAAGATATATCTATTAGATTTCTGGCAAAGCGTGTGACAAATGCGCTCAACTGTAGCAAACTTGGGTGGCCATGCGCCATGTGGGGGCAGTGAGTGATTGACGTAGTGATCCATTTTGCATGCGAGAGTCTTATAACAGCTGCTGCTGCTGCCGGTCGGCCTGTGATAGATGCAAATGGTCAGGCAGTATAACTCAAAAATTACGTATACGCCACGAAGCGCAGAGACTGAGCGAGTTGGCAATTGATTGAATCAGTGATCGGATACGCTGTTTAAGCGGTAATTGGCAATCGTTAAGTGCTAATCGTTAATCGTTAATCGTTAATCGAATTCGCGCTCCGCTTACATTGCTCGTTTGCCTTTGTCAAATACACAAAGCGCATTTATTTAATAAACATAAACCAAAAGGCGATGACTAATAGAGAAGTAAAAAAAAAAAATAATAGAAAAGCTGAGCAAACGATAACAAAAGCGCAGACAAATGTTGTCCCAGTTCTTTGTGTGTGTGAATGTATTTGATAACAACAACAACAACAACAACAACTACAGCAACAAAGCTGAAAATAAGTCTGTGGGGAATTCCGTCGCGTGGCCTGCCATTGCTCATTGCGCATTGTTGTAGGTAGCTATGGGCCAAACGCGAACGGAAAAATGTTTTATCATACCCTGGGTATGAGGCCTATAATTGCTGTTCTGGAAAAATATGAGAGATATTTGGGGAGATATGTAATTGAAATGGAAGATATGTACAATGAAATAAAACAAATGGGTGTATATATATGTATATTTAATTTATTTTATTTTAATATTTATTATTATTATTATTTTTCTTTTTAATCTTTTTTTTTATTATGTGTCTTTTATTATTTTTATTTTATTTTAAATAATTGGAATATTTATTTTAAAATATATTTTAAAAAATAATTAATTAATGCATAAAATTAATTAATATAATGCATAAAAATAAAATAAAATATATAAAAATAAAGTAAAATATATAAAAATAAAATAAAATATATAAAAATAAAATAAAGTATATAACAAAAAACAAAAGATATAAAAATAAAATAAAATATATAAAAATAAAGTAAAATATATAAAAATAAAATATACATTTATTAAAAATAATAAAGTTATATTTTATTTTTATATATTTTATTTTACTTTTTATATATTTTATTTTATTTTTATGCATTATATTATATTTTCGATAATTTATATTTATTTTTATTTTATTTTTATATTTTATTTTGTTTTTATATTTTATTTAAATTTTTTATTTTATTTAAATTTCTATTTTTATTTATTATATTTTAATTTTTTTTAAATTTTATTTTTATTTGTGTTATTTTATAAATTTTTGATACACTTCATAGATTATCGTAGCCCACAAATTTGCGTCTAGAGCATTCAGTCTTCGTTCTGGCATTTCATTTTCATTTCTTTTTGTTATTTGGTTGACATATTGCAGCTGTTTCCGCTGTTCACTCACTCTGCCTACTTCTCCTGCTCCTTTGGCCATTCTCTAAATGTTCGCTGGCTGCTTGGGTACGTAATGTGCTCATTAGCTGGACACAAAAGGTCTAGCTATATAATAGACAGCTCTAATATTTAACCGTATATATACATATATACAGGGTAAATTGATTTAGCTTAACAAAATTATATAGATTTCCGGGATTTTCTAAGCTGTAATTTGCAAGCTCTCCTTGACCACGCCAGAGACACTTCAGAATCTGTTCTGGCTTCGTTTGAATTCGACGACTTTTGTTAATTCTCTTAACGTCGCTTTCAATTCAACTTGAACTCTTCCAACACAAGCAGACAGACAATAAGTACTTAAAACTAACTCGTATTCAAATTTCAATTGTCTCGAAACAAAGTCAAAGTTTTGCAGCAAAGAAAACTTAATTCAACTGGATGGGAGCCAATTAGAATAAGCTTCCAAATGCTAAGTGAGCTTTGGCTTAGATGGGCTGAATATGAGAAGTATGTATGAGAGTGAACTATAGAGCAGTAATTAGTTATAGGTTCTGTGCTAGTTCATGTTCAAATGAATTACATGAGCTTTTGTGAGCTAGTTCAATCATTGAAATGTTATCAAGTGATTATGCATTAGCTGAACTAGTTCTTTTGAACAAACTCTTGATGCCAAACAACTTTAGCCAATTAAGAAACTGAATGGACTTCTGCACAGGCTTTAGCACTGCTCGTCGTTGTTGCCCAGTCAAGGCCATAGCCAACTGAATGTCAATTGTCTTGTTCAACTACACACACATACACATATGTGTATATGTATGACTGTGTGTGTGTGTGTGTAAGTTGTTGTGCTTGCTCCATATCTATTTGTTTTTCTTGTTGTTTTTAAGCAGTCTATATGCAAATTTGATGAGCTGCCAACATTGCAATGACTTGTCTCATATTTAAGCCAAGTTTTTACGAGTGTGACAGACACACACACAAGCACACATACATATACACACAGACACACTGATAGAGACTCCCAGCATAGACTCTGATAGCCAGTGAACTGGCCTCGGACTTTCTGTAGGCATTACGTGCTCAACACTTTTACTTCAATTATTCATGCGCTGGAGCGGGCACAGCGGGACGATTCAGTCGATGGCGGAGGTGAAAGGTCAAGTGTGTGCGTACACATACATATGTGCGCCTGTGTGCATGTATGTGAGCGTGTTGTCTGAAACTATGCAATTAAGTCACATTGCAAGACATAGAGACACAAAGCAACAGACTGAGATAGGGACACAGACAGAGAGAAAGGGAGAGAGAGAGAGTGAGAGCAGATTGTGAAGTAGATAGATAGAGAGAGAGAGAACTATGCGCATATAAATTGCTTTGATGAAGATATGCAAAAATCGACATGGACATCGTAAGCTGCTAACTAGCTGTCACTGAATGCTAGCCAACATATAGATGGAGAACCATCCAGCACAGAGACACAGAGAGAGTAAGAGAAAAATGCCGTTTCATTGGCATAGAATTTGATTATTTTGCGCACACAGACTCACACACTCATAAATATTATGTATATATATATATATATATATATAAATATATATATACATATAGTAATAGGCTTAAAATGGAATTTTTATTTGCATCCTTTCGTTTATTGATAACCCCAAAAAGTGGTCGCAAAAGGGCAACGATTTCAATGTCTGTCATCGGCAAGCAACTGGAGCTTGTGGGTGTGCTCGACCTTTTGCCCGACTAACTAAATTCAAATTAAATAGTTCTTTGCCAAAAATATGTATATTCCATGCACAAATAATTCATGCTCAGGCATTGGCAAGTGTCTATGAAAAGACATAAAAATAAATTTAGCCATAATTCTTATTAATTGTACAGCCGCTGCCTTTACAGGTAATCTTGTGTTAGATGTGGGCACAGGATTTGCTTAAGCTTTTTTCGTTTTATTATACATCTATAGATTTATCGATTTTGGCAGAGAGTGAAGTATTTTTTTTTTTTTTTGGCTATTTAGGTTTGGCTGGTGAGATTTTGTGTTTAAGAAATTTTCAAATGAATTTTGTTAAAATAAATATTATTTACAAGTATTATATTAATTAATTTATTTATTATTTTTAAAAAATATAATTAATAAAACAAAAAAAAATAGTACAAAATAATTTAAAAATAATAAAAAAATAATAAAAAATAATAAAAAATAATACAAAATAATACAAAATAATAAAAAAGAATATAAAAAAATAATATATACATTTAATAGTTCAATATATTGTGACTATATTTAAATGCTTTAAGTTTTTTCTTGACAAAAATTGAAATAAAAAAAGAATTTCCATTTTATTATTTAATATTTAAAGTTGCTTTAAGCATCAATTCACATGCGCTTGATTGAATATTCTCAATTTGCTATGCTTAACAAATGAAACTGCAATTGCAGCTAAAGTTTTTAATACAATTGGCCAAGTGTTTGTGCCATCTAACTTGTTTGCCAACTTGAATGGCATTAAATTCGTCTTGCAATATTTAGTGCTTGGGTCGAAAGGGAGATTGCAGACATACATATATCTGAAGATATATATATATATATATATATATATACTCAATTTTCTTGGCTGAGTTTATTTCCGTTGAATTTTCGGCCAATTGATGTTGGCTGCAGTTTTCTTAAGTGGCCAATACAAGCAGTATAAATGCAATTTTGTCATCGCCTCTGTTGTTATCGTGCTTGCCGCTGCCTGCTGCTGCTGTTATGGCCAAATTGAATAGACTGCTGCAGCAGGCATTGGCCAAAAATGTGCGCTTGGCCATGCGGTGCAGAGCTTAAGTGGTTGCCAGCAAAATGGGTTAGCCAAGCGCTCAAGCCGAAATTAAACTCGTTTTTTCGAAAGCCAAGCAATAAGCGAAGCTCAGTGCGTAGATTAAGGACGTGCAAGAGAAGAGTGCTCAGTGCTTAGTCGAAACTAGACAATAATCAAGTGTTTATACAGCTACTATATAGAGATCTCTATCGCTCGAAATCATGCATATCTAGTTCAAGTTTTTGGAGGCGTGCCAGTTTTTAGTCGGCACAGGACAATAATCAAGGATTTAGTAATAAATCGAAACTCTTGAGTAAATATTAGCTGTCTGCATATTCAGATCTATCTCTTATCTTTCTATCCCACCCTCTCTCTCTCTCCCTCTCTCTCCCTCTCTCTCCCTCTCTCTCCCTCTCTCTCTCTTCTCTCTCTCTAGTGCATTTGCATTTGGGCAATCTATTCACGCGCTCACTCTTGAAGCTTTTTAGTTGTCTTATTCATATGCTGTGGCCCACATCTGTTATTTAGCCGTGCATTGGCTTCTGTTTCATGTGTGTGTGTGTTTGGCTGTTGATGTATTTGTTTTATCTGACACTATTTGATGGCGTTGCTGGCAGCGTACACAATCGTAAACTTGACTAGATTTACGAGGCGTTGAACTGTGCGAGCGTGATAGCACGGCGACCTAAGGATTTTCTTTTCCCTTTTTTCTTGTTTTTTTTTTTCGTTTCGTGTTTTGCTTTTCTTTCCTTTCTGCTGCATGACTAAAAAATGAACTCAAATGCAATTTATCAAAGTTGTACAAGACGAATAAAATGAAAGCAGCTAACAGGAGGCGAAAGATAGAGATAGTCGCGTGCCTGCTCGACTTTTAGATACCTCGCTTGCATAATTATTTAACAAATTTATTATTATCATTAACATTTTTATTACTTTTATTTTTTGGTATAATTTTTAACTATTATATAATATTACTGTCTTTTATTATTAATTTTTTTTTACTATCACATTTTAAATTAAATTTAAATTTTATAAATAATTTATGCATATTTTTTTTGTTAATTTAATTATTTTTTATTTTCATTTCTTTAAATATTTATTTTTATTTGATTGATAATGTTCGCAAATAATTTTCCTACACTTTGCTTTTCTTCTCTCATAAAAAGTTAGTTTTCGCATCAGAGTTCTTCTTCAATAGACTTTCTCTATTTACATGGCTTAGCCTAGTCTATCCAAGGTTAGCAACTATGGCGCTTACAGGCAATTTCTCAGTCTCCCGAGTCGTTTATACCCTTTGAATCTAATAAAACAAGCAGACAATGCCTGTTGGGAGTCGTTGCGCCGTCTACCAAAACGGATTCGAAAAGAAAAGAAAATGGAATAGAAGAAAAAGAAAGAAAAGTGTAAGAAAATAGAAAATGGTGCCAACTTTGGCGTTGCTCTTGTTGTTGTTGTTGTTGTTGCTGTTGCTGTTGCTGTTGTTGATGTTATGTTTATAGTTGGGAGCAGCGGGTGGGCAGCTTTTAGCTGGCGTCTCAAATATGTCCACGCCATTGATTGTCAATGTTAGCAGAGCCAACAACAGCAGCAGCCAAGATGACAAACGCGTTTTTTATTTAAATGCGTGTCGCATTTGGCGGCGCCATTAGCTCTATAGTCTTCATTATCATTATCGTTATCGTTATCATTATTGGCATTATCATAATCAAGAGCGTGCATTGACCGCAGCCAAAGGTACGGGCAGCATATTATCAGCATATTAAGTATACGAAAGGTCTGACAGAGAGCAACATAGAAGAAGGAATTCCATAGAATTATTAAATATTTATTTTCTTTATGAACATAAATATTTAATAGTTCTATGAAAAGCCTTTGTTATAGTCAACGATAACTGCTATTATATAAATACATAAATACTCAGTTGAAATCGTTATTGAGCCCCCCGCAATCAAAACTATTGCCAAGTTAAATGCTTAAGCATTCGCAAATATTCAATTTAGATTTATGTGCACACACACACTCACACACACACACGAATGTTTTTGAATATTTTTGGCCATGTATTTGCAGCGCTTTTGTTCGAGCCGAAATAAAAATTTATATTTTCAATTTCATTTCGCCGCACTAAAAATAAAACACAAAAATTTTGCTGACGACAAAATGCCAATAAAAGGCAAACTCAACTCAGGCAGACAATTCGAAATATGTTTACAGATATATTTTCTTTTATTTATTTTATAATATGCGTTTATAAAGTATGCTTAAAATGCGATCAACGGTCACCAAAAAACGCCGCCAGGTGTTTGAGTCGTGACGTGTTTGACGTGGCTGAAGGTTGAGCACATGACGCAGCAGCCGACGGCCAATTTGCTAAATGGCAGCTAGATAAACACACACACACCGCACACACACACACACAGCTACTCACTCACACACACACACACAGCTACTCACTCACACACACACACAGCTACTCACACACACACACACACACACACGCACACACACACACACACACACACACACACACACACACACACACACACACACACACACACTTAGAGACTTTGCGAAATGGGAAACATGCCCTCGTCTGGGTCGGTTGCGCTTCGCTTGCTGCCAGAGCTCTCTGTAGAGATCGGACGGGCCGCTTTATTTATAGTCAAAACAATGCAGACAGATCGCTTCTATTGCGGCTAGGATGATGGATGATGAATTGTATTGAATGCCAATGTGGAGCATACAATCGACAGCAGGCGGTGCCGGATGCCCGTCGACTGTCAATGCAGTCTATGCCATGGCCTCTGCTCACCATAGGCCTTGCCCATTACAAACTAATTGCCTATGTGTGTGTGTGTGTGTGTGTGTGTGTGGGTCTGGTATAGTCCCAACAATTATTGAAGGCGTTTCAATATGCGATACACACACGTGACGTCTTATGAGGCGGCATTAATTGCCCATTCGTGCTATAATTAAACAGCAAATTCTCATTTCTCGGCATGGGCCACGAAAACACTAGAAGAAGAAGCTGAAGAAAAAAAAACAAAGGCGAAAGAGAAAAATATATTCAGTCGATTTGATGTGCCCCACGTTGTGCAATGTGATTAAATTAGGATTACATTGTAAATCCTATTACATTGTTCACATTCGGCTTAACTAGTGTATACATATTATACTAGTTATATTTATTAATTTCTAGAATGTAATTAAAATAGAAGTCGAGTTGTTTCTCAAGAAGGTCTAGAGTTGGGAGAGTTAGTAATGGAAATTATAATCATAATGATTATGATAATTAGAATGGGAATGATAAAGATGATGAGACTGAGCATAACAATTATAATAATAATGACAATGACAATGGGAATGATAATGATGATAATAATGACTGAGGCAAGTAAAAATAATAATGACAATGACAATGACAATAATAATAATAATAATAAAAATAATAATAATAATAATAATAATAATAATAATAATAATAATAATAATAATAATAATAATAATAATAATAATAATAATAATAATAATAATAATAATAATGAAAATATTAATTACGATTATGATATTAGCAATAAAACTGATAAACAATTTCCAGATATACTTGCTACCCTCTTCTATCTCTAATAACGTGTCAAGCTTTAATCTATTATTAGCGATAAAAGATTGTCCACTTTAGCTGCTAATACGAAGCTTAAATTGCTTCCAAATGCACTTAGTCTCAGTGATAATATAATGAGTGAATAATTTAAATTGCAGTTCATAATTGCAGTCTTAAATTAATCAGTTGCTTCTGTCTGGCTCGCCACTGCTGCGGTCTGTGATTTGTCTAATTGAGTTGGCTATTTGCATTAATTGAATGTAAAACGTAAACAAATGCAGCTTAAGTCGTTGGCTGTTAATCTTTGGGTCTTTGAGCTGGATTCTTTTGGCTTTTGTGGATTGCTTGATTAGTGGCGGTTGGCTGGTAAATAAGAGGGCATGGGAAATGCGAAATGGGAAATGCGCAGCAGTCGCTGGGGAAAAACAGAATTGCTGTTGTCTGGCTCGCCAGACGACGGCATCAAAGTCTTAAGCTTGCTATTAATCGGCAACAGCAGAAGATAAACAGATCAGAATGCAATAACTAAAATGCTTAGCCACAAATGAGGCGGACCGACGACTGGCGGGCCAAATTGCATTTTGATGTCGGCTTTGCTCCACAGTCTTAGCAAATGGCTATAATGTGAGCGCCTGTGTGTGTGTCTCACGCTTGTTACACATATTTGCATCATCAGTTTTAGCCAACGCAAGAATGCGGACGGCAATAACAAGGACAATGCTAAAAATAACTAAGTGCTGCACTTGAGCCGCAAATATGATGGGCCAGCAACAAGATGAGCGACGTCCAACAACGCGTTGGCCATAAACGTCAACGACGACTACGACGACAACGACGACAACGACGACGACGACGACCGATGGCTGACACTTTGCTACAGTCAGCTCAGCCGTCGGAGGACAACGGACGCTGAACGGCTAAGGACGACAAATGTCGTCGCCGTTAAGTCGACGACGCTGACGAATGTTGAGCAACAGCCAGCGACGTTCACAATTCGCCTCTGTCGCAGCCACTCCGGTTGCCAGTCATAACTGCTGTTGCAATTTAAGCGAGCCATGCGGCTGGGCTTACTTATTTATGATTTTCATAAATTCCCTAACTTCGGCTCTCAGTGCGAGCATAAAAACTGAAGACCTAAAGGAGATTTTTATATTTTTAAATATTTAAAAAAAAATATTTTTTAAAAAATTATTCAACTTTTCTTATTCATCTTCATTCATTTTGAATTTGCTTTCTTAGTTTTCGTTCTCAGTCTGCCAGGGTATCTCATCTTCATCAAGCTGCCTGCAGATACTCACACTTTGGCTCTGAAAAATCGATAATCTAATTAAATATTTATGACGTTTGAGTTGCAGAGATATGACAAGAAAATGTTGTTGAATAAGATAAGTCTGAGTTTACTTAAAATGTCTTAAGCTGAAATTATGAAGGCTTTTTGAACAGACGTAAGCCACAGACAAATTCAGAATACTTCAATTCGCACAAGCTGCTGAGATGCTTAGACTAAAGCAGTTTCATATATGTCTCATAGAGAATATAATATAATAGAGAATATATCTTATGACCAATCCAGCCGGAGTCTTTTGTTAACTGAACTGAGTCATACAAAGTTTCATAGAGAGTATATTTTATAGAGCTTACCCAGATGTTCATATGGAAATATCTCATATATTTCATACTGGGTATCTCTTAGTTCTCCACATATGAGCTATTCCACGCTAAGTCTGCCTTTCATGCACGTTCTTTGTTAACTGTTATGAATCAATAATACAAAAAATCAATATTTACGCTGCCTGAACTGAGTCAATCAGATAAGTAGGTAAGGTCACGCCCCCAGTCCCGAGCTGATTTGTGTGCAACAAAAGAAGATATGAATATGAATTACGAATGCGTCGCAAATCTGTGAAAAGTTAATTAAAGTCTAAAAACGCGTCGAGAGTATACAGAGTTTTAAGCTGATGCTAAGAAGCATTCCAAGTTAGCTATCTGTGGCTGAGCTCAAAGCCAGCCCCAGCTCTGACGGACTGACTGACTGACTGACTGACTGTTTGTTTGTTTGTTTGGCTGACTGTCTGTCGGTCTGTCGCTGCGCTGTCAGTTGCCATATCGCCGCGGCCTGGCTGCTGTCGTCATTCGCTGCACGTTCTTTGCCCTTACTGTCGGCTTGTGCGACTTATTTGCTTAAGGATGCAATTGCTGCAGCGCGTTTTACTTTCTGCTCTTGGTCAGCATTTAGTTGGAGCGGCGACGGGGGCGGGGGCGTGGCTGTGCTGACTGCTTAGTTGACAATGTTGCACATCATTAAAAGTTGCAACGTGCCAACTAATTAAGAGACCTCTGCGAGTGCTTAACATAATTTTCTCCCTCTTGCTTTTTTTTTATATTTTTATTAAACGTTTTTCGTATTTTTTCTTAGCTTAGCCCAACAGTTGCCCTTCAATTATAATTATTTGCTTTATTTTTGTATTTTTATTAATATTTGTGAGTTAATTATCTTATATTATATATGTATTTGTGGGTGTGTGTGTGTGTGAAAGGGACACTGGGCTGGCCGCCCGCGGCGTTGAATATCAAATTAAATGCACATTAAAAGAGCACACAATTCAAGCGTTAATTAATTTTTAATGAATATATATCGAAAATGCATTAAAAATCTGCTGCTGGGGCAGCTTGATGACGGGGCATCGCCGCAGGCTCCAGCGAAAAAAATACCATTGTAATGGAAGATATTATGCCAGCACTTCGCCTTTGTTTGCCTTTCCACCAGAGAAATATGAAAATTATATTCGAAACTTAAAGCTGAGTAGCGGGCGCCAGCTAACCAACTGCAGCCCAACTACAGTTTGCTACCCATATGTAACATATACATATCATTCCTCATCCCAATATTCCCTATTACTGCAGGGTATTAAAAGCTTCGCCACGCGATAAGCAGCTGCATGCCAAGTTGTCCCCACAAATTTGCAGCTGAGCCAACATGATGTAAATTTAGATAAGCATTGATTATGAATATGAAACAAAATTTGTGATCGATTGATAATAGTTATCAAATGTCCATTATCAAGACATTAGTCAAATAATTGACGAACTGATTGTCTATATTCAATAAGTTTAGTCTGCGTTTATTTTTGTGGAATGTGAATGGAATGTTGGAATGGAAATAGTTCAATATGCAAAAGAGGCTGACAAATTGTTGAGAGTGAGATGGAGAGAGAGGGGGAGAGAGAGAGAGTGAGAGAGAGAGTGAGAAAAAGAGAGAGAGAGTGAGAGAGAGAGTGAGAGAGAGAGAGTGAGAGAGAGAGGGAGAGGGAGAGGGAGAGAAAGAGAGAGAGAGTGAGAAAGGGAGTGAGAGAGTGAGAGAGAGAGAGACAGAGAGAGAGAGAGTGAGAGAGAGGCTTATAGAGATATTTATAGATATTTAGTACAGGAGGCGGAAGGTGGAAGAGAGAGAGAGAGAGCGGTAAATAGTTTTAGTTTAGAGCTGACATTAATACGTGAGAATTGCAGAGGAGGGTAGTGGATCATACTAGTTTATCTTTGACCTATAGATAGTATATATAATTAAATATTTAAATATCTTACAGATAGTTTCTACTCCATAGACTGGCAAAGCTCTTTTTACAGGGTATTGCCTATTCGTTGTTTTTTTGTTTTTTTGTAATTTAACTTTTTGCGATTTGTTGTTCGTGGTGCTTTTGCAGTGTGAGTGTCGCGTTGTCTTTGCCAATTTGTTTTCCTTTCTTAATGCTGTTGTTGTTGTTCTTGTTGTTGTTGTCGCTGTTGGCACTTGTCTACTGTTGGCTGCTGTTTGCTGTTGGCTATGGCTGCTGCGGCTGCCTCAGATGCGCGCATCTTAGACTCAGCTTAGGCTCAGCTTTAGCCGAGTTCAACTGCCGTCATACTCTTGTCCACATTTGCAAGTCAAATGAAATTATTTTGTGTGCGTGTGTGTGCGTGTGTGTGTCTGACTTGTGGAAAATATGACAAAATATGTTCAGGGCATAATATTATAAATAAGCAATATTCTGGCATCCACTTAGATATGCGTAGAAACGCAAGTCACTCTCGCCCCATTCAGCCGGCCAAATGCAAATTCCAAACACTGGGCTAATTAGAGTGGGTGGCTGAGTGGTTGAGTGGTTGTGTGTGCGTTGTGTTGTCTGTGGCCACAAAAGCTGATTCAGACAAACTGCATTACGCAGCAGCTGTCTGAGCAGCACGAGCTGCTTTCGCGTTTGATCATAAGCGCTTTTGGCACTTAGAGAGCAGCAGCAGCAGGAGCAGCCAGAGTGAAATAATCCCAATGAAAGAGTTGGAAAAGACGAGTCTGCGGCAAGGCAAACATTGTTTGCCGTGGCGAAGGCACCCCTGGGGACTCTTAATGTACATTCGCTGCATTACATTTTATGATGGCTGTTTGGCATTTCCGTTTTAAGTTTTCCATTTCCGTTGCACAGGCAGCAGCAGCTATGCACAGATTTTTGCATTTAATTATTGCACGCTCACACAAACACTGAGCACTGTGGGAGCCCGAGAGCTTACCGACTGCCCGTGTGTGTGTGTGTGTGTGTGTGTCCGGGCATAAAGCCCTTAATCTGTCCTTTCGCTCCAGCTTTTGCATATGCAACAGAAATAACCAAAATGCATTAACAATTAGTGGGGAGCAGCAGCAGCAACAACAAGAGAAAAAAGAAGAAAAAAAAAGAAAAGAAAATTGAAAATATCAATTTGCATGCGATTACAAACGGACCATTACGAGATCTTTACACATAGCATAATAAAATGCATATGCACACCCGCAAAGAAATGAAAATATTAATAATAAATGGCAGATAGAGAGAGAGGGAGAGGGCGAGAGCTCTGCTGTGATTTGCATATGACAAAAAATATATATATCGTGGGAAGCAATTCAATCTGTGAAATTACAAATGAATTTCCAATTTGCAGAAGTTTTTGAAGATAAACTTGGAGAATTGTTGCCACAACTAATTAGCTGGCTGTCAAAAAGGCAAACACTTTTGATATTAAACACAGAGAGAGAGATAGAGAGAGAGAGAGAGAGAGAGAGACAGTCGTTGTTGGCTGTCAGCTACCTTCGTGCCAGCTGCCATTGGCGGCACAAAATCTTTTGGTTGACATGTTGCGCATTAAATAATTCACATGCAGCTGCCGTCTGCTGCCTATTGCCAGTTTTATGCTCTTTTTAATATACCCTCTGCACATAAAAGGTGGCCGAACATAAAAATGGGGTTGCGCTGACTGAGACTCAAATGAGAAGTGAATTTGGAATCTGCTTGATTGAGAAATATTAAGCCAATCTCTCTCTCTCCTGATCTCTTTGCTCTCACATCTTTGCAGCAGATCGTTACAGATAGTTACACAAGTTACTAAAATACCAGGTTGCTTCGAGCTATTGCCAGTAAAGTAACTACAAGATCAGACTACTTAGAGCTTTTGTATGCCAGAAAAAGGCACGATCAGGGCATCCAAAGTTTTGCAAAGGCAAACTTAACCAAGCGGAGACAAGCTGAGGCAATCTGTGGAGAGCTCAGGCTAGCTCAGACTAGCTCAGGCTAGCTTAGCCAAGCTCAGACAACTCTTGAGCCTTATAGCCTTAGACATCCACAACAGCTTGGATAGAGAGCTAAGATTCATAGGCTTTGTCTAAAGAATCAAATTACATATATATTTTTACATATATTTGTATTAGCCTAACCAACTACAGGGTATCTCTTAGTTAATCAGTACACGTTTGACTTCTGACATTTGCTGTTTTGTGCTCTTTTTTGTTGTGCTGTTTCTTTGTTGGCTTTTTGTTTTATGGCAATATTGCCAGCTTGATTATAATGTTTATGTGAATTACGCATACGCCGCGTGTTACAAAGCTGGGATTGGTAGCATTATGTTGACAATGATGAGCGGCACTCAAGTCAAAATTTTGCTAATTAAGTGTTAAATCATGCCGAAAATCTGCCCATTCAGCGTGGGGCGCTCAATTTGAAAGACACACACACACGCGCATACATAGACATATGGGTGTGTGGATGGGGATGTATGCAAAGTGGGAACGGGTACTCATTCATATGAAAACGAGCACTCATATAACAACTGCCTGATTGCCTGACAGGCTGACTCACAGTCAGCCTTTAAGCCACGCCCAAGTAGCACGCACTTTATGCGCAAATGAACACGCATTCACACTCTTTCGCACACACACACACACACACACACACGTAGTAGCAGCAGGAACTCTCATTTATGAATATGCTACCTCATGTCATGTGTGCACAGTAATGTTTTTTTTTTTTTTTTTGTTTATTTCTGCTTGTATTTTTTTTTTTGCTTTTTCGTTTTTATAGTGCACTGACAGAAAACAAATTTTGGGGTATCAGGTGTTGACAGTGTGGTCGGTAAATATTTTCCGTTGCTTTCATAATTTATAGTGTAAAGTGTGAAATTAAAGAGGAATTCAATACACAGTTGGCCATAAATCTACAACGTGTAAAGATGGCAAAGTTCTTCGCCTGCTTCAATGAGACTTAATGCGCGCCTGTTTATGAGCAGCTTAAGTGTGTGTATGCAATATAGATATAGTCTATATATATATATATTTATATATATCTGTGCATAAACTATATGCCTTTATACGTTTTCACTATGACAGTTAGTTGGCCATAAACGCTAGAGCATTTAATTTTCGTTTTGCACTCAGTTGCTTTATGTGTGTGAGTGTTAGAACTTTGCCTTCGAAAGATATAGCTGTAGTTGTTGCTGTTGTTGTTGTTGTTGTGGATGTGCGCCTGCTGCTGGCTGCTGGCGGCTTGCTGCCTGCTTACGCTTTTATGGCCAATTTGAAACTCATTTTATTACGCGGCTACAGCAGCAGCGGCAGCAGGAAGAGCACAACAGGAAGCGAAAAAAAATATGTTGCCTACTTTTTTGGGCAAACATACGCCCTCTCACTCGCTCTCCATCCTCGCTCTGTGCGCGCGTGTGTATTTAGCCGAGCATCATTAACATTTGGCCTTAGCAACGTCTTTGGCTGCTTTCGTCTTGCTTAAGTGAAATCTTCTTAATATGTTGTTAACAACTCATATGGGGCTTAGGCCCTTTAGCAATTTTCATTTTCATTTCACCTTTTGTCTTTTGCCAGGCAAAACGAAAACGAAAACAACAACAACAACAAACTATAGCTTAACATTCATGTTCAATTTTTGCCGACTTTTTAGCCCGTCATTTCTCTGCTTCTTCCTCTCATTTTTTTTTTATACCCTGAACCCATTGAAAATGGGAAATCAGGGTATAATGTTTTTGTTGAAGGCGTATGTATGTAACAGGCAGAAGGAGGCGTGGCAGACCCCATAAAGTATATATATTCTTGATCAGGGAGACAAGCCGAGTCGATTTAGCCCTGTCCGTCTGTCTGTCTGTCTGTCCGTCTGTCCGTCTGTCCGTCTGTCCGTATGTATGAACGCGTCGATCTCAGAACTTACAATAGCTAGAGACTTCAAATTTTTTTTGTAGGTCCCTGTATAGGGCGCGCATATCGAGTTTGTTTCAGAAATTCGATAACTGTTATCGTTTTATTGTTATCGATTAAAAACGAAAATTTAAATTAAGCTATAAAATTCTATCTAATTCATCTTTATAGCTAGAGTCTTCCAAATTTTGCATTTAGTGTTATTTAGGTCTTACGCAATTTCGGTTTTTGTTAAATTTTGGGTGCCACGCCCCCTTCGCCTCAAACTTGTAACTCCCGTATATCAAATACTAGAGACTTGTGCTTTGGTACATACATACATATGGATGACATGATCACGCCAACAAGTTTGATCGTTACTCTAGAAAAAAAGTTATTAAACATTTAATTTCCCATAGCATTGCCATGCAAAGCAGCCAAAGAACAGCTGACGCAACGACTGGCGCTTGTGTGTGTGTGCGCCTGTGTATGTGTGTGTATGTTCTGTTTGTAATGAACATATATATACTTATGTATATTAAAGAAACGGAGATTGCTTGGAATAGCGGTTCTTCGCAGGGTTCAGGGTATACCCTAGTCGAGCGGTCTCGACTAGAGTTTTCTTACTTGTTTTTTTTTTTTTTTGGCTTAGCAGCGTATATTATTTATAGAGCATTGGGCTGCCCCCTCGCTCCCTAACTGGCTCCTCCCCACGTGTCCACTTGGCCAAATGGCTGTGAAGTGGCAAATCTGCGTTGTAATGTGCATATATAATTTTCCCTACTAAGGTACACACACACACACACACACACACACACACACACACACACACACACACTCCGTGCTTTTGCTCATTTTCTTTTCGTTTAACGCTTCAATGAATTTTGTGTAAGCATATTTTGCGTTCGCCTTCTTTTTCTTGGTTTTTTCTTCCTTTTTTTTTGATTATGGCATAGGATATTTGAATATTTCGTGTGCTGACTGCGGCAACTGCAAAGTTGAGCAATTTAGTTATCTAACAAGAACTTTTAAATGTTGACGGGCCAAAAAAATAAAGTTAAATAAAATAATCGACTTCTTCGGCTGCAAAACTCCTCAATTTAGACTAAACTGGAATTTTTGTATTTTGATGCTTTTAACACTTTCAAAAGTTGGCTTTTTAGGGTCAATTTTCGAGTTAATATTGCATAAATATTTAAATTGAATGCAATTTATATGCAAAGCTGAAGTGTCGGCCAGCCGAACGAGTGCGCCTAAAAGGTGTCGGACTCACAGGCAGCAGGCTGAGGCTATAAATAATAAACAGGAAATTTATTATTTAATTTAACTTTTATAAATATGTAACAAATTTGGAAAAATGAGTTAAGGGGTTTAACATGGAGATCTGAGATAACAAAAATATAATCTATAAATAATTATTGAAATAAACGTATAAATAAATACAATATTAATTCTGAATAATAAAATAAAACAAATAATATATATGATTTACATTTTTTAATCTGAAATTTATCTTTAATAAATATTTATAAAGAATAAACTAAAGAATAAATTTATTTTATTATACAAATCCAATTTATAAAAAATTATTTATGAGTCTAAAAAAAAGGCAAAATCGAATTTAAAAATTATTAAATAAAAAAAGTACTATAAAAATTTACACATATTATTTTTATTAGAAAATTTAATGTTTTATTTATCATAATTTTTAAAGAAAAAATATATAAAATATATTTACATATTTATATATTTTTTTTTATTTGTAGAACCTGTACAAACAAAACTTAGTACTATAACAACACATGTTTATATATATTTATACGGGCCAAACCTCAGTCACATTGTGAGGAATTAAAGATAAATTAATTATAGTTAATGTTAATTAAAGAATTAACAGGTTTGGCAAAACCTTGCCGTTTAAGTCTTCTTAGGGGTCTGACAGGGACTAGACCCCTTGCAAGTAGGCTTCGGTGTCGTTGCAACCTATCCGAGTATCGGCATGTATGTCTGCCTATCTGCTCTTTAACAGTAGGCAGCTTGAGGTCTCTATGAAGTGTAGAGCCGCGTGTATACCAGGGGGAGTTAGTTATTTGTCGAAGTACTCGGTTCTGCAGTACCTGTATCCGTTTGTAGTTGGATTTTGGCAGCAATCCCCCAGATACATATTTATATGTCTGTATTTATGCGCATGTGAATTTCTGAGGCGCCTTAAACTATGCACAACGGCCGTGCACAAAATGAAGAAAATCACAAAAAGGCGCTAGTTAGCCAACAGCTAGAGGCGGCCACTTTTTTCTCTTCTTTCTATGTGCACAGCTGTCTATACACACAAAAAAAAAAAAAAAAAAAAAAATATATATCCCCCCCCCCCAATATATATATATATATATATATATATATATATGTGTGTGTGTGCGTATATGTATATGATATATATATATATATATTTGATGTGGACGTGGTGGGCTGCGATAAAGTGCTTGCTGTCAGCTGTCTGTGTGTCCTTATTAAAATTATTAAAAAGCTTGCTTTTTAGACGTCTTTGATTTGATATTAAAGCAAATACTTGGGGCACAGACGGTGGGCGATGAGATTGCGCCACTGTTGAATTTATAATGTAGCCGAGCCAAATAAATTTTACGGCAAATGTCGAAAACTCATCATCATCATCAGCTGGAGAAGCAGCGCGGCATGAGAAGTTGAAGTTAAATTTGTTTGGGCCACGGAAGCAGCGCTTAGTCCGCCTGATGGGTGTTTAATCATCATTGATTGAAATGGATTTTAGCAACCGGAAATGTAGCGCACGTTTTGATTATTGCGCATACGACGCGTTGCACAAGCCATACACACACACGCAGAGAGAGAGAGAGAGAGAGAGAGAGAGAGAGAGAGAGAGGGGACGCAGAGACTAGGGCCAACGGCTACGTGCCAAGTGCTGCTCGTAGCGGAACGTGTGCCAAAAAGCGCATTCACCCGACAAAATGGCTAAAAGGCTGCAGAGCTTAGCGCTAATACCGCAATCCCCCAAAAAGCGCGTGCCACCTCTACCCATGACGAGTGCGCCACCAAAATAGTGCTTGACTCGAAATACTCGCATAAGTAAAATACACTTCAGCCACCAACGGCAATTAGCAGCGTTTTAAACGCCCTTTTTTTTGGGGAGTTTTTTTTTTGCTTTTTCCTGTTTTGGCTAGCTTGAATGAAGTCGTCTGTGTGTGATAGATGATGTGAACTTTAAGTTTTTCATTTTTGGCTCACTGACAGCCCGACACGTGCCACGCATCGCATCATAAGCAGTTTCAGCCAAATGGTCTCCCGCACTTTTATGCGCTTTATGGATGTTGTCTGCAGTATGCAAATCGAATCATAAGCCAGCGAGAACTGTAGCTCTGTGTGCGTGTGTGTGTGCGTAGCACTCTTATCCGCAACTCAGTAAGCCACTTAGTTATGCTAACTCCTACTCAGATGTACATTTAGCTATATATATATGTATATGTGTATATTTGCATATGAAATGATAATGGCTTATTCTTGGCTGCTGGCTGCGACATGCACTTTAAGTTTGATTCGATTTGATTCGCTGAAGTTGGCGGCCCAGCGCGTTGGCTGACTACAGCTACTTCTATATACTCTATGAGTGGAACTTGTTCGATTCTGAATTGCCGATGCTCGCTTTGTTTATTTGCAAAGAAAACTTCTGGCATATAAAGCAGTCAGTCTATATATGCAGTGCGACCTTCAAGTGCTCTGCTCCAGTTACTATATCATTCCAGCTAGGATTCTACAATGCTGTTTCTTTAAAACTCCGTTTCATTGCTCTTAAAATAAAATAAACTTAAACTCTGCATAATTTTAGAAAGTATTTTTTAAAATTTTGAGAAAAAAGCTTATAGAAAAATTGCAAAAAAAATGTTCTTCAGCTTAACAAAATTCAATTCTGAATATCTCGCGCATTATGGCAAGCAGAGTTATCAAATTTTGTATGTTGACCACAAAATTGTTATTCTTGAAGAAAATATGTACTTTTCATAAGATATGTAGCTTAAGCTATGCAGGAAAAATCAAAGATTGAAGCTTACTTGGATTTTAGAGTCATTAGACAAAAAATCTCTATAAAAAATGACAGAACACAAGGAAAGTGATTATTCTATTGATTCTATTGAATTAAACTTCATTGACAGCAATGGGTAGTGGAGTGTGGTAGTAGAGTACAGAACTGCTGCTTAAAGGAAGTTGAACCACATTAATGATATCTAAGCAATTATGTATGTTTCTAGCTTGATTTGCTCTATGATCTAGCTAGAAAAATATATTTTCTTCAGAAATCCCATTTCAATATCTTTATCCTGACTGTTTTCTTATTAAGAGAGCAATCCTTTGCTGCTTAGAGTTTGTTAGTGTATTTCATATCTGTTATGCCTTGTTCCCAGCTCTTGTTGGCTGCTTGATTTTATGTCAGCTTGTCGCACTCGCTGTGCGTAGTTACAGTAGTAGTAGAGACACTCAGACAGACTGACAATAGCGAGCGTAGCACGTTCAATTTAGATGAAAAAACAGGCATTAATTTGGCAGCTTTTTGTTTGCTGCAGGTATTAGCAGCAGCTGTAAGTGTAGCTGCATTGCAAGATTTGAGTTGTCATTTGTTGCTTGCCATAAACTAACCCTGTCTGTGTGTCTCTGTGTGTGTGTGTGTGTGTGTGTGTGTGTGTGTGGCATAAAAATGCTGGCTGTTTTTCTTGTTTTGCAATTTAGAAGTCGTTCACATTGGTTCGAGCGCCAAATGAGCAACGAACTCTCAACTTAGCTAGACAAACAGCAACAACAATGGTAATCAATGTCAGCACACACACACACAGACGTACGTGTGTGTGTGTGTGTGTGTGTGTGTGTGCACAGTTCGTTGTCTATTTTATTGTATTTTAATTTTTGTTATTTACGCCAAGCAGAGTCAGTGTACTTGCCGCATGCTATATCGCTTACCAGCTCACTTACTTTCGCTCTCTGTTTCTCTGTTTTACCCATTCTCGCCTCTCTCACTTTCTCTCTCCGGGTCTGTCTGGCATCGTCACAGTTGCGGTTAGTGTCACCCAAAGGGATTTGTACTTTAATTTCTTTGCCAATGCCAAAGACCGCTCACAGCCCACAGCCCACAGCCGCAGCATCTTGAAGCCGCCGCTGTTGACTTCAGCGTCAGGTTCGTCTTAGCCACGTTTTGCGCTCGCGTGTCAGCGCCAAGTGTTGCGCCATAAATAAAGCTCGTTAACGGCCTGTAAATTGGGCACTGCGCCGCATTTTAATGTAAATACTTTAAGGCCTAAAAGGTTTCGCCACCAAACTTGCGCTCGCTGCCATCAACGAACGCCCGAGGTGGCTTTATAAATGCTGTTCCAGCTCCAGCTCCAGTTAGCGGAAGTAGTTCATCTAGTTAACAGTTCATTTGGCAGCAAACCTCAGCGTTTATTACAGTTACTTGCTGGTTCAGTCGAATATATCTTTGCTGTATCTCGTCTTACATCTTTAATGGCTTTAAAGCCATGCTCTGAGCTCGCCTAATGCATTCGCATCAATTGGCTTTGTTCAATAAACGCTAAAAATAGTTTCTTCTTTGGCATCGCCTTTTTTTTTGTGTTTTGTTTTGTTTTGTTTGTTTTTCTTTTCTTTTCTTTTTTTAGCACTGTTTTGTGGTGACGCTCGGGGCTGCGGTTTCAGTGTCACAATCACATAGAACGCACAGCAGCTGCACCCGGACTCAGCTCCATTGGCACATTTCCATTTCAAAGCGAATGCCGTCGCTGTTTCGCCAGCGCGTATTATGTGCCAGCAATAAGGCTATCAGTTTTCTGCTTTTCCTCCTTGTTGTTGTTCTTTTTTTTTTTGCCTCTGTTGAGTTTTGCTGCAGCTTTAAGAGCTGGCGCGACAGCATGGAAATTCCAGCAAACGCGTTCGTTCAGCTTTGATTTAAACAATATTTTCACAGTGCTGGCCATGCAAATGGGTTGACAGCGCTTAGCAAATTGATGGCACATTTTGTGATTGCATCAACATATATTCTTGCTTGCCGCTAAGTGCGACAGACATGCAAGCCGTTCTGACACGTACTCTTTTAGTTGCAACTATCACAGATATCCTGTAGTCATTGCCAGGGGTTAGACAGGTGCTAGTTGAGCTCAGATATTGCTAGAAGTCGATCTTTAGTTAGGTAGACAGAGATCTCATCCCTCTCTTGTTATAGGCTTGACTTAGGGCATACGAGAAAGGCATATATGTATATATATGTATTCTTGATCAGCTAGACTGAGTGCTGACTCAAGCTAGTCATGCCAGTCTGCAGTTAGACTCCTGCCCTACGCAATGTATAATTTATAATTTGTTTTCCCTCACTCATTTCATTCTCTTTTGCCTCTGACGTGTACTCAGATTCTGCATACTTGAGCTGAAAATAAAAACGCACAGAATACAGTAGAGAGTGCCTGAGCAAATACTATGCGCTGAAAATTGCATGAGGCAAGTGCATATGGAACAAAAGTTGTTCAATAATTAATTTCGCATAGTAAAGCCCATAAGTGGAGCCAAAGTGCAGTTGCCGTGTGAAGGGCGTGCTTGTGTGTGTGTGCGTATGCGTGTGTGTGTGTGTGTGTATTCATATGCTTTTGTGATTGCACTTATGCAAGCAGCCTTCAATGATTCAAACATAACTGGTGTGGTTAGGGTATCTGGCAGTTGGGCACTCCCGACCTGTTCGCCTTCATTTAATCACTTTAATGGACATTGGTGCCAGAGCGAATGCCATAAAAAAGTGCAGACATCATCATCAATGTTGATTGGCGTTTAGAGCTAAATACTATAGCTGAAAGCGCCATAAAATATGACTATAATATCGCTGAATTGCAGCAGATTTGCGTTAACTTTTATTGCATTTGTGGGAGCGTGGGAGCAGTCCATGAAGTTGGAAATTATATATTTTCGATTTTAATTGCAGCTCCAAATTGCATTTCAAGCTAAAATTCCTTGTCTACTGTCTTTGTGGGAATGCAACAGTCTGGCAACTTTTTCAATAAGCTGGCAACGCTTTTGCATTATTTCAGTTGACTGCAGATGCAACTAGCGTTCGCCTCGCAGTACAAATATTTTCGCTCTACTCAAATGTCGCAATCTTTAAGCTTTTGCTGTTGGCGCAACAGAGCGAGAGAGAGAGAGAGAGAGAGAGAGAGAGATAGGGGTGGAGACGGAGACAGTTGTTTTCAACGGTTATGACTGTGCTGCCTGCCCTCTCGTCGGTAGGGGCTCTGGGATGGCATGGCTGCTCAAATAGCATTTGTGAGCACCTTTGGGCTTCTGTCAGACTTTTTAATAACTTTCGACTGTTGCATAACACGGCGCGTTCTGCGCACATTTTTGGCTGCGGCCATGGTTAGGGTTTTAGCAGGGGCGGCCGTCGGGAGGCGTGGCTGGGAGGCAACCGAAAATGCTGGCTCCGGCGTAGTTGGGCCAACTAAATTTTAAGTCTTTGCCCCAAAAGCTGGCGACTTAATAATTCACGTTGACTTTAAAGCAGCAACGACAACAGCAACAGTTGCTGCTGCGACAAAAGTCAAAAAGTTTTTTAAATTAGAAATATATAGAAACGGCGCAAGAAAACGAAAACGAAAACGAGCAGCGGACGAACAGCACGAAATGAACGGTAAATAAAAGAGGCCACAAAGCAGCAGGCAGCAAGTGAGAAGCAAAAAAAAAAAAAAATACTGATCTAGTTCGGGCATATGTATTCGGCTATAGGATACCCTGTCCCTGCGCAAGCTGGCTACAGATTTACTCTAAATTTATGTTAATTTACAGAAAAAAGAACAAATTTTTACAATTTAAAAATATTTTTATTAAAAGAAGCTGTAAATTTGTATAAAATATTATTGTAGCATATTTCAAGCTTTCATTAATCCTTTCTCTAGCATATGTATTGTATATAAAATAGTTTTTCTCTTAACTTGCTGCATCAACTGTCGAGTCCCATCTGTTGTTGGGCCTAGCCCAAACTTTGTCCATATGCCATTTAGTCGCATGTTTTATTGAGAGTATCAGAAAGTTGCGACAATTCATGTGACTTTTGTCACTCGTACACACACACACACACACGCATGGAGGCTCAGGCATGCCTGCCAGCCAAACAACAATAACAGCGAGCAGCATAAAAGTTCGTTCCAGTCAATGTTTACCACCTGGCTGGAGCTTACCGGGCGCAGGGAACTGTGTTCCCCATTTTTTTCTTCTTGTTTGTGCGACTGTGTATGCCTGATGGGGGGAGTAGGCTACTCAAAGCCAGCACAGAAACAGCAAGAGAGAGAGAGAGAGAGAGAGAGAGAGGAACAGATGGAGGCTGGCAGCAGATATATGTAGCTGCAGATGGACTTTAACATTGCGCCGGCGGCCAAAAAAAGGCCCCACTAATTTGGCCATTATGGTAACACTTGTCGCCTCGCTGATGTTGCCGTTGCCGTGTTGCTGTTGCTTTTGCTGTTGATGTTATGGGCGTGGCCCTGGCACCTGTTGCGGTCGGTTAAACTTTTAACTTAACTTTTCGTGTGTACAAAAATTGCTTCTTCATTTTTTTTTTCTTTTTGGGTGTTGCCCTCGTCGTTGTTACGGTAATGAAGCAATTTTTGCTGCTTGTTTGTTTACTCTTCCTCTACCCATCACACCTGAGTGAAAGCAGTCGTCTGACTGTGTGCATACGTATAAAAGAAATTGATTCCGGGTATAGCCCCGTGTTCGCTTCGCAATATGAGTTTGAGTTTACTTTCCTCTCTCTCTCTCTCTCTATTTGTGAGCTCTTTTAAGCTCGGATTTTCTAAGTAATTTTCAAGCACTCAGAAGAGGCTTACATTGCCCGTTCTCCTGACACGCCTCTCCATGCGATTCTCAAGTTTTTCAACTATTGCCAAGATTTAGCTCTAGAGAAATCCTGATTCTGGGTACAGGATATTCCCTCGCCGAGCACTTTCCAGCTAATCATGTGCCCTGCGTTTTGTGGCTTAGTTCAGGTGTGGTGTGTGCACAGAGCATTCGTGTTGGGCATATTAAAAGAGTGTAAGCTGTAAAGTATGCTATGAAATTTTGTGCGCGTTCAGATAATTGATAAATTATGCAAAAAAGTTGCGCGTTGCGGAAGTGATGTCCACGGCAACACGAGCTGGCCAAATTTGGCCGCTCTATGTGTGTGTGTGTGTGTGTGTGTGTGTGGGTGGGTGGGTGTGTGTGTGCGTGTGTGCGTGTGTGCGTGTGTGTGTGTGTGTGTGCGTGTTTTCATGTATTTGACATACATAAATCGAAACATTTTGATGGCAGCCTGAGAGTGCCATGAAACTGAAATCGAATTATGATTATGTTCCACTCGCCTTCGCTCTGCTCGGCCGCCGTCTGCTTGTGACAAGAGCCGCCCGCATTTCCCCAGGGGCGTCATAAATACAGTTGATTCGACGTAGCTTAAACACTCGCATGCTTTCAACAAACACGTCTCTGTATGTGTGTGTGTGTTTTACTGCATATCAACGGATTGCAAAACGCTCATAAAATTCGAGATTTATAATTTATGGCATTTGTTTTTTATATCCCTTTGAAATATTATAAGCCCATATAACAAGATACAGTTTGTTTCAGTTTCTTTGTCAAGTTGGCAAGAATTTTGTTATATTTTAATGTTTTGATTCAGTGCTCATAGGCTTTGCTTTGTTTTCCAAATCAATCGCTAGTTGAATTTATATTTTTGACATTTATTTTTCAGTCAAAATCACAGCTTAAATCGAGTTCAATCAATTTTTATTCCATTGTCCTTTGCCCTTACTCCCTCTCTCTCTCTCTCTCTCTCTCTCTTTCTCACTTCTTCTTTCGCTGTTGTTTTAATGCTAACGATTTTGATATGTGTCCAAACCGCAAGAGTCAAGCAGTTTCTCTTGAAATGAATTAAATGCGGAGAGAAAACAAAAAGCAGTTTTGGAAGCATAACTGTGACTCGAGCAAGATTTTGCATACCCTGTAAAGTGACAGCAATGGAAAATTTTTAAAAAATACTTCGTCTGCTGGGACTTGCTTTCAAAAACGGCAAAGCATGTAAATCTTGATTATGATATCACGTAAATTCTCATAAAAAGAGAACAGACAGCAGCAGAGTAACTAAACCACGTGACCAAATTATATAATGGCCTCGACAAGGGTAAAAAACAGCAAAGATTTCAAGCTGAGAATTAATTTAAAAGCAAAAAAAAAAAAAAAAAATAAAAAATATGTAAAAAAAACCTCATACAAAAAAAAAAAAACCTAGTGGTAAAGGAAAACCCGAGCACAGCATCAAGAGCATTCTAGTGGGTAGTTCGACGCCAAGTGCTGGGCGTGGCACTGGCACTCGTGCGCCTTCTCGTTCTCGCACTCATCAGCAAAAATTGCAGATACATTCGCTTTGTAGTGGTTTCGCTCCTCATTGGCCTCACCGTCAATTTAATTTGCTGTGCTCTGCAGCGCTGCTTTTTCATATGCAAAGGCAATCGTTTTACTTTAATTGCCCAGCACTTGCACTTGACGTGCAGACGAGCGAGAGAGAGAGTGATGGAGTGAGGGGGGGAGTAAGCAGCAGTCGAAAATTTAATGAATTTTTATAGTGCAAATTAAAATTTTTAAATGAATGTAACTTGCATCGATATAAGCCATACACATATAGAATATTTTCTATACCATGTCAGCTATTTCTCTAGAATTCTTCTGCTATGCTCTGTTTTATTCTACTTAAAATTGGAGTTATTAGAAATTCGTCATCAGCTTAACTGCAGCTTGGTTCGAGTGCTTTAAGCAGCGCGTCGATAACTAATGAGTTAATCAGAAACACAGCCAAGTCACACGTCAAGGCGGCTAGTGTAAAATATATTGCATTACAACAGTCTTAATTGGATTTTGAAGAATTTCGCTCCATTGGCGCTTCTGTGTGTGTCTTATCATGCAATTTGTTTGCAGTAACACGTATGTGGCTGGCAGTGCGCTCTAGCTGCCAGTTGATCATTAGTGCTTATTTGTTTGGCCTGGCTGAGTGTGGAATATCATGCTACATTGCTGCCGCCTGCTGTATTCCGTTGCGCTCGGCTGCACACACTCTTAATTAGGCGAATGCAATTGCTCTGTACTTTGGGTCCAATTAGTAGGCAATGGGCTTGCTTGCAGAAACTCAATATTTAATTGGTATCCATCAGCCGGTGCCCGAAAGACCAAAAACCAGCTAATTATCAATGTAAACTCAATGGCAAGAAGAGACCCACGCGCTAAGCCTTAATCGTCTGTTTGCCCATTGACAAGGCATTCGTAAACAGATCCCACAAAACACAACACTAAGCCAAATAGCGCACTGTAAATACCAACAACAACAACAACAACAACAAATAGTGTTTGTCCATTTGCGTTTTTGATTGGCTGCCAGAAGTGGGCAGCGCGAACGGGACGAACTGGCATTTAGGCCCAATTGGGGAGAGCGCGCGCTCGCGCCGTGGTGTGCTGCCAGGAGCTGTCTAATTAATTTCAACGCCTTGTAATAATAAATACGCTGACGTGCGCCAATAATTAATGACAAAATTTCCAAGCGCTACGCATGGCGCTAAATTACATTTTCATTTTCAATTAAGCTCCCTGTTGCTGGGACAATCTGGCGTATGCGCAATAATCAGCCAGATAACAAATTGTTTAAATGCATAAATAATGACGATGCACAATTTGCTGATAGAAATTATAGTGAAATCCAGATTAGTCGTCTGATTGAGGATAAATTGATAAGAACAAAATGTACTTTTAGCATTTAAATAAGTTCAACAGCTGCTTAAGGCTTCTTTCTTGGTTCTAGATGCTTTGCTTTATAAACAATTTATTTTACTATTTTAATAGCTTTAGCAACTTGCTCGATGCTACCTTATGGGTTCTACATAACTTTTTTGATTGAAAATAAATTTAGAAAAATTTTATTTTAGTATTTAACTATTTTTAGCAACTGCTTAAACCTTTGTTATTGATTATAATTCATTTTCTGATCGAAAATAAATATATAAAAAAATTAATTATATTAAATAAGTACGATTAGCAACTTCTAAAAGCTTTCTCAATATTTCTTGATTAATAATAAATAACAAAAAAAATATTTTGCTATTTCAGCAACTTTAAAAACGGCTCAAAACTTTCTTTTAACTCCTAGATCATTTTCTGATCGAAAATAAATTTGTACCAAATTTATTTCAGTATCAACAACTTGCTTCTAGCTTTGTTATTAGTAGCCCATTAGATATTCTAAAATATTATTAAATATTTGCGCAAAGATTTCGTTGTGAGCCCAATCACAGCTCAATTATCAATTACAAATTGCGTGGCCAAATTGCTGCGGCAACCACTTAAAATGCGAAGCCTTCTTAAAATTGCGTTGAACTTGAGCGTTTCAAGGCCGCCCGGCGACCGGCGACCGGCACAATGTCAGCCGCGAGCTCACCCAAAACACGAGCCGCACCCACTTCCACTGGCTTTGCCAGTTCGTCAATTCGTCAATTCGTCAATGCGCCCCCCGCCCGCCCACTTAAGAAAGAACTTTCACAATTGCTCAACTTATCAACGCGAGTGTCAATAGCGCTCAAGTTATGGCCGTGGGAATGGTAGCTGGTAAGGGGAATTGGACTTCAAATGGCCATGCCGCTAAAGCTGAGGGCGGGCGCGCTTGATACAGCCGTCCCGGCTTTATGGAGCATGGTGGGAATGGCTTCATAACTGACACGCAATCGACTAGAACAGAAAAATGGCCTGCGAAACAGTCATTAAGTTGTGGCGAACGCCGAAGGATAGGCAAATAGTTGTTGAAAATATTTAGCCCACAGCCACACTCCCTCTCGCTGTCCCTCTTCACTTGCCCGCCCTTTTATAATTTCTCATTTGTCATTGTGCTCAGTGCTCCATATGCCCCGTATTGCATGTCAGTGAACTTTTGCTGTGGCGCCAAGAACTTCCGGGTGAACAATTTAGTGGGCTGCCACATTGACTCCATTCCCAGTTCAAAAACTATGTGTGTGTGTGTGTGTGTGTGTGTGTGTGTGTGTGTGTGTGCTCTTGGCCATGTTTGTTGCAATTACATTTTGCAATTATTTGGTTAGCGTCCCAATCGAAATTGTTTATTAAAACCTTTAATCGACCACTTTGGCCGGAAAATCAATTTGAATTGCAATGCGCATGGAGCTGTCTGTGTGTGTATTGCATAATCTTGGCAATTTCATAAATTGCTTTGGGTATGGACTAAAATAAATAGATGCGGCCGGATAATGGGAGGTGGAGCCAAGCGCTGCCATGACCTTCTGCTGGCCGTTAACGACGGCTGCCTTCGGGGGCTTATACTCAAATTAACTGAGCTGCCCGCTGTGGGCGGAGGCGGCGTGCAAGGCGAGGCCAAGAAACAGACAGCGCTGTGTCTTTTACCCTTTCGGGCTGGGCCACATTTTTGTTATTTTTTAATTGTGTGCGTTGTAGGCCTGTGTGTGTGTGTGTATGTGTGTGTGAGATTGTTGTTGTTCTAGCTGTTGCCAGTGGCTGCTGCTCATTTCAGTGCCTGTTCTTTTGTGAGTCCTTCGCCCTTTGTTTAACTAGACCAGACCGAATCATACCACACCAGACCACACCAGACCACACCAGACCAGACCAAACCAAACCAAACCAAGCCAAGCCAAACACAAGCAAGGCCCAGTCCAGTGCCACATCAGAGGAGCCATCAACAATCCATCCCCAGACCATTTGACAGGCGCTTTGCGACTGCGTTGTTTCTTTCCGTCGAGAGCTAAAAAGTTCACAGTTGCACGGGGCAGGTGTGGGATGGCTGCGCTGGCAAAGAGGGGGTGGAATTATGCCTCAAAAGCAAAACAAAGAGCATACAAGAAACCGAGACTAAAACATTCTCTAACAATGCCCGCAGATACCCCACACGAACACACACACACACACAGACAGAGATACAGGAGCCGAGACATCAGAGAGTACGAAACGAAACTTTGCCAAAATGAAAATAAATAAAATAATATTAGCTTAAACGGTTCCCTTTCTTAATTTGAATCTCACGTAGAAGAGACCGGCATACACTGCCAACACACCTAGCTAGTACAGGGTATCGCACGAACTGAGCTCAGCTAAACTCCATTCCAGTCGGAAACAAACGCATTAATATTTAATGAAATATAAATAATACATTGAAACAACTGACAGTGGGTTAAGGCAAAGCGAGCTGAGCAGCTGGAGAGGCGCTCTGAACGATGTTTGGGTTGGCTGTTAAAAAAGGGACGCACTGGGTCCCCTGACCACATTCAAAGTAGCAACAGCAACAGCATCGGCATTGGCATTGGCATCAGCATGAGCATCAGCATTCTCAGGGATGTGGCAGCCATTGTTGTTCTTGGCCATTTGCTTTATTTGCTGTTGGAATATACACTAAACGAAAAATGAAATATCGTATCGATTTACATTTGTTTAAGCTCAATTATCTGTCTATTAACTTTGATCAAATATTGCAGCAATTCTCAAAGCAAACAAAATTTAAAGAAAACCGAAAATATGACAAAAATATTTGTGCATAATTTAATTAAAGTGAATTAAATTGAAACGCAGTTCGAGTGTGAGCTATGCGCCTAGAGATTTCCTTTGTTTAGTCATATTGTTACCTGGAATTCCTTTGAACTGTCCTCAGACAATGTTGTTGACTGTAAGAGCGGGCCCCACCTAGCAGGGCAAACACAGTTCGTTGCCATCCTGGCAGCTTTCCATTCTTGGTTTGGTTTGGGCAGTCCAGAATTTCATTAGTTAAATGGAAAAGCAATAGCTCATGGTCGAGCTGTGCTCGTATTATGGACTCTTTGCATCTGTCAAGCGTTAAGTGAACGCATAAATCTGTAAAAAGGCCGCTTATCGCCGGACTTAATTAAGACTTCGGATTCGACAATTTTGCCAAGCCACAACTTTTAATTTCCGACCTCGGGCTCGGGGTCGGACTCGTGGTCTGTGTGTTTGTGTTGCAACCGAGTTATTGATAACTGGGAACAATGGCTGCAATGGCAAGGGGTAATAACTGGGAGAGTAAGTGTTGGAGTAATGGTAACAGCAGCAGTAGCAGTAACAGTGAGAGTAACAGTAGGAGTAACAGTATTAAGAGTAACAGATAACAGTAACAGTAACAGTTAAAATAGCAGTAACAGTTACAGTAAAAAAAGTAACAGTTATAGTAGTACAAGTAACGGCTACAGTAGTAAAAGTAATAGTAGTAACAGTAACAGTAACAGTAACAGTAACAGTAACAGTAACAGTAACAGTAACAGTAACAGTAACAGTAACAGTAACAGTAACAGTAACAGTAACAGTAACAGTAACAGTAACAGTAACAGTAACAGTAACAGTAACAGTAACAGTAACAGTAACAGTAACAGTAACAGTAACAGTAACAGTAACAGTAACAGTAACAGTAACAGTAACAGTAACAGTAACAGTAACAGTAACAGTAACAGTAACAGTAACAGTAACAGTAACAGTAACAGTAACAGTAACAGTAACAGTAACAGTAACAGTAACAGTAACAGTAACAGTAACAGTAACAGTAACAGTAACAGTAACAGTAACAGTAACAGTAACAGTAACAGTAACAGTAACAGTAACAGTAACAGTAACAGTAACAGTAACAGTAACAGTAACAGTAACAGTAACAGTAACAGTAACAGTAACAGTAGTAAAAGTAGCAGGGACAATAGTCAAAGTAACATTAACAGTACCAATAACAGTAACAGTAACATAAACAATAACAATATCTGTTAACAATGAACATTTAGTGTAGAGAGAGAGAGAGAGAGAGAGTTATGCTAATACTGCTCTCAACAATTACTGTTCAGTTAACTACACTAGTCATTTTACTAACAGTAAGTAACATAGACACAGTCAACTTAGTCCCGTGTTTCCGTTACAGTTACTGTAACATTTATGAATACTGCGGTGGTCACTGCTGTTGCGGCTTGTGGTGCGTGTGGCATTTAGTTTTAAAGACCCTCAAAAGTGTGCTATACAAATCAAATCTCCCTTTGTGGTCATTCATGTGTATGTGTGCGACAATATTTCATTTCTATCTGTGTGTGTGTTTGTTTGTTTGTGTTTGTCTGTGATTGGCCTTGCTTTATTTGTTTGCTAATGTAAATTGGTAAATTACATGCCAGCTAAATTTGTCTTTTTCCATTTGACGAATGCAACCTTAATTAATTAGTCAAAGTGCTCGAGACCGACCGACAAAAAAAAACACACACACACAACAAAATTATACAAAACAAACGCAAAACTCGCATGTCATTTGAAAATGTTGCTTAAATTGTTTGCATGACTTGCGCAAAAAATAAACTCAAACAGACAAAAAGCAATTTACATTGATTTTGTACTGATCAATCAATTGTTATTTCACACACACACAGAGAGAGAGAGAGAGAGAGAGAGAGAGAGAGAGAGAGAGAAATTCTTGGCATTGAAATGCAAACAGGACGAAATGACATTTACTTTTCGAGAAAGGCGAGCGGGCGAAAGTTAGGGCTTAAGTAATTGCAAGCATGTGTAAACCAATCAAAGTCTGATTAAATATGCGAATTATTTATATTTGTTTACATTTAGTTTCCATTAGAGGAAACTGAATGAAGTTAAAGTTAACGTGAACTTTAACCGGAGGTTTAAGTGCGAATAAGTTATATTCGTTTACAAATAGGCAGCAACTGAGCGACCTTAAAGTTAACATGAACTTTAACAGCAAGTTCAATGCTGTAAAGAAATACAATTACTGCAGCAACTGTTAACGTGAACTTTAACAGCAAGTTTACGGCAAATGATTGTCAAGTGGGAATGAAATGTTTTCCTTGACTTGAAGCTTATCGGACTCATTGAAGCGCAACCGAAATCCATAAAACTTATCGAATCTTAAATGGCTATCAATATTTATAGTAGGTCAATTGCCGCGCTACTCAAGGAAGTGCCATTAGTGGAGAGTGAGAGAGAGAGGTATAAAGAGAGAGAGAGAGAGGGTGATATTTTGTTGGCCAGTTATCGCAACAGTTCGGTTTAAATGTTCTCCATGCTGCTGTACCTTTCGCACAGTTTCCCTTAGGTGGAATTATGCAAATAGTGGGCTGAAGAGCTGCGTCTGGCTGACACTCGAGCTGAATTATTGAGTGGCATTGACTACGTTCACAGTTGTCGATTGTGAATGAATGATTGGCCGTCATTTGAATTGTAAAATGTGCACTCGATTCGCTGAGTCGAGCGATTGAAAATTGTGTAGCTTATCGCGCTAGCTGGCAATGCGAGCATGCCTGACTGCCAAATACTCTCGCCATTCGGTTCAATTTATGCCAAACTTTTTATGCTTGAATGGGTTTTTTGATATTTCATACATATTCAACGAGACCGCATTGTTATGTGCAGTTGTCATAGAGATGAAATGAAATTGGCTTTGGCTTCTATTACATAGCTGGAGCCTTCGAGCTGCTAATGTCCATAAATATGCGACATGAGCCTGCGGCTCTGATGTTTTCTATTTGCTTTGATTTTATTTCTCTTTTTGATTTGCTTGATTTACCTTATTGGCTGCCCCAAAAAAGACGAAATAATTTTATTTCGAATTTGTTTTTATTTATTTATGTCTTTTTCTGTTTCTGTTTTTGTTTTGTTGTATTTTCGTTCGTACGTAATTGTTCCTGTTTGTGTTTTGCTCCCTCTCCCACTCCCACTCTCTTGGTAAATGCTTCAGTTGACTATGTTGATGACAAGTCCCCGGGCATGTATACGCCGTGGTCAATGGGCGGCTGGGCGGATGGTGGGCAAGGTCCGGATAGGGCACTTCAAATGCGCCTTTGCGCCGCTCGTGCATGATTGCCAGACGCCCAACAACTTTGGGCACATTGCTCATACGACGCGTTGTCCTTGCCGTCCTGCGACTAGAAGTCAAATAAGAAAACTAATGCTATTGGCCGCCGGCGGCGTTGGCTGCTGCAGGTGGCCGAAAGTCTCAATGGTCTCGCCTATTAAATAGCCCCTGTTTTTGATTTATGGCTGCCAATGAACTGGGGCCCCATTATATTCAACTCCGACGTTGGCCAATTTGTAAGTTTATTTGCTTATGCGGGTCCGTCGTGGCGCACAGTTGGCAAATTTTCCTATGCCCTGGACGTTTAACCCGGCAAAATCAAATAACAACAAGAACAAGAACGTGAACCAAATAATATTCATTCAAAACTAATGATGTGGAAAATAGAAAAATTGCCTGCAGTTAGCTGCCATGCGAGCAGGGCAAAAGTCAGCTCCATCAGCAGCAGCAGCAGCAGCAGCACCAGCGGAAGCAGCATTGAATTGAGATTAAGAAGAAGTATTCATTTACTTTTGCCTACTGTCTCTCACTCTCTCTCTCTCTCTCTCTCACTCTCTCTCTCTTTCGCTTTCTGCTTTCAGTCAATCCCTGTGTAATCTCTGTCTCTCTCTAGCTCCTGCCCAGCCAGACAATCGCTGTGTAATCGCATACATTTCAAACTGAGCTGCCTCTCAGTTCTCTTCGGCCATTGTTGACATGGCCGAAGCCTTGTTTTTCTGTACTTTTATAGACTGGGCCAACAGGGGAAGCCCTAGTGTCAGCAGAACTGTAGCCAACTGTTAACAGTTGGCTAAGCAAACAAAAGAGCATTTAAAATTGAGATAATTTTAAATATATTAATCAAATTAATATCTGTATATATATGCTTTCCGAGTCAGCTATATTTAAACTTCTCTTAATTGCATTTTCCATAATTCATATCAGTTCCAATCAGAAAAAAACATTACGATCAAGTGGAATTGGCCGTCTCAAGTGTAAGTAGTTTCATATTGCTGAGATGCATGGGGGAAGCGAAAGCATTGGCAATTTGGCACTTGATGTTACGCCCATTAGACACAGAGTGTTTCCTCGTGCCGAAACGAGCAGCGACTGCAGAATGAGCAAATAAACAAAACTTCAGTCAATGTGCCCCAGCGAATCTGTTCTGCTGATTGATTTTCAAATGTGCGCAATCAATAAAACAAAAGAAAGCGAACAACGAACGAGAATAAATCGAGAACAAAAGCTCTGCATCAGTTCCGGGCTAAACACAACTTATGACGTCACAATGGGCCCGAAAACTTAAACAAATAAAATATATAAGAAATATATACACACACATATATATATATATATATATATATAGCATTTTTTATGGCTCTTTAGCTAATTTCTGTCTGAGTGCCTGGCGGACCAGACGCGAATGCCACAACAAGTGCTGAGCAGACAGATTCTTTAAAGCTACCCGAGGGTAACTGTGTGTGTGTTCAGCCACATTTGTCTTGTAATATAATCAATTTCGATTCAATTCATATTCAATCCGTTTGACTGTCAATACGCATAAAAGCAGGCAAAAGAGATGACAAAGTCCTTGCAGCGCTTTTGGCTGTCAACACCTTTGGCTTTGCCTTTGTGTTTTATTCAAGCAGTCGTTGGCCAATTGAATCAGAAACTAACTCAATGATTGACAGCGAACGATCTGACTTTGATATATATATAGTATATATATATACAAGCAACAGCTGCTGTGTGGCAGTTGCCTGAATATAGAATCTGTTCAGACTAAAGGTCTTTTAACTGTATTGTATTATATGTGTATATATCACTTAGAGTTCAGTTTTAATTACTCTCCTGTCAAAGCATTGCTTTCAAAGTTCTTAATCGAGCTGCACTTGCATTTGCTTCTGCTTCTCTTTGAGCACTCAACAGTGGGACAAACATGTAAGTTTCCACACAAATCTGTTTGCTCAACTAGCTATCAGCCTATGTTATCAGCTTGTCAGCATTTGGCAATAATTTAATATGGCCACAATAAGTGCTGCTTAGAGACTTGGCGGCGATTAAGCCCAGTCAAAACACATCAATCTTACTTATCTGCCATAAAACGATGCTAGTGTCCAAGTATATATATATATATATATATATATATATATATATATATATATATAAATATACAAATGAATACAAATACAGATATATCACTTAAAGCTTATCTTATCTGGCAGCATAATATTTATTATTTTATTATTTACTTTATCCATTATTTACTTTATCAATTAGCTGCGCATGCAAAAAAAGAAAAAAATTCTCTTTTGATGCCCAAAATAAATTTGTATATATATATATATATACTTTTTTGTATTTCTGTCAGCTAACAGTTGCTACACTTTTAATGAATTTGCCATGTAGAACATTGCAGCAATCAATTTACGTAATTAAAAGCAAATTTTTCCTGTTCTCCTTGAGCTTAGCATACCTTCGTTGAAGTTGCCAACGAAATGTGTCAGGCAGACACGAGCTGCGATTGAGATATGTTACATGTGTATATATATGTTTACAATATATACTATATATACTTGATTAGTAATAGAAGTTGAGTCAATTAAATCAAATGTGTTTTTGTTCAATCTTGATTAAACACTTTGAAGATAAATCTACGCTTTGCTGCCAACATGCACTGCGCAGCCTTCAAGCTCTCTCTGTTTTGTATGAATATTTTCTAAATTATTCAAGCTAATGCACCAGATTTTTGTGCTTTTAAATTCAAGTTTATTCTATTGAAAATAAACTAAAATTGGGTTCTGTAACAATTCTGCATATTTTTTTGTAAAATTCTTTAAAAAGGCTTTAAGAAAAATTGCTTAGAAATTGTCATCAGCTCAGCCAAACTCAGTTTTGAATATCTCGCTCGTTTTGGCAAGTAGAACTATCAAATTTTTTGCCTAGGCCTCGAAATAGATGGAAATTACTTTACAAATATTTTATATTATATTTTATATATATAAAATCTTTTAAGCACATTAGCTTTGCTGCCAGAGTATACGTTCTTGCAGTTATCTCGCTCCCGCTCACTCCTCTTATTAATTGAGCCAACTGTTGGCATTGGAATTTCAATTATTAATATGAGTACACTCCGACTTCCAGTTGTATTCGCTTTCATTCACTTAGTGACTCGCAATTAGCTCGAAACGCTTGAAGCGTGTCAACAACTTTTGCACTTTGAAAATTTTATCGACAAGTCGAGAGAAAGTCATCCTATCCTATTAGAAATTGGGAACTTTTTAACAAGTTGCGACTCAGTGTCCAGCCCAGTTTGGCTCTGTTGAAGAAGTTTAGCTGTGTTACACAAGAGGACAACTTTAACTTTTAAGCTCAACCACTTCGAATCGCTGCTAAGCTCTGTAAGCACCATTATACATAGTTACTCAGAGTTTATTTAGTTAAGTACTTTGTGTATGCTAACCGAATTGTCACTTTCAACTTGACTTTAAATAATGCATGCGAATAATTTCCACTTGACCGGTATCATGTTTTATAAATGAAACAAAAGAGATTTTAACTTTGTTTTTTTATTTTTATTCGTGCTCTCCATTGTCTGTTGTTGCGAATGTTGACAGCAGTCGAACACTTCAGTGCCAATTAAAATTACATTTATTTTTTCCAAATTAATTAATATTTTATGTGAAAATGTTTTGTAAAAATGCATTGTGATGGCTGCAGCATAATTGAGAGATTCAGTAAAGTAAAGGAAGACTGACTGTGAAGTGAATAAGACATATATATATATATATATATATATATATATATATATATATATATATATATATATATTGACTAATTTACTGACTCATAATAAAAAAATACATATATTCTGAGAAGATAGCGACAGGAGCTTCTTGGGATACAGAAGCTGCCGCCGACAATGCCCAAGAACAACATTCGGACTTGTCAGATATATTCACTGGAACACAGTTTCTCGAAAATTTTCAGATGACTTTCAGTCGTCGTCCTATAAACCGATTATAGCGCGCCCTTTGTTGTGTGATTGGGCCAGGAGTATATTTACCGGAATCGATTAAGTTCGCCAACAATAGCAGCTCTCTCAGACAGACAATGAGAGAGAGAGATGAATTGAGTTTATGCTACAATGGAAGGTATGCTTGTGCCTGCCTCACGACCTTATCCTACACCTGTGATGAAGTGTCGAGTGTCGTATGATATTTCATTTATATCAAAAGAGAACAAGAGAAGTTCTCGTTGAAGGGTTGCTGCGTCTTTGATTTTCGGCGTGGCAAATCTGTAAGCTGAGCCAAATGAAAAAACGCCATGTTTTCCATTTGACATGTTTATTGATTTCTGACAATGATACGAAACGCACTCTGTGCCGTAGAGCAATTGTGGGAGGGGGGCGCGTAAAGAGGCGAACAGCAGAGAGACTGCAACCATTTGACAGTTGACAATTTGTTCTTTTCTACATCTCTGGCTCCTTCCCTTCTGCTGTTCATCTCAAGGTGCAGTTGGCAAATACAAAAGTTTGCAGAGGCGCACTCGGAGTGGTTGCTGTGGAGGCCGTTTAAGTTTCAAGCATGACATGCAGCTGTTACAGTTGAGGAAAAAAGCTATCAACGGCATAGCAGAGCCATCAAGGCACAGCTGCTGTGGGCGCGCCATTGAGAGTCACTCGACAATGCTTGAAAGTGCGTTGGCCTGTGTGCCATACGCACAGGCAGCGACAGCAGCCGTTGCTTGGCTGAGAACAGGGTATGCTAGTTTGGCGGTAGAGAGAGAAAGAGAAGCTGATATAAATTACTGAAAGTCTTTGATGTCGATTAATCTATAGTTTTATAGGCATATCATAAGCCTAACTGTTAGCTGTTGCCCTCTAGATTCCTGCCAGGTCAATTTAAGAGCATTCTATAGTCGCCTACACTCTACTGTTCAACTCGTATTCCTCCTTTTTTATCTCGCTTTGCGTATGTATATGCTTTTTCCTCTCGCTTTTTTTCAATTTTTTGCCGCTTGGTGTGGGCTGTATTTTGGACAAATGTCGCCTGCCGCTGACAGCTTCATTGCACCTGAATAGTCTTTGGTCGAGCTCGACGATTTAACGAGCTGCTTCAGCTGGTGGGCGACGGGGCGTATGCGTACTGCTGATAATAACTATACATGCGGTATGTTTGGAGAATGTGCGCGATTTTAATTGCAAGCGAGCTGAGAATCTGAAAGGCATGCTCGAGCAACGGGCCGTGTGCCACGTAAATAGATACAGCTGCAACAAGTCAAGAGCTGAGCACAAGGCAGAGCAACAACAGCAGCAACAGTTGCCGCCGCCGCCGCACTCTACTAATAGCCTTGCAAATTTATTTTATTTAGAGGCTGACGCCATTGTCTGGCGCCGCATTGTTGCGGAAACGGAAGCGAACAGCACCTGCTGCGTTCCTCGAGCTAGAGCCTTTTCGCCTGCATAAATCATTATATGTACTCTGTGTGTGTGTGTAATCTGCTTAGAGTAGCAACCTCAGGCATTTAATAAAAATATGTTGTATTCAGTCGGGGCTCAGTGCACGCCACGAATGCACCAAATGGGGGCACAACTGGTGCAGGCTTGGGTCAAATAAAAATAATTTCGTTTACGAATTAAAATAAAGTTTCCGCAGCTTCAATGCAGTCTTCAGCACAGTTCCAAGTATTTGTTGTCTGCATTGTCTGCCCTCATGAAACAAGACTAACGCCTGCCGAGCACACACACACACACACACACACAGTGAAGAAAACAACTTTTCATTGCTCTTGCTCAAACTTACACAAACACACACAATCATACACACCCCAAGCACTGATTAGGGCAGCGCAGAAGTTTGCTGCGTGGGAGTTATGCGGGCTGCCTTTGCCGTTGCCTTTGCCAAAAGCACTCAAAATGTATAGCTGTATAAACATATATAAATATATATATATCTATATATAGCTATACATTACAAATTTTTAAATCGAAATTGCAATTTTTGTGGTTATAATAGTTCGCATTGATGGCAAAGCGAAAATGAAATTAGCATCGAATGGCTGCGAACAGCTCTAAGCCTTGAATGAAAAGATTTCGAAGGTAATCTGTAGCTGGCAACACAAGCGAAGCTTATAGAGGTATTATTGATCAGACAATTGCTGAGTCATGTGAAATTTGAGACTCATGAAACTAATTTGAGGCACAATCTAATACAAAATATAGCTAGATAGATATATGGAAATTGATAAATTGATAAGCTGTTAGCTTTTGCCTTGACTTGATAAGAAAAGAAGCGCCAGCTGCTTGAGTCTGACTTGCTGCCAATTTTGGCCAGGCTTTCTTCAGCCAAAGCTTTCATTGAAAATTAGATGATAGTGGGCGACAGAGAGAGACTGAGTGAAAGAGAGACAGTAAGAGATAGTTAGAGAGAGAAGGCGAGTATAAGCATTGTTTGCTCGCACTGAGACGACGCAACATTGCTTTACAGCCTTCCTTAGTTCACTCGCTGCTGTTCGAGTGCAACTGCAAGCTGTGCCGAACTCAGTTGTTTGAGCCACAGCGATCAATGCTCCACTGTGATGTTTGAGCTAAAGCTCTGCTCTCTGCTAAAAGAGCAGCAGCTCGATCAGATGTTTGAGACAAACAACTTTCGAGCGAGCTGCTTGTCGCTCGAGCTGCGATAGCTTGCGCCCAGCTGTTTGTCTCTTCACAGAGCGACGCCTTTGTTTATAATGTAGTAATGTCTATTGCCATGGTTTCCCAAGAGTTTTTCGTATGCTCGCATGCTCAATTGCTCTGTCGTTGTGGTATGGTCATAAATTCCTCAATGCTCGCCCGCCGCAGTCCACTCGAGGGCGCCAGCAGGTGGTCAGGCAGAGGCGTCTTGTTGCATGTGGCTGTATGGGCTGTTCGATGTTCGTGTCATACATTTTGGCTACATTGCTCTATGTGCTTAAGCTCTGCAGTCTTTCCATATAAAAACTCTTGTACTGCCACAAGAGAAGAGCCACTGAACTTCGCCCCAGCTCCCTCTGCCTTAGAGCTCAGCTGCTCAACTAAGTGCTCCTATTTGGGTTTGTGCTGTTGTTGGACATCACATCGAACAGCAAATTCGCATAATCACCGAAAAAGTTATTGTCGAATCGCTTATCTGCAGTGTAAAAGTCAGGCTTTTGGGGCTTTTGGCCCGCAGCTCAGAGACTATTGATGCTGAATTTTCAAGCTGGGCAACCATTTACGGCCAGCGGGTTTTTTTCTCTCATTGTTTTGTTTTGTTTTCTCTCTCCTCTTCTCGCTTTTATTAAAATTCAGGCGAAAAACGCCATTAGCTAATTCCCAAAAATAATTTTTTGCAAAATCAATTCCGGGAAAGGATTTTCCATGTAGATTAGCCAAAAGCTTTTCAGTTCAGCTCGACCAAAGCATTTCATTTACTTTATAAACGCATTTCGGCATTGCTGTTGTCGCCACACCCACCGCAGGCGGAATATAGTTCTTTGGAATTGCAGCTACTGGCTGCAGTTGACGTGCAAACACAGGTGGGTGGATAGTAAAAATAGTAATAGCAAATGCAATTATGAATTATTAAGGTGAAAGTTGCTTTTAATTATGTATGTATATATATATATACATATTTAAATATATTTCTATATGCAATTCCAAGCTCGCTTTAACTCTTTGTTGGCGCAACCACAAATAGCCTTAAAGCATTAAAATATTAGCCAATTCTAAACCCGAATTGAGCTCGCTTCATTATGCAAATGTTGAGCAAACTTTGTCGACAATTTCAAACAATTCGTCAAATGTTTTTCTAAGCAAATTCCATTTACAGATCTGCATATCTGCATGTGTGTCTGTGTGTGTGTGTGTGTGTGTGTGTGTGTGTGTGTGTGTGTGTGTGTGTGTGTGTGTCTGGCTGTGCAACGGAGCCCGTGTGCACTGCATGCATATTTGTCCAATTTGATTGTATTTCATAATATTTGAGCACGTTGACAGGACGCAAGTCTGCTATTCTCTCACTTTGTTTGCTTTTCGAAATGAAATTTCTTTACAATCAAGCGAAAACCCGTGCGGAGCCAGACCGGACCAGCCGGCTGCCAGCAGCCAGCAGCCAGTTCACTTGAGTTATGCAAACCTTATAGAGATCTATATATAGACCTAATGCTATTTGAAGTTACAACATTTTAATGAACGACCAATTAGCAAAGCAGATAAGTATGTCTATATGCATGCATAAATGCTAGTTTATTATGAGTCTCTGGCTGCCACTTAATAAGGCTATTTATAAACTGAATAGCCGTCAAAGAGCATAGCTGAATGAAGTCCGTGCCATAGTTAAGTCTTTGAAAAGCAAAATATATTTTAAGAATATTTATTTTTTAATATACAAATATTTTCATCTATATTGCATATATTTTGTTAAATCAAAATATCTTAATGCAAGTTTATTAAATATAATTAAATTCTTCTTCATAAATATTCTTAAATTATTTGAAGTTAATAAATTTGGTTAATTTATTTATTCAACTATAAAATTCTTGATATATTTATATTTATAAACATTTCTCCTTTTTCTCTATAATTTTTTATGTTTTATTTCAATTATTTTCTAGCTGAAAATATTAACAAAAATATGAAATCTTCAGTTTTATATAATATCACATTCACTCAAACTATAGGGTATCTGGTCGTCTTGCATTTGCCGCATCTCAACAAAATATGCAGCATATCAAATTCTTGGAAAATGTATGTATTTTTAGGTCAGGAATTTGAATTGCGATGCGGCAGAAAGGCTGCGGTAATCGGGCCATTATATTGAGCTCGCATTGCGATTGCCGTTGACATTGACATTGACATTAAAATGGCGCTTATCAACTGGCTGAGCCGTTGTGGTCAAAGGGAGCAAATATCATGTATGCACATACATTTTTGGCAAATTTGCTGCCAACTGCTGGGTCCCCGGAGCCAAATGTTGCCAAAGACGTTGCGAGTCGAGTCAAAAGTGGCGCATTCAAAAATTCCCATATCTAATCAGTCAAGTGCTCACTGGCACAGCAAAGCCCCTATGGAAAGTGCCTATGCACACACGCACACATCTGCTCCAGGCCAGCCACAGAGCCCAGCGAGACTCGACTCTGCCTCTTCCTCTGCCTCTGCCTCTGCCTCTGCCTCTGCTGTCGTGTAGTGTGCTAAAAGCATATTAAGTTGGTAAACAAATTTTTTGAGCGCACAAAGCAATTGCATACCCTGCTGCATCTCTGTGGCTGATAACCAGCAGCAAGATGCTCCAGAGACCGCTCTTAGATAACATCTGAGTGCTCAAGCTAAACATTATTCAGCTCGGGGCAATCAGGCGCCAGCTAATGCCACTTGGCAACTGCTCGCAGGGCGCAATCGAATCGAGCTTTAATAAGAGTTTTTTGAACGAGCAAAATCGAACTACTCTTACCTGTTATTAGGGCATTTCTTAAGTCGGCTTATAAAAAATACCAGAAAATTGCATTTTCCTTTTTATTATTTATTTATTAAGTTTTCGGCATTTTTTTTTCTTTATGTAGTTTAAATTCTGTTCACATTGTCAGGTCTACAGGCAGCGCTCTGCCCTTTGCTTTGCGACGCCCAAACCTTGTCAAAGCACATTTGATGCAGGTGTGTGAGGGTGAGTGTGTGTGTGTGCTTTTGCGTATATGCACTGTTGTCATTCGGTAGTTAGATGTCGATACCAGGAGCTGTAAATATAAGTGAGCCACTACAGCTACACCGACCACCAGCAACGGCAGCAGCAGAAGCAGCTCAGCCTAAATTGCTTAAAAATGCCTTTGAGCAGGCCCCAAGGGAGCCAACAAACCCACCCAGACCCACACACACAGATTTGCTGCACAAACTATACAAAATTATCCACTGGATTTTGTGTGTAGCCCGAAGCTGCAGACAACGTTTGACCACATGTATACGGGCCATAAGCCAAACAATGTCCTGAGCAAAGGTCGCCGCATAGCAGCAGGCCATTGCCTAACTGAAGTAAACGTAGAAAACATTGTGGATGACAGAGACGATGTCATAAACAACGTTTTGCCACGGAGGCAGCCTAACACATGCGAGTATAATATATGTTATATATGAATAGGAATAGCAAATGATTTCCTTTGATTTTTCTTTTGAACTCGCAAACTGAATCAAAATGTTGCGAAAAATGAGAAATTTTGTCAAGAAAACTCTGCATTAATTTTCAACTTTTTATTTGCAATTTTCAAACTCAGCAAAGTCGAGAGTATTCATTTATTATTCAAATGCATAAATGAGTTACCAAAAGTCAAGCCCACATGTTTAATTCATATAATTTCCAATTTGTTGCCTAGAAGTGTTGCAATAAATCCTAATTGGCTAATGCCTGCGACGCTCAAAAGAAACTTTTGTCTCGAGCTACGGAAAATAAAAGGATTTGCTCGTTTGCCTTCATAAATATTCTTTGGGCTTATCAAAAAATTTGAGCAAATGAAATTGTTAATCGAAGCAGATCTCAACTTCCATAATTAAACAGAAATTAAATAAAAACTTTGGCTACTGCAATTTTTTGGCCTCGCTAAAGTCTGCAAGCCAGAATATTAATTTTCAGTGAGGCCATGCCGAAAACTTGCTGCTGACTTATGAGCTGCATGTGTGTGTGTGTGTGTGTGTGTGTGTGTGTGTGTGCCTAGTTCAATGTTTGCTTAAAGCTGCTGCTTCAGTCCGAAGTGTTGAATGCAATTTGTTGTTGCTTTTAGCGGAGAGTGGTGGGGTGGGAGGAGTGTCCGTGTTGTGTTGCCAAAAGTTTGTCCTATATGACATTTGTCATAAATTTAATTAAAACAAAATGCCGGAAATAAGTGAAGTGAAGTGCAAAGCTGCGGCTGACAAAACTTGTCTAACTGGGTGCCTGACAGGCGCAGGCAGCGGGCGGGGCGGGGCTGGGCCGCCCGCCCAGGCGGCCTGGCCGACAGACAGCTGCCTCATGGGGTTTAAAACAACGCAGCTGCCAAGTTGTAGGCCCCCCCGAACTGGGCCTGAACATATCACACACACACACGCTAGGGCTGCTCATGTGGGTGTTGCGAGCAGCGAAGAAAAAAAAGGATTGCTATGCGCTGTCATTAAAAGGTTTGAAAAAAGTTTGCGTTTTCCGCTGTAGCCAAAGAATTTGTATGGCAGCCGAGCAGAAGCTGACAAAAAAGAAAACACGCAAAAAAAAATAGGAAAATAAAGAAAACATGGGGGGAAAAGGCAGCAGCGAGTTGCGCTGTGGAGTGTCCAACAACGCTCTACACGCAAAACAAACCTTTGGCAAAGTGCTGTGCGCTGGATTTGGATTTGGAGTTTCAGGGAAGTGGATGGGAGGGGGGAGTCCACCCTCCCATCTCTCTGAGCTCGCTACCGCTAATGTCGCAATTTCGTTAATTAAACAACATTCAACATTGCTGAAGGCCTGAGTGGCGAATCGTGCTGAGATCGGGGTGCGATTTCGAAAGCTCATGTGGTTAGAAATTGGTTGAGTTGAAGCTGCTCCCCTCTATTGGCTGAAAGATGAAAGATATATATATATATATATATATATAATATTGAAGAGCTTTATCATATTGCGCGTTAAATCATTTCCATTAACATTCATATATAGTAATAAACAATTATGAGTGCTGAGAGCGGCAGTTGAAGTGGAAGACGGGCACATCGCTCGCGCTATGCACCTTTTCCCTTTGCTCACCCAATTTCCTGTGTTGTGCTGAACAAGCCGCAAGCTGATCATTGGTTTTATATTGCACCCTTATGACAGGATACTAACTATACGCATCGCATATTGATAATCTAGTTAAAGAAAAAGTCTTTTGAGTAATATTCTCCCTCTCAATCAGCAACTGCTACCAACTATTTGCGGTCATACGCAAACAATGCATATTAAGTATACGCAGGGCTAACCCGTTGTAAGAAATTTTGCAAACTTCTTTACTAGATCTGCATTTTAGTAAATTTAAAATATAGATCACTTGCAATTGTAATAAAGTTCTCAGCCCTCAATCAGCAACTTCTACCAACTATCACTTGCTGTAAGTAAACACTGCATATTAAGTATACGCATTGTCTAAGCCCTCGAAACTCAATTCATCTCTGTTCATTAGGGCTGCGTTGACAGTTCCATTGCGCTCTGCAAAACTTTGTTCTATCAAATTTCACAGAAAAAAAAAACGTTGAAGTTGACGCGCAGACAGCGGAAATGTTCTAATGAATTTGTTAAAGTGTTGGCTCGCCGAAGGACACGCGCTGGGTGGGTGCAGCGCTTCAATAATTCATCGTGCGCCTTTCTGAATATTTAACATGTGCTGCTAACAAGTCGAATGCTATAACTCTTGGCCAGGCTAATTGAAGTATCGATTGGTCGCGTATTAAAAATGACTAACCGCAAGGTACTGGCGTGTGGGCTTGGGCTTGGGGTTGGGCTTGGGGTTGGGGTTGGGGTTGGGGTTGGGGTTGGGGCAGCGGTGTTTGAGCCACAGTTGAGTGGCTCTGCGGTTGCAATAACTGTTCCACAGTCCGTTATTAATGTATGAAACTGAATTATTTATTTGACGCTGTTGTTGTTAAACTCTAACGGCCAATAATAACATCAACAACAATAATCATAACAATTACAATAAAAATGAAATGCGCCCCGCCCACCCTCTGTTCGCTCATCGCAAACAAGTCCGGCCCAAGGCACACAAACAAACAAGCTGTGTGAGAGGGAGTGTGTGTGTGTGTTTGTAGGGTGTATGTGTGTGTGAATGCGTGTGTGTGCATTGAGTTGTCAAGTTCATTTGATTGTTATTAGGTGTTGATTACATAGCCCAAGCAACATCAACAACAACAACAATAACAACTTGGAGCACGTGCGTACTTCATATCAGCTGATAAGCACTATCAGTACCATTCGCCCACAGCACGCAGCGTTATCTCCTGCACCTGTGCATGCGGCGGAGTTGAGAGCGCATAGAGCACCGCCTGAGCCACATCGTCGGCCTGCAGAATGACATCGCCCAGGTCCGCTTTAGTGCTGTCCGGCACTATCTCCGTGGACACCCAGCCGGGATTGATGCTCTGCGGGGAGACAGAGAGAGAGAGAAAGAATAAATAGTTATTATATTTATTTTCCTTTGGGCAGTTTAACAAATTATTTCTATATGGGAAATTTAATATCTTCTGGCTTAATCCTAATTATGAGTTAAGTTTGCCTCTTAGCCTTAGGCTCTCATTAAGTGCTCTCATGATTTATAATTCACATATGCTTTAGGTAGATAAGAATTGCTACAGAGAGATTTAGATTCTTGTTTACAGCTCATATAAGAATATATCTATTGTTTCTGACATAAAACTTTCCTTATAAAAATTTCAAGTTTTTCTTTTATCAAGTTTTTTCTATATATATAAAAGCTAAAAGTTTTTGTTATATACAATTTTCTGTCAAATAATAAACTGAGAGAAAACTTTCTAAAACAAAAGACAAGTTTATGTTATATAACATTATTCATTTCCATATTTAACTGAAAGAAAACTTTCCGCATGACTAGGTGAAAGAAGACTATGCTGAAATTGTGCTCGATCGAAATCGAATCTAATATCATGTAGACTAACTGGCAAAGCTTTCGCCTGCTTCAGCCTCACCGCCCCACCAACTTACCGTTGTCTTGATTTTCAACTTCTGTGTGATCAGCTCCTGTCGGCAAATCTCGTGCACAGCGGTCAAGGCGAACTTGCTGGGCGTGTAGATGTTGAGGCTGGGATCGATGTGTCCGGGATTGTAGCCAGCGAGGCCAGCGGTGCTGTTGATGAAGAAGAGATGGCCCGCCATTTGGCGGCGACGCATGCTGCCGGCCGCCAGCTTGGTGCAGTAGATGCTGCCCATGAGGTTGGTCTGCAGCACGTCGGTGATGTCCTTGATGGGCATGTCGAGCAGATGGCCGTCGCGCAGGATGCCCGCATTGTTGATCAGCACATCGATGCCGCCCAGCTGCTTCTCGATCCACTCGAAGGCGCTGTTCACCTGCGCCTCCGCCGAGACGTCGCAGGTGCGCTGATGGAAGCGCGCCTGCTGGTCCTTGGGCAGCGACTGACGCAGCTGCTCCAGCCGCTCGGTGCGACGTGCCAGACCCACGACCTGCAGGCCGGCGGCCACCAAGATCTTGGCGCAGGCAGCACCAATGCCCGAGCTGGCACCCGTGACGACCGCAACACGATTTTGCCACCGATCCATGTTAGACAACTGAGTGAATGAGTTGATGCATTGCTCGAGCAAGCTATTTATACAGAGAGAGAGCGAGAGAGTGAGAGTGAGAGCGAGAGAGAGAGGGGGAGAGGGAGAGGGAGAGGGAGAGGCTGGTTATCATACGCTCGCTCGCATGCGTATGCCTATCACTTCAGCTCGCTCTCGCTCTCTCGCTGCTTGCTCTGACGTGTCGCTCGCTCACTGCTCTGCGCCGTGGAACAGGCCACCCCACAACAGCTGTTCCCTGGGTTCAGGTTCAACGCGCCGATCCGGCTGGGAGGGCTTGTTTGTTTGTTTGCTTGCTCTTATCAGCTCACTCCGTCCGGCTGGTGATAAGTGCCCAATGGGCTGAGCAGGGTGCCATAAATTGTAAATGGCTTTACATTTGGCACGATTAACTTTATCGTATTATCAAAATCGTTATATATATATATATTATGTTTAGCCATATAATTATAAAGTTGTGTGTTTCTCTTTGGCAAACAAAACCGAAATTTATGAAAATTTTAGTTGGTTCGGAAAAGTTTTGACTCCCGAGCTAAGGTCGACTTTTAAATTAGCTGCTTGGCAAATGGGTTAATAAGGCTGCCGGCAATATAACCAAACACACACAAGGACACACAAACTGGGCATATACATATATATATATATATGAATATGTATGAGCTATTAAAAAAAGCCAAGGTGCAGTGCTGTTAAACGACGCCTCAATTTATGCCCAGCCCCACACACAGACACACGCATACAGACACACCTACATAAGTACACCTACTGCAACAACTACAGCACTCGAAATGGTATATGGCAGCCATATGTTGTCGGAGGATCTGCTTGGGTCTTTCTGGTTTATCGCCGTTTTTCCTTTTTTATGGAACGCTCGTAACATTCAAGAGATGCTTAAATGGGAAACAATAAAAGCTCGATGAGTGCAGCAGGAGTGGGTGTGTGTGTGTGTGTGTGTGTGTGGGGACGGGGCTTAAAGGGTTGCTGAAAGCGAGGCCAAGCACTTGGCTCTAGCTTAAGGCCAAATGGGTGCAGCTTCACACGAGTTTCTAACGAGCAGACCGTTTTTTATGCGCACTCCTCGCTCTCTCTCTCTCTCTCTCTCTCTCTCTCATCTATCTGACTCTCTGTCTATCTGTCCGTCCATCTGTCTCTGTGGTGTACTGCAAGTGTTGCAACATGTTGCAAGTGTGTGGTCATGTTCATCAAATCACGACCGTCACTTGGCAGCACTTTATCATGCAATTACAAGTGCGAAACGTTTTGCAGGCGGCACTTAAAAAGGGAAAAAGAGAAGAAAAAACGTCGGAAGGAAGGAAATGTTCGTTACGCCCACACAGCAACGGCACTGGCAACGGCAACGGCAACAGCAGAAAGAACAACAGCAATAGCTATATAATACTTGCTATATCGATACACAAATTGCTTTACATTCTATCAATCATGGTGCCCCATCTGATTAACACTTGGCACACCCCAAGCGCCCCATTGTCCTGGCTGCTGATGGAGAAATAAGGACAGCAGCAAGCTTACTTCACTAAGCCGCAGCTCACATACCCTCGAGTCGAGCTGAATGGGGAGTTGCTCCAGTTAACAGAGTCACCTCGCGTGCCGCATGGTAGGCATGGCCCACCTGGCAGGGTATCCGGCAATGTGTCCCGCCAAGCTGCGCTCATCAATAATTTGATGGCAATTTCTCGCATCTCATATTGATGCATGGCAATTTGTGTGGATTTTCCAGGTATTTCTTCACCTAAAGACAAAACGAATCGCCCAAGATTCCAACTGTGTCACTTTCCACTAGCCCATTTGCCCACCTGCACACCTGCCCAGCTGCTCACCTCCTGCCCACGTGTCCGCCTTTGGCTCCAGCGGCTGTCACGCGTACAACGTTTGTTCCTTTCCTTTCTGCCACTTTTTTTTTGCATTTGCTTTTGCCTTATTCTTCTTTTGTCTTAACGGCTTCTTGTTGGCGTTGCTAAACGTGTCAATAGACCTGTGCTTAAGTATGGCATCGCCAACGCCCCCGCCTCAGCCCCCCGCCCTGGCAGGCGGCGTTCAGCATACAACTTATTCTCTCTTTTGTTTCCTTCAGGTTTCTTCTTCTTTTTTTTGCATACTTAAAGACACACGCTAAAATATAAGAGAAAATCTGAAGCCTCCGGCAGCGATTCTCCGAAGAAAACGTGAAACTGTCGCATGTGGGCGAAGGCAGGTGGGCGTGGGTTGAGGTGTGTGTTGGTTGGTTCAGTAGCTGCCTAAACTGTGCTTTCTCTGTTATTTTTAGCTTAACTCATATTATTTTATTGTATACTATTTGGTTTTCATTTATTTGCATGCCACACACACACACACACACACGCACACACACATGCACAGTGCGAAACTCTCATCCACTTACACACGAGGCAAAGAAAACAACAAAAATTGACAACGGCAAATAGAACAAAAACATTTTGACAGCAGAACTGAGCGGGCGGGCGGGCGCTCGGTCGGGCAGGGCGTGTGATAGAGTGAGACTGTAATAGAGGTATAAATTATGCGAAATGGCAAGGGGGAGAGACAGAGACTGAGACAGAGTGAGCTTTAAACGAGTGAGAATTATAGTGCAAATCCCATCTAAGCGATGCTGACACGGACTTCAAAGAGACAATGCAAAGCAGAGAAATTTCTCACTGCGACACGAGAGTTTAAGCTTCTCGTATTTGATGTATATTAAATATATATAAATATAGATAAAATAAATATATTTTATATAAAGTAAATATATTACCTTTACTTAATACATTACCAGAGCTGGCAAATAACAGTTGAGCACTTTGCGCGGTCTTCGAATAACAGTTTTCACTGAGCATTTGACGAAAATGTTCGTGAGCGACCGAAAAACCCCGGTCTTCGCTCAGTTCGCTCGCGCTCAGACCACAACCGTTTTTTTCGTTTCTCATTTGTTGCGGTCAGACCGCGAGCGAACGCTTGAGTAAAATTAAGAAAAAGGTCTTTGAGCGACTGATGCATGTTCATGTGCGATGCAAACGTACTTTGTGTATGGTATTAATCAAAGTACGCAAAATATTCTTGCGTCGCAAGTTCGTTTCTTACATTTACTAAATATTTTAATTTTTTAATGATATCAAGCTTAAACTGCCACATTTAAATGCGCTTGCACAGGTAGTTCTAACCAGCAGCTTATTTTTAGTCCTGCATTTCATATTAAATGAACTGCGAAGTTCAATAAGCGCAGACAATTTAAATATATAATTAGATATTTAACTTAACAATAGGCAGTATAAATTTAGTACTAGTTAAATAACATCTTAATACCAAAAAAATATTTTTTTTCCAACAAGGCAAATTAATGAAAGACTGCCAAAAGACCTTTTGCATTGACTTTTTCGGTCATTTGCTCACTTGCTGAGCCTCAGCTCGCGAACAAAAAATTTTCCGCTCGCGAACAGATGCTCAGCAATAACGATCGACGCAAAAAACCCAAAAAACAACCCTCATGCGAAGACCGATTCAGACATGAAAAAATCGCTCTTGCTTAGAGCAAGAGCGGAATATTTTCTATTTTTCGCTCCTGCTCTGACTTTGAGCGTGACGAAAAAACGCTCAACTGTTATTTGCAAGCTCTGTACATTACATTATTTATTTATTTATTTTATTGTTACCAAGAATTAATTCTAAATAACAATTTGTTTTAAGCCAGAGCGACAAAGGCCTTCAGGCGTTTTTTGCATTTTATTACATTACATATATTTACTAAATATATAAATATATAAAGATATATAAAATCAATATATATATATATATATATATATATATATATATATATATAATAAATTTAAAGTAATACATTTAAAATTTCAATATACTATTATAAATTCTAAAATAAATTAATATTTAAAAATATTTTCAATAATGTAAACAATAAATAAATAATAACAAAAAATTAAACAACTTAAAATTATGTAAAATAAATTTATTTAATGCATATTAATATATTAAATAATATAAATAATACATAAAAATATATGTATAAATTAATATAAATAATGCATAAATAGTAAACAAAATTAATAACAAAAAAATATATAATTAATATAATTTAATATATAAGTATGTAAAAAGTTAATAAATATTGTAAACTGAGCTTAACAAATTTATTAAAGTAATAATATTTGTACATATATAAAAAATCCCTGAAAATTAAATTACATTTCTCATTTATAAACTGCATCGTAAATACCAAGTACAATTTAAGTGTTTAGTAAGCCGCATATGCCTGTTTAAGCCATTGGCTAACAGAACTAAAATTAGAATTGATAACCAGAGAGGAGTCCCATCAATGCGAAAAAATAAATAATGATTAAAGTTTAATAAACCTTCTATTAGCTAGTTGTGTGGTCAGACCGACGCTTAATATGGGCTAAAAACAATTTAGTGCATGCCACATACATGTGTGTGTGTGTGTGTGTGAGTGTGTGTGTGCTTATTTGTGGTGCAGCTAAAATCTACATAAATTAGTTTGATGGGAGTGAGGCGTGACGGGCGATGGCGCAATTTTATGTAAATTTAATTTAAAAACTGTTCGACAAATGCAAAACAATCAGCAACAACAACAACAACAGCAAGTTGCATGTGGCATATGGCATGCGGCATGCGGCATGCGGCGACATGTGAGACACGCGCTGCCATGCAAGCAAAATAAACTGTGCCTGTGCCTGGGCCTGTGTGTTAACCTGGTAGTTATTAGCTGTGGTCCGTGTGGGTGTGTGTGGAGTAGTGGGCGTGGCTGCGTGGGTGTGTGGGTGTATGAATGTGTGTAATTGCCAGCTTACATGTGTTTATCAACTGTGCGAAAGCAGAACACAATTAAAATCACTTGTGCTTTCTATCATGTCTCGCCCTCTCTCGCCCTCTCTCTCTCTCTCTCTCTCTCTCTCTCTCTCTCTCTCTCTCTCTCTCTCTCTCTCTCACCCTCTTTTATTTAATAAATTTCGCTTTTTGCTACAATTTGCATTCATTTTGCAATAAATGCTGACACAAGCTGCCTCTGCTGTCTCAGCTTCCTTTCTCTCTCTCTCTCTCTTTCTCTCTCTCACAGCCTCCCACATTTTCAACGCATTGCAGCGCTGAGATTGTTGTTAATATCGCAATTTGCTGTTGCAACAGCAGCCAGCAGTCGGCAGTCGGCAGCCATTGGCCTGCCATCATTAACGTCTTCGGCATTCGCATTCATTTCGCCCAAGACGCTGACAGGACGTCAACGCTTAGCCCAGCCCAGCAGGACGATAATATCCTGGCGCTGACAGCCAGCAGCTGAAAGCAATCGGAATACTTCAAATACTCAATACAAATAGTTAAATTTACAATTTCTCGCCGTCTTTATGCCACTCAAGCTTGCTTACATTATTCCAGCATCTTCTCCTTCATCATTTCATTTGAAAATTAGCTAGTATTATTGCCTTTTCCACGAATCAGCTTCTGTGTCAACAGTGCGTTCTCCCCACAGCTGTAGTTACATTATTTTTTTTTTTTTATCATGGAAATACGCTTTTCATAATATTTCCAGAGAATTTCTGCCGTTCTCTGTTTGCACTGCAGTCGCGCACTTTTTGTTTTTCCTTTCTTTTCTTGTCTTGATTTCTGAAAATAGGTTCTCAGAGTTTTCTCAGGTTTTGCGCCAAGCTGAGAATTAATTTGAGATTCTGTTAGCGTTGCAGTTGTACGTCTTTCGCTAGAAGACAATACGACTCTGAAGGCTTAAGATTGAGGAATAAAATTGTTTTCAATTCAAGTTGATTTACAAGGAAGCAAAATTAAATATGACCTCTTCGGAAAGTTATATTATAATTTGGGCTTTGTGCAGTGGAAACTTTTACCCTAAGTGATTTGAAAGGAACTATTTCTAAAATTAGTAAATGGCAGATCTTGCAAGATATTTAACCTAAACGATCTGTACTTTGCTGACTTGCTTTACTCCAGCATGAAATAAATAAATATATTTCAATCCACATTGCACAGCTGCATATTCTCTCGTTCGACCTTTGCCGTCTCCATTTTGAGGGCTTGCAGTTGCAATCCTTAAGCGTGAATTGTTAAAACGGTTGCTGCGGATGGCATTGCGGGAAGGAAGTGTTTAAAGCCAACAGCGAAAAGAAAACCAGTTATAAACCAGGTGAAATGCCAGCAGTAACAATATGAGTGGGAGTGGGAGCAAGAGTAGGAGCAGCAGCAGCAGCAGCAGGAGACAGGCGCCAGGAGCCAGGAGCAGGGGCTGCTCATAAAAGAGGCAACAAATTTTTTAAAAGCGACGCGTAGTTACTTTTGCCTGCTCTTGCTATATATATGTATATACATACTTCTTCCTGGCAATACAATGTGGCAGCCGGAGGGATTGATGGGCATAATGGCAGCAGCAGGATGGGCAGATAAAGTGTGCGCGCGTGTGTGCCGCGCTGTGGGAGCACTGGGTGTGGGTGGTGGTGGTGGTGGTGGTGTTGGCGGTGCCGTGGAGTGTGTTCACTTTTCGAATTGTTGTTCTTGGCTGTTTGCCATTTGTTACGCATACAAAGCGGCCATCATTTGGTGCTTTAGTTTACAGGATCTATAAAATTATCGCAAATGAGGCGAACGGCGGCAACAATGTAAGTTAGCCACGCCCCCCACGCCTCCACCCACCATGCGCCCGGCTGACCGTTCGGTAATGAAGTAAAGCGAAGCCAACAATAACAGGGAAATCGCTTTCACCGGATGAGATCATAAAAATGTATTTACCCACGCTCCCATTGCTGTTTCTGCATGTTTTTATTCTCTGCCAGAGATCTCATTAGAACTGAAAAAACAAGGTTTATGTTGTTATCAAACAACTGCTTGATAATAATAATAAAAATAATGAATTAAATATAAATTTGCGATATATAGGAGTCTGAGAAAGTATGCAAGTTTTGGGGAGAGATATGTTTTAGGCCTATAGTTCTCTGAGCGTCATCAAGTCAGGTTTGTCAACAATCTGCTTCTTATCATTTCTTTTCACAGTGTATGGGTTTTATTTCACAATATGTTTTTGTCTAATCTGTATATGAGCAACCTATGCCCATATAGACTGGGGGCTGTACATACTTATCAAGCAAAGGGTGCTGTTTATTGGAAGTTCACAGTTTTCAGTTGGCAACACGGCTTCATCCAATGTTGCCAGATCATTTAGCAGCTGATAGTTGGCCTGACTTTCCTTTATGCACAGACTTATACCAGAGCAAAGCTTGCAAGTTGTATTGAATTTACACTTAATTTGAATGAATATTTGTTAAATGAATACGCAGAATTGTCATATATGAAAAGGGCCTAGCAAATTCACAAGTTTTGGTGTTCCATCATCTCTTCAAAGGCTTTGATTGGCCGTTGGCTGTCATGTGGCCAAAGACATTAAAATCTGACAGTTTGCTATATATATATATATATATATATATATATATATATATATGTGGATAATATTTCTGATAAATATGCTCGAAATTCAGAAAGCATTTTGATTTCAGCTACGAAAAAACTAAGCAAATATTTGAAATTTTTGTATCGGCGTTTGGCGAGTTGAAAAGCTTTCGGGATCAATGTTTGTTCTATATATATTTATATATTTAACATAATAATATTAATTATAATATTTATTTAAGTAAACATATTCATATATATTTACATAAATATTTTTTAATATTTACATATATACTTTTAAAATTATATTTATATTTATTTTAATGACTTTCGCTTTTTGCTTCGAGCTGAAAACCCATAAATCTCACTTTTCGCACAGCTCTCGACGCATTCCACTTACATGGAAAGCACTCGAAAAGTTTATAAAGCTAATTTAGCTAGCTGATGTATCAGATTTGTTGCTGTTGTTGTTTGTTACACACATTTTGCATAGAGTGGATAAATTAGCCATTGGGGAATTAACATGCTTAAGCGAAGTTTTTTGTTGTTGCTTTGGTTTTTTGGTTTAATGCAGCTCGTTAATATCTGTTGGCAGCCCCATTAACTGTTTCATATTTATGCGCAATTGAATGTGACTAGCACACACACACACACACACACACACATACATGGGCCACTTAATGAATTTGTGGCCAGAACCTGGCAGCTCGCTCCGCTAACCGTCAGGGGCAATCAGTGTGCGCCGAGCGGAGCGCCTAAGCGTATATCACTGCCAGCTAAAAAGCTAATCAGCTATTAGTGGGCCACACAAAATATTGCACATACGCCCCCAAGTCGTGCAGGGACAGCAGCAGAGACAGCCGCGTGCTGCTTCCCTTCAGCAGTTGGCCACACACAGAAACCGCATCGACTTTGCTTGAACTGTGGGCTTGGCACTTTTTACACACTTAACTCAATTTGCTGTGCCGCGCATAGCCAAGTGAACCAAGCCCAGTGGACTTGGCCAGTGGGCAGATCTGCTGCTGGCAGCTCAGCTTGCCCAGTTGGCACCTTGATGTGGGGGGGGGAGGGTTGGTAGTTGGGGGTGGTGTGGAAATGCCAAGGGAGCCAGCCACCTGCCAGCTGCCAGCACGGCAAAGGTATAGAAAATTATTGCTCAACGGAAAACAATTATTTCGTGCCGGTTTCTGGCATACTATTAAACAGAGACCGGCCCAGTGGGGGCCGAACGGGAGGCAGCTCAGAAACTCTGTGTGTGTGTGTGTGTGTGTGTGTGTGTGTGTGTGTGCTCCGCCGTGTCGTGTAATCCAAATATTGCCGTGACTCGCTGCACTGCTGGCTGCTTGCTATTAAATTGCATTTGCCTGGGGGGGGGCAGCTATTTGGGTTATCGACACGGCTGACTCGCCAACTTGGCTAAAAACTAATGCAAAGTTATAGTATATATATATATATAGTATATACATGGAAATATAATATGCATATATATATATATATATATATATATATATATATATATATATATATATATATATATATATATATATATTTATATGCCTGTCTAGCTGCTAAATCTATATGCAATTTGTAGCTCCTTTGGCTCGATTGCTAGCGCTCTATATGCCATGTCTGCAGCTCACACTCCATCGTCCTCTTAGCCACTCCCTCTCCACCTCTCTGCCTGCGTGTGAATCACATCAAACATATCCATGTCATTGAACCCAAGCAATAAAGTCGAGAACTAGTCAGCGGCAGTTGAACTAGGTGTGAAGGAATCAATTGCGCTGATGGCATACAAATTGAGGAGCTTCGTATAAATCTCATGTGAGCCAATAAGCTCAAGTCGAGAGGGGAGGAGCATATATCATAAGGTATATACATACATATACATAAATATATATCTTTAGCTTTTCGAGTTTTGAGGCAAAATATGATTAGGAGTGGTTGGGGGCTTGAGGTGGGCGCATTTAATCTTTGTTAAAGTGGCCATGTACGGCTGCTCGTATATATTTTTATGCTGTTTTATAGTGATTTAGTTAGGCCGGGCTGGCTGGGCTGGCTGGGGTGGCTGGGGCCAAGCCGCTGGCCACATGGCGTATGTGTGATATTTGGTAATGGCCTGTAATTAAGCATCACGTTCCTCCACTCCTCACGTTGCTGTTGTTGGCAACGCCTGCGAGCGGCTTCCGTTTGTTGTTTGGCTGCGAAACATGAAACTCTAATTACCAGGAAAAGAGGCTACCCGAAAAAGAAACACGGCACAGAAACAACAGCAACAACGAAAAAAGATGAATAAAAATAAAAATAAATAAAATAAAAAAACAGCATATGTGTATGTGTGTAGCATAGGTAACACACACTCACACCTGCTTGGGTTTCCCGAGGCCGAGCACGTGGGTCGTCATTATGCAAACGGAACGACGCAAAACGTGAACAGGAGCTGAGGACGGCGGCGGCGCCGGCATATGCAACTGCTTGGCTGCTTGGCTCGCAGTTAAGTAGGAACTGTTGTAGTTGATCCGTGGTTAGGGGCCCTGTTCAATTATATGGCTTCGCTTGTCATTATAATGCTCCTAATGCTTCGGCCGGCAACTGTCGTTTGGGCCAGTTGAGAAAGAAGCATGGATAGATTCGCTGGGGAGCTGCTGATATTATTTTGCCATAAGCACCCACTCGTAAATGTTTAATGTGCAGTTAGTTCTCCCTCACTAATGTCTAATGATGGCTAAGTTGCCGGTGATGAGTGTGCGTGAAAGGGTTGAGAAGCAGCTGGTTGGCATTAAATATGCAATAGGCAAATTACATACACTTAATGATTGCCTGCTGAGCATACATTTCTTCTCTTTCTCTCTCTCTGTGTGTGTGTGAGGGGCGTGGCCATACAATTATTTGTGCCATTTGTTAGCTTTTTAATGTCGGTTGCTGCATATCATAAATATATGCCAGTTGGCCACATTAACTCGCTCGCAATGGCCTTGCTGAGTTGCCTTGCGTCGTCGAAGTCTGAGTATAATATATATGAAGTATTTATTTTGATGTGTGGTATATGAGCGTAAGGCTTATACTAAATCGTGTCAGTCTTACTTTAATTTAGAATAAAGATGTGCTGGGAGTAGACTCGGCTCAAAGTTAGCTCTAAAGCTACTGAACCTCGTCTTGAGTTTAGGTGTATCAAATAGTTGCTTGAACTTTTTTTTTTTTTTAGTAATAATTAGGTTTAAATATAACACACTCTTCTATGCTTCATATTCTGTATTCGTCTTTAATAGCCCTAAAAACTATATTTTATTTCTACCAAGTTGCCCAACAGGCAACTAAACTCGCTAGAAAAAGCCCAAGAGAGCTTTGAAGACTTTGAGTTGGCACTTCTTAAGACTTCCATTAACAAACACAAGAAGATCCTTGCTCACCTGCAGCCAAGAGCTGCTCAGGCAAATGCTTGGACTGCATTAAGTAAGACTTTATACTACTTCATACTACTATTCAGTTAGTTAACTCGACTCGGTCTTTTTGTTATAAATCTTTAATATTTGTGTGACGTCAATAACCTCTCGCTCCACCTTGCACACATTAACATCAGTTAATCATGAGGAAATTGTTGTGACATCTTGCATATGCATTCCTCGCTGTTTGTAATATAAATTCTTTTACTCTGAATGTGCCGAGGCTGTAATTCACTTTTCACAGAAGTCACATTGTGGGCATGCATCTCACCTCTGTCACGCAATTATAAGCTCATTTGCCGGGCTGTGATTCCTGATAATCAGCTCAAGTCGGTTAGTCTTCAGTCAGTTAGTTTCGGTGAAAATATAACTAAATATGGTTGAGCTGGGAACGAAAACAGTTTAATTAACTGCGCATTCCTGCGATGCCTCTGGTGCTGCCTGCTGCTCCCTGGACGTGGGCGTCATTAATGCTCCGCTCCTGTCATCCATTTGCCTGCCATTGTCTTATGTCTCGCTATGCGTGCGTGGGTCTTTATCTCTGTGTATCTTGTGTGTGTGTGGGTGGGTGTGGGTGGGTGGTTGACTTGAGCTCTGCTGATTTATTTGCGCATTTCGCAACTGCAGTTGGCTTATATTTCTAACTAAAGAGAGCTAAATCTGGCTTGAGTTTATCTAATATTTTATTTCATGCAATTAGTTTTCCAAGAAAAATTGATTTTATAAAAAAAATTAATTCAAATTAAAATAAAATATTTCAAAAACGGATTTAGAACGAGAGGAAATTCAATAAAAAATTTGAATTAATATTGATGAATAAAAAAGTCGAAACATATAAAAATATTTAAGCAAAAAGAAATCTAAATAGATACAAATATTTAATTTGTTTGCATTTATTATATTTTTATTTTTTAAATTAAATATAAAATCGAAATATATAAAAATACTTCATTACATTATGTATTTTATTATTATTTTTATTTTATTTTTATTTTATTTTATTTTATTTTATTTTTATTTTTATTTTAATTTAATTTTATTTTTATTTAATTTTTATTTAATTTTTATTTTAATTTTTTTTTTATTTTATTTTTTTGTTTGTTTTATTTTTATTTTATTTCAGTTTTTTTTTATTTATGTTTTTGAACTCTCATATTTTCTTAAATATATTTATATAAATATATTTTTAAGCTATGGCATAAGGGAAGATAGAATAGGAAGACGACTCAGCTTTTCTAGTTAAACTAATAGATCAAATTGATTATATTTGTCGTTTTCAGTTCTCTGCTCAATACAGGGTATCTGGCAGTCATGGGCACTCGCAGCTTTTGGTTTCCATTTGATTGCGCTAGAGCTCCTGGGTGCAGGGCGTGCACAGGATAATTAAAAATACGCGCAGAGAACTGTAAAAAATCTGCTGCACGCTTTTAGGCAGGGGCGTATGCTAAATAGTTGTTTGTTTGCCAACTGTTATTGCCATTGTTGGCGCTAGTTGTTACTGCCGCTGTTATCTGTCAGCGGGTGGGCGGCTGTGCGCACTGCCAGCCGGCCGCCAATGCGAGCAGCTCAAGAGGAATCCTGCGTTGCAGTTGCGTTGCAACAAAAAAAAAAAAAAAAAAATGGTAATAAAACAATAGCAAAAAACAGGGCAAAATATTTGCGTGTGGCAAGAGCAAAGAGACAGAGCCAGAGCCAGAGAGTGAGCTAAAGAAAGGGAGGGCCAGAGACAAATGAAAAGCTCTGCGTGGGCCACTTCTGATTCATTCAGACAAACTGTAAACACACTCGAGACTTCAAAGAAAAATCGAATTAGCTGAAAAATTCGTCGTTTCTTTTGGGTCTTAAAAAAAACTCGAACAGCATGCGAAAGGCTTTGTTGCTCCTAGCATTTCACACGTCCAGCTCTGGAGCTCAGGAGCTCGAATGAAATTCATATCTGCTAAGGACATGCTGCATTCCTTTGTGGCTGTGGCTATGACTATGGCTATGGCTATGGCTGTGGTGCCAACAATATCCGACCGGATTGATTGTGTTCTGCCATTTATGCTGCACAGCATTTGTGAGTTGGCCCTGACCATGGCCAGCTGTGGTCATGGCAACTACAGGTGCCAATAGAGACGGAGAGAGAGGGGAAGAGATAGAGAGCAGCATTTGAGCTTCATTGAGGAATTTAAACAAAATTTCATAGACTGTGGCACGGACTCATAGTCGTCCTGCCTGGCAATTCAAATCGAAGCATATCTCTTAACTAAACTGTTTTAGATGTGCATCAGCTACTAACTAACTGGCCCAATGTACCTGCCTTTACCTGTGCCTTTGCCTTTGCCTTTTTTTTTGGCCACGTTACATTGATACAGCCACCTCTCCCTCTCTCTCTTTCTCTGTCTGAATATATATATACTTGTGTATATATAGCTTTATATATGCTGGCACGTATTTTTATCATGACTTTGGCCAAATGGGCGTGGCTTTGGCGTCTGCTTGAGTCGCTTAGCTTTGTGGCCTGCATGCAAATTTTATGTTTTAATAACAAGTCTCTGGCATGCAAGCGGCGCATATTTTATGCCAATTGCCGTGCCACGCTCCAGGCCAACAACAGCCAAAAAAGGTAGGCAAAAAAAGGAGAAAAAGAAAAAACGAAAAGCAAAAATAAAGGCACAGCAGCAGCAGCAGCAGCAGCCACGCCCACAGTTCGGCCTAAGGGATTTGGTTTTGTCTTCGCTTTTGAGTTTCACCTGTGTGTGTGTGTGTGTGTGGGTGTGTGTGTGGCCCAAAGCTGCTTATTTTTTTAACCAAACTCTCTGCCCTGTAAATCAGTCACGCCCATATTTGCTTAACCGTTAACACACACCTGCCCCACGCGCACCTCTCGTCCAGCTCGTGCCTGGTTAGAAAATATTTTTCTTGCCTTTTTTTTATGCTTATTTCTAATTAAGTTTTATTTGTTCGCATTGTTGCAGGCGCCAGGAGTTGCAACATTTCCAAGTAATATTAAAAAATATATAAGTAAATATATGTATGAGTATATATACAGTCTATATATATGTTTACCTTGCTGCCATGCAAATTGTGCGATGCGTGTCGCATGCGAGTGAAATGTAAATGCAAATGCGATGCGAATGCGAATGCAAATGCTGCATAAAATATGATTGCCACAATTATTCGTGTCCAGCCAGCGACAATGTTGCAAGTGCCACATTCGTCGTCAGCCTTTGTGATTGCTGTGCGGCGCGTGCGGCGCGTGCGGCGCGTGCGGCGCGTGCGGCCTGCTGCCTGCTGCCTGTTGTCGCCGCACAATGGACTGTGTCAACTGTTGAGCTGCTCGGCTGCTCGTGCTTGACAATTGCCAGAGTTTTAAGTCCGCTTTCTTTTTAATAATGCACACTCACTTATTCAAAAGCATTAACAGAGCAGGTGAGCGGGGGCGACCGAGAGTGTGCGAGAGATCTTAAGCAGCTCATAACTCTGCTCCATTAAGCGCCATCCAGCAGTCAGCTCGTCTTTGCTTTTCAACAGCAGCATGGCTCAGCAGCAGGCTGTCTCTGGCTCAGCTCAGTTAGCTAGTGACAAGGCCCAACTAACAGCTCTTATCAAGATTGATGTAGACTTTAAACCTGAATTTACCCCCTTGCCTTATGTCAGCTGGCCAGCTGCTTAGATCCATCATCTTTTGTTACGTCCTGAATGTAGCATTTCCAGGTCACTTAATCTTTCCTTGAGCATAGTCGCATAGATCGCACGCTTTAGACCAAGTTTTCTGACTGCTTATTGGCTCTTAGAATATTCTCTAGAAAGGTGAGAACCTCTCGCCTGAAGTTCTGGCAGAGTGCAGGAAAATGCTACAAGATAAGCTCGTTGGCAGTTGGCTAAAATCATTTTCCTTTCCTGATGAAGGAAGTTCGGCTGGCTTAAATAAACAAATTTCATAAACAGAAGAAAAATATTTGAATAAAAATTGAAATTACAATAAAGTAAAATCGTCTGATTACTTTGGCCTCTCATATATACTTACCCCTTTCCCAATTACATATTCATTGTAAATTTACTTAGTTCATCCCTAAAACTCTTATCATTTCAAGCCTTTGAGATTGGTGTCCGCTTGGGGCTCTTTGCCATCTTGATTTTGAATATTTGCAGCTGACGTGCGGCCCGCATACGCAGCTGGGCGTGGTCAGCAGCCCGCCAACTCACATTTCACTGGAATTTATTCCTTTATTTATTTTTAAAAATTTTTTAAATTTAATTTTTGCAGTTTTGTTTTAAGAGCTAGTAAAAAAAAGCAAAAAAAAGTTATCCTCCGACTGCTCAGCAGTTTTTAATGATGGTGGTGTTGACCTCGTAGTGGCACATGGGCTCTCTGCTGTCATTCTTGGGATTGAGTGAGTAGACAGTGCCGATCACTGTGTAGATCGCATTCGGCTGGTACATGAACTTCAGTATGGACGTATCCGGCGGCACCTGGATGACGTTCATCGTGTAGATGCCGCGCTTGAGCGGGCAGTCGAGGCTCATGTTGCTGCCGCCTCCAGATATTATCAGTTTGGCCGCATTATTCCAGGCGTTAACGCGCCGAATGTACTTCCAAAAGTCACATGTCTTGATCGTCGAGTTGTAGATCGTGCGAACTGAATCCGATCGTATGCCATTGCGCCGCTTCTTGGGGTTTTGAATGAAGATCAGATGCCACTGCGGCACGGGCACTTCCTTGAGCACCGTCGTCACCGACGACATCGAGTTGTTGTGCACGTGCAGTTTCATCGACAGCTTGTAGGTGGGCGTGTCCCACGAGCTGAAGTTTAGCAGCTTCATGTAGTAGCAATACTGAGAGAAGGAGGAGGAGAGAGAGAGAGAGCGGGAGATGAGAGTGAGCGATGAGAGAGAGAGAGATGAAAAGTGAGCATAATTAGAGTGTGGAAATTAAATTTAATAAATTTAAAAAAACATTTTATCTTATTTTTTTAATTTTTATACAATTTTATAATTATATTAAATTTAAAAAAAAATTAAAAAATAAATAAAAATAGAAATTTATTAAATATAAATTTAAATAAAATTCCAGATTAATTTTTTATATTTTAAATAATTATATTAAATATAAATTTAAAGACAACGGTAGCTTAATTTTTTATATTCCTATAAAGTTTTTTATATAAATAAATTAAATTGAATCATAAATGAAATTCCAGCTTAGTTTTTTTGTTTATTTATAAAATACTTAATAATTTCGAAATATTATTTATTTAATATATAGTAATCACTTTCTGTCTAAGAACAGTCTCAAACACTAGCTCAATTTTGATTCCTTGCCCTCGCAATTGCCTTCGCTCCTCCCGTAAGACTCACCTGCTGAGCCAGCTGGACAATGGCTAACAGTAGCAGAGATCGGAGCACACGTCTGTTGCAGTTCATATTGTACAGCCAAATGCTCGCGTTGGCAGTTAGGCCCGCTTCAGTTTGGGCTAATGTTTATTTAAATGATTTCTGATGCCGTTAATTCTATAATAATATAATGATAATGTCTCACTCACACAAATGTATGCTAAGAGAAAGAGAGAGAGAGAGAGAGAGAGAGAGGGCGAAATCACAAATTATAATTATAACATTTGACCTCTCACACAAACAAAAACTAAATACATAACGACAGATCTTTGTGTCGGATTTCGCATGGGCTTTGTTTGCTTGGGTCCTCAGTCAACAACAACAACAATAATCTGATTCAAGCTGTTAACAACATTTTGGGCAACGGAAATTTGTTTGCTTATCAACATCATCATCATTAGAGCTGCTTTACAGTTGTGCAACAGTAATTGTTAAACTTTTATTGTTGATTTAGCTAATTAGCTTTTGGCATACACGAGGATGACTAGCTAGCTGCCTGACTGCCTGGCTGCCAGGCAGTCTAGCTGACTAGCTGGCAGCTTAGATGCCACATCTCAAACACATATCCGTAACAGTTAGAGATTTTTCACACACCCACCCACATACATGTGTATATCCGTTATGCTTTATCCGGTTTCCGGTTCTCTGTTCGTATTGCTCGCTTCCAACTGGGCTCGAGCATGCAAAGTGTCGGCTGCTGTGACACCGCAACAAAAGCAAGCAACAAGAGCCGCAACAAGCATAACAACAATGACCGCTTACAGCTATCCAATGTCCTTTGTTGACAGACACACACACATACACAAATATATAAATATATATATATGTATATATGTATATATAGACGCACATTCCGCTTCGCTACAGTTCTCATATTTACTTACGGGTTATTTTCCAGCAAATATTTGCATTGCTTACCCGCAGCAGCGTCTATAACATTGGCTTTTCACAATTTACATTTTGCCCATTTCCCTGCTCTTTGGCACTTTTCACTTTTCCTAGCCTACTTTGCGGCTGTCTCCGCAGAGCTTGCTGTTAGCTTTTCGCGTTTATCAGTTTCACAACAACAACAATTACGTGTGTCTCTCTCTTAGGCCCCTCCCCTGCCAACCCTGCTGCTCGTGTTTGATTTATAATACAAAGCAACATCATAAAACTGCTTCACTCAATTTTCAATTTTCCCACACACATACAGAGGGGAGATACAGCATGCTAGAGCTTTCTTTACCCATTCTGAACAATGGCAGCCAATGCAAATGGCCGTCGTGTCGTTTGTCTGTTGGTTGTCTGGTTGTCAGGTTCTCTGGTTCTCTGGTTTGTTGGCCCAGATGATTGGACTCTGCTCTTATTGTTGCTTTCGCTGTTATAGCTGCCGCTGCCGCTGCTGCTGTTTTGCGTAACTTGGTTTTTGGCTTGTGTTACTTTGGCCATTTGTTTCGCTGCCCTTGTTACAAATTTGTGCCAAAGAGTTGAGCGCGCTGCGAGACTTCAGCTGAAAATTGCAAATATCATAAGACAGCTAAATTGAATCATATTTGTTTTGCAGCAGCGCACATCTTTTGGCTGTAAAAGTTTATGTAGCATACATGTGCTAACTGTCTGCTGTAGTAGTCGAGGGGCGGGATACGAATGTTGTGCCTAGACTAGTTGCTAATAAGATATATGAACTCTGAGTTTGTTCCATTGCCACATACGTTGGAGCCTCGGCAATAATATGAATTTGATGAAAGCTTTAAGCTGCTTTTCTGATAGTATAGAATATGCAGAAGCTTGCATGAGCTTTCAGTTAAATATTGAAAAAGCTTTTGCAATTACTTCTTTAAATCTGTTTAATCTGTAAGAAAGCTAATTTTAATTAATATATTATATAAATAAATATATTATATTATGTTATATTTAAAGCATATCTAGAGCGCTTACTCGTAATGTCATAGAATTGAAGTAAAAGCTTTAAAGTGCTTTTGTGACAATATGCGAAGAAAGCTTCTATAAACTTGTAGTTAAGTGTGTGATACAGACAAAGCTAAAGAAGCTTTGAAGAAAGCTTTCTGTATGAATGTGCTTTTAAAATACATTTTTAATACCAACTATGTTTATATTCCACTTCTATTTTAGTATATCTACAACTGTTTACACATCAATGCATATTTGCTAGAGCATCTCCACTGTGATCTAAGCTCAATCTATCTTTTATTGCTAGCAGGGATTATATGTCGTTGCCAGCTATCCTCTCTCTCTCTCTCTCTCTTTCTCACTCACTCTCTCTCTTTCTCTCTCTCTCTCTCTCTCTCTCTCTCTCTTCCTCTCTCTCTGGGTTTTTCTTGTCTATTACTTGGCTTTGATGGTCTACAGCTTTATTAGAGCTGCCCGCACAGCTGCCACCCCGGGCGCCATTCATTTTCGAGTGTAAAATTTATCTATTTGGGCTGCTTTTATTTCGCATTTCGCATTTTGGCTGCTCCGCAGTGTCTTGGCGCTTTGTTGCTGTCATTTTTGATTTGTTTCAATAAGCTTTTATGGGCTTTTAGTTGGTCGATTGGCGGCTCAAATTGTTGTTATGTGTTTATTTTGTTGATTTCGGCCCACGGCAGTGGCGGCCACTGATGTCAAAGCATATTCAGGACGCCATTTGAGTATCGAGCGGGGGCCAATGCGCCCGAAAGTATGCCGCATAAGTGCCCAGCCCTAATGCACATTTCGCTCGCACGAGAGCCAAGGACTGAGACCCCTTCAGTGGGTGTCTCGCTGCTCGCTCGCTGCTTATCGCTGCATGGCATGGGGGCCTTGAACGTTTTATGATTGCACTTTTCAGCAATAAAATAAAGTATTCACATGCACTAACACACACACACACACACACACATGCGCAGCTCACCCACATGGGCAGCTGCTTACGTACGTCGTCGCCATCATCAGCAGCAGCCGCAGGCAATGAGACTTGACACCAATCCTGAAACTTTAATAACCTCAGACAGTGCGCTGCCCAGCGCACATGCAATAAAACGTCTGCTGGCTCATAAAAACCAACCTACTAATGCTCATGCCTCATACATATATGATACGGCCACACGGCCCGTCCCGCCCAGTGCCCGCATCCTGCACAACTGGAAGCTGGAAGGATACAAACAGAGAGAGAGAGAGAGAGAGAGAGAGCGAGAGAGCGAGAGATGAGAAACAAAGTTCAAGCAAGTCGGGCGTGTCTGCTTCCTAGACACACTTGGCCACTCTTGACGCGATTCTTATGATTTCCAATTAGATTTTAGCCAACTAAGTAGCTCCAGGGAGATCGGGTATCTCTCGCCGCTCTCTAGTATAGCTCTTCAGTCGTAATCTCAGCTACTTACCAAATGTAACTGTCCGCAGCTAGAAAGGGTATTCAAGAGCAACAGCATTTCGAGTCGTTGGGGTCAGTGGAGCGGGCGGCACTGTCAGCTGTCAGCGCGTCGCCATTGCAGCTCATAAACATGGGGGTCGTCGCTCACTCTCTCTCTCTCTCTCTCTCTCTCTCTCTCTCTCTCTCTCTCTTTCTCTGTATATATATGTATGTAGAGCCAGCCAGCAGCTCAGCTCTGCTCAGCCCACTCCTAGGGCGGGCGCGCTGTCAGTTGTTGTTTGGACCATCGCGTCATATTTATTTCCAGTCATACGAATGCCTTGACATTGCCTGCATAATTGTTCAAGCTGATCGGACGTGTTCTGCCAACCGATATCGCTGCACAAATCGCAATTTCCCATATATATTTTATAAATGCATTGAAGTCAGCTTTATAGGACTCGAACAAGTTTAAGTTTATCCTCGATACTCGTGCTCTTCCACTTTGCAATTGACATTGATTTCGGGAACACTTTGCGATTGGCTGGCTAATTGCGCGCTTCATGCGCCAGTGGCTCAAGCCAAGCGGTTAATTGCACATGTGCAGGGCTAGTCTAGTTGGTCCTGGCTGGCTGGCTGGCTGGCTGGCTGGCTGGCTCGGTGGCTGGGTGGTGTCAGCCATTATCCCATCATTGGCTCTATATATTAATATATATGAATATCACGCATTCGCCACGTACGCCACTTCATTACATCAGCCTGTTATTGTTATGGCTGCTGTTGGCGTCGTTGCTGCTGTTAAATTCCCGCGTTGCCGTCAAGACAAAACATGGCCCATCAATCTCTGACAGGGCCTATGCAAAATTCGCCTTGCGTGTGTCTGTCTCAGTCTCTGGCTGGTTCCCCGGGGGCCAACGCCTATAGGGCACTCGTAAATTTCATTTAATCACTCGAACCTTCGACTTTGATGTAGTACGTAGAAATATTAAAGTCCGAACTGTCGGACTGTCGGCCATTTAATGGCCAGGCCCTCTAGCACACGATTTATTGGTGCCTGCCTGCTCATGAGCCAGGTGAAAAATTGGGTCAGTCGGGAGCCTCGCAACACTCAACACTCAACATTGTTGCCGTCGTCCGCAAGGTCAGCGCCTGGCAACTGCTGGCTGCTGCTGCTGCTGGCCTGTTGCTGCGAGTGCAAATTTATGTTGAGATTAATTGCAATGGCCACTGCAAAATGTGGCCGCCGCCAGCAACTTTAATTAGCAACAAACGTCAACAGGTCTGCGGCAAACAGAAACTGAAACTGAAAAAAGACATCCAGCTGCCTTCACGACAGCTCACGGCTGCTAAATGAAGCATTCAGGTTGAATTTTCCAACGCGAAGCATTCGCAGTTTGCAATTCGTTTCCAAGAATTGCCCATTGAAATGAAAATCGCTGCAGTTGCGCTTATCAATATGTTATGAGTGCGTGTGGCGAGCCTTGAAAGTAGATTAATTTCGCACGCTTCGTGAGCACCAAATGCAACAAGCATCATCCCATCATCCCATCATCCCATCATGCCAGCTCAACTTGAGCATTTGCCAGCTGCTCCACACATCTGTAAAAGTTGCTCAAGAAACCAAAGCAGAGCAAATCATTAGCCAAACACTGCGAGTTGCAGCAAGTTGAAGCGACTACAAGAAATTTACGTGTGTGGGTTTTAATATGAAGCAAGATTCCAGGAATCAAGCCAAGCTCGTGTGCTTTATGGCTTTTTAATACTTTTCTCAACTAGAGCACTTCCAACTGAGCTGCGCTGAGCTGAGCTGAACAGACAAACTATGTTTAGTTATTATTGAGACAGCTCCAACTCTGATATGAGAGTGACAGAGAGAGAGAGAGAGATAGACTCTGAAGCTTATAAGAAAAGTTTTATATCTGCATTGCATTTAAATCTAGTTGGAGTGCTCTTCTTTGCAGTCCCAAAGTCTGTAGGAAAAGCTATCAAATTTGCCTACTAAAAATAATATTTCTTGGAATTTAAATGATATCAATTCCAGCACAGCAAATGACTCAAGAGAATCCAACACACTCAATGCAGGCAAAGCTCAAGTCTCTTGCTCAAGTCTTACAGCTCATGAATGAGTATAAAAGCGCAGAGGACTCCAGAGAAAACATTTCAATCGTTCCAATATATTATATAGTAATTAGTGCTTATCAGCAGTTAGAGCGGTTGCTGGAATTGGATTTGTAAGAGCGGGAATCCGGATCTGCCTGTGCTTGCTCCAGCTGCGCTCGCTTTACCTGTGCCCACTCTCTGCAGCTGCAGCTGTGCAAATGAGTAATTGCGAAATTGAAACCAGAAACGAGCAAGCTCTAAATTATCATATTACAAATATTTCAGATCTAATAACAGCACATCCATCACACTTGCCCAATAGCATTCACTTGATGCTTCACTTACTATTTCTCATTGTGAAAAAGTATAATGAGAGCAGAACTATGTAGGCTTAAGGCAGTCGATGAAAGCTATATACTTGAACTTTAGTGCAACAGCTTACTAGAAAAAGCACTTACAAAAGCAAATCTAAAATAAGTTTGAATTTTATATAAAAAAGGATGTTTTCTTTGCATAGACTAAGAAGTAAATACAGATCCTTTTCAGTGAAACACGCTCGGTCAGTTGGAATTGCTTTTGCACTCAATTTCATTCATATGGCAAAAGCCTTCAATTATTCAGGCTCTCAAGTGCTTAAGCACATGCTTCGCTCGCTCTCCCTCTCTCGCTCGCTCTCTCTCGCTGTCTCGCTCACGCACATTGTAATGCTGTGTTTATTACAAAATTGTTCAGAAAATTTCCCGTTTGGCTAGATAACATGCGGCGACGTGCAATGCATATCCAAGTGTATCAGGCTTTAATTGTGATTGTTATCGATTTGCGTAGCAGCTGGAAGACAACGGAAAAAGTGTGGGTCGGAGATGTCTTTTCGTTTTCTTTATTATACAGATTTGATGGCCGGCCAGCTTTGGGCGTAGCTGCTGCTGACCAAGGCTTTCTCTCTGCAATAGTTTTCCAATTACTGGCCGGCACACACAAGTTATACAAAAGCACAAAACAAAGCAGAGCCGAAACTATTTGGCCAAAACAAATTGTATATAAATTGAAAGTTTGCCCACCTTTTTCCATGCACCAATTTATTGAAGTATTTTATTTCGGCTGCAATTTCTCTCCGCTGCTGCTGCTGCTGCTGAAAGAAATGAGAATAAATACGAACAATGCATCCATAAATCCATTTAAAATGTGCATAAATCTGTGCAGAAAAGTTTGCGAGATGCAGACCCAAACCCAGGCCAGAAGGAGGACGAGGGCGAAAGGAACACAAAGTTTTAATCAGTCGCTGGGCCAGTGTTGGCAAGTGCCGCGCACTACCCAACACTGGGCCGCATAATTTGCCATTAGCTTGCGGCCGACACGCCCCGTAATGCGGCCCAGCATCTTCGTCCACTTGATTATGCGCTCAAACTGTTGTTTATGTTTATGGAAATTATTTCGCAACTCTCCATACGTCACACGCCTCCTCTGTCCCAGCGGCCCTCCCCCCTCGTCCCCCACTGCGTCCACACTAATGTGGCCCTTCGGCGGGCTTAGCCCCATTTTATGTACTTAATTATGGGCTCTGACTTTGTTGGCTCTGCTGCCCGCCCACATTAGACGCTGCTCACTTATACTATGTGCACAGCTCAAACACTCGCATGTATATGTACGTGTACTAGATTTTCATTGAAAATAGTTGAATCACGTTTTATTGAAATAGAAATATGCAGTTAAGAGTTGGTGAAAAGAGGAAAAGCTGTGGCTTACCACCTGGGTAGATCAGCATCTAGGTTTATATAGCAGTTAGTGATATAAAATGCTAAGCAGGGCTGCTCTGATCCTCCTCATCCTCTTGCTAGTCCTTTCTCGATGCTGCTTCATGCATTTTGAGGCGCTAGTCACATAGGATTCTAGGCATCTATCTATCTTCTAGCTTATTCTCTTCGTCTTTCGGCTCCTTCTCCTCTTTTTCCTTCTCTTACCTTCTGATACTTCTGCTTCGCGTGCTTCTCTCTCCTCTCTTTTTCCTCCTCCTCCTTTCGTCTTCTCTCTCCTCTTCCTCCTCATCCTCCTGGTCCTGCTCATCTCTCCTCCTCCTCTCCTCTTCCTGTCTCCCCCTCCTCTCTCCTCCTCCTCTCTCCTCCTCCTCTCTCCTCCTCCTCTCTCCTCCTCCTCTCTCCTCCCCCTCTCTCCTCCTCCTCTCTTCTCTCTCCTCCTTCTCTCTCCTCCTCCTCTCTCCTCCTCCTCTCTCCTCCTTTCTCCTCTTTCTCTCTCCTTCTGCCGCTCATCTAACTCCTCTTCCTCCCATTATTAGTCTTTCATTACCGCCTTTAACATGTCCCTTCCTCCTCACACCTACTTCTCTTCTTACTCATCCTCCTCTTCCTTCATCTTCTGTTTCTCATGTTTCTTCTCACTTTTCTGCTCTTATCACATCATCCATGTGTCTTTGTATGTATGAGTCTCCTTTCATGCAATTCCTACTCAACGGACAGCTCAAAGCCTTTATTACTCAATGCCGATCATCGATGAATCACTGAATATATATATATATATATATATATATATATATATATATATATATATATATATATATATATATATATATATATATATATATGTATATATATATATATATATATATATATATAAATACTATATATATACATATATATATATCTTAAGTATACAAATTGATTTTGTTCCGTGTAGCTGCTGCACTTTATAGCGAACAAAGATCTGAGCAACTCCAAAAGTATTTCAATAACTACAAACTATAAACGCTCAAAGTCAAACATGAACTTGTGCAAAATATATAAAATTATTAAAATTTCACACACGCACACATGCATGAATTTTACTGATATATATGTGTAATATATATATATATATATATTTTATATGTATGTGTATAGTAATCTTATATGTGTATAAGCATGCATGGAACAGCAGCTTGAATGCAAGCAGAGCTCAAGCAGCTGGCTCATTATTACACTATATAACAGCTGTGTATGTGTATAGGTGTGTGTGTGTGTGTGTGTGTGTGTTGCCTAACGGAAAAAGGGGCCTGCCTTCCTGCCTGCCTGCCTGCCTGTTGCCGATTGCATTTCAAGTTTGCTGCTGCCCATAGATATTACAATAAAGAGCAGCCAGCTCATTGTTGGCCTTGGCCATGATTGCGAACGGCTTGTTTGTTGCTGCCCAAATCCAAATTCAAATCCAAATTCAAATCCAAATCCGAATCCATTTTCAATGCACAAATTCTCGATGCTAGCTGACATGTGAAACTGGAGCTGTGCACTGGCGCATAATTATCCCGAATTTGCCAGCAAATTCAATGAGATTTCCAGCACGTGTGCCGCCGACGCGCACAAACGAGAAATCGAACTGAGTTGGCCAATTAGAAGCTGTCGCAGCGACAACCCGTTAACAACAACGAGCCCGACTACCATTCAGCGCCGTTGCCTAGCAATTCCTGGCAGAGCTGCTAGTCTCTAAAGAAACTAGAGCCTCTCCATTCAATGGCTCTGCTAGTAATGGCATTCTGTGGTATTGACTGGATATAAGTCGGAATATCATATTATGTTAATTGTAAGCCAGCGCAAGCTCTTTAAACATTTTACAAATTAATAAAATAATATAATTAGCTATAGGCTGGAACTTCAGAGAAATAAGGTAGATACGGAAGAGTGCGCTAGTGGGAACCGCTAGGAGATGGAAGAGTTGATACAATAAGCATTTCAGGCATCTGTTATGCCTGCATAATAATGAGTTATTGCAAGAAAAAGTTAAGCTCATATTGGGTATGGTATTGAGGAGTATATATCTTAAATTTCAAGTCTCTAGCTTTTGTAGTTTACGAGATCAATGCATTCACACGGAAGGTTAGATGGGCAGACAGGCCCACAGACAGCCAACTCGGGTTATTATTTTGATCAAGGCCTTCAGCCTGTTGCATAGGCTTTCACACAACCCATATACCCCCAATGGGCTTAGAGTACGCCGAGTTTCCCCATTATCCTTGCCTTTATCCTTGGAACACTTGTTTTACACTTTTGTTTTTAACAATTTGTTGTCTCGAGCCTTGGTTGCTGTTTGTCAAATGAATGCAATTGACTAGATGAGGCATAGCCGCTGTTCTCAATAAAATACACAAAATAGAAATTCTGGATTCTATGATATTTGTGCTCTCAGCTATTCCGACATCTTGCCAAATTCATTATTTGCGAGGACCACACTCACGAGCACTTGAAAAAAAAAATATATATAAATATATGTAGAGTGTGTGTGTTGAGGTGTTGGAGTGTGTGAGTTGAGGTGTTGCTTCGAACCGCTCGAGTTGAAAATTGCCGCACAACTGAACCGAATTGCAGGCGAGTCAATGGAAATTTGTTTCGATTGCTTTGTTTGCTCTGAGTCTCCTCTCTCAGTGTGTGTGTGTGTGTGTGTGTGTGTGTGTTTATTTGTGTGTGTTTTTTTCCATTGCTCATTGCGTGAATTGGCTGCTTTCTTTGGGCATTGTTGTTGCTGTCGCTGCTTAAAAATTGATTAACGCTTTGCCTATAACAAGTTTCAAATTACCAAAAGGCGTCTAACTGACGCTCAGCAGCGACTTCGTTGCCAAGTCCGAGTTCCACTTGTTAGTTTCTTTTCTCATTTTATTTCATTTGTTATATGTGCACAGCAATTTAGCACCTGTGCGGCGCTGCCTCTCTCTATGTGTGTGTGTGTGTTAGCATTTAGGCGTATCTGTAATTCTTGGCTTGTTAAAGAATTTCTATTGATGATTTCTGGTTTTCGGGCCACTCGCCTAAATGACTTCCCATTGCCACTTGGCCGTGTTTATTGCCGCAACTATTTAACACTCACTGGCCACACACTGTAGCCATGGCCAAAGCGGGCATATTAGGTGCCCCATCGACTCTATCTATGAAACTGAGCTCAGCTTTGACTTGTTTTCGTTCACATTTGCTATTTACTCTGAACAAGGCATATATACTATATATCATATCTGTATATATCATGTCTGTCTATCTATTTGTGTACACCTTTTGCCAGCCTCATGTTAAATGCCCTAATTTCTCGGCCAGATTGGCCCTGTGGCCGCTGACGTCGCGCCGTCAGCTGCCGCTTTAGCACCTCGGTGCGATTTGTTCAGCTTGTTTATGCTACACTCCAGAGCTCCATAGCTACTGATGCGATTTGCTGGGCACTGTCACTATGACGCCCGCGCCCACGACCACACCCACGCGCTGTCATTTAGGCCGGTGTCATAATTGCAGGCAATATCTGTGCGCCCTTAAACATCGGCTGAAGATTGAGCTGCGGCGGCTGATGCTGAAGCTGATGCTGATGCTGATGCTGATGCAGCGGCAGCTGAACCTAATGCCTAATATGCTGGCACTTGAGTGGCTGCCAGACGCAGAATACGGCTCGGTCGATGTGTAATGGCTGGCTCAATGTGCCTAATGTGCGCAAATCATCAAGGATGTCAAATACAAACAGACTAACACCCCCCCACACACACACGCAGTATAAGTAGATACACACGCTCAGACATGCGTGTTTGTATTTATAAATGAGTACAAGCGAGAGTTCATGTGTGTGTGTGTGTGTGTGTGTGTGTGTGTGTGTGTGTGTGAGCACTCATACACATACATTTATGGGCAGCATATCATCCGCTTATGAACTTCAGCCAGGCACATGTTTCGCTAAATCCTGCGAAATTCCGCTTAAAATTACACTTCAAGCCGTTCAGAATACAAGATCAGGCCAAAGCCAACTCGCGAGTTCTATGCGAAATGCGTAGATACTTCGCGATGTATGCAAAACTTCTGGTTCATAGATGCAAATACCCTATAAGTGCCTTAAGAGGGCATAGGGGACAGCGGAGTTGGTTGAGGTATAGAATGAATTGTTGAAATAATGCTAACTACTCTGAGTAGTTGAGCTCTGTTAATCTTAACAAAGAACTGTTGACATACATATATTAACATACATCTGTTAACATACATCTGTTAACATACATCTGTTAACATACATCTGTTAACATACATACAGCCACATATCGAGCTGCACATCCAAAAGAACTTCAGCTATAGGGTATCTATACTTATGTACAGGGTATCTAAACGTCAATCAGTACTTTTAGTAATCACACAAATCGTGTGCCCAAATTATAAGTCGGGCGTCTTATGCAAAGTCGATAAAATAAAGCCAGCTGGAGGCGGGCACGAAAAGTTTCAATAAAATGTTGTTAAATATTTAAAAGCAACGCCGCTTTTCCGGTAACCATACGCCGCCCCACGCTTGGCTGGTGCGTGCTTGTCGATGCTTAGGAAATAGCAAACACGAAATTCATAAGGCAAACAAAATGAAATGTCGGTCAGCAGCTGCCGAGGATGTGAGCTCGGGCAACTTTGGGTTAACTTCTGGGCTGCGCTGGGGGCCAGCACAACAATGCCCCGTGGCATACTTTCAGGCGGACGGCAGCCATATAGAAATAAAAAAAAGTAAACTGAAACAAAAGCACAACTGTACAAAAAAACGACTGGAAGAAGAAGAAAAAACAATGGACAGCGCAAACACCTACCGTGTCAAAGCAGTGTTAAATGCAGGCGCAAAAAGCCATTAATAAAATGTCAAATATGTCGAGTCGGCTGCCAAATTGTCTGCCAGCATTATTGAATGCGGAATACAAACGGCTCATAAAGGGTTTAGCTGCGGCAGAACAGTGTAAACCTTTTAGAGGCGCTGCGAACGTGGCCCAAAGTGCAGCGAGAAATGTTCATGCCGAGCGCCTCATATAGTCGAGGCAATCAAATCTCTGATGCAAATTACATTCATCATGTGCTAATCAAGGCGTCTGCTATTTCGGGCTCTGCAGTCACTTTCAATAATTGTGAGGCGCAAATGAAACGCAACGTTTCGCTTGGCTGCCCTTTTGTGGCAGACGCAAATCGATGGCGACACTAAAATTTCACACTTAACCTGCTCCACTAGCCGAGCCAGCAGCAGCAGCAGCAGCAGCAGCATCGGCAGCGGCAACAACTTGGCATCGATTCACTCGATTGAAGCCTTTGGCCGATTTTCAAGTATGCAGAATGCGGCATACGGCAGGCGGCATGCCGCAGCCCTGGGACCGTCTGCTTCAGCTCATGTTTGAGCATGCAACCTGCCAGCTCTTGAGCACTCGCAAGCCTTTCATATATTTCGCACACACTCTGATTGCTCTGAGTGTTGAGTTTTTGCTGCTGCTCCCAGTTTTGGCCCGGTCACAGCTTCCGTGGCTTACGGGTAGTGAGAGAAAGGCGGTCAAGAGTCAGCGCTTAAATGAACTATATTCAAATATATATATATATATGTACATATATACACCTACATATGTATATCTGGAAGCACTTTCAACAATTGTAAAATATATTTAATGTTCAAGCTGAAGTAACAAAAGCTTTGAAAATTAAGGTAAATTGAGCAAATTGATAAACATAAATATGTAAATAATTTTAAAATAAAAAAATATTTATTTTCTTATTATTATTAATATATATATATGTGTTTAAATAGTTTATATTTTGGTATAAAATAATTTATTTATTTTTATAAAATAATTATAAAATAAATGCATTTATATGTATTCTTTTAATTTTCTTTGTTTATATAAATATTTGTGTATATTTATATATTTTTTGTTGTATATTAAATATATATGTTTATTTTTTTTTACATTAATTCTCCTGGCTCAGTTCTGTTTACTTTGCGCCCTCAAATCGCTGTCAGTTCAAGCTGTTGCTCCAAAGTCAATCATATATTTTTGTTAACAACAATGCCCTGATTAAGCTCTTAAGTAGCTTGGCCTCAACTTTTCACTTCTTTCCACTTCTCACTCTCACTCTGGCTCTGGCTCTGGTTCTTGGGCGAGTGCAACAGCCACACTAATATATACAATCAATTTGCCATCAGAGCTCATGAGGGCGGCCCAGCAGTGAGGATTTTTCTTTTCAGGCCAATTTTTCGTCACATTTTCGTTTCTTTCTTCTGCTGTTTCGTCTTTTGTTTGTTTGTTTCTGGTTTCTGTTGACGTTTCTTGAGAGTTTTCACCCTGCTCCGGCTTGGGTTGCGTTCATTGATAAAAAAAAAGCAAGAAGAAAACGAACGCTGGAAAATTGTTTCTGTTGGCCCGCTTGTTGTTATTGTTATTGTTATTTTACTGTTGTCTTTTGCACGTCCAACCTCTCGACACGTGTCCACGTGGCCCGTGCGCGTATCGAAAAGGAAAACTTTTCCCATTCGCTTTCGGGCCTTTCGCCGAAATCATTTGATTCCCAAGTTTATTTTCAACTTGCCTTTCACTGACTTTCTCCCACAACTTTCGCCCGAACTCGGACTCGGAATATCTGGCGCAATGTTTTGCATTTAAATATCCTTTTTGGCAATTTCAATAGCATTAGTACTCGGTTAACTTGCAGCCGCCGCCCCTCCTGTTACCTCCGCCTCCCCTTAGCTGTTTCTTTTATCATTTTTCGCTCCCGCCCAAAACGTTTCGTGTTTATTAATTTCCCCAACAGCTATTAGCTGCAACAAACCACTTTTGGCACTGACAAATAGCGGCAAATTATGAAGTTCCAGTTCTGCCGACGACGAGCAGCCAATCCGACGACCCGTGCCCGGAAATGACCCACTGCCAAAGCAGTTCACAAACTTCGTCCTCTCCTCTCCTCGGGACACCGCAAAAAAGAAAACAAACTTTTTGGGCAATTTCTTTTTTTAGCTGCGCGCCAACAATTAATTGAAATTAACATATTTTGCTTTTATTTAAGGCAACTTATCAGGCGAACCGCGCCACCCGGCACGGGCGGCCAAAGACCATTTCAACCCAACCTTTTGTGGCCCTGCTACCCCCTGCTCCTACCCCACCATCAGCCGACTCCCCAGCCCCTGTCGCGCTCATATTTAAGCTGTCATGTCGATTTCCATGGCTGAATTTCTCTGCAGCGCAAAAGTTTTAATTTTTTGAAGTTCTGGGCATACTTTCCACACAGGCGTCAACTTTGCAGCCCATCGCCGCCAACCCCCGTCCTAGGCTTGGGCAGTAGTCGAGTCTATGCGGTGTGGGCGTGGCAGCTGTTACGCATTTCAATCAGCATTAAGGGACGTTTGGGCTTCGGCTTGGGCACTGGCTTTAAAGCAGTTCATATGTTTTGTGATTGGCTATCGAGCTTGGTTATCGATAAATGTGTATATCGATAAATGTTTGCTTGATGCAGCTGTCCTAGTTATCGGGCGGGCTCGGTCATCGATTATCGAAGACTTCGTATAACTAACGATTTGAAAATAGTTATCGATATTATTAATCGATAAATTGTTTTTTTTTTTTAATTCTAAGCAGTTTTGTTGGACTCTTATATAGCATGGTTTTTTGACACGTTCCTTTTATTATCTATAAAATTAATATCTTTAATCGGTCAAAGCTCAAGCTCAGCTCTCTTAAATCTTTAAAAGCTCAAAATGCAAGCATAAAGCTCTGTAAGATGTTTTTCTTGGGCTTCTGATCGTTGATCAGACACCACAAACATTTAATGAGCTTTTAGCTTTCATATGTCATAATCACGCAGTATTCATTGCTGCCTATTATAGCAAATGAATCAAAGCAAATTTGATAAGCTCGGTCTATGCCGTCTCTTATGCCGTTCAGCAAATTGATTGAGCTTTCGCTGGTGGTTTCTATAGACCGCCTGCCACAGTTTCAGCAAACAGTTCACGCTTCAGCTGGGGCAGAGATTCAGCCAGCGCAAATCACAATTCTCGGCGAATACGCTAACTAGCTGGCTGAGTTGAATGGTTGACTGGGTTGGCTGGCTGGGCTGGCTGGGCTGAGTGGGCTGTGTTGGCAGACGCCATTTCCCAGGCACCGCAACTCCCATATCTGAGGTCTCGGGTGCATGTTGTGGACATTGCTCATACGCCAGCGACTCCCCAGTCGCCCTATTTGCTCGCGCTTGTGTTGGCTTTGTAGTTAGTATTTAGTTTGTGTTATTGTTTGCTGAGCTCCTGTTGTGCTCCCTCTGCCCTTTATGGAAAATTATACGAAACTTTTAACTTAGTGTGCTCGCAGCTTAGCAATTATGAGAGGCCAGGCCACGGAGTGGAAGAGGTGCGCGCTGCGTGGGCGAACTATATGCTTGTATTAAGTGCGCGCTCCGCGCGCTGAGCATTTGATTTGCCTTTTAAGCGAGCTGCGAGGCAGCACAGGCCAATGATTGCATTAGAGCAAAACTGAAAGCGCGACGAAACAAGACGAAGGCTGAGACTATGGATCGCAATTGGTTTATCGGCTAGAGTAGTTCCTCTATATAGAGCCTAATCTAATTGAATAAGACTTTGCCATGACAGCTGCCCATTCAGATGCGAATCAACGAGCGGCGCATCCATTGCTGATGTTCGACTCTGCAGCGGCCGCCTAAAAGTAGGCAATGCTTTGCTGGTTGCCATTCGTGCTTAAAGAGGTGAAAGCAATCTGTGCTGTGTGCGCGCCTGTTACTCGCCAAGTATTTTAGCGCGATAATTACGCGCTACTCAAGTTCCGGGCCGCTACCTATAACGGCACCAGCAGCGCGTGGGCGTGGGCGTGGGCGTGGGCGGCGAGCGCAGAACGGAGAGTTAGCCCATGAGTACTGCGCGTCGGTTGAACTTTCGGCATTTCTGTGGAATTCAATTTCAAAGCTATATCATTTTCATTTAATTTCACGCTTTCAATTTGCCAACCGAGCGACGACAACACGCACACACACACACACACACACACACACACACACACACACAGCTATAACAACTAGTGCTGCTTGTTGGAGGGTCTTGTGGGCTATCCTCTTTAGAGTGCCGTTCCACGTATCCGTCCTTTGCCACAATTCCTTTCACTGCTCTCTATGTGTGTGTGTATAGCTCCCTCTCTCTCTCTCTCTCTCTGTGTGTGTGTGTGTGTAGATGACCTCGCCCGCGCCTCGCCGTTGGCGTGCCATAATAGATTTTTGCACCTATTGTCTGTAAAATGAAACCGTAACGAGCTACTAAAATCGCTGATACCCTCAGCGCGCATGTGGAGCACACACGTTTTGCTTTACTTTTTGCCATCCATCAACATTGATTGACAGCCCATATTTGACTGTATATTCCCTCAATATTTTTTTTCGGATTGCCTGCAGATATTATGTTCGCATGCGATATACCCCACCCCTGGCAGGGTGTGCTGCGTGGTATTGCAAGTGCATTGCTTGATTGGATGCTCTTTTGATTCAATTTCTATTTTCGGCTGTGCGTTGATCTCGCCCACACACAGAGGTCCAATGAAAACGCTTTCTATTCACTTACTTTTCAGCCAGAAAAGTTTAGCTGCAAGTTTCAAAGGGCTCGTCTCATATTCATGAATTGTTTTATAAGTTGTTGGATATATATACATATATATATATATATCCTTTTATTTTCATTTCAGCTTCCTTTCATTTTGCAGAAGTTAGTCCGAAGTAAATTCAATTTTAAAGCTACCCTAATAAAGGCAGCAGCTGTGCGTGTGTGAGTGTGTGTTGGTGTAGGGGACTTTCAAATTCAGTTATTATTGAGTGGGTGAAAGAGGTGGTTGAGGGCTGTCTGGAGGGTGTTTGGCTAAATGATGATGAAAACTTAAATACTTTACATTATGAAAAACTAACGTAATCAATTCTTGCTCTCTCTCTCTCTCTCTTTTTCTCGCCCTTTGGGTTGTTTGGTATTTGCCCGCACTTTGGTTAATTACAATATATAGCAAAAACTTTGATTAATTAAAAGTAAAGGGAAGCGCGCAACAATAAGAGCAACGCCAACAACAACAACAACAAAGCAACTCGCACCACAAAAGCAGCTCGATGTCGAGGAGCGACAGGCAACTCTTCGTGGAGTTTTTGTGCGTTAGCCTTGCTCGCCCGTTAGCCAAGGACACCATTCAATAAACAGCAAAAACGAACAAAGAACAAGCTGACATACAAAGGAGCAAAAACAGAAGGCAAAAAATAAAAAACAAAAACAAAAACAAAAGAAACTTAAACAAATTTCCAGCAAATCATCGAAATGGAATTGAGCATCGGAATTGCCAAGCATTTAGCGAGCTACAACAACAGCAGCAGCAACAGCCACAGCAACAGCAACAGCAACAGCAGCAGCAGCAACAACTGCAACAGCAGCAGCAGCAATAGCAATCAGATCTCTATGACAAATTATTCGAAAATTGTGTTGAACAATCGCTGCAACAAAGACAACGACATACATCAACTAAGCAACAACAGCAGCAGCAACATAAGCAACAATAGCAATAGCACAACGATTCCGATAGCAGAAATAGCAACAACAGCAACAACAGCAACAACAAGAACAACTACAGCAACAGCAACTTCAAACATTAGTAACCAGCTAGATCAAGCAACCGATAGACAAGCAACAACAGCAACAGCAACAGCAACTGAAGCTGCAACAGCAACAGCTTTAAAAGCTGCAGCAACCGTCCATCAAGCAGCTGTCAGCCTCGGCAACAACTCGAACAACAACAACAACAACAACAACTACAACTAAATTGGCAATAGAAACTGAAACAACCTAACAAGCAGCAGCCAAACAACCGGCCAGAACAACAACCACCCAGCAACAACAACAACAACAACAACTAACAAGCAACATGCAACGGCTACGTACAACATTCACGCGTTCGCGCACGCCAACTGGCGCCGAGATGAAAATGCAGAATAGCCTCGAGGTGCCCAAGCAGGTACAGAGCAGAGTTGTATGTCGATAAATTATCGATGAGCGTGTTAGAGAGTTATTTCTGACTCAAAATTAAGCTATCGATAATTTATCGAACAGTTTTTATACATATATATATATCCGCCCATCGACATGTGAATATGTATTCCTTATCGATAACTATTCATATGTTATCGATGATTTTGTGTTGTGTTATCGTTATGTTCTGTGCATGTTCCACTTATCGTTTTGGTTTTAATCGATTTGAAATTTATCGTTTATCGAGCGTTCTTTACCTATGCAAAGCTTTTCTTTTACTTATCGATAACCTGCAGCATACTAATCTCAACCAATAGCAGTGCTGCACGTTCGATAACTTATCGATTATCTTTTAGCTTTCGTTCTTGTTTCTGTGCTTTTGTGTTGTGCCCTTCCTGCCCTCGACCTGTTGGTGTCTCTTCTCTCTTCATATTGAGCAGCCATGTTATACATTCTCTCTCTCTCTCTCTCTCTCTCTCTCTGTCTCTCTCTCCCTCTCTCTCCGCTCGTGTTGTTTATCCGTAGGTGCGCTCTGCCTCGTTCGACGAGATGCAACTGGAGGCGCAGCGCATGTCCGCGCACCTGCTGAAGCAGCAGTCGTCCTCCTCGGCGGACGAACGATCATCGGAGGGCGGCTATCTGCAGGTGCCGCAGGCAGCGCATGCGCAACGTTCGCACAGCTTCGACTCGGCGGCCGCCTCGGTGGGCAGCGACGATTCGGGCGCCTTTCTGGAGGTGCCGCGACGCCTGAAGGCGCGACGCAGCTCGTCGACCAAGACGCCGCCGCCATGCATCCATTGCTACTACGTGGAGCAGTACGAGAAGCAGATGAGCGCCGAGCAGCGCTACTTCATTGACCATCGCGAGCTGACAACGCTCAGCTACAGCAACACCAGCTCCGAGGCAAGCGACGACGAGGACATAACCGAGGCGCTCGAGGACGATGACGAGGATGAGGCGGACGGCCCGACCGAGGCCGATGCGGAAGCCGATGCGGATGCGGATGGAGATGGAGATGGAGATGGCGATGCCTGCGTTGAGGCGGATGCCAGTGGGGGCACAGAGCTGGATGATGACGCGGCCGCTGAGATGGACATACGCATGTCCAACCTGAGCATGGGCAGCAGCATCGAGGAGTCCCGGGCGCGCCTGCCAAGGCAGATGCGTCGCCACACGATCGGCAGCTCGGTGACCACCTCCGAGGACGAGGGCCTCGAAGGCTCCGACAACGGCTCGCCGCACTTCGGCAACACGCTGCTCCCGCCGCAGCCGACCACGCCCTGCGGCATCACGTTCACGCTCTCGCCCACCAACGGCGACTATCCGCCGTTTCCGAGCTATGCGTTTCCCATTGACCCCACCTCGCCGCCCATGACGCCTGTGACGCCCACGCCGTCGTCAGCATCTGTGGTGCGCTCCAGCCCGCTGCTGGAGCTGCCGCCGTCTGCCACCGGACACGTGCAGCTGAGTGCCACAGCAGCCGCCGCAGCTGCGGCCCTGACCCTGCCCGCCGTCGGCAACAGCGGCGGCACCACCATCAACGCCAGCACCATATGCATCAGCGGCGACGTTGACGAGTCCGGCGTGGCGATGGGCGTGCCGCCGGGTCGGGCCAGGCGCCGGTCCATTTCGCGGCAGGAGGCCATCTTTGTGGAGCCGACGGGCAACTCGCTGGAGAACGTGTCGCACGAGGAGGTGGACAACACCAAGTCATCGGTGGACACCGCTGACTCCCTGGACGAGGCCTCCACCATGGCCACCTGCGGCTCGCCAACGGCGGCCAATGCAGCCGCTGCGGCAAACGCTGCTGCGGCCGCCCATCATGCTGGCTTCGTGGTGCGCGACATTTATCTAACTGTGCCGGATCTGAAGCGCGATCGCGCCGCCTCGGTGGACTCCTGCTTCACGAAGCTCTCGTCGGGCGGCAAGACCGAGGAGCTGCAGCCCTCCGACGACGGCTGCTTCCTGACCGTGCCCAACATCAACGCAACTCGCTCCCGTTCCGTGGACATTGTCCTGCCCACCGACGAGCAGGCGCGCTACAAGGCGCTCGCCATGACAGGCAGCGGAGCGGCCTCTGGCCTCTATGCGGATGGGTAAGGCGCTCTCTCTTATATCGTTTGTTTGTTTGTTCTTTTCGTGTTGTCCTCTATTTGTTTCTGTTTTGATTCTGTTTCGATTGTTTACTAAATATTTATTCCTTGAAATAACAAAGATATTTATCGATATATCGATAAATTAACAAATGCTTAAAGCAAGGCAAATTTTGAAATGGAAGATGATCCATTAAGTTGTAGATTAAACAATTCATTATCGATTACTTATCGATACATATCGATATGTTGACTTACAGCATTTATTTCCATTCTGAATCTAATCAGCTTAGCTGAGCCCGATTTCCATTGTCATCACAGCTCTACACGTGTTTGCCCATGTGACGAGTGCGTGTGGCTGGGGGCGAGCTCCTGCGGCTTTAAGCCTAATTAGAAAAAAGAGGCTCGGTTAACTGGGAAGCAGCAAGCCAGAGCCGCATTTCATAATTCACAGGCGGCGCACGGTCATTGACTGGACGGCCGGCTGTGCCGGCAGTCAGAGCACGAGGCACACACACACACACATACACACAGGGTGTTTCGGCTGACGCATGTATAAATTATGGCGGCTGTGGCTGAAAAAGCGACTCGGCCAAGCGATTTCCTTGAATTACAACAAAAGTAGCTCATAAATAACATTCAAACAAAGTGTCCTGTTGCCCAAAATGACAGCTAAACGAACAGGATGAACGGACAGACGGACGGACACTCGACTGTACGCCCGTATAGCCAGATACGAGTCCGGACAGCTCGGACAGCTCGGACATCTCGGACGGCAACCGCTTCACGCTGAGTGTCGCCCGAGTGTGGCCAATTGTGGGCAATTTGTAAGCGGGCGCAATGTTGAGCTGTTGGGGGCGTGGCAGCCGCTGTTGCCAAATATGGTTAAGCCGTTGTACAAACTTGTTTAGATAGATTGATGATTATGAGTTTTGCGACAGGCATGCAAGTTAATCAGCCTGAAAAAGACACAACTTTCTGATGGATAGCCAAGTTAAACGGCTAGTAATTTTTTTATATTTATTTATTCTTTGCTCTTGCTCTCTCTCTCTCTCTCTCTCTCTCTCTCTCTCTCTCTCTCTCTCTCTCTCTCTCTGTCCCTCCTTTCTGGACTTATCTGGAAAAGTTTTGCCAGCACATAGATTTTATACTTTTGACTGAACCGCAGTTATCGCATCAAATCACAGCTGCGTCGAGTGCGTCGAGGGCAAAGAGCTCGCAGCTTTAAGTGAGATTAATTGTATGTCGAGCTGCATATTAGGAAGCTAATACTAGGAGACTAGTAAAGCTTTAAGTGGGGAAGGGATATATCGTAAAAGTGCAGAGAACTATATTAAAGCTCAGGGATAGATGAATAGTAAGCCAGCTACTCTCGAAGCACATTAAAGCTACTTAAAAGCTCTCCTATCTATCTAGCCAAATGAAAGCTCATGCGTGAGCTGCCTTTAAGCTCCCTACTCTAGAGCTTTAATCGTCACTGACTCTGCTTTAATAATTGCTGCTTTCTGCGCGCTTTTGTTTACGCATTTGTTTTTTCTTATATTATTTCCATGTTTAATACTTGACTGCCCATTTTCAGCTTAATTTTGATTAATATCCCCATAATATGCCCAATGCTTGCTCAAATTTACTAAGATTTCTCTTTCATCTCCATTGCAGGTACGTAAATATCATGGTCAACTGAATTTATATTGCCCTTAGCCCAGCAGAAACCACAGTCAATTTGCACAGATAAGTATTGAAAGCCGTTAGCCCTAAGCCAGGCCGAAAGAACAAGAAGCAGTTGAGGCTGTGGGTGGGGGTGGGGGAGAGATGCCACTCGGTATTGTATTTACACACGAGAGATTTCCTTTTTAATTTCCGATTCATGTGGTTACGTGGTGCACGAGCATCTATCGGGCAGAGTATCATCCTACCCTACGATGTTCATTTATGAGCGGATTTCTATATAAATATTTTCTCATGTTTTTCCTCATTTTGCTGTTGTTGTTGTGGGGGGTCTATTAGCAGGCAACTGGCTTGGGCCCCCAAGCGGATGCCAATGGCCATCATAAAGTTGATTTTTGATTTACGATGTCCAAGCGTGACATGTTATTGTCTATCTGCACCAACCGCCGCACCACCCAGTCCCCCAGCTATTAACCGGCCAATGATATGTTTAATTTTTTGACCTTTTGCTCAATAAAATGGAAAATATTATAAAATCATTCAATCATGCGGCGCATGTCGACATTGCAGCCGTTCAGCCGACCGACCAGTCAGCCCGCCCGCCCGCCAGTTGACCAGCCATTTAGTTCTTCGCTTTTTTTTTTTTTTGGCTGCCTCGATTTCCTTTTTTCGGTGGCTATATGCGGCTCATTCATGCGATTTCGACGGCCATCATTGTGGCTGCGTTTTTTTGTTACGCTCCCTTGGGCAGGCCAAGCAGCAGCAGCAACGATAACAATAATAATAACAACAAGAACAACAACAACAACAAACAGCAAACAACAAAGTTAACTTCACTTTTATGACAATGGCGAAAATAATTTTATGAAAACTCTCCCCAGAGGCGCAAGGAATTGCAGGCATCTAAATTACCATAAATACCAGAGGCGGTCTGGGAGCATTTGAAAAGTGGAGAAGTGGCGTGGGCGGGTTTATTATCGCCACTGACCCGGCCATTAAGGGGGCATTTATGGCCAAGAGCCGAAGACACGGCTCAATGCTGTTCTTAATCATAAGCCAATGCGCAGTGCAACAGTTGTGAACCGACGAAGAGCAGTTGATAATGAGCAAATTAGCTGCGAGAGAGATCATGGGCAATGAAATGGGGTGTAGACTTGAATGACTATATATATATATAACAGAGAGAGAGAGAGAGAGAGAGAGAGAGAGAGAGAGAGTTATAGTTAGAGTTAGAGAAGAAAGCAACATAGCAGCTGTAGAGAAGAGCGGCGTGAGTTAGGTTCTCTCTCTCTCTCTCTCTCTCTCTCTCTCTCTCTCTCTCTAGGCTGGCTGCTGAACAGTTAAGCGAAATTACAGAATCTGGGAAATTACAGAATTTTGTAAAACTTAAAAACTCTTCAAAAAAAATTTGAACAAATTTCTAACATTATAAAAAACTGCTTTAAAGCTAAGAAAAAGTCCCTTGAATGCTCAACTGTAACTTAGCAGAATAGATTTATATATACACATATATATTTATAGTAAATCTATATATTCTCTATATCTTCAATAGATATAGATAGTTTCTTTCACATACAAAACTACGCACAATATATTGATTTATGTACGTATATAAATCTATATATTTATAGATTTCTATAATTACATATTCGTTTCAGTTGGGCGGTCTCAGAAATATTTTGCATTTGGATCCAATTTATTTAATAATAAGCGCGCAAATGGTTTCGCTTGACTGTGAGAGATCATGTGATTCGAGTATGAATTATATGCCCATAACATTCGCATTTAAATCAAATTTTCGGTGTGTTTCATGCGAGTGAGTAACGATCGATAATTCTGATTGGATGGCTTCGATGCGTTTGATCTAGCAGCAGATTTATGGCACTAATGATTGGCATGAATTTCACAATTCCTGATCGAGAAGTGACATCACATATCAAATATTTCCCAAGATATATATATCTGATATATATATATATATTCGTTCACTTTCATCGCATTACATTCGTCATAGTGCGAATCGTGGATGCTGCATATCGCTGCACTCTAATTGACTTCTGATGGCCACTCAATTTTTCGGCTAGACCATAAAAATGTCTATCGTAATGCTGTCGATGCTGTTGCCCATGGCCGGGGCCGGGGCCACGGCCAGGGCCAGGGCAGCTGAGGGGTAGGGGTATGCCTGTGGTTGGAGTTCCAGTTCCGGATTGCTGACGCACACCGCAAACAAGCAGCGCAACAAGAGGCAGCTAAAACAACAAGCAGATTTCTGTTTTTTGCTATCTCATACCCTAGGCTCATTAAAGTGTATGAAGGGTATATCGAGTCGAGTAGAAGATGGGCAAATATAGATTAGAAATATACCAGATTCAGTTTGATCTATGTATGCCGTTGCGCTTTGCTGGGTATATAGTTTAGACAGCTGGCTGGCTGCTTGCTACAGGGTATTTCGTAGTCGGTCAGTCGGAGGGCTGCGCGCGCCTTCTCTTGTCTAGCAACTACGTCATCAACAATCGTCAATCGTCAGTCCGTCAGTCGTGTGTGTACGCTTTGTGGTGTGGGGTCGGGGACGGTCGGTGGGGCGGTGGGGCAAACGCCAACAACAAAGGCAACAAAATTGAAATGCAAATTGAAGGCACAAAAGCGAAAAATGCCAGCGAACAATCAAAGCGAGACAAAAGCAGCGCAGCACAGCGCAGCGCAGCGCCGCTCGCGAGCAGAGCTAAAAATGTCACCATGGAAATATGAAAGCAGCAGGCGCAAGAGATCCCACCAAGCACACAAATGCCCCCCCACCCATACGAGCACGAACGAACACACACGGCAGCCACAAGAGAACGTCACACAAAACCCACCACAAGACGGAGGTGACAAAGCGCACAACTTGCCGATCTGCCGCTGCCGCTGCCGATGCCGACGTCGACGGCGACGCCAGCGCTGACTGTTGCCGCTGCTGCTTGGCTGCTGCCGCCGCTCGGCGGCCGATCGCTGCCTCAGTTGCCGTGTGTGGTTGGATGCCGCCAGCCAGCAAAAAGAACGTGAACGTGAACCGTAAAGAGTCGCAGCGCATTAACTCACGCACGCACGCACGCACGCACGCACGCACGAGGCACGCGCCGGCTCGTGAGCAAAACAAAAGCGCAAATCTTAAAAGAATATAAATTTTATGAATAAATCATAGTGGCAAACGTATGAAGTGTGTGCGCTAATACGAAATTATTTTTTTTTTTACATTTTTTATGTATATATATATTTTTTTATATATATATAAACCATTTTTTGTTTTTGTGCAGTGACTGCGACTGCGACTGCAGATCTGTGGGCAGCGCAGAATTTAGATAAAGCAACGAAGCAAATTGCATGCAATTTTGTTATCGACTCGTTGTTGTTGTTGTTGTTGTTGTTTTAATCCGCTAAAGTGAAAAATGTCAAATCAAAACAACAACAAAATAGTGGACAGTGGGCGTGGGGCGTGGCGTTGTCGCTGCTCCGGTTAATTGACAGCATTCGAGCATTTGATATTTCACAGAAAACATTCGGTCAATTGACTCGCTGCGCAGGGGCAATGTTTAATTTAATTAATCGCTGAACTTGAAAACAAAAAAAAAACAAAAGTCATACACACACACGCACGCACACCTCAGCACACTCACACTAAAAATAAGCAGATGAGTCGACTGCGACTGAGACGTGTAAACAAACAGTCGCGTAAACAGTGTTGTAAAGTGTCTTTGGAGCGCTGCGAAAACATTGCTGCCGGCGCCAATACGTCAACATTAGCCATCAGGCTGCGTGAAAACACATTTCGTATGAGCCACAACAGCAGAGAATCTTAGACTGGCAGTCGACTGCTAAGCTTGGCAGTCGTTTGATCAGCGGCCACCAGTTCATTAAACTCTTGGGAAAGACTGTGTGTGTGTGTGTGTGTGCTTGCTTGAGTATTTGCATTAGCTTGAATATAAATATATTTTTTAAATAAATCATTTTTTAATACTAATGAATGTTTTGAATCGATCGACGAAGCAATGAACTCATGCATTATTGTTATTGCTCATATTTAAAATATACCAAATGTTTATTAATCAAGTTGAGATGTTCCTTAGTTCAGAGCTTGGGCAGTTGCAAAATTGACCGGAATTGCCTGAAATTTCATTATGATTAATAAAACAAAATATTAAAATATTTTTAAAGATCTCATTCAATATATCCAAGTTGATTCAATTTCAATTTTTGTTAGTCAAAAATATTTATTTTATTTGAAAATTTTTAAATTTTATGCAAGGCTTTACAAATTTTAGATAATAAATATTGAATTGAAATTTCTTGAATTTGACGCATAAATAAATAATAAAATTTTGTTTTAAAAATAAAATTTATTGAGAGTTTTCTGAAGCATAACGTGAAAAGGTATTTAAATTTTAATTTCTGCACAATTATTGAGTAGAGAAAGGGAAACAGTTTGATTGGAAAATTTATAAATTGATTAATAATTTAAAAAAATATATTAAAAATATTTAAATAAACTAAGCTAAAATAAATCAAAAATAAAATTGAATAAGTTAAATAACAAATAAGATACGCTGAAATATTTTTGGAAATTAAGTCCATAAAGTTGCGCCTTAATCGAAACTACAAATTAATTTCAACTTCAATCTTTGATTAAGAAATTTCTAAATTTGATACATAAATTGAAAAAAATTGACCATATTTAAAGCTTTTATTAAATAAGTATTAAAATTCATTTAAAAATTGCCATAAATGAAATCTGTAGAGTTGTTGCTTAAGCAGCTGGAAGAACAGAATCCCACTGTATAGAAATCTTTTTTCGATCTAAAACTATTCCCCACTGGACTCACAGATCCAACAAAGTCATCATGTTAAGAGCTACTGAGTGTTATTACTCTGAATATATCTACATCTGACATAAATCACATAAGCTCATTATGATTATCTGTATCTGTATCTGTATCTGTATCTGTATCTGTATCTGTATCTGTATCTGTATCTGTATCTGTATCTGTATCTGTATCTGTATCTGTATCTGTATCTGTATCTGTATCTGTATCTGTATCTGTATCTGTATCTGTATCTGTATCTGTATCTGTATCTGTATCTGTATCTGTATCTGTATCTGTATCTGTATCTGTATCTGTATCTGTATCTGTATCTGTATCTGTATCTGTATCTGTATCTGTATCTGTATCTGTATCTGTATCTGTATCTGTATCTGTATCTGTATCTGTATCTGTATCTGTATCTGTATCTGTATCTGCATCTGCATCTGTATCTGTATCTGTATCTGTATCTGTATCTGTATCTGTATCTGTATCTGTATCTGTATCTGTATCTGTATCTGTATCTGTATCTGAATATGTATCTGTATATCTGGCACACATGTCTTATAAACCCATTCAAACGCCTCCATCAATTCTAGAGCAACAATTCGATAGTCTAAAGTTCAAGGAGATTTATCTATTGTCTGAGCAGTTCAGCTCAGGTGATTTAATTTGAATTTGGCTCAGGTGTGGCACTATGTAGCATGTTACATTTTACCCCTTGTTGCCTGCTGTTGCCACTGTTGTGGCTGCTGCTGTGGCTGAGTATGTGCAACACTTTGTGGCATGTCTGTGTGTGTGTGTGGCGCAACGCTGCTGCTGCTGCTGTTGTTGGCGTCGCAATAGTTTTAGCTGCTGGCTGGCTGGCTGGCTGGCTGGCTGGCTGGCTGGTGGGTGTGGCACTTGAACCAAAAGGCTAACTGCCAGCCATGACATTTCGAGAATTTCGCACTCATTTAAACGATCGCAGCAACAACAAGAACAATTACGTCGCGTTTCGTCTATTTGGTTTGATTTATTGTGTTTTCTTTTCTTTTTGGTTTTCTTGTTGGCTCTGCCTTTGGCGCTCGCTGGGTGCCAGCGTCAGCATCGCCTGTTGTTGTTGCTGGTGTTGGTGCTGTGATGGCAGCTGCGCCAAGAAAACATCAGAGGGCAGCCAGCCAAGTCGAGCACGCCCCTCGCATTGCGAGTGCGGGCCGCATCGCTAGGATGGCAGCCAACCGGCATATTGCGCATACGCCCAGCGAGCCAAATATTGTAAATGTGCAATTTACGGCCAACTAATATCCAGTGGCAATTTATGACTGCATAAAATTGTACATTTTAATCAAAGCGGGCGGCCAGCCGGACAGCCGGTCAGCCGGCACGAGGCACGCTTCCACCTGCCGGCCCCAGAGCCTCACACTCACAGCAGTTCGAAAAGGCGAGGAGAAAACAAACAGGAATAGAAATGTGAAAATACAAAAATACTGAAAATTATGTTAAAAATAAATATCAAGTCACACACATGTTTTAGATTTGAAACGTTCGACTCTTGCTGTTGTTGCTGCTGCTGCTGCTGCTGCTGGTGTTGTTTCTTATAATTAACTTAAGTATTTTTAGCAAAAGAAATTAACAACAACAGAGACGGCGACAGCAACAGCAACAGCGACAGCAGCCGCAGCAGCAGCAACAAGAACAACGCGAACACAGACAACAACAGCAAATCGCAAAAGGCAAATCAAGTATTTCAATTAAAATACGAAAAACGTAAATTCAAATACAGCACAGAGCCAAAGCAAAGCAAATGACCGGATCTGCACGACTATCAGATACCCTAACACATAAAGTGAATGATGTTGGACAGGCTGAAAGATTTCTTGACTTGAAAGCAGGAGTACACTATCTGTGGACAGATCTCTCTCTCTCTCTCTATATATACATATATGCTTAGGATAATTTAGATATACATCTATCTCCCTCTCTCTCTCTCTCTCTCTCTCTCTCTCTCTCTCTCTCTTTCTCTTGCCCTCTCTGTGTTTCTCGATCTATAAACATAGTAACCTCTTTCCCTCTCTCTCTCTTTCCCTCCTGTCTCCCTCTCTCTCTCTTTATCTCTCTCTTTATCTCTCTCTCCCTCTCTCTCTCTCTCTCTCTTTATCTCTTTCTCTCTCTCTCTCTCTCTCTCTCTCTCTCTCTCTCTCTCTCTCTCTCTCTCCCTACTCTCTCTCTCTATATATGTAAGTTTTCTAATCTCTATATACATCTCCTTCTCTTTCTCTCTCTCTCTCGCTATCTCTCTCGCTCTCTTATCAACTTCCTCACTCCATTTAAGCCACCTTCTTCCCAGTTACAAGCTTTTACTGCCACCACTTATGCCCGCCGCTTTGCACTTTTGTCATGTGCTCAGCGCAAAAAACCAGAAAACATTTTTTTTGTTTCACTGAACGTCGCCAACAAATTCGCAAAACACGCCAAAAAAAAGAAGAGAAAAAACAAATACACACACACACACATACACGCACACACAGTCAGCTTTATGTGCCAAAATTTTACATTTTTATTTTTTTTACTAGCGCGTGAGTCCTGCTCTTGGCCTAATCCTGATGCCCTTTGCGCTTTGCCAGTTTATTTATTAGGCAGCTCAAATCCTTTACATATCTCTATGAGGCGACACGCCTCTGTTCGCCCTCTCTCACTGCTTCTCTCTCTTTCTCTCTCTGCCTTGTTGCTCTTTTGATTTGTTTGCTCGCCGCTTAAAATTCATTCATAAATTTTCCAGTCTGTGATAAAAATTCATTGTGCAATAGATTAGAAAACTGTTTCCATGTTGACTTTTTAGCTGGCACACACACACACACACACACACACACACACGCGCGCGCTCAGCCAGTTTAAACAAATTTGAATCAACAATTGCTAGATTAGTTTTTCAGCGCTCCCCTTGTTAGTTTGTTCTGTTGCAAAGGTTTATCGCAGCACGAAACAAAATTGTTTCGCTTGTTTGCCACCGAAACACTCGCGGGCTTCGACTCTATTTAAGGTTGTCAAGCATTAAAGCACTGCGAAAGGTGTTATTTCTCTAGCCGAGCTGGCTGATGGGATCATATGGCTGAGGACAGAGAGACAGCTGGAGATGGCATACACAGATATACATATATATATATATATATATTTATGTGTATATGTGTTTAGGCAAAAGTTTGGTGCCGTGCTAACTGCTGCTCTTCTTCGGAATTGCTTTATTTGTGTATCAACAATTCGATTATGGAGACTTTTGGCTGTCATTGCTTTAAGATCAACAACGTTGGGCCTGCCCTGCAGCTGCGCCCATTTTCGAATTTTCAAATTTTCTTTGAGCTTTGCTAATTATGGTCTAACTTTTGGGCACAACAAGAGCAACAACAATGGCAGCAGCAATATCGCCTCCACGGACAGCTGAAGTGGCAGCAGCGCGACCTCCTCGCCGCCCACAGTTGCCACCTGTGCTTCCTGCCAGCGGCGTCCTTGTCACCGGCATCGGCATTGGCAGCTGTTTCTCGTCTTCGGTTTGTCTGCAAACTTTTGCTGAAATCTGCGTCCTGTTCCCTTAAGCCCAAAGCCAACTGTATGCCCACTGGGGGGAAGGCGTCTTCGGCCATTCGGGCGTAGACGCCAACACAAATTTCCGTAATTCTCATTGAAATGTTTTGCAATCGTTTTGCGTGCGTCGCGGCTGGCTGCTCGCAGCGCCCAGCTACCGGCTGCTTGTTTGTCCTTGGACGCGTCCTGCTGCCCGTTTCCACATTTTCAAATGCTTTTCCAGCCAAAACGCTTAATGCCAATTAAGAATATTAATGTCATTGGCAGCGACGCTCGTTTATTGTTGTGTGTCTGCCTCTCTCGAGCGCCTACAGCCTGCTGCCTGCTGCCATCTGCAGGCCACGCTTTCTCTCCCTCTCCCTCTCTCTCTCTCTCCAGCTCATTCTATTGGCACTGCAAATGCATTGCTGTTGAATCTCGTCGAGCTCTTCAAGCTGCTGCGCCTTCGACTGCTCGTTCGCATTGTTAATATTCATTAGCCTCGAAATCCTTTCTCGAGTTGTTGCCATTTGCACGAAAGCTTAGAGCTCAAGTTGCCAGTTGCCAGTTGCCAGTTGCCAGTTACCCTTTCTGCACACCACATCCCACTCCTCGGTCTGTCTCATTTGCGCTCGTGCTCTGTCGCTCTGTCGGCGTTTGGCACGTTCGCCCACTCCCCGCAGCCACCAATTGAATACACAGGCACCATTAATCGCAATCACAAACGAGGAGACGTGCAGATAATTTTTCATTTTGCGCAGCTCGAACATACTTTTCATTGGCCAAATAAATTATAGAAATATGCACAAAGATACACATACATATATATATATATATATCTCATATATATGCATGTATACTATGTCCGTAGGCTGTTTGCTTTCGAGCTGTGGCCGGTTATTAATAGCCGCAACTGTAATTGTATCAATCTACCAAATCGAGCCTCACTAAGCTCAATGCCAAAATAGACTTCAAGCTGTTGCGTGCGCAACGCTGCGTATACGTTACTTTATTAATTAGACTGCAAAGCAAGGAGAGAGCGAGAGAGAGGGTGAGATTGCGGGGCGGACACTGCAAGGCTGGCAACAGCAAGCTTAAATGAGTTAGAGTCATACAATTTGCAAACTTTCCAAACAAAACTTCTTTGCGCACTACATGCACTCGACGAATATTTTATAATTTTCATACACAGCATTGCGCGTCGAGCGTATGAAGTGAGATTTGCAATGTAATTTAAAGTAGAGGCTTGCAGACTAAGGATTCTATAGAGAAAGCCTGCCATTGGCAAGTTCCGATATATGTATATATATATATACTTATCATATGTGAAAATTACATTTTGTCTTCTTCGTCATATTTGTACTTAGGATTTCTTAGACATCGCTTACATATAGCCAGAAATCTAGCTCGATTTCTTTGATATTCCTAGAGCTGCAGCTATTCTCGATCAAGTTCACCCTACGCCCATCCAAATATAAAAATATATGGCTTATTTCGAGCTGTAAAATATATATTTAATGGATTAAAGACAGCATTAAAGTACTCTTTATAGAAAATATTTATTTATTTTATTTATTAAGTATTTGCTAAACCTGATCACAAATTTTCCAACAGCTTTTCTGTAAGCAGTTTTTCAAAATATTAAATAAAATATTTGCTGCAGTTAAATTTGTTTAAAGAAAATTAAAATAGATTGAAATGGAAAACAAAACTTAGAAAATATTTAAATGTTAAGTTGTACGTGAAGGCTGCGCTGTGCAGGGCTCTGTTAGTCCACAATGGTTGACAGCTGGCTTTTAGTTTCTGTTACCTGTTTTGCGTACGCTCTAAATTCCAAAAGTTTAGCTAATAGACAAAGTATTTTTTGAAAATGTATAGAGATATATACTATATATACATACATATATACACATGCAATGCGACTCTTACAACAAAGTCATAATAATATTGGCAAAATATCGCGATATTCCCGCAGAAAAATTCTTTTCATAATCACTTTGGCTGCTCGCACACAGAAAGAGAGGGAGAGAGATATAGTTAGAGGGGGAGCAAGAGAGAGAGTGAGAGAGACGATAATAATAATATTTTTATTATGTCGCAAGAGTCGGCGAGTGCTCGCCGTGTGAATTCGTAGTTCGTGGCGCAAACGTAAATGCAAATTTGTAAATTGCAAAGTGTCATTTATTGGGGAGAGTACGAAAATGTTTTCAAGGCTTTTATTGATTTTGTCGGAGACGCAGAGGTGGCCCAGTTGGCATTGAAAGCGATGCGGTCGCTGCTCATCGCTCTAATCAGCCGGCCCCGACACAGATAGAAATGCGAACGGACGGGCAGCCGGACAGCTGTCATTCCCTTTACCAATGGCCATTCAGATTCCGATTCCGATTCAGATTGAGATTCACATTCAGTTTCAGTTTCAATTTCGATTTCGGCTGCCGTTTCGGATACGTATGCCCCATTTGCATATACGCGCTTTGTCCGCGCTGCCAGCTTCAAAGGCGGACAACCAAATTAATCGCATTTGAATTAAAATTGCGTTTCGAACCATGTTTGGTCCACTGGCTAATGATAGCGGCCAAAATACTCGGCCATTTGCTTATTATTTGTCAATGCGGCGCAATGGCGCGGCGAGTGAACAGATGCGACATGATTATATTCCACTATATATATATGTATATATATATATATATTTATATTTCCTTTGATCTGATTATAGATAGACAACGAGAGAGGGGGTAGGGGGAGGGATGGGCAGGCAGAGTAAATACGAATTGCAAGTGCTTCGCATGGTACTTGGCTCTGTGATCGAAATTGATTGCTATTTCGCATCGAATGCCCTTTTTATAAGCAATCTCTTTGACTGTAAGCCGGAACAGGTGCTGCAAATGCATCAACAACTATTAAATTCCAAACTTAGACCTATCAGTGTGGCCGAGCGCCTAGAGCTCCCCCTAGGCTGGTGTAAAAGTGAGGCAGGTCAGGAGCGAAGTCCACGTCAACTGCAGCAGCACACAAACGGAATGCACACGCCGTTTGAGTGTCGAATCAAGCAGGGTTGCCACCTAGCAAAAAAAAAGGGGGGAGTAATAAAGCAGAGGGCACAAAAATGAAAAGTGGGCGTGTCAGAAACAGGGCCTTAAATCGCAGCCACAAGCAACAAAGCAAAAGGGATGAGAGAGATGGAGGGAGCGAGAGAGAGAGAGAGAGAGAGAGAGAGATATGCACGTTGAGCCATCGACAAGGAGCAGCAAATGGACATGGAACGTTTGTTGCCTTAGTGTTTAGACGCCTTAAACGCTGACAATTGACATGCAAATCCAAGCAACAACCTGCAATTTGCTTGGCCAATATCAACAGAGGGAACAACCAGAGCAGAGCAGAGCAGGGCAGGGCAGGGCAGGGCAGGGCAGGGCAGGGCTGGGCTGGGCTGGGCTCCACTTACTTAATTGCCTTGCCATCATAGAGGGAGATAGATAGAGAGAGCGAGAGAGAGAGAGAGAGAGAGGGTGTGGGTGCGAGCGAGTCACATTATTTTTTATTATTATTTTCATCTTGGTTTTTATTCTGTTGTTATTCTGTTTTTCATCTGAATCTGATAAGAATTTAATTACAATGCATACAATATACAAAATGTATACAAATGTATTAAGCACGCACACAAACAGCAACAAACACACACACGCACACACACAAGTCTCTGCGCTCGTGCTCTGAATAGCAGCGCGGGTGAAACAATCACAAACTGACACGAGAGGAGCAGGGGCCAGACAGCAGGGCGAAGCGAGCTCTCAAGTCAAATAAATTTGTAAAGGCAATCAAAATGGAGAAAATACAAATAAAATAAGAATCAAAATGAAAATAAATACTGAAATTATAATAATTACATTAAGAGCAAGAAGCCAATATGCCCGTCTCACCGCCTGTTCCATTGTTGCCGCATTCAATTGTCTCTTCTATCTGCTGTGATGACTTCTGTCGGCATTCCACTTTCCACTCAGCCCATTTCCGCTCTGTCCCAAAATACTTTTTGACATGCTAAAGCAATTATGAAAATGTTCCAGCTTGACTGAGCTGGAATGAAATCGAAATCTATATGTGGTTAGTCATGCAATTATGCTAATATATAACTGTTCCAGTTCCAAGCGTACCAGCTAATTGTCAGGCACAGTTGAGCTACATAAACATCGTAGAATGCGAGTTATTTTATGTATATGTCTGTTCCGATTCCAATTGTTTCAGTCAGCTTGTCTAAGTGAAACGCTAGAATGAAACAACAGCACAAGTTGGAATGAGCTATAAGTCTATGCCTGTGCCAATTCTGACTGTTTCCATATATTGTGAATCACAGCTGAAGTTAGTGAAACACTGGAATGGAACATAAATATTGTCAACCAATTGCTTAAACCCACGTACGACCATTTAAGCAGCCTGTCATGCAAAACAGCTTTAAGTGGAATGCTGGAATGGAACATCAATAAGGCATAAAGCAAGCATTAGGCACTTTAAATACAGAATTGCTCAACTTTCAATACTCACCTCGCTGAGGCACGATATCTGTGTTAAATTCACATTACAGTTGTATCTCTGGGCGCCATAATGATAAGACGAGTCTCTGCCGACGTCGCCGTCGCGGTCGCAGTTGCAGTCGCCATTGCCGTCGAGGCAGGCTAGCCAGGCGAGAAACTATGCCACTATGTGGCCCACCAACAGCCACAATCAGCCAAAACTCTACGCAAATACACAATCAAATGCAAATCGAATGAGTAATCCAAGTGAAGTGAAATGAGATCGTAGACGCAGAGCGGAGAGCTCAGTTCAGTTCAGTTCGGTTCGGTTGCGTTCGGTTCGACTGCGAGTCGGCGGCTAGCCATGTTCATATCTTATTTGAACTGTGACAGTGACGGCAACAACAACAACATCAGCATCAGCAGCAGCAACAGCAGCAGCAGCAGCGCGGCCAGCATCGCAACGCCAACGACGACGCCGACGTCGACGCCGCTGCTGAGCATGGAGCGCCTGCTGCATGTGGTGCGCGAGGAATTCCAAACGGAAGACGAGGAGGAAGAGGAGGAGAAGGCTGCAGCCAACAACAGCCGAAGCAGCAGCAGCAGCAGCAGCAGTAGTCGCAGCAGCAGCACCAGCAGCTGCAGCAGCTGCAGCACTTATTCTGCGTTGCCGTCAGCGTCAAATCAGCAGAGCGAATTCGTTGTCGCATCGACTGCATCCAGTGGGGCGGCGGGCGGAGTGCGTCGCTTTCGCCGCTCCTCAATTGGCATGCAGCGAAAGTCGGCCTTTCGTCAAAGGAAACTCGACTCGCTGGGTGCCTGGCGGCGCAAAAGGTGAGTCCTGCGGCTGCCAGCTCTGGAATTTCCCCAAAAGCAGCTAAAATCGGCGTGTGCCAAAGCCTGACAATGGACTTTTCCTTTGTCTTGCCAAATGGACACCGAATCAGAAGTATTTCCATAAGAAATAATCGCATTTAAATAGAAGATCTAGGCTAAAGTTGGCTAGCGAGGGCAGCTTGACAGAGTTTTAAGTTATGGGAATTCTCGAAATATTTTTGAATATTTTTAAAAATATTTTTTAGCATATATACTTAGTGCAATTGACGTGGTTTCAAATAGGCTTAAAATATAATTTGATTACGATATATGAATAAATATTATACTAACATATCTCAGCTCTAATCTTAAACCTACTCCATGTAGACGTACGGCCTCGTCGAGCAATGCCCGTAGACCGATACGCATTGTGCCCGATTGGACGGAGAATGCGGTGCAGGGCGAGCATTACTGGAAGCCCACCTCAGCCTCGGGCGATCTCTGCTGCCTCAACGAGGAGTGCATTGTAAGTACACACACACACACACACACACACACACACACACACACACGCACAGTCAGCTGGGATTTGGACTGACGATATTGGACTGAGTTTTTTTGGGGCTTACATCTAATTCAATTACGGCGTGGAGAACAAAAAGCGAAAGGCAACAAGCAGAAATGAAACTTCATGTAATCGTGTAATTTATTATTTGCGTGCTGTTCCACATGCACATACATACGTACTATGTGCACGCATACACACCTACACACATATATATAGCATATATATCTATATATCTTGTGTTAGATGTTGTTGCGTTTGCAAACACGCACTCGCTTGAGCGTCTCTCTCGCTGGAGCTGAATAAATGGTTTTCCTTCGCATTTGCTTTTTTCGCTGTCAAAAGTTACAAGTAGTTTGTCATTAGGTAAATACATATAGAGGTAGAGTTCAGGTAGCAGTTGATTAAATGAAGGCAGCTAACTGAATTATCGGCATACGTGGAAGGCGCACACACGATATATGCTTTCAATAAATTTGATTAGAGCCCGGGCATATGCATGTGATTTAGGCGAAAATTGGGGAACAACTTTGGCTTAACTGAGAGAGAGAGAGAGAGAGAGAGAGAGAGAGAGAGAGAGAGAGAGAGAGAGAGAGAATAGAGAGAGCAAAGAAAGCATAGAAAGAATAAATCTTAATATAAAGCCAACAATTTATATAGAATTATTCTAAGTGAGCTTTGGTATTATAAAGCAAGATCAATAAAAGCTGCCTTTGGCTTAAAGTAAACTTATGAAAAGAGTAAAACTAGATCAATTACCAGATAATATGCATAGAATGTAACTTTCAGCTCTGAGCAGCTTTTAGCAGCTTTCAAGTGCTTTGAAAGTGCATTAAATCCAGCACACTCACACAAAGCTTTCAAAAGCACATTGAGGCATAACTACATGTCACTCACATCTATATCTCGCACATTAAAGCGCTCAAAAGCTTGCAAAGCACTTGGAACCCAGTCAAGTGTAATATATGCATATTGTCAACATGCTCCAGCTCGCTGAGTACAGCTCGAAGTGAGCTTTGTGGCCGCCGAGCATAAGACAGCTTCCACTTGGCGCAGCACTTGCAGTCGCTGTCTGTTCGGCATTAGGGCCACGCCACGCACAGCTGAAGAGCAGCGCGTGCTGCGTGTGACAGATTGACTGACGTACAGTTTGAGTTGAAATTAATTGCGCAAGTTTATTTAGAGACAAGTGGCTGAGAGGCTGCTCAATGGGCCAGTGGACGTCTGTCCGTCTGTCTGTCTGGCTGTCAATTGGCCAATTGACTGAGGACAAACTGCTAATGTACACACCTGTCTCTCTCTCTCTCTCTCTCTCTCTCTCTCTCTCTCTCTCTCTCTGTCTCTCTCACACTCTCTTTAATCTAACTATTTCCCCTGCGTGTTATTGCAGAAGAGCGGACAGCGCATGAAGTGCTCGGCTTGTCAGCTGATTGCACATCAGAACTGCATTCCAATAGTGAATGAAAAGACTCAACTAGCGTGTAAGCCAACATACCGGGACGTGGGCATCAGGCAGTACAGGGAGCAGACGACCACCCACCACCACTGGGTGCACCGCAAGCTGGAGAAGGGCAAGTGCAAGCAGTGCGGCAAGGTGAGTTGGCGGCTCATCGATAGGCTTTAGCCTTTGTGCGGACTAATTATCATCGGCGTTCGTTCGCAGGCGGTGCAGAGCAAGCTCTTCGGATCGAAGGAGATTGTGGCGTTGTCCTGCGCGTGGTGCCACGAGATATACCACAACAAGGAGTCGTGCTTCAACCAGGCCAAGATTGGCGAGGAGTGTCGTCTCGGTAAGTTTAGTTTGCCCATTGTCCTTATCGATGCCCGGCCAGGCCCAGGCCCAGGCCCAGGCCCAGGACCAGGCTGAGGCTCAGGCTCAGGCTCTGTGGTCGCCCAGCCAGCCAGCTCCTTTGTTCGCCACTCTCCATTGTCCTGTCTGATTAATTACGTGACGTGAATGCAAATAAATTCCGGCCCGTTAACTTAATTAAAATTTGTGCATTAAAATAGCTCCTCCTGCCTCGGCGGCCGGCCCAAGTCCATTTAGCCACAAGGTAGACCAGCTCTCGACCCTTTTAACCCATCGCCCGCTCGCTCGCCCAGTGTCCCATTGTCTTAATTAACAACAACGCAACGCGTAGTTTTCATTTTTATTTTTCTTTATTTGCGCTCTACACTAACCTACAGGGCACGGGATGTTAATATTTGTTTAAGCACAGCTAATGAAAAATTTAATTTGATTTTAAATAAATATGAAAAGCATTTGAAAACGAAATCAAATAACAAAGGAGACAATAGCACGAATGTCCTGTGGCCCCCTCTGGCCCATCAGCTATTTATATACCATTCAGATACATCCTTCATCTACTTATATAGCTCATAATTGGCTAGTTAATTAAATCAACTAATTAATGAACATTTAAACTCGTTCGTTTCCATCACTTGCCCTTTGTAGCTTTTCAAATGAAAACTCGCCTCAGCTTCTGCTCGCTTTTCTTCTCATATATCATGACAATTTGCCTGGCCCTGAAGAGTATTTCCGCTTTGCTTAATTTCGTGTCCGCTTTTGGGTCAAGTTCTTGGGTCATTAGCATTTATTTCGCGGAATTGACAATTTGTCAAGTTGCCAGCTTTGACTTCGGCTAAGTCAATAGATGAGCCCAATGCGTGTCCCATGAATCTTGGCCCCTTCGCCTCGCTCCCCCGTGACGTCACGTAATTAGGCAATCGTCGGTCCCTTCTGAATTGAAATGCAAAGCGCACCGACCGCCACCGATTGAAAGTTTTCTAAAGCCGATTGGACCTCTGAATAGCCTTCAACTCATCTACTCTATTGATGGCACACTGTGAAATAATTCTAAACAAATAGACATTTTGTTATTGTTCCGCTTCGGTCCTCCATTTTGTTCAATTGAAAAAACGCTGCACAAAAAACAGCTCGAACAAAGCCCGCTCGACTGGGAGTTCTCCTTTGTTTCGCAGCCATTCGCATAGCGGATCCAATTCATTGTCGCTGCACACAATTGATACGATAGAGAGTCTCATCATTTCTAATTGATATATATATATATATATATTTATAGAATTTCCATGAATAGAATTTTATAATCCGCATTGATTCCCTCTGCAGCTAAATCCTACAGAAATCTCCGAGGGGTTCGACTGGACGCTGCCGTAAGACTTTAATAATTTCGCTTAAATTCAACTGAGTTATACTTCAGGGTTTCAACTTAGAGCTTCCCTTTTGCATCTCTTTAAGCCAATTGCAATATCGAGAGGCCCAAGTGTGGGTGGGCTGCAGTGGCATCCTGGGCTGACAGACGGCGATGGGAAACTTTTGCTGTGGGCTGCACTTGGTGTTGGCCGGGCCTTTAAGAGGTGTTCTTGAGCAGTTAATATTGGAGATGCCAAAACTTGTGACTGTCAGATGAAAATACTTCTGCTGGCTCTGGCTCTGGCTCTGGCTCTGGCTCTGACTCTGACTGTGGCTGCAACAAAAGGAAAGCTCGGACGGGCAAAACAATTGACCATGGCCAGCTCGGCAAACTCGATTGTGGTTGAATTGATGATAAGGGTATGGGGCTGGTTGGCTGATTGGGTGGTTGGGTGGTTGGCATGATGACCGACGCCTACCGCAGTTGTTGTCTTCGCATTGCTGAATGCTTTTTATAAAGTGTCTCAATGAGCGTCTTGTTAACACACTCGCCTCAGCATCGCATTACGCACAGGCGACGCACACGCCGACTGTGAGACAATGGCGTTGCCACAGGACAACGGAGTAAGGCGCAAATACAATTACAGGCGGCCACCCCACCCACCACCCTCGCACCACCTCGCCCATTAGGCTGGCTGCATTGCGTATCTCAACTTTATCAGTTGGGCTTCTGCCTTTGTTTCGCTCGGTGGTTAGCACCACCTTCCCACACTCTCTCTCTCTCTCTCTCTCTCTCTCTCTCTCTCTCTCTCTCCCTCTCTTTCTCCTCGTCACCTGCCCCTTTTGCTCTTGTGGTATTCATAATTGCGCCTTGACTGGGGCCAGGGCCTTGGTATGTCGACTCTGTGCCCGCTCCGTGGTGGCATGTGGCTTCATCTCAATTTCTTTTGTTTGACAGTGGCTCGTGACTGACTTCTGGCATATTTTCTATGCTATTAACTTCTCTGGGCTGTTCTTCTTGATTGCTTTGAAGGTGGCAAATGGAATTTGCTCGCTGCTCGCTGCTCGCTGCTTGCTGCCCTCACTCAAGGCGAGCTCTCAATTAGCCGCACAGCCAACGAGCGGGTCAGCTGCCGCTGTTGACACGCATCTTAACGCAATCGACCATTAACCAGCTTAGCACCCCTCTGCCTACCTCCCCCTACCTCCCTCCTTACAGTTTGTTTCCATCTAACGATATTTCTTGTGTGCTTCTCCAGGCAACTATGCGCCCATCATTGTGCCACCGTCGTGGATTGTCAAGCTGCCCAACAAGGGCAACTTCAAGTCCTCCATACGCGTGAGCAACAAGAGCAGCGCGACGGGCGGCGCCGGCGGCGGTGCTGGCGTCGGCGGTGCCGGCGGCAAGGGCAAGAAGCAAACCCAGAAGCGCCAGAAGGGCAAGGAGGAGAAGAAGGAGCCGCGCGCCTTCATCGTGAAGCCCATTCCATCGCCGGATGTAATACCGGTCATTGTCTTCATCAACCCCAAGTCCGGCGGCAATCAGGGCGTCAAGCTATTGGGCAAGTTCCAGCATCTGCTCAATCCACGCCAGGTATTCGATCTGACGCAAGGCGGTCCCAAAATGGGGTAAGTGTGTGTGTGTGTGTGTGTTCAAGAATATCTGTAATAAAATTCTTGTCTAGTTCATAAGTTCTTTTAACACTAAATGAACTAGTTCACAGAAGGAAATGACGCTGCACGCTAAATGAACTAGCTCATTGGCTATATTATAATTAATATATATTATCTGAAATGAAGCTGCACAAGTGCCTGAAACTGCACTCAATTCACATGAACTAGTTCATTATCCGCATTACAATTAATATATATCTCCTTAAACTAGTTCCACAAGTTCCGCAACACTTTACTACTTATATCTATAATCCTTAAACTAGTTCCACGAGTCAACCCAAATGAACTAGTTCATATCATCTCATATCACATAATCATATCGTATCATATTATGTCATACATATCATATCATATCATACCATATCATCATACCATATCATATTTTGTATCATATCATGTCATATCATCATACCATATCATATTTCATATCTTATCATATATCATCATATCATATCATATATCATCATATCATATCATTATCAAATAATATCCCTCATATGTTCATCTATCAGCTAGCTATATAAAAATTAATATATAATCCCAAAACTAGCTCCGAGAGTGCCAGAAACAGCAGTCAGCCCAAATGAACTAGTTCATTAGTAACCTCACAATCTATGTCAATAATCCTTGTCTCTCTGCAGCCTGGACATGTACCGCAAGGCTCCGAATCTCCGCGTGCTGGCCTGCGGCGGCGATGGCACCGTCGGATGGGTGCTCTCCGTGCTCGATCAGATCCATCCGCCGCTGCAGCCGGTGCCGGCGGTGGGCGTGCTGCCCTTGGGCACCGGCAATGATCTCGCCCGATCGCTGGGCTGGGGCGGCGTAAGTACACATCTGGGACTCTCTCTCAATCAGGTATTCATTGATCCTCCCGCAGGGCTACACGGATGAGCCCATTGGCAAGATACTGCGCGAGATCGGCATGTCGCAGTGCGTGCTGATGGACCGCTGGCGCGTGAAGGTGACGCCCAATGAGGACGTGACCGACGATCACGTGGATCGCAGCAAGCCGAACGTGCCGTTGAATGTGATCAACAACTACTTCAGCTTCGGCGTGGATGCCCACATTGCGCTCGAGTTCCATGAGGCGCGCGAGGCCCATCCGGAGCGGTTCAATTCGCGCTTGCGCAACAAGATGTACTACGGCCAGATGGGCGGCAAGGATCTGATTTTGCGCCAATACCGCAACCTCTCGCAGTGGGTGACCCTCGAGTGCGACGGCCAGGACTTCACTGGCAAGCTGCGCGACGCCGGCTGCCATGCCGTGCTCTTCCTGAACATACCCAGGTAAGGCAACCGTCTCCCCCTCTCTCTCTCTGACTCCACCCCTTGCTGACACCATTGGCCACTGCAGCTATAGCGGCGGCACACATCCCTGGAACGACTCCTTCGGCCAGACGAAGCCCACCATCGATGATGGCCTGCTGGAGGTCGTCGGCCTGACCACCTATCAGCTGCCCATGCTCCAGGCGGGCATGCACGGCACGTGCATCTGCCAGTGCCGCAAGGCGAAGATCATCACCAAGCGCACCATTCCCATGCAGGTCGACGGCGAGGCCTGTCGCGTCAAGCCCTCCATCATTGAGATCGAGCTGCTCAACCAGGCGCTGATGCTGTCCAAGCGCAAGCACGGACGCGGCGATGTCCAGTAAGTAGAGGGCTAACTGGGATGGGGCACCTGCGTAGAAGTCTCTACTTTCTCTACCCTCTCTATCCACTCAACCCACTCTACCCACTCTACCCTCTCTACCCACTCTACCTTCTCTACCCTCTCCACCTTCTCTATCCTCTATCCTCTCTACTCTCTCACTTCCTACTCTCTCCCTTGTTCTGCCTTTACCTTCAATTGTATTCTAACTCTCTCTCTCTCTCTCTCTCTGCCGCCCACAGAGTCAACCCGCTGGAGAAGATGCAACTGGCCATACTGAGGGTGACCATGCAGCAGTACGAGCAGTACCACTACGACAAGGAAATGCTGCGCAAGCTGGCCAACAAGCTGGGCCAGATCGAGATCGAGTCGCAGTGCGATCTGGAGCACGTGCGCAACATGCTGAACTCGAAGTTCGAGGAGTCCATCTCCTACCCGAAGGTCTCGCAGGATTGGTGCTTCATTGACTGTGAGTTGCTGCAGGCCTTTGCGCCCTTTACATGCATCGATTGCTAACCCACTCCATTCGCAGCGTGCACCGCCGAGCACTATTTCCGGATCGATCGCGCCCAGGAGCACCTGCACTACATCTGCGACATTGCCATCGACGAGCTGTATATACTGGACCACGAGGCGGCCACGATGCCGCAGACGCCCGACCAGGAGCGCTCCTTCGCGGCCTTCTCGCAGCGGCAGGCGCAGAACGAGCGGCGGCAGCTGGACCAGGCGCAGGGCCACAACAACGGCAACACGGGTAGGCTTCTGTTATCGAGCTGCTGGCAGCGGCCACCGCCGCCCCCAGAGCTCCCGCTGCAGCAGCGGCTGCAGCTCTACCAGCAGCAGGCGGCCGAGCAGCTGCCCTACATAGATAGGCGCATGTTCTGCCACCTCTATTATCGCAAGAAGCGCATCGAGCTTTAAGCGACCAGCAGCAGCAGCAGCTCCTCAGCCCCAAGCCTAAAGCCCAATCAAGCCCCAGCTCCCCCCCCCTCTCTCTCTCTCTCTCTCTATTACTCTTAACGTTGTTTTTATTTCCGTTTGACTTTTGGTGTTTTGCATCTTTAATTTTGCATGTTAACTAAACTAAACTAAGTAACTAACACACACGCACACACCCACACTCACACACACACACTCAAATTTTGAGAGTCCCTCACCCAGTGCTCACGTCTAGGCGGGAGCGAATACAGCTTAGTCCTTGCCACGCCCACATGTAAGTAACGCATTTCTATATATGAATATTCGCAATATATTTGGTATATAATCGACGCTTACGTTAACAGTTACGCGTAACAGCGACAAGGGCTAAACCGTATTCCGTTCTCGTCCACCAAAAAAACCAAACAAACTCCCAAACACCAAAACAATCAAAATCAATCAACCAAAAACAAAAACAAAAACACAAATCCTACAACACCTACTGCTTTCGATTGCGATGGGGTAGGTCTGCCACGGGTTAAACCGATTTAACCGTTTAGCCGATTTAACTTAATTTTATATATGTATTTGTTTGTTCTGCTCGACGGTAAATGCTCTACTAACAATTAATTTATTTCTTTTTAAATGTAACACATCAACACACATACACACACACACACATACACAAAGATGAGGACTTGCAAATTGGCTCCAAGCCCATTAAAGTGATGAAGTGGAAGAGGTAAAAGGCCATAGACAAATTCAGTAGTCATATCGCCGCCAACTCATACCAAAGCTGACTGCTATGTCACTGCATTGCCCAAGCAGTCAAAGCTGCTTGCTATGCCTGTTCATAGCTGTCGCTCTCCCTCTCTCTCTCTCACACACACACGGACTCATTTGCAGCGCTGCCTAGCTAGCAAGCATTTAGCTTGCTTTGTCACTAGCTCTCTCTCGCTCGCCCGCTCACTCTCTCGCTCATTTGCTGCTAGCTGCGCTGCTCTAACTCAATTTCACTCATACTCACACACACAAACTATCTCTCTCTCTGTCTGTCTCTTTCTCTTTCATTCTGTCTGCAACTTTTCGCTTATTTTCCGCCCACTGAGATTAACAATTTTTCTTTTGCCTCTGCATGCAGCAATAAAGATCGTTTATTCAGTTTTAACGAAGATGTTTTTGGTTATGGATTCAGGTACTCTGTATTTTCTCAGTTGCATTCTTTCTCACTGTTCTCTCACATATCTCTATATATTTATATCTGTGTCTCTCTCTCTCTATCTATCTATCTATCTAACTATCTCTCTCACACACTGATCATTTCTTGCAGAGATCTCAACATCATTGACTTGATTTGAAAGCCAAATGAATCAAAAACTGATGCTTGAATTTTTCTTTTTATTTCTCTACTTTCTACACACACCCACACACACACACACACACACTCATACTTGTGCACTTGTGGGCGTTACACACATACACATACAAACGTACAAATAACAGCCCTATACTGGAGCAAACTTCCGATGCCGTACTACTAGCGGCCCAGGGCGGCGATCTGAATATGGTAGCTTTAACTTTTCTGTTCTCGTACCGATTTCTGTCTCTGTTCTGTGTTATTTTCGTCTGCTTTTGTAGCTGTTGCCCGAGGCTGATCCTCGCTCTCCTCTTGCGTGTCTCCCTCTATCTAATGTCTCTCGCCCGCTCTGCCTCGCTCTGTCTCACTCTCTCATTCGTTTCGCTTGCAGTTACGTGCACTACATGAACAAGGATACTCATTACAATCAGTGAACAAGAACGGACAGACGGCGCTGCACTTTGCGTGCAAATACAATCATAAGGACATCGTCAAGTACATCATCTCATCAGCCACACGACGTGTCATCAACATGGCGGATAAGGAACGGTAAGTGAGCAGCCTCTCTCTCTCTCTCTCCCACTCTCACACACACTCTCTCCCTCTGTCTCTTAGCGGTCAGACAGCTCTGCACATTGCAGCCGAACAGAATCGACGCGACATTTGCGTCATGCTGGTGGCAGCTGGCGCCAATTTGCAGTCGCTCGACGCCGAGGGAAACACGGCCATGATGGTGGCGTTCAACAAGAATGCCAACGAGATCGCCACCTATTTGGAAAGTAAGCTGCAAGCAGAGCGCAAATAGACACACACCATCCAGTCCAGTCCAGCGTGCCCCCCTCTCCATGTAGTGCTCGAATAGAACATCCATCCAGCATATATCTGAAACCATTTCGATGATCCGCCTCAGAGATCTGTCCGTGTGTGTGGCATCAGCATTCGTTTGTCCACATTTCTAATGCGCAAACACTTTACTCTTTTGCTGCCAAACCAAAATGGAAAACGTTCAACTGATTAACAACTGATTAACAACTGAAACAACAAACACTCAATGCGAATATCAACATTCCAACTCAATTCCAAATGCGACAAACACAATGAATCCGATGCGCTGCTGGCCGCAGGTCAAGAGCGCTTCATGCATTTGGAGCTGCAAACCAGAATTTAAGCATAAGAATATGAAGAACATGAGAAATGAACAACAACAACTATTGGAAATTCAGCCAAAGCTAGTTTCACAAAAAAGTAGAAGCAAATGAAGAAAAGTCTAAGACGAAGAAGAAGTTGAAAAAAAGTGTTGCCTACTTCCAGGCGCACGAATTTAATTTCCATTTAACGAGTTTTGTTCGTTCGATTCTTGCTTTAGTTTGAGCATAATTATATAAACATATATAAATACGCATATATATAAATATATATATAGAATCGAGATAATATATATATACATATATTTTTTTTTTTTTGTGTCTATAGTCAACTAATGGGAAAAATAATGCATAATTGCATTCTAAGCAAAAAACAAAAAGAAAATCGATAAAAATTCAATATAAAATTAATAATTATTTAACTTTAAGCAAATCAAGAGTAAAAATACAATTCTCAACACAAGAAGGCGTTGCTTTAGCACTTAAGTGACAATTTAGTTTATTCAACAAACTCAAAAATAAGTAAATGCAATTGTTCTCCCCATGCACACACACACACACACACACACAAACTTTTTCTCCTTTTTTTGGAAAATATTGTTTTCACTTCTTTGGCAAACAAAATTAAAAGATGATTATATTGTGATATCTAAATTTAATTGTACTAATACCCAACAAAAACAAATGAGAGCGAGCAAAGGCAGCGGGCCCACGCGGCGTATGATTGATATTAGCCAAAGCATTTGCTACACACATACGAATACGAAACACAACCAGAATACAACAACAACAAGGTATACATATTCACATATATATTATATATTATATAGAAGCACATACCTAACCGTATATTACTACATATATATATACTATATATAACTATATTTATGCATATGAATACACTTTTTTTTTGCAACTTAACTGTAGTTGAGGGTACGTAAGGAATAACTGTAAACTGTTGTAAATTGCAATACAAGCCAAAGCAGAGAAGCAGCAGCAGACGCTATCTTGTTAGTGACACGCAGGCATTACTGTACACTACGCATATAGTCTTATCCAATATATAGCTCACACACATAGACAGACACAAACGTATATAGAGTCCCATGCGCACACTCTATTTAAGCAATGCACAACCCAGAAAAAGTTCCACGTTCTCTGGCTAAAACCAAACAAAAGGAAAACATTTCTCTTCACATTCTCTTAAAATGCATTGTATATATATATGCATATATGCTATATACATATATGATAATAATAATGTTAATATATATATACGTATATATATATATATATATATATATATATAGATATGTATGCATATATCAATGTGTTTCAAATTCAATCAAAGACTTTCACAGAGACTTAAGCGCCCGTCCTCACCCGCCCAGACCCTCAGGCTGCATAGAAGCCCCAACTACTTTCCTATGAATAAACGAAACAACAACAACAACAATCAAATCAAATAACTATATACATACATATATATCAAGACTATTGGAAACTCTAAACGACTTTGTAACACAACTGACTACCATAACAACATCAGCAACAGCAACAGCAACAACTACAACAGCAACAAGAACAATGAACAACAGGAATAGCGAAATATTTATACACAGCTCTACAAGCGATAAGATAATACATACAGGTATAGCTATATATATATATATATATGTATATATATATTTGTGTATAGCTATATATATGTGGATATACATAACTATTTAACGAAAACAGAAAGAGAATGAAACAAATTTGCATAAGAAATATTCCGATGAAAGCAACTTAGAGAACCGCAAATAAGCTAAATACAATTTAAACTTATCTGATCAAATGTCAAATATATATATATATATATACATATGTGAATAAATAAATATATATCTATATATATTTATTTATTTATTGGTAATTTTTTTCATTAGATCACCTTTTGCTAGTGCTTTGAATGTAAAACGCGCTAAAGTCAATTATGTTTCGAAAATTTGCAACCCAATTGGTTTAAGATATTGTTGAAAACAAAAACAAAAACAAATATTAAAAACAAAAAGAACAAAATCAAATCTCACTATGGAAGATAAGGCAACGTAATTAACTAAGCAACTCAAATCCTTAACTACTGTAAACCCTAATCGTAGCTAGCTCTAAGCCTAGTCCTAAGTACACACACACAGTAAAAAAATATATATAAAATCTAATATATATATATATAAAGAATATATATATGACTAAGATAAAGATGGCCGCGAAAACTCTGGCTGCCGCCCGGCCTCTGGCAGCTCTTGGCTCGAGCGCGCTTTCAGGCAGCGGGCGGCACTCACTGCTTTCGCTTGGGTATTATGTTTTGGATTTCAAGATAACGGATGAATATATAGATACATATATGCATATACGGAACATGTATGGCTGTATATTGATATATATCTGTCTGGGCTGTGCCGGGTGCGATCGCCCCTTAGGATAATTTGTGGCCGCTCCCTCCGCACCATGCAGCTCAACGCCCCGAGCTGTCGTGTGCCCGAGGCGCTCACAAATTGTGCCAAGCGAAGCGCACCCAGCGCAACAGAGTAGAAGTAGGAGTAGGAGTAGGAGTAGGAGTAGGAGTAGGAGTAGGAGAGGATGAAAACAGAATAACATTTAGCAAATGACAATCTAGTGAATTTAGTAGAGAACACAATACGTTTGCTAATTGAACACATGAAACCAAACAGTAAAATGAAAATAATCAACCTAGACTTAAAGAACTCAAATAACGTAAGAAGTATTCCGATAAGCTTTATTTTTTCTTTGTTCCATTCTCACCTGCGCAAAGAAATTGAAATTGTAATTGCAACTGCAACTGGAAACTCTTTCCGCTATCGCTTAACAATCTGCTAAGAAGAATCGAAATTGTAATTGAAATCGAAATTGAAATTGAAATTGTAATTGAAACAGAAATTGAAAGTGAAGTGAAATTGAAATTGAAATTGTAGTTTGAGGATATATGAAAAGAACAAGTGCAATGGGAAACAGTGTTGCCATGCGTTGCACACAGACACAGTGTTGAGCAACGCACTGTAAGTGGGTTTAACAAACACCTGTTCGGAGAACAACCGGGTCCAAGACAAACTAAGGAATATATTTTCGTGTATTTTGTATAAATAACGAAACAAGTCAGATTCATATGACACCATACCATATTAAATTATGACAACAATGCCTTGACAACACACAGAGAGACACAGACAGACACACGAACACACACACATACACAGTCATTTACAAGACAAGACAGACCTGCTGAACGATGATCAGACATATACATGCACTTGTATATATATATATAAATATATATACATATATACACAGACATACAGACACACACACACACACACACACACACACACACACACACATAGCATATTTACAAGAATATATATTTTTTTCTATGCATATAAGGGAATTGTTGAACAAAATGGAAAACAACATGAAACGCAAGTCTTATGAAAACCTAGAAACTAAGGCAACTGAAATTGTAAAGGAAGCAACAGCAACAGCTAAAAGAACTACACAATTGGAATGTAAAGATGAATATAGGATATATATATACATATATGAGAACTATATAGAGAAGAGTAGATATTTGTGCAAGCCACAAATATTTATATACATATATATATCTATATATGCATATGTAAGCGAGATAATGCTTCTAGTGAATATTCTTATTCTAATTGTAATTTATTTATTTATGCTTTAAGAATACCCAAGACACCCACACACACACACACCCACAGACACCACAACACGACTCGCATACACTGAGAGAATAAATATAGTTTTATTTTCAACAAAACAACAAACAATTCTTAGAGCATGAATTTGAGTGTGTAAATAATTTCTTTTCAGTTCTTTTCCTTTTAGCTCTTCAGTTTTGTTTTGATTTTGCAGCCCCAACCACAGAGAATTGGCAAGCATCGAAACCAAAGGCAACAGCAGATTTTTCTTTAAGTGTATATATATACCTAAAAATTATACAAGATAAAAACTTACGCAAGTCTGAAAGTATTTCTATCGAAGAGTTCTAAACTGCTTAAACTGTAAATTGTAAATAGTAACGGAAACTAAAAAATTCTTCAACTAAGCGCTATTTGCTATATGAGAATATATGAATATGTATGTATATGTGCTTAACGCAATGTATTATACGGAACACCCACATACACACACAGACACACACATTATTATATAATAAACAACATATATATATTACTTATATGTATACAGAATTATAATACGAGAAGTTAAATTTTTTGGTAGTTCTTAAGCGAGACATAAACAGACAAAAAGCAAAAACAAAACTAAGTACGGTATGCACTGCAAGCACTGAGGAATTTGATTCAATTTTACTTAAGCTAAACGAGAAGAGAAATTGAAGTAGCATTAAACGAAAAATTAACAAAATTAATGGTTAAAAATTAAAAATTAAACTTAAATTTAAATTATGGCATAACATATATGAAATATGATACATGATATATATATGAGAAACATTTTGAAAACAAAAAGAGAATTTTTTGAACAATTTCGAGAACCAAAACCAAATGGAAACAGATGAAAATGATCAAGCAATAACGTCAGAATGGCAATGGGCAAGCAATGAATGAGCCGACATACATACACACACACACACAGATACACTGACACACTGACACACTCTCACACACCCAGATGCAACAATGTATGTATGTTATGTATTTGAAAGGATTTGCTAAGCAGAAAATAGCTCGTACTCACACACACAGCGAAAACAACTGAACCAATACACACACCCACTCACACACACACACACTCACACACACACACGATAAGCTGGCACTTCCGACTCTATCTCTATCTCTGTCTTTCTGCACATCTAGCGGCTATTACAAAACATCATTAACAGCAACAATAAGTAAACAAGCGTAATTAACTACACAATAAAGACAAAATAATTTAACTCAATGCAAAATTAATAAGCTTAACTATGTTTAAAAAAAAAACGATAAATTCCATTTTATGCCCAAAATCTAGCTACATATATATACATATATATATATATATATATATATATATATATATATATATATATATATATATATATATATATATATATATATATATATATATATATATATATATATGTATATGTCATCACAACAAATACAAGTTGCTATTCAATACATTTTCGGATACTCTATTATAAAAGAAATAAACATTTTTTTTTGGTAATTCAAACTTAAGAGAAAACGAGTTTTTTATGGGAACATTTTGGATGGGTTTTGAGTTGGCTTCAATGTGGGTTAGTTGGGGAGATTGCTGGGGGTTTGGCTTGGGTTTAGTTGCTCAGCTGCAGTGAGCACTCACACAGAGAGAGAGAGTGAGAGAGAGAGAGAGAGAGTGAGAGAGAGAGAGAGAGAGAGAGTGAGAGAGAGATCACAGGCTGAGCAGCTCTACTAAGTCCAACTCCAATCGCCGCTCTTACAACTTGTAATTTCGCTTGATATACATCCATATATAGCATATACTGATACATTACTTTCTAACTACTATAATCTCCAGACTCTTCCAAAAGTCAATCTATCTCTTTCTACTGCAGAGCCCAAAAGTATATACCACAAAGTCTGATAACTGCCCGCCATCAAGCAGCAAATCAAAAGTTTTGCATATGCAGACCGAGGCTCATTTGATATGTGAGCTAATTGATAAGCGTTGCTATCGCGACGTTTGGCCAAACTGAGTTCCAATTGCTCAAATGGCTTATCAATTGGCCAGCTGATAAGAAGTTGCCAGGCCCAAACCCAAACAGTAGCCGAGCAAATGCCTGCGGCTACCTGCGTTAAGCTCAACAGCAATTGGCATTGGTATTGGTATTGGTATTGGTATTGGTTTAAGTGGTTAGATAGGCAGTTCGATAAACAGGTGAGCTGGCCTGTCTTAACAATATTGCGTTCTTAGCCTTATCTATTGTCAGCCTTTACGCGCCATGGCTATAAAAGGGCCCAATCCATAGTGCAGACCAAAGAGAAGACTTTTGATCGCCTCAACATGAAGTTCACACTATTTGCACTGCTTGCAGCCGTCTGCGTGCTCAGCGTAAGTATTGAGTCAGTATTGGTCAGCTGCTCGACAAGGGATTAGCTCTGTGCGTTTGTCTTAGGTAAATGCCGGCACCTGGCAGCCGCTGAGTGTGGTCCCCGACATGGGGCTGGAGTACGAGCCGAGGGACTTTGCTGAAACCGATGATGATTTCATTGATCCCGAGGTTTTCGGCATCTTCTCAAGCGTGTGGTGGGCCATCAAGGCAGCGCTGCGCTCCGTCAAGGGCTTGAACTGCATCCTCAAGTGGGTTGTGGGCATCAAGGCTAGCGCTCTGCAGTACAATGCCGACATTGTCAGTTGCGGCGCCGATGCCACCAAGGAGGTGACCAATCTGATCAATGCCAACCTGAAGATCATCAACACCGCCAGCAACATCATCAATCTGCACAGCACCATTTGCGCCAGCACCGAGGATCCCGAGAAGCCTACGATCAGCAACAGCTGTGCCGTCAAGACCCTGGCCCAGGTCTTCAGCCTGTACAGGCAGGTGAAGTCCGCCATTTCCTTGGCCAAGAAGATTCCCCAGACGGGCCCCAATGCCGTCTCCTGTGTCATCGATGCCACCAACAACCTGACGAGCTACTACACCCAGTTCCCCGCCAACATGAAGGCCTGCTCCAAGCTGACCAGCAACTAAGCGGCTGTCTTACCCATTCTTCTTCTTTTTTTTCCATTAGCATGTAAGCCGAGCAAATAAAGCAAACTATATAAAGCAATGATAAAGCTGTGTAATCCTTTCGGCTGTTTGCCATAATGATAAGAGCTTGGTCTTGCTTCACTTTCTAAACTGATAAGAAATTTGTAGCTTGGCTTCTTTCCATTAAAGCTTAAGCTATGCAACCTTCAGAGAGGTCTTAGATATGGTATGGCAGGTCTGCTTTCATTTATTTAGTTAAACTAATTTTAACATGATGGTAAGCGGTGAGGGGTTTAAGTATAATCAAAATAATAAAATGTCAAACCAAACCAAACCAAACAAGAGCCAACTATCAGCTGTTATGGATGGCAAATAGAGTAAAGTTGCCAAATCATAATAATTATATGATATATGTATATTTGTATTTATTTTTATGTACATTTAAAAATATTTATGTATGTTTGAATTTAAATATGTTAGTTTTTGTTTTTACTTATTTATTTTATATATTTTTAATTATATTTATATATATTTAATTATACTTGTATATTTTTATACATATACTTATACATATTTCTAAACATATCCATATATAACATTTATTTACATGTATTTAGAATCATAAAATTATTTATATTTAAATATATTTATTTATATTTAATATAAATATATACTTAAATATACTTATATATATAGCTATATACACATACATACATATATGTACATGTATTCTGCTTATTCATATTGCATTTCTCTGCCTTGCCATGAAGAGCTGAAGAGCACCTAAAATACGCCTCTATACATGCAACACCCTCTCCTTGGTATTTGCATTGCAAACAACGTCGAACGGCAGCTGCTGCTCATACCTGATCGAGCCTGCTGCTCGCTCACTACTGGAGCCTGCAGAAGAACTCAGCAACAGGTCGGCGAGCAGAGTTTGAGTTCGAGTGGTTGGCTCGTCCTATATAAAGGCGAGCCTGCAGCAGCTTTGCTTCAATCGGATGCCTGATCTCCTGGTGGACAGTCGAGCCGTGGACCTCCTCTTCTTCAGTGTGTGTGGTAGGTGCTTAAATTGTTAATAATTTTAAGCAAATTTATGAATAGTATTAAGCAAACTATTGTCAGTGGTGAATGATTTGTTTTAAGCAATTGATTTTAATAATAATTGTTAATACTCTTTATGTTAAATATATGTATATGAATATAGAGTTTGAAATATATATGTAAATGTATTAATTTTTTTTTTTCAATTTATTTATTTATTTTAAATTATTGTGAAGAGAAAGCGTTTCTCTCTTGCTGCGTTCTCTCATTCAAATAAGGTGAGCATACACATATTCGAAGGTGGCAGTGCGGAGCAGAGAACAGAGAAAAGAATATATGTATATATATATATTTTTTAAATATATTTATATTTCTTTTAAATATATTTATTTATTTTTTTTTAAATATATTTATATTTTTTTTTAAACATATTTATATTTTTTTTTATATATATTTATATTTTTAAATATATTTATATATATATATATATATATATATATATATATATATATATATATATATATATATATATATTTTTTTTTTTTTTTTGTAATATATTTAAATATATTTATAATTTTTTGTCAATATATTTATATATATTTTTTTTAAAATATATTCATATTTTTTTTAATATATTCATATTTCATATTTCATACTTTATATGCAGACATCAGTCATATACTATTTTTTCCTTTCATTCAAATTAAAATACATAAATTGCTCTGCTGATTTTACCTTCAAAAGATATATTTAATTTCCTTTTGCAAACAATTCTTATCTATGTACAGACAAAACTCTCTTATTATATATAATAATAGATATATTTATCATATATATCTCATATAGATTTGCCATTCAATGAAAGCAAGCTTTGACATTGGGCACGAAGCTGTCGTAGCTGGCCTTCACTGTGTTGGTGGCGTTGACATAGCAGGAGCTGGTGTCAGCGGGCAGCTTGGCAATCTGTCGCTTGGTGGCTCTGATCGTCCTGGTCAGCCGCAGGATAGCCCTAAACAGCTTTACGGAGCATTTCCTGCTGGACAGCGCATTGGAGTTGGGCTCGTCAGCGATGCTGCATAGTTTGCTCTCCAGCTCGATGATGTCTTTGCAGATGGAGATGATGGCCTTGCAGGACTTGACGATGGCAGCCACATCTATTAATTTTTTTTTTTCAATTTATTTATTTATTTTAAATTATTGTGAAGAGAAAGCGTTTCTCTCTTGCTGCGTTCTCTCATTCAAATAAGGTGAGCATACACATATTCGAAGGTGGCAGTGCGGAGCAGAGAACAGAGAAAAGAATATATGTATATATATATATTTTTTAAATATATTTATATTTCTTTTAAATATATTTATTTATTTTTTTAAATATATTTATATTTTTTTAAACATATTTATATTTTTTTATATATATTTATATTTTTAAATATATTTATATATATATATATATATATATATATATATATATATATATATATATATATATATATATTTTTTTTTTTTTTTGTAATATATTTAAATATATTTATAATTTTTTGTCAATATATTTATATATATTTTTTTTTAAATATATTCATATTTTTTTTTAATATATTCATATTTCATATTTCATACTTTATATGCAGACATCAGTCATATACTATTTTTTCCTTTCATTCAAATTAAAATACATAAATTGCTCTGCTGATTTTACCTTCAAAAGATATATTTAATTTCCTTTTGCAAACAATTCTTATCTATGTACAGACAAAACTCTCTTATTATATATAATAATAGATATATTTATCATATATATCTCACATAGATTTGCCATTCAATGAAAGCAAGCTTTGACATTGGGCACGAAGCTGTCGTAGCTGGCCTTCACTGTGTTGGTGGCGTTGACATAGCAGGAGCTGGTGTCAGCGGGCAGCTTGGCAATCTGTCGCTTGGTGGCTCTGATCGTCCTGGTCAGCCGCAGGATAGCCCTAAACAGCTTTACGGAGCATTTCCTGCTGGACAGCGCATTGGAGTTGGGCTCGTCAGCGATGCTGCATAGTTTGCTCTCCAGCTCGATGATGTCTTTGCAGATGGAGATGATGGCCTTGCAGGACTTGACGATGGCAGCCACATCTTTGGTCAGGGTCACGCTGCACGCATCGATGGTGTCCACGTACTTGGTGGTCGCGATCAGTATTTCGGCGACCTGCTTGACGGTGCAGTTGGCGCCGCGCAGGGATTTCAGCGCCAGCTTGAGGGCCTCGCGCACCGCGCTGATAAAGCTGGACTCCTCCACGTCCACATAATCGTCGTCGAGCTCATCGATCAAGTTGGCCAGGTCAACGTCGTCGAAGTTGGCCCGCTCGGCTGCCGCCGCCTTGGTCTAGATGAGAATATAGATCAATTTAATTATTGGCAACTACCAATCGAAGCGCTGCTTATCGCCGCTTGTTAACATACACTCGAGCCGATCAGGCAGCTGCTCGCGGCGAGCAGCAAGAGACACAGAGTTGCGCTTCGCATGGTGCTCGACAATCTGAACTTTGGCTATTCTATGATCGATGATACCGAAGACTCTTCACTTTTATAAAAGTGGCCCTGTTCGGGCTATCTATCATGCCCACGCCCGATTTAACTATGTGCGCTTTTATCAATATCAGCATTTCGCACACTCTCTTTATCAACAGCGCAAGGCGTATTGCCCCGGGCAAGCCGTACTAATTTATCACTCAAAGTCTGGAGACTTAATCAACCTCGATTGGCTGCAAATTTAATTTTAACCTCAACGAAAATACGCTCCGATATCTACTATGACTGGCAACTGACATTATCTCCAATCAGCGATAGTCACAGAAAGGAAGATCTCCCTAAACTTGACTATAAACATTTTGCGTAGTTGAGCAAGGCGACGCAGCTTTGCTGCATATAAACGGGGAATTCCTCATAATAGTCAAATAGATGCGATCGTACTTAGCAGATAAGGCGTATCTGATAAATACAAAAACATTTCATATGAATATGATCATAAATTACAAAGGCAAATGAACCGAGGCTAAAGCTATAATGAAAGGGAAGTTGGGGTAGATTAGCTTTGATAAAACATATGTAACAGGCAGCAGCAGGCGTGGCAGGTCCCATAAGTCTTATTCTTGATCAGGTATAGTCAGGCGGACATCGATCATAGTAAAGCCCAAAGGTGTGGCCCCAGCGAGAGAGAGAGAGGTCTCGCATGGTACAGGGTGTTTCCAAGTTGAGCAGTCTTTCGCATATCTGAACTGAAAGAAATACCTGTTAATTGCTAACCACCACTGAATAAGAACTTCCATCAGCCCTAATATGTATAGTAAAATTTTAATCATATTATTGAGCCAAGTATAAAAACAAATAACAATGATAAAAAAAAAATGGAAGCTTAAAGTAGATAATTATGTATCAATTCGATAGTTAGATAAAATCGTTAATGTATTATAATAATCGATAATCGGCCATCGATAATCGTTGATCGTCGATCGTTAATTGATAATCGTTAATCGAGACTCGCACCCAAATGGAATTTACCGCAAATGTTTAAATAATTATGAATAATGCATGCAAATCGATTCAGATCGCTCGATCGCTCGATAGTTCTTTAACATAGGAATAACAATAAAAAAAAGTTATATACGTATATTAATCATTTCTATATAGTACATATATATGTTTTTATATATGCGATTCTCTTCTCTTTTTTTCATTTTCAGTTAATTTTGTCTTGATCTAAAGCTTGCCGTGGATTTGGAGCAGGTTGACAGGAGCGGGCAGCAGGCCGATCCTCTCAGCTAATTACATTTAGAATTTCTTAAGATTATGGATTATATATATATATATATATATATCCTTTAAATACGTATATATCCTTTAGCATATGTGATTGCACATTCGATAAGTTAAGTATTTTCGTGTTGAAACAAAAAAACAAAAAAAAAATGTCTGACAGTTCGAACAAAAAAAAAAAATGCACTACAAGAGACTTAAACGCGGATTCGACGGCCAATCAGATCAGGCTCAGGCGACTGTTGGTCTTGCGCAGCTGTGCGCGCCACGGAATAATGTTGTCACTATCGTCGTGCTCATCATCAGCTTGATCGAGTGCATCTTGTGCCTGCTGCTGCTGCTGCTGCTGCTGTTGCTGCTGCTGCTGCTGCTGTTGCACTGGGTCGCCTTCGCCGGGCTTGGGGCCGGCGACGGAGGCGGCTTCACTCTGATTCTCCTTGTTGAATTGGGGATGAGCCTGTTGCTGCAGGATCTGCAGCTGCTGGTAGTGCTGCTCGACGTTGAGGCCGCCGCTGACGGTGGCCAAGTTGATATTGTCGATGGACATGGCGCGGTTCTTGAGGCGCCAGGTGTCCGCCACGCGATTGTTCTCCTCAACCTTGGGCGTGTAGATGGCCGCTCTGCAAAATGGCACAGATGGCGAGGGCACAGGTCAGAGAGTGTGTGGAGTGTGGTGTGTGGTGGTGTATGGTGCTTGGTACGTGGTGCGTGGTGCGTGGTGCGTGGAGTCCGCTGCAGCTGCGCCACAAGGCCCCCTAAAAACAAACAAAAGGAAGCCCCGCCCACTTACTTCAACTTGTTTTCAGTTTCTTCGCGACGCGCGAGTAAATCACGCTTCCATTGTGGTATCTGGGAGAGGCGACGGGATTCCGCCTCCTGGGCCATGCGGTCCTCGAAGTCCTTCTTGGCGCGCTCGGCCGCCTTCTTTGCCATCATCTGGCGCTTCCAGTCGGGTATGGCGTTGCCAGACTGGTCCTTTTCTGGTATCTGCAAGTATATCTTTGATACGCATGACAATCCAGCTCCGAGCCCCCAACTACCCCGCCCGCCCCGCCGACCCGCCGACCCGGTCGACTGCGGCAACTCACCTGGTCAACGTAGTTGTTGGCCGTGAACTGCTTGGTGATCTCCATGTAGTGGTCGGAATCGATGCGATTGGCCAGCTGCTGCTCCACCTTCAGCTTCTTGATGCCGGGAATGTCCTTCGAGATCTTGAGCTCTGCAATCAGATCGGTCTTCAAGTAGGTATCCGTACTGCTGGTCAGGCACTGCATGCTCAGACTCCGAGCGGGCATCTGATAGGGCTTCGGCACCTTCTGCGTGTCCGTGCGGCGCAGCTGTATAAAAAGTGCAGCGGAATCAGCACAAAGTTTGACGTGAACACAAAAAGCCATGTCTAAGCTAAAAAACGGTTAATCGACCTTTGTCTTATGTATGTCTTGGGCACTCGCCGCTCATACGAAACCTACAAATGTTCGGAATATCCGCGCGAGTTCAATATTTGATATGGCTTGTTTGTGTCGTCTACTTTTATGCTAAAACTATTATTTATTTGTAAAACAATTTGGAAAAATAAAAAAAATGCTTGATGTGAACGGGTCGAAGTAAGGAAAATGAATGAACAAATCTGCCTCAGCTGCTGGCCAAAGTCCCTGACTGAGCGTCGCCGCTAACTAGATCTCATCGAATCGAATTCAAATCTCAACAGAGTTGTGGATGAGTCGAGACTGGCCGACTAGAGAATACCCTGTACTCAAATGCCATAAATAACAGAATGCCTATCGATTTGAATCGATAATATGAACATGAACCGAGTTATCGATTCAAGATGATAAACTACTGCTGCATAAGGTAGTGCGAGTATATATATTCCAAAATTTCTGAGCCCTAGACTCTTGACTCAGCTGGTCGCAGTCGAAGACTGACTAGCTGACAAACTGGATTGACGTTGATGTCTAAGTCTAAGATATGCACTCACCTGGACGCTGTTTAGGTCCTGTATGGATATTGCGGACAGCGGCTGATGCTGCTTGCGCGTGGCCGTGTCCTGGCTGCTGGGCGCCGCTGAGCCGTGCGGCTTCTTGGGCTTCTGTGACTTGCCGGTGGCATCGGCAGCCAGCGGCGAGAGCAGCATGGGCATGGGCGGCGGCATCATGTGCGGCAGTGGTGGCGGCGGCGGCGGCAGTGGCGGCTGCTCGCCCACGCCATGTGGATGCTGGTGCGGATGCTGGTGATGGTGATGGTGCTGCTGCTGCTGCTGCAGCTGCTGCTGCTGGGCGATCTGGATTTGCATGTAGTCCTCCGTATCCGTGGAGCTGCAAGGAGACCGCCATGAGTGCGAGTTCGTGTAAGTGGGCGAGTGGCTGAGTGGATGGCTGGATGGGTGGGGTGGGGTGGGGTGTGTGTGTGCGCGAGAGTGGGTGTGTCTGCAGCGGGTTTGCCGTGGGCCGGACCTGCGCCAAGCATGTCGTGTGCGCAGTATCATCTTCGGATTGCGACTGACTCTGGCGAGGCGCAGCAGCTGGCAAAAGTCGGCCTGGCATGCAGCACGCATAAAATTTCATGCACTCTTGAGCCGAGCCGAGTCGAGTTGAGCTGAGGAAGTGGCTGACTTGCTGCGAGTGGTGCTGCTAATTGCCCCGCAGCTGGCAGCGATCGGCGCGAGCATGCATTGTCTGCTGGCTGCTGGCTGCTTAATTAAGGCAACTGTACTTCTGCCACTTTTGGTGGTAATTACTTATGTTGCCGCCGCACGAGATCCGCAGCTAAATTAAAGCGGCAACAACTAAATCTGAGCTAGCTGCTGATGGCAGCTGGCAGCTGGTAGCTGGCTTTCTTAACTTACCGGGCCGAGGATGGACACGAACGCTTATCGCTGATGCTCTTCAGATACTCGGACGGCTTGATGAGATGCGTGACGCCGTCTTGCGATTTGTTGGGAAAACTGGGCGGCACAAACGGCAGCACCAGCTGCTTGTTGACTAAATTGGGGCCACCGGAGCGCACGGCGGCGCCCTCGCCGCTGTAGCTGCCGCCGTACTGCGACTGCTGCAGCTCGTAGTGGTCCTCGGCGGATGAACCCACGCCGTAGATGCTCGCCGCATAGATCGACTGCTGCTGCTGCTGCTGCTGTTGGTGCTGGTGCTGGTGGTAGTGCGAGGGCTGGTAGCTGCTGCTGCTGCTGGCGGCGCTGCGCTGCTTGCCGCCCGCGCCCTCCGCGTAGCCGTAGATGCTCCCATTCGCATGCTGATAGTGGGGCTCAGCATTGCCCGCGGCGGCGGCGGCTGCTGCTGCTGCTGCTGCTGCTGCGCCAGCTGAGGCGCCAATGGTCCCGTTGCTGTTGCCGTTGCCGTTGCCGTTGCCATTGAGGAGCTTGGCTTTCTTGTTCGCTGAAATCGAACAAATTTATTTATGAGATTTGAGTCTTGTCTGCGTTAACAACTTATTGTGGGTTAGCAGTTATCCCAGCTCTTTGGTCACGCTAGCTTGAGCCACATTAGCAACAATAACAACACACACACATACGCTCATTGCGTATGCAGCGTGTGTCGACGACGCCTTTCACCAAGCTGCCGAATGGCGCTAATGGATTTCGGCTGCGGCTGTCCTAATCAAATGAAGAGCTCCAAAAATGCAATTGCAGTAATTGAAGCGCAAACAGCAGCCAGCAGCCAGCAGCCAGCAGCCAGCAGCGTGGCGGCGACAGCCAGTTAGTTAATCAAGGAGTTCACAAGTCAACAAATTCATCTACGTTTAAAGTTGACAGCAACTTGACGGCAGGTTAAAGTTTCCTGAGCTCCAGTCAAATGGAATGCAAATAAACGAGATTTTGGGCAGCTTCGACTCAAAGATTTTGCTTGATTTCATATTTAACTATAAGTTAACAGTTGGCAGGTGGGTGTGTGGCAAGTGCTTGTCAAAGCTAATGTCAAATGTGCAACCTTAACAGACAAAGCTGAATTGAAATTGAAAAATATGTAAAATGAATATTTTTCTTATTTCTTCACTTTCAATTTAGCTTTATATATATGTGTATATACCTCTATGATATACCCCCAATATATCTTCGTATTTAAATAGAGTCATTAAAGTGACAGCGAAAAGGTCAGCGAGTGGAAAGCAGTTACGATTACAATGCAAACTGTAAATGTGTAAGCAGAGCTAAGGAAAATCCACAAAGATGACAGCTCGCATGATTAGTGGTCATCGAAGCGAAGTGGTGCAGTGGCGGCGGTTGTCAGTTAATTGGCCGTCGCAGCGCTTGGCCTATGCCACGCTGAGTCCTCGGCTGTGCAACTTTCACGGCTCGGCAACTCGTTTCCATCCACTTGGGGGCAGCGCTATGAAAACCGCCAACTGCATTACGTCGTGATGGCGCATATGGCCGCGGAGCGAAGCTATCGGAATCGAGTCTGGCCTGTTTGGCTCAGCCAACCGACTCGATGGCCAAATAAACAACGACAACGACATCGACGCCTGACAAACGATGCCAGCCACTGCCGACGCTTGGCCAGCACTTTTGATCAATTTTCGAGAGCAGTCCAACTGGCAGCGCGCCGCGCAACCCATTTGGAAATGGAATAATTTGGCTGGGTCCAGTTCGAGCCTGGGCTAACTAACTGGTTTCATTTTCATGGTGAAACTGTCAATGTAGATCGCCAGCCCGATCAACGGGCTGTGGCATAAGCATAAGCAAGGATACACTCGTGTATCTATATGAGGGAAAAGTGCAATTCAATTGCTGCACACACATCTTTATAGCATTTTTGCCATAATTTATTTTCATGGACGATTTTATAGCATGTGGAATATGTTAACTCGCCAGAGTTGTGGCTTTATCAACTGTGCTAACACTTCACAAATATTATTTATGTTCATTAAGTATAAAATTAAACATATTTTATATATTTTTCATCCATATAAAATATGTTCAATATTTTTTATATATATTTTTTTTATATATATTTCAAATATATATTATTTATTATTGCTCATTATTATCCTATTTTATAATTGTTTTATTTTTAAAATATTTATATATATATTTTTATATGTAATTTCTTATACAATCGTTTTTTATAAATTTCTTTTATGTATATAAAATATTTTAAATATATTTATATATATTTTTTTATATATTTAAAATACTTTTATATATTATTTATTATTGCTCATTATAATTCTATTTTTTATATTTTTTTTTTTTATATATTTCAAATATATATTATTTATTATTGCTCATTATTATTCTATTTTATAATTTTTTTTATTTTTAAAATATTTATATATTTTTTTTATATGTAATTTCCTACATAATCGTTTTTTATATATTTCTTTTATGTATATAAAATATTTTAAATATTTTTATATATATTTTTTTATATATTTAAAATATTTTTATATATTATTTATTATTGCTCATTATAATTCTATTTTATATTTTTTATTTTTTAAATATTTATATAATAATTTCTTATACAATCGTTTTTTATATATTTCATTTATGTATATAAAATATTTTTTTATTATTTATTATTTTATATATATAAAACATATTTACATATATATTATTATTTCTCATTATTATTATTTTATTTTTATTATTTTTAAAAATATTTAACTAATTTTTATATATATTTTTTTACAGCTCCTTCTTGAGTCCTCCTTCGATCCTACTTACAGCGGAATATATCGAAGCGCTGAAAGCTGAGCGTGAAGTAGTTTCGCCGCGTATTCTTATGGATTTTCATCGAACCCGCCATGTTCATGGCGTTTAAGCTTGAACTCTGAACCGTCGTTTTGATAGCACACGAAGCAGCGCGATAGCAAATCACATGTTCAACGATTGCACAAATGAGCATAAAAAATGATTAGGCGAACGGCACAACACGAAACAAACAAAAATAAAGGAAAGACTCAAAGCTGGGCTGAGCTGAGCTGCGAGCTGTGCACAGGTTGACGATGTTGACTGGACGAGCGCTGCTGGCAGCCTGATGTGAGTTCAAGCCATTGCCAAAGTTATTCACCCAAAGCGCCACAGCAGCGCGAGTGGCTCGAGTCGAGCGCGAAGTCTTGTCAATGGCTGTGCGAAAAAAAAGCACAAAACACGTTCACTTTCGTTGGGTAAAAGTTGTGCAGCGGGCGGCCGGCGCGGGTGGCTCGGCTGCCACAACCCACATGCAGCCAGCAGAGGCCATAATTGGCCAGGCATTGTGCGGCTGCTGATGACTTCCGCCTTGGCCACTGGCAGCGCCCAAGGATCGGCTTCTGATCGGCCAGCGCTTGGCTAGCCCAAGACAACTTGTCAGTGTCAAGCGTCAAGTGGCAAGTGGCCTCTGGCATGTGGCAGATGCTGACTACTGTTTGATGCACTTGCCACAAAGTCTATTGCTCCATCAACACCCCCTCCCCTCCCCCCTCCCCTCCCCCTCCCCCCTCCCCCTCCCCCTCCCACCGCCTGGCACTAATATTTTCCCAATGTTTGTTTTAGTTTTTGCTGCTTTTCGATTGTTAACAACTTCCACTTCTTTGTCTTGCAACACTCATTTTCCGTTTGTCAGTTTTTCCTGCTGCTGCTGCTGCTGCTGCTGCTGGCAACGTGTGAACTCCGGAGTTAGCTGAGTTTTGTTCGCCTGTCTATTTAATTTGTTCGACTAGTTCTCTCGGCAAACACACTCGCATAAGCGTGAGTGCATAGCCATTTACGAATGCAGACATCGAGTCAATGCATGTCAAATAGCTGGCATTCATTGTCTCGGCCGGGTCAACAAACTCGCCCGCTGTAAGCCGTAAGCTGGCGTTTAAATTGTTCATTTGCCCGGCATGCGGACGAAATTTTAAAGTCTACGCAGAAAATCTTCCGTGTAATTAGGCATTGATTTGTATAGCTAAAGGGAGAGTGCCAGAGAGCTTTCGACTGCTTTAGCCCCAGCGGAGAGTGTTATCCTGAGACTAAGACTAGACTAAGGCTTGCTCCTTCTGTGGGCTGCATTAGCTTGGCCAATGGCCAAGGATACATAAGCTCAGCTTGCTAGTACCCACTGCTAAGAGGTTTCGCTTTGAGTGCAAGCCTAGCCTAGCTAGGACAGTTTTTCTATAATGTTATCCTTATAAAATCTATAAGATTTTCCTATGCCTTGCGCTATACTCCCAGCTATGTCCCATGTCTAGCTGCTCTCTATCCTATTTACTAAGGCTATATAAACTGATCGAAGCGAAAGATTAGCTTCGAGAGTATATATAGCCTAGCTAAACCTAAAGAGTTTTCCTGTAAAGTCTTTTCGCTATTCCTCTGCTTGTCTTATACCCTGCTATGCCACATGTCTAGCTACTCTCTCTCGTATTTACTCAACGAATATTGCTACTGACCATAGGCGAAAGCCTAGCTCGAAGGGCATATCCTGCCTAACTAAGCCCTAAAAGGTTTTCCTATAACATGTAAAGTCTATGTATACCTATATTCGTATATTTCTACTACCGAAACCCGTAAATGCCTCATGTCTAGCTACTTCTTTTCTCCTTAAAACAAAAAAGTACGACCTAGTCGAATGATCTTTTCGAAGATATGTCCTTAAGATCGATTATTCATGAGCTAACGCACCTGTTGATGCTAGCTTTAATATGTCTATACATAATATATGTATCTATATATAACTGCCTATATCTGTACATAGCCACATTAGTTTCTCTTCCGCTTCTACATAAACCTGATCAGCCCACGGCAAACATGACTCAAGATCTTTAAGCGACTTCCGCTGCCAGCCACTTGTGAGTCAAAATATTGATCTGTGTTTAATTGCAATTGCTACAGCTATAGCTATAGCTATAGCTATAGCTATAGCTACAGCTATATTGCATGTTTGCCTCTGGTTGTTGTTGCCACTCAGCCAATTTGCCAAATGGCAAACAAAAAGCTGACCAAAGCTGCTGAGTTGGCCAAGCCTGGTTGCTGCTTGGCCAATTCCAGTTTTGAGCCATGTTTGTGCCGCTAATTGATCAATCAATAGCTCTCGCGCCCCGTCCCCCTTTTCGTCGCTAGATGTCAAAGACCCCTGTGCAGGATGAGCAGCAGTCGCTGACGACGATGAGTGCGTGCAGTAGGGCAACGGCGGGATTTACTGATGAAACAAAAGGGAAGCCCGAACACAAATGCAACGTGAAGATCAGGCCTCGGGCTATTTGTAGTGCAGCTTGGCGCGCTTCTTCTTGCCCAGGAGCTTGGCGCTCTTCAGCTTGGAGTGGCAGCGGCGAGTCGTGGTCGATGTGACCGCCGAGCTGGTGCAGGGCACATCTCTGTCGAGCACGCCGCGCATGCCCATGGTGAGGACGTCGGGACTGGGAGTGAGCGGCCGGTCGGGATGGGCGATCTTCACGCCCAGCAGGTGCCGGTCGAGCAGATGCTGCTCCTGCTCGCTGGCATACTTGGGGTCCAGCGAGCTCATGAAGAGCGTCGAGTTGCCGACGCTGTAAATCACATAGGTGTCCCTCAGATTCAGATTGCCGGAGAGCTCGTCCAGGCTGGGCACCGTCATCCGCGCCCTGAACTGAGCCATCGCCTGCGCGTGCGTCTGCTCCGGCGACACGCTGGTGGTCGTCGTCTCATGCGAACTGGTGCCCATCGGCTGGCAGTCGAGCAGATCCGACCAGCCCAGACTCGAACCATCCGTGCTCATGGCCCACAACACACGCCGCAATCTGACCCGGAGTGTGTTCGCTCGTGTTTACTATCGTTTCTCTGTGTGTACTTCAGACTCTGCTATTGTCGAATTTCGTAATTTGTCATTTGGGAAATTTACTTGCCGAAATTTATGTTGTGAGCTCGAAGGGGACTGGGATGATAACAATATCAGAATTGACACTAAACCGAATGCCAGCTGTTAGCTGCCTACTTATCTTACTGTATGATATCTATATATATTATATATAGTCTAATATACTGAACACTTACCGGATATGGTGGACATGGTGCGATTGTGATTGCCACGCACCAGCTCCGAGGGACGCAGGCTGGGCTCCTCGACCACCTCCAGGCCTGAGTCAGAGTCGACGGCATCGTGTGGGCCAGCCGAGGCGGCTGTGGTTGGCGCTGCTTGAGCCGCTGGTGGTGCGAGCCCAAAGTGATTCTTCTTATAGTTGTTGTTCGAGTTGCTATTGTTGTTGTTGTTGTTATTGCTATTGTTGCTGTTGTTGTTGCTGGACTGCTCTGCGCTCAAGTTGTTGCGATGCACAGGCGCCCGCAGTGGCGGCGGCAACGGCGGCGGCGGTGGTCCATTGACTAAGGAAGTAGAGAGAGAGATTGAGATCAAGAATATGGTATGCCAATGGAAAATACTACTAATATATATGATATATCTATATATATATATTGCTGATAGCCTAAACTGATCTATAGGCTCTCCCTCCCTCATCTCGCTCTCCCTCTCGACTTACCCACGGCCAGATTCTGCATGGGCGGCGCCGAGGAGACACGCTTCAGGTTCCTGTTCATGTTGGTGGCGCCATTCTGATTGATGCTGTTGCTGCTGTCGCTGTTGCCATTGATGTTGATGTTGCCATTGCTGCTGCTGCTGCAGTTGTTGCTGTTGCTGTGCATGGATATATTGGGATTGCTGCTGAGCAGGCCAGCATCGGCCAGATTGTTGCGGATCATGGAGTTCTTGTGCGTCTGCTTGGTGCGCTCGGCCACATCCTCGGGCGGGCAGACGCTCTCGTAGGTGTCGCTCTTGATGCCACCGTTGAGCAGTTGATTCTTCAGATTCAGATTCAGATTCAGATTCACGTTCTTGGCGCTGTAGCTGTCCTTGAGACTGGAGTCGTACTTGCTGCTGTGCAGCCCGATCATCGAGTGCGATTTATTGCGATTCAGCATGCTCAAGTTGCTGTTGTTGCTAGTGTTGTTGTTGCTGTTGCTGTTGTTGTTGCTGTTGTTGCTGCTGTTGTTGCTGTTGTTGTAATTGCTGCGCTTGTTGTTCAAGTGCTGTAAGGAGACCGAAGACAGAGAGAGAGAGAGAGAGAGAGAGAGAGAAGATTAATTCATGACTCGAGTCGATGTCTGTTAGCCACTCACATGATTGCTGTACTGCAGCACCACATCTGTGCTGCGCGTGGAGCTGGCGCTGGCCGAGCGCGAATGGGAGCCACTGTCCCGGGAACGCGATCTGCCCACGCTGTATTTGTGCTGCAACTGTTGCTGCTGCTGCTGCTGCTGCTGCTGTTGCTGCTGTTGCTGCTGCTGTTGCTGCTGCTGTTGCTGCTGCAGCTGATGTTGGTGCTGATGCTGCTTGCGTGACTCTTCGCGCACCAAGTAGATGTCCTCGTAGTCGTGGTCGCCGTTCTGATTGCTTATATTGCTGCTGCTGCCCTTGTGCTGCTTGTAGCCGCTGCTGCTGCCGTTGTTGCTGCTGTTGTTGTTCTTCATATTGCTGCTGTTGCTGATGTTGCCGCTGCTGCCGTGCCTGTTGAAGCTCTGGCTGCGCAGCTGATGTGGATGCTGATGCTGGAGCTGGTGCTGGTGCTGATGGTGACTGTGATGGTGGCTGCTGCTCTTTGGCGAGTTGAAGCTGGACGAGACGGAGACGGACTCGTCGGAGCCGCTGCCGGCGCCACTCGAGCTGGAGTGGACGTCAGCCTGAATGGTCATGATCGCGTTGCCGCCGGCCTTCGACTGCAGCGCGTGCAGCGGATGCGGCATCTGGTGCTGCTTCACGCTGCTGCAGTCCGAGTCGACGAACAGGTCGCGCACCCGATTGTAGATGATCTCCTGCGGGTCGTGCAGGAAGAACGACTCGCCCGATATGCTGCCGTTCGGCGAGGGCGTGGCATACATGCCCCCGTTGCGCATGGGATTCACGTAGAGCCCATCGTTGGGCAGCAGTGCGCCGCCGGCGCCCGAGCTGCCGCCCACACCACCGCCACCGCCACCGCCACCGCCACCGCCTCCGCCCGAGGCGCCGCCATTGCAGCCGTAGAGCTTCTCCGAGGAGCTGCGCGACTGCTGCGAGTAGAGCGCGTCGCTGTTCTTGCGCGTGATGCCCACGCCCAGGCCGACGCCCGCAGCAGCCGCCGCTGCCGTCACGGCTGGCGGATGCAGATAGAAGGGCTCCACGTCGGAGCTGAGCGTCGAGGAGGACTTCGACTTGATCGTGTTGCTGCGGCTCGTCTGCTTACTCGAATTCGTGTTCGAATTGCAGCTGCTGCTCATGTGCTGCAACTGTTGCTGCTGCAGCTGCTGCTGTTGGTGTTGCTGGTGCTGCTGGTGCTGCTGGTGCGACTTGTGTCGCTGTGTGCTGCTCTTATTGTTGTAGTCGACGGTGGTGCCGTGCTGCACGAGCACGTTGAGACACTGTAGGCAGGAGGCAAAGGAGCGCGATTAGGAGAGTTCTCTAAGCCATTAGCATTGGGCTTTGCTACTCACCTCCACCTGCTGGTTCTCGGCGGCGTCGTTGATCGGCGACTTGCCGTATTTGTCCAGCGACAGTTTGGCGCCGTGGTTGAGCAGCCAACGCACCACCGACAGATGGCCACGCGAGGCGGCGAAATGCAGTGGCGTGGCACCGTCCCCATCGCGCAAGTTCGGATCCACGCCCTGATCCTGCACCTGCACCGGCAATCAAATAAATTAGTATAAGTCAAGGCAGTCTAAGAACTGGGCTCGTTGGCTTTATCTATTCGTTTTGATATTTTTTAATTTTTGCGTCAAATTTTATTTATATCAAAAATAAATAAAGATATTGGAAAAAATATTCGATAAATTTTTTAAATTATTAAATTTACTTTAAAAATTAAAACCTTTATTTTCAGATATTAATTAATTGGGTATTTTAGAAATTTGGAAAATTGAATCATAGTTTTATAAATTAATTAAGAAATGAATAAATTCAATAAACTTTAAAAATTAATAAATAAAATTTCAAGAATTAAAAAATTAATTAAAGCAATTAACTAATAATTTTCTAAATTACCAATTTTGTAAATTATTTGAAAGTTTTTGAAATAAATTAACCATTTTATAAATTAATAAATAATTTAAAAAAAAAACAATTTTCAAAATTAATAAATTAATAGATAAAATTTCAGAAAAGAATAATTATTTTTAAAAAATAAATACATAAATAAATAAATAAATAAAAAATAAAGAAATAAAAAATAAATAAAAAAAAAATAAATAAATAAATTAAAAACAAATAAATAAATAAATAAATAAAAAAACAAAACAAAAATAGTAAATAAATACATAAATAAATAAATGAATGAATTCATTAATTAAAAAAAATAAGTTAAATATTTAAAAATTAAAGAGATTTAGATTAATAAACGACTCGAAGAGAGGCAACGCAAGACTTGAGATAGACAGATAGCAATTCGATAATAACAGAGACTTAGCAAAAAGAGTTCGTATAGAAGGAAGAGAGAGGAGAGAAGGAGGCAATATGGCCATGCAAAGTAGTGGAGGCTGTTCAAGTTGTGATGTTTGTCTCGGCTTGTCAGCGGCGCTCTACAAGGATCCATTGCGAGCTGTCAATGCTGTGACGTGTTGTCGCGTGGTTCGACTAGACTTGACTCGGTTTGTGGACACAGCTCAGGCAAAACTGAGCTCAGACATGAATGTGGAAAGTGGTTGAGTTGCGTGAGTGTGTGTATGTGTGTGTATATCCATGTGTGTGTGTGTGTTGCTGCATAGGCAATGCAAAACTATTTAGCTCAATTTAGAAAGGTGATTTTCAACTGGCACCCAAAGTCGGCCTGGCGAGATGTCCAGTTTATGTCGTTGGATCAGAGAGAGAGGGAGAGGGAGAGAGAGATAGAGGCAGCCCACGCTCAAAGAGTGAAGAGCTGCGACCGATCGATTTGGATTCCCAGCGGATATAGAGAAGGAAAGGAACAAAGCTCTAAGAGTTCGACTTTGACTTTGACTGCTGGCAGTGCGGTGTGGGAATCTGGTTAGCGGCAAATGCTAAACGGCTTGATAAATTGCATAGGCCAGGCGACAAACGAGTCGGAGAACCGGGAACCGTTAGTTGAGCGATACGAAACCAGGACAAGAACCAGCCAGCTGAAGGCCAAGCGCCAAGCGCCTAGCAAACGAGTTCAGCTCTTGTTGTTGGCCCCGTTTTTGGCACATTTGGCAATTGCAAATCTTTGCTACAGTTTGGCAAGCTCCATCTGAGTGTGTGTGTGTGTGTGTGTGTGTCTACTCACCATCCATTTGAGGCAATCCAAGCAGCCCATTTGTGAAGCGGCATGGATCGGTGCCATGCCGTCGCGTGCGCGCACATAGAGCGAGCCGCCAGCTTCAAGCACCAGAAACTTGAGCACCTCCAAGTGCCCCTCCTGGGCGGCCAGATAAACGGGCGTGACATCATTGTCCATTTGCGTATTGGCGCTGCAATCGAAATATATATATATATATAAATTATCTGTAGTTGAATATCTATATCTAGACAAATGAAAGGAATCGCATCTGTGTTTAGGTTTCAATCAGCGCTGAGGCCAAATTCGTTTGCCGTTTGCCGTTCGCAGTTGGCTAATGAGCAAAAAGTCAACACGGCCAGCCCAGCTCTCTGCCCCTGCCCCAGGTGGCATTCACTTGCTGGCAAATATTTCGCAAGCCGCAAGAAGTGGCTAATGGCTGCCATATCGAGAGACTGCTATACATAGCTATAGATACAAATTAAAGTATCATCAATGCCAACGCACAAAACGCTAAAAAAAAGCTAAAAAGAAAAAGAAAATTGCAAACTGCAAACAAGTTGACAGCTCACTATTTTTTTGTGGCTTATGATGGATGCACGAAAGTGAATGACGAACAGTTGTCATGAGTCTGTTGATGATATAGCAAATATATTATATGTATCATAGATATCATATATCATCATATATCTTACACATTTCATCTATAAGACTGTCACCTGGACGCTGGAGCACAAATGGCAGTACTCGGCTTGAGCCCTTGTTAGGACTCCAGCTCCAACATTAGGGTTAGTGCTCAGGAAGAGGAGGTACAGCAGTTCGCTACAGGCAGAGTCACGAGCTGACTACAGTTGGTGCATAAAGTATTTCTACCGACCTCAGCCACAAAACTAAATTTGATGTATATAAAATAACATATATCTACTATCAATTTATATATCATACTCAATATAGATCTTATTAAGTGCACGAGAGAGACGTTTTGTTGCGCTATTCCTAGACTATCCCAATCTGTGCTCAAGTAAAGAAAGGTCCACTAATTATGCAGGCCCAAGTCTGCATGTGAACTGAGCCAGAGCTTATCAACGTAAGCTGAGGCTAGAACGAGCCAAGGTAATAATGACATCATATATAACATCAGATGTAACATATGTATACATAATAAAATAAATATATATATAATATTATTTAAATATATATAATACTATATTATATAGATATAAACAATAAGTATTATATGTATATCCTGCCAAATATAGATAGTAAATTTGTTGATAGTAAATTTGTTGTTGCGTCTGTCAAAAGGCCTAGAAACGTTCCCCAAGAATTGTTCTTGGAATAATCACAATATTATATATCTTTTCGTCAACTTCTTCAACTCAACTGCTTTGGAGCTTAATGTGACTGCAGCTCAGGCAGAACATATTCGATCTGCTCATAGTCTCAATCGCCAGCAGCGACTCACACTCAAATGAAAGTATGAGTGTTAGATGAGATATTATTTATATAATATATACGCATAATATAAAGTATAAATTTAAGGAGATATTTATATAAGATATACGCATAATAATTATAATAATTTAGCCAATCGACACAGATAGCAGAATCTATTTAGATAGTAGCTCCCATATTTTTGCTTTGGCAGTTGGACAAGTCAAGTCAACTCAAGTGAATATGGGCATATAAGACATATATATATAAGTAGGTATATCATACATATGAACCGACAAATATATACAAATTATATCCCCGTCACTTCCTCGTCTCCCTGGTCATAGTAAAGTTGGTCAATCTTTGATCTGCCATCGCTGCTGCTGCTGCTACTCTTGCTCTTCTCTCACCTCACGACGCTGCGTCGATTGTTCTGCTCCTTGCGGCCCTGGCCGGCGCCAGCCACTAGCATGGGCGTCGACTCGTCGTCATTGGAGTCGCCGGCTGCTGCCGGCGAGACCTTGCGCTGATGCGCCTCCATCATGCGCTCGCTGAGACTGCTCAGATTCTCGCCGAGATTGGCGTCCTTCTGGCCCGGATTTTGGTTGGAGCTGTGTGCGTTCGCCGAGTCGTTGCCCGGCTCCGCATCAGGATCGTGGCAGTTGATGTGCCTGCGGCTGCCGCTGCTGCTGCTGCTAGTGCTGCTGCTGCTGCTGCTGCTGTTGCTGCTGCTGTGGCTGTTGCCGCTGCTGAGTATGGCAGTCGTGACGCAGTTCACTTCCGTGGCGATGATGGTGTGGATGTCATTGTTGGACTTGCTCTTCTGCTTGCTGCGCCGGTACGAGGTCAGACTTGTGGTCATGCGGCCCAGCAGGCCCTTCTTAACGTTGATGGTCGAGAAGTAGCTGCAGAGTGGATGTCTTGGGTTGGTTTTCTTTGCTCTCTTTCGCTCTTTCTGGGATTGCAGCAGGAGGTGCCAAGTGCGCGCGTGTGTGTGTGTGTGTGTGTGGGAGGGCATTGGGTGTGGGCGTGTTTCAAGTTGTCATTGTGCATGGAGTAGACGTCACGACGCGACGCGATGCGAGAGAAATGCATTTGCGAGTGCTCAAGTTCACACCAGTAGGGGGGAAGGGGGGCGGGCAGTGGGTGGGCGTGACAGTGGTGCAGTTGCTGTGCTGTATTGAGATTGCGACTTGAACGCCTTTTGCTTACCTACGCGCCGCTATTGTTACCTATGCGACTTTCGCTTTTAGGCCGATGCGATAATATAGTTCAGATCACAACAGAATCAACTGGTTTTCGTTGGAGTTTTCCCCAATACCGTTACCGTTACACGCGCGCACATGCACAGGCCAACAAAAAAAACAAAAACAAACAAAAAACACACGTAAATATATGTGAAATGCAGAAAACGGTTAAAAGAAAAATCACTTTGATTCGTTTCGATTGTTTTTCGCTGCGTTTTATCGGCTCTTGACTTTTAACTGTTTTCGGCTTCCGTTTATTTGCATTTCGAGTTTGGAGCTAGAGTTTCGGGCCCGCCGCGCCTCATGCATATTTCGGATATCAATCTCGAAACCGAAAGTCGAAATGTCACCGCAGAGTCAATCCGCATCTGGGTCTGCATCTGCCACAGCTGCAACTGACTCTGAGCCAGCCTCTGGCTGCCTGCCCCAGCAAACTTCTAGCGCGTTTTGTTTCGCTTTTGCCCCCTGCTTCTTCTACAGCTTCTTCTCTGCTCGCCTTTTCTTTTTTTTTTTTTTGTCGGTGTAAAATTAACGCTCAAATGCGCCAAATGCACAGCGCAAAACATTCGCAGAGCAGACCATACGCCACAGACGCAGGCTTTTCTCTCCGTGTTACGCCCGGGCGCAGCGGCGGAGCTCGCGCCGCGGTGGCTATGATGCGCAATTGCTACCATTTGTCTACGATATTAGCCACGGCACAGTGGGTCTGACTCGCTTAAAACTAATCTAAATAAAACTGGCAGGAAATTTGACTTTGACTAGTATCTACAAATTTTATAACATTTAGTTGTCTATAAATTGCGAAAAACTGCTTTAGATTAACTGTCAAAACTTTTTTAAAAAAATTGAAATAAATTTTTAAATATCTCTAATATAAAATACACACAAACACTAATGAAAATCTAAAAAAAAATATTAATTGACTTCCATAAAAAATCTACAAATTTATAAATATTGTTTACTATATATTTAACAAATATTTAAATAAAAATATAATAAATATTTAATAAAATAAATTTAAATAAAAATATAATAAATATTTAATAAAATAAATTTAAATAAAAATATAATAAATATTTAATAAAATAAATATTAAAAATCCTTTAAAGAAAATTGATTGACTATTCCTAGAAAATGTAAAAAAAAGTCTATCAATTTTAGGTCTGATTTATAAATCTGATTTGCTTTGCATCCAGTCTAGTTGCAGCTCATGAATTGAACTGTGCAGACTAAGCATTGCATCATTCTGCTTATCATTTATATTTTTATTTATATACATAAAACTAGTCTGGAACATAGTAAATATTTGATAGTAATATTTATATTATTTATAATAAATATAATAAATATTCCTCCTCATTTATAAGTATACGTCGCTAGCCCTTCCTTTAAGCTTTGACTGTGATAATTTCGTCGTATAAGTCTTTCTCCCTTAAGCTATGCTCTTAGCTTTCCCCTGCCTTGAATAGTTTCCCATTTCGACTACCCCATAAAGTTGATAGCAAATACAAATAAAAGCCTGCCAAAAGTTTACTCGATTTATGCCAAATTAATCCCACTGTGCTTTCCCTAATTCACGTTGGCGGCGCTGCCTTAGGCAATAGACTGAGTTCAGCTTGGCTCTGAGGCCGCCGCCGTCGCCGCCGCCGCTTCATGGATATTGCACAGCAGACACTTCAACTTGGAGCTCGAGTCTTGAGATTGCTGCTGCTGCTCCGGCTACTGCTGCTTTCTTCTCGAGCGACTTGGCGACTTGTTACATTTTCCAGCTTTTCGCTGCAGAAATGAATTGTAAACCAATTAAAGCTGATTTTTCATCTTCATGTTGTGCTTTTTTCTCCACTTATTTCTCGCTGCTCTTGTATACAATATATGTATATATATATATATATATATATATATATATATATATATATATATATAGATTTTATAGTCGCAGACATCAGATTCAGCTCAACTGGCCCCCTCTCCTCTCTCTCTCTCCCCACTCCAGCTTCCCCACCCGCCTCGACTTGCTGCTCGAGTGTCCATTTGGCAGTCGCGTGTTTCTCGCTTCTTTCTGGCTTTGTAGGTGAAAATACAGTAAGCAACGAGCACAGCATCTAAAGTAATCCAAATTTCTTGTGCTCATTTTGTAATTGCAATTTAATAATTATAGCAGTTTTTTTGTTGTTTTTTGTTTTTTGCTTGTCTTAAATATTATTTGTTTGTAATTTCTTTTGTGTTTAATATTTTTAATCGCAGCTCGCACAAGTGGAAACGAATTGAAACGCAAGTCTCGAAAGGCCGATAATTATGGCTGGCGAGACTGGCGAGGCTGGCGAGGCGGGCTCGTTACCTGCGCGGTTGACAGTTAGCCGAGAATGGCTCAGAGCTCCGCAGATCTGAACATTTGCGTGCGTGAACGAAACCAACTCTCGACACAAATACGCCAAGAGAACTGAACGTGGTTAGAGGAAAACATTTCACAAATCGATTAGTCGATTCTAAATATATATATATATACACAGGTATATATCTATAACTGGCGCTTTGGCTGTTTGTCTGTCTGCGAACCTCTTAATTTGACCAACTTTCTATTCTTTCATCATCGTTGGAAACATATGGAAAATAATTAAGTCAAGCCAAGTCTATTTTCAACTATCTGGAAAAGGCTTTTCCATTGGAGCCCAGCTTAACTATAGCTACATCAAATATTTGTTTTTTCTATTTGCCTATATGATCTATTTACTATATGATTTGTAGCATACTATATTTCCTTAAAGATAACTTTCTTAAATTGCTTTTTTTTATATACATATTTATTTGTTATTTATTTTTTATGCTATTTATATCTTGTTTACTTGTCCTGCTAATTATTATTTCCTTTTTCTATTCTATTACAGAACTTCACTATTCATATATTTTCAAATACTATATAATATATATAAATATAGTTTTTCATGTATTATTTGATTTGTTTTTTCTTTTCCTCTACCTATTCTCTGCCACCAAAGATCAGTCTATGTTTACATTACTTTTCAATGTTTTTTATTTACATTGTGCTTCGTTTTCGTGCTATTGCTTCTCTATTCCATAATTGATCTATCCCTGTATATATAAACTCATATATATTTTAATTAATTTTTTCTTGTTGTTTTTCTCTTGACAACCTTTAGCTAGTGCCTTTTGTCTACCGTTATTAAATATATTTTTCTACTTATATCTTTATTTATTTTTTATTCAATCTACAATATAAAAATCTATTTCTTAAAAAGTTTTCTTCCTTTTGTGAAATTCATAAATTTATATAAAAAAATGTTCTAAATTCCTTGCTTTTTCTTATCTTCCTGAATTCATATAAAATCCAAGTCATATATTTATATATAAATACGTATATCTTACACCTTTTATATGAAAAGGTCTTTGAGGCACTCTCAAATATCTTTTAGTTATATATTTGATATATGTATATTATATATATTTATTTATAGCTCCCTTATTTTCGATTATTCTCGACTTTTCTTGCCCGATTTATATATATATATTTCACACATATATAAATGTATATATATTTCATCATCCGTAATTTATCGCGCGTTCGTTTCATTTAATCCATGCACAGTTTTAGCCACTGGAATTTTAGCACATAAAATTCATTTCATTGTTGTGGGTGTTGGCCTCCATTGGCCTCCATTTACCGCCCGCACACACACACACACATACGCACGTTAACAAAAAAAAAAAGCAAATGAAGGGTATATATGTATGTATATAGATGAATGTAAAGGGAAGAAAACAAAGCAACAATTGCTATGCGGATCCGAATGTTGCTCCGGCTTTTGGCTGCTTGGGGGCAGCTGCTCAGCGCTTGGCCAATTGATTATTGTAACTGACGCTCGAGCTACCTTTTCATGGTTGCGGCTTGTGGCACACAGGTTGTTGCTACTGTATCTTCTTGTACGTAGCTGTTGTTGTTGGCGTTGTTGTTGGTGTTGCCTTTGTTGTGGCTTGCAGTTCTTTGGTACACTGAAACTGTTAATTAATTCGCGTTCCGATTCGTTAACTGCATTCGAAACACTTTGAAGCGCGAAATTTTGTTTGTTGCTGTTGCTGTTGCTGTTGCTGCTGTTTGCTGACCAACGCGGCGCGGCGCGTACTTTCAACGGCATCGAGTGGGCGGGTGGCATGGGGGGCGTGGCCACACGGCAACGCTACAAACACTGCATTGAGCATTAAACTGCAACTGCGCTTAGCCAAAGCCACAAAACACGAGCAGCAAAACAAACACAGAAAAAAACATCAAAATTCAAATTCGTCTGTGCGTCGCATGTTGCTGTTGTTGTTGTTGCTGATGTTGCTGGTAACGGTTGTGCGATCGGTCAGCGCTTGGCAAACGGTAACAGCGTCGCTAGTGGAAAGCTCTGACGGCCACGGTAGACCACGGACAGTTGCAGCTGATGCCAGACGAAAGCACCGTTCGCTTCGAGTAACCAAACGCGAATAGAAGACACCGCGGCCAGCGGCCAGCAACCAGCAGCAGCAGCAGCAGTTAGCGACGACAGCAGCAGCAGCAGACGAAGCAGCAACACACAACGGCAACGGCCGCCAAGAAGCTTAGAAACCCGCTCTGCCACAAGCGTTTTCTTGGCCACAAGACAGAGCCAGAGCCAGAGCCAGAGCTATCATCAAATGTTTAGTATATGATATTATCCAATGGCCTCTTATGCGATTGGCCCCAGCGTGGGTTGCCACGCGAGATCTAAATGCGATGAGCTTGAACAGAACTTAAGCGTATTTACAGTTGCAGCTAACCGAAGCTGAACGAAGATGGCAAATGCGACTTATATTTATATATTATATAATACAGATACTGTATATCAAGATTACCGAGCATTAGCTAACTTATAGTTAATATAGTATCAATATTTATATGCAGTTTCCAGTAGATCAGATAATATTTAAAGTAAAAGATAAATGGGAGCTCAGAAGTTCTCTATCTTTCTCTCTCCCTCTCTCATTTTATTATTCCATATTCACCTGGTACTTTCTTTGTTTCTCATCCTCTCTCTCTCTCTTTTCCTGTCTCTCTCAGTCTCTCACATAAACACTCTGGCCTATTCGTATTATCTCTATCTCTAGTTCCCTATTTCTCATTTCTCTCTGAGTCTCTCCCAGTTACTCTCTCTCTCTCTTTCATTTTCTCTAAGTGTCGCTCTCTCACTTTCACTCTCATATTCTCTCTCTATCTCTCTCTATCTCTCTCTCTCTCTCCATTTATCTATCTCTCTCTTTCTCTCTCTTTATCCGTACATTCTATGTCTCTTTCTCTCTCTCTCTCTCTCTCTCTCTCTCTCTCTCTCTCTCTGCCACTCTCTCCCTCTTGCTTTTCCGCCCTCTTTCTCTTTGCCTTCCTTCTCTCATTTAGCATTTTTTGATATTTAACATAATATTTAACATAATATTTAACATAATGCCCAACTTATGAAGCAACCCTCGCCATGAAAATGGTATTTATAGCACTTGTTGTTGCTGTTCTGCCCGCCGCCTGCTATCATGTGTGCCGCTGTGTCAGTTGTCATGCCAATTGAACTGGCGTGTTTAATAAATATGAATGCTGAAAGAGAAGACCCCAAACCAGCTGGATCAGCAGCGCTCCGAGCAGAGATCCACGCTGAGATCCAAGCCAGAGCTGGCCAAACCAGACCAAAGACGAGGCCAATCCGAGTTGGACTCCTTGTGTAGCTGCTCCACTTGCGATTGGCAACTAGTTGCAACGGTTCTTTGTGCTTCTCTCCCTCTCATTATCTCTTTCTCTGCTTATTAATCTCTCTCTCTCTCTCTCTCTCTCTCACTCTGTTTCTCCTCCTGCTGGCATCCAGTTCGATGGCAGAGAAATAAATGGCACGCCTGGATGCCTGCTGGAATAGCTGGTTAGCTGAAAAAACAAGTCAAGCTGACTAGCTGGCTAGCTAGCCTTGGCTAGTTTTAATGAATCAACGTTTAGAACGCGTGCTTCATGGCGGCGGTATTTGGGTGATCGCTGACCAAAGTTGAGCACCAGCAGGTGGGCACCTAGCGCTGGAAAGCGATCTGCGCTCAGTCATGCATCCACTCCAGCAGCGAGTGCATGTGCTCCACTTGCCTCCAATGGCGTCTTGTTCTCCCATTGTTTGCAGCTCTAATTACCCACTCATCAGCTTTAATCACCACATTTAATTGGCCCTGGCCGCTGACTCGACTCTATGCCAATCGATCAAGCAGTCCGCGCGGAGAGATCGAGCTGGCCAATAAAGAATCTCTGGCATATCAATGCTGATTGTCATTGATATGCCACGGATTCTTCATTAGTCAGCTGGAGAGGCTCTCCCTCTCTCGAGCTGATGCTTGGTTGATCTCGGTTGCTCAAACAGTTGATAGATAATTTATATATATATATATATAATATATATCTGATATCTGTATATATTTTTATACAAATCTAGTCAGATTTATATCATTTTCCCAATAAGAAAATCAAGTCTAATTAGTCGCTCAACTAAGTCTAGTTGAATGCATAAATTGTCTCTGTCGCTGCTTGCGTATAAAATTTCATGTTTATGGCCAACAGAGAGAAAGAGAGAGAGAGAGAGAGAGAGGAGGAGGGGGGGGGGGGTGTCAACAGTTGGCAAATACGCTAATGAAATGGGGCAAGTGAATGCCATAAAATTGCATTAGCTGCAAATCACGGCAAAGCCGACAGCAACATTAGCAGCAGCCGCAGTCGCAGTAGCAGCAGCAGCCACTTAAGTGGGGAGAAGCGGTTGCATTGGAGCAATAGCTCCGATTCCGTTTTGGCGTCAATGTTTGTCGCAATCATTTAAATAAGCGCTGATCCACATTGTGGCCGACTTTTACCGCCCCGGCGATAAAGAACAAAGCTTTCACCCCATCATCAACATCGACTCAGACTGAGACTGAGATTGAGACTGGCGTGTGTGCGACTTTTGCTTTTAATTCCTCGACTCTCCTAGTTAACTGAATATTGGCCATTTGCGTGGCGCACTTACCAAATGTCTACAGATGCGGCCACCAGCAGCTGGACGCAGTCCAGGCAGCCCCGCGCCGCCGCATAGTGCAGCGCCAAAGCGCCTCCGTTGGGCCTTTCGTTGCCCGAAATCGAACCCGGATGCATTGGCCCGGACATGTTCAGGCCGATGGGCATTCCCGCCAAGTACGAGTCCAGCTGATGGGCGTGCATTCTGCTCAGATTGTGATTGCTTTTGCTCTTGCTAATGTTGTTGTTGCTGTTGTTGTTGTTGCTGATGTGACTTATGTTGTTGCTGCTGTTGTGCAGCTTATTTAGCTTAATGTTGTTGTAGTTGTTGTGGCTGTTGTTCGTGTGCTTCAAGTGCTGACTCGAGCTGAGCGCATAGTCGTTGATAGTTCTGCAAGGGAATGAACCAGAAAACGTGTTGATTAAAATATATACTAAATTTAAGCATTGTACAAACAATAATCTCAATCTGAATATAAAAATATGTCGATCTTAATATTAGTATAAATATTTCAAATCATTTTCAGAATGCTGGCTAAATAATTATATCGAAGTCGAATAGAGAAGCTCGGCACAGAGCAATCGAAGTGTATATATTATATAGCTACGATCTGAGAGATTAATAAACTTCACAAATATACACTCACACTATCTTTTTGATAAGCTCTCATCAATACAAAAGTTATCAATGCAAAATTGAAATTTTATGAAAATTACAAAATTAAAATATTTAATATATATACTTTGATACCTTGTAAAGATCATCAGTTGCTATATATCAACTCAAGGTAGACCAAAACAAAGACAAGTCTTCATATTTGCAACAGAAAAAACCTTTGCATACTTTCAAAGTGGGCTTAGCGCGCTTTAGCTGCGTTTTCCGTAGCAGCCTTTGGAGCGGCAAACGAAAGACTTAAGACACGAACTTGCTGCCAATAGACACGCAACAGTTTTGATCACTTTCGCGCAGAGTTGCGGAAAATGTGCCAAAAGTTGTGAAAACAACAAAATTAACGTTGCCAATTTGATGGAAGCTAACGGGGTCGAATCGAGCCCCTGGCCACTGGCCAGTGGGCAGCGGGCAGCGGGCAGCGGGGCTGAGTCATTGCAACAGCACTTGGCCCATGGGCGAGTCCAGTTTGAGTTGGACGCCACTTCCGCTAGCTCAACCAGCAGCAGCAGTAAAACTCGGGCAAAAGTCGTAAACTTGACGCCGCGCATAAGCAACAAATTAATTGAGAGCGGGCAGAGAGAGAGAGAGGCAGCAACGTTGTTGTTGTTGTTGTTGTCGCTGTCTCAGTTAAGCGCAGAAGAAACTAAATGAACTAACGCCACAGAGCCAGCCACTTTCTTTCACTTTATTGCGTCAACACATTTGGATTAGTTTGTCAAAACGAGACGATGGCTCGTAGCAGGTGCCGCCAGCTGCCCCCTGGGCGGCAGGTGAGCAGCTGAGAACCCAATGCGGTCGCACAGAATGCGGGCCACTTGGTCAGCCAAATGTACGAAAATGTGAAAAACAAATGAAAATCCCCAAAACCCAGATAATTACGAAAGAAAAGAACTCAAATTATTGTGCAAAATTAAAATAGAGAAAAAAAAGTAAAGTACTTAGTAAATACCCTGTAATTACTATGCTGACTGACTGGCGGATAGACTGACTGGAATTGCTGATGACAGCAAAGAGAAAACGGAACACACTGAAGATCTAGAAGGCTTCTCTTTGAACAGTATTTATATATAGAAATAGGTGCAACTGAATAAATAGTTAATAAATTAAATATAAAAAAATAATATTTAAATAAAAATTAAAATAAAATTAAAAAAAAAATAATATAAAAAATAAGAAAAATAAAATAAATAATGATATAAATGAAAAAATAATTTTTAAAAATAATTATAAATCTAAAAAATAAATAAAACTAAAAATTAAAATTAAATAAAAAAAAATGTATATATAAATAAAAATTAAAAATAAAATTAAGGAAAAAATTATAAAAATAAAATAGAACAAATAAAAAACAATAAATTATTATAATAATAATAATAATAATAATTATAATAATAATAAATATATATGAAAAAATAATAATAATAATAATAAATAAATAATAATAATAAAATATATTTTTTTTAAATTCAAAATATGTAAAAAATAAAATAAAATAAAATATTTAAGAAAAATAATTATAATAAAAAAAATGTCAAACATAAAAGAGCTTGAAGCTCATATGCCTTGATCAATGTAAAAGTTCATTGAAGACTTGTTACACACTTGTTAGCCGATCAATATATGTAGCCAGAAATGCCATTATCTAATCTAAGCAAGTATAGGGTATACTTTAGTCTATGGGACTAGGATGTAGAGATCACGATTGAATGAGCTTGAGAGTAAAACAAATCGTATATAGACTTAGCTTAACAGGCACAGCTCCAGTTACGGCTCCAGCTCCAGCTATGCACCCGCGCACTTCACACTTATTACAGGGTATTTTGCATCCCACTTTTGCTCTCACTCACAGATCACACACACAAAAAAAAAAAAGAAGAAGACAAAACTAAGCCTTTGCCTTGGGTTTTACCTCAATTTGATGGCAACATCGCGACACTTGACACATGGCACTTTGGCAGCTGGCGCCGCATTGGCTGCTCCCTCGGCTGCTACGAAGGAGACTTTGCTCTGCTCCGCAGGCTTTTGCTCCTTTGACTCGGGCTTTTCCTTTGGCTGGGCCTCGGGCGCATTCGCTATCGTCGCGTACTGCGTCTCGGCGTCGGCGTCGGCGTCGGCGTCGGCGTCCGCGTCTTCGGCTTCGGTTTCGCTGGCAAAGTCCACCACCAGCTGCTGCTCGTCGTCGGGGGCGGCTTCCGGCTGGGTGTTGGAGCGCCTGCTGAAGTAGCCCACGTGCTGCTCGACACCCGCATTGGCGTCCAGCAGGATGCGCTCGTAGGCGGCGCTCTCGTTCTCGCTGATCGCGAAGCGCTGCTCGAAGACGCGCATCGGCAGCGCCGTCTGGCGCAGCAGCTCCATGCGCTTGTGCCGCAGCTCAATGGAGAAGATGAGACGGACGCGCACCTGGCGCCGCTGGCCCTGCTGCGTGGAGCGGGCGCGCTGCAGCCGCCGCCGATTGTGGCGCAGCTCGAGCTTCTCCAAGCCGCGCAGCGTTTTCTCTGCCACGTGCAACGTCTCCCTGCCACGCCCACTGTAATCCGCCACGGAGCTCAGGTCCAAGGCGCTGCGCGTGCGCCGCCAGGGCACCAGATCGAAGTGCGAGAACTTGCGCTCGCCCAGCTCCGTCCAGGGATGAAAGTTGATCTGGGAGACGTTGCTGTTGCCCTGCCGCAATATCCAATCAGAGGCGGAGGCAGAAGCCGAGGCGGAGGCGGAGGCGGAGGCGGAGGGGGCGCGGGTATTACGCACGTGCGCGTTCTTGGCGCTCGCCTGCGGCTTGTGGCGTTTGTAGCGCGGCACCAGCGTCGCCTCCAGCATGCGCTCATCCAGCCCGTAGTCGCGTCGCAGCAGCTCCAGCTCCAGTTCCCTGCTGCTCGCCGTGTACTGAGCGCCGTTCCAAACGATCACCGGTCGCGCCGACAGACCCGCGGACAGTGGCCCGCCGCTGGGCATGTTCGTGCTCGAGCTCGCCTCGAAGCTCGCCAACGCGCATGGAGCTGCCGCTCGAGCTGGTGCTGCAGCCGAGCTAGCTCCCGTGCTCCCGTTCTCTGCTCGCTGCTAGCTAGTATTTATTTTCGCCCGGTTTTCGGGAAACGGGAAGCGGGAAGCGGGCAGAGGGAAAAGGGGAAAGGGGGCGCGCGCGAGCTCACGTTCGTTTCGTTTCGTTTCGTTCTGTTCTGTTCTGTCGCAATTTGCTGATTGCTTTTTAATATTCGCCGTCGTCGCCTCTTTCCGGTTTCCGTTTTGTTTTTGTTGTTGTTGTTGTTGTTGTTGCTTTTTGCTCTTTTTCCGTCCGACGTCTGCGCGCCGTGACGCCGTCGTCGCAAATGCTGCTGGTCAAAATCCAAAGACAACTCCAACTGCGACTCCAACAGCGACTGAGTGCGCGCTGGTCGAGCGAGGGTTGAGCGCGCGCCCTATGCAAACGTCGCAGTCGGCGTCGCTGTCGACGCTGCTGCGATGATTAATTGTATGCAAGCGCGTTTTGAGTTTATACAACATTATGTTGCTGTTATTCTGTTTTGTTTTGTTTTGTTTTTGGCTTTTTGGCTTTTTGTTTGCCCAACATTGGCAGAGGAGTCCCTCAGCCTCAGCCTCAGCTTCAGCCTCAGCTTCAGCCTCAGTCAACTTCCCCTCGGCTTTTATTGTTATTTATTTATTTTTCACGCTTGCTGCCATGTCACCAGGTCGCGGCGACTGCGCTGCCAACTGACTGCGCAGCCCTCGCGGCGCTCATTTCAAATGTTTCACTTCGCTGCGCACGCGTCAACAACAACAACAACAACAGCAGCAGCAGCAGCAGCAGCAACAGCCTCATTGGGGGCTGCCGCCGGGGCCGATTAAAATAGTTGCTGTTGCTGTTGTTGTTGTTGTTGTTGTTGTTGCATGGCTCATTCAAAAACTGCGAGTTCACAGTTCTATTCTCAGCTAATTGACAGACGCTGCTCATTGACGTGATCATCATCCATAATGTAGCATAATGAAAGCCTCAGCGCCACAAAGTCTATGGAGCTTGGCTGCCATTCAGCTCAAATTAACTCACATTTCATTAGATTGGAACATTAAATATAATATATGAAATATATCGAAATATTCAATGCTGAGAAATTTGATTATAAATAATAATAAATTTAATATTAAAATTAAAAATACAAAAATTATATAAAGAAATTATAATAAAAAAAAAAAAAAAACATATTTAATTCTTTTCGAATAATGCATAGAAATTTTTGTAGATTTACCAAATTTATATATGTATATAAAAAAAGGCATAATAAATTAATTAAAAAACTTATGTAAATAAAAAATAAAATCGAAACTTTATTAATATTGAAAATAATTATTCATATTAAAGAAAATTTATTTTTAAAAAATTACAATAATTTATTTAAAATTATATAAATAAAAAAAAGGATCAAAATCTTTTTTAGTTTAGGAAAATTTATTTTGTTCTTTAATTTATTAATTTAATTTAAATAACTACATAAAAGAAAAATGTATAATTCTAATATATATTATAAATGGATGCTAAAACGAACCAATAACACGGACACGGACACGCCTTAAAGCAGTTCTTTGCTGCATATCTGAACGCTCAACAGAAAATGAATAAACCGATCATAGCTGGATTTATATAGAAAAGAGGAATCATAAACAGAGAATGCTTTATCCTGATTATGCATATACAGCAGTTTAGCTACAGAACTACTATACGAAAGGAATCAAAGATTGCATTTGGATATATATATTCTACATAGCTACATTCACATTGATCAACCAGTTATCAGCCAGCCCAAGTGACAGCTAAAATCGTTGCGAATTCATGGAGTTTCCGGTACGAACTAAATAAAACAATGCAAAGTTGGATAAAGCCAGATATATATGTATGAATATATAACGCATGTTGATATATTTCTACATCTGAACAATGTGTGTCACAAGCTTCGTTTGTGATTGTTTTGGTCGATATCGAGAGCGAGCGTCAACCTTCGATTGGTCTCGATTTGAATATCGAGATAATGGAGATGCGTGAAATGCGGTAGAGACGCCGCCGAAGCAGATCTATTATATTGTGGGCATTGTTGTAGATGGATATGGATAGATATTTGCATTATAAATGCATTGGGCAAATGTTTATGGCCTGGCCTGGCCGGGCCTGGCCTGTGCCTTTCTAAGCCAGGCCAGCTGGCTTGTGGGCCAACTCCAGCTGCTGTTGTGTTGTGTTAACTGAAACTTGTTTGGCCCGCAGTCGCAGAGGTCTCTTAATTGCAGCCCGCAAGTGCCAGCCTCAACTAATGGACGTCATCTTTGACATTTTCATCTTCGTTTTCATTTCCATTTCCATTTCAATTTGAGCTTTGACTTCATTACAAAGCTAAATCGTTATGAAATTATGACTACTTAAACACATTTCGACGGAGATGAAATAATTGCGAAGGTCGAGGACTGTCAAAAAGCGAGCAGACAAACGAAATTGTGTAGAGAAAGAGCGACGCGAGCGATGATGGAACAGATACAAAGCGCATGTTTCATCAGGCCCCGAAATACGGGCGGCGACATTCACCGAACCTATGGAGCTATGGAGCTCTGTAGATGCGAAGAGTTGCGAAGTGGAGCCATTGAACCAGAAATCACGAAAACTCTTTACGCTGCTTGAGCAAGCTGCACGCCCTAGCCGCGCTCGCATGACAGAGCTGACAGAGCTGAAAGAGGAAGCAGAAGTTTCGACTGGGCAGCGGCTCTGCACGAGCTGAGCATTCAATCCACTCAAGAGCAGGAGATATAACTTCGCCCAACTCCTCATCGGCTCACCCAGTGGAAACGCAGCAACTGCCCACTCGAGCACTCCCTGCTCATTCAATTGACTGAGTGACTGGCCAACTGCCAGGCTAAGCTAATGGCTAAGTACTAAGTAGTAACTACTAACTGCTACTAGCTAATACTAACTACTAACTACTGTGGCTCTACTCCTGGGCAAAGTCTGTTGGAGAATCAGCGTCACGCCTGAGTTGAGCGACATGCAAAAGTTCTACAAGCTGTGCCGCTGCTTGATTGCTGCCCATCAAATATACATAAATATATCTGTATATACATATAGACAATCAGATAATTATGGAACGATATATATATATAGATAGATAGTATAGTATAGTATGGTGAGTCTAGCAAATAACGAGGTGAGTCTAGCAATTAAAGAAGATGAGGGATGGAATATAGCAGGTGGAAGATAAAAGATAGAAGAGAGAGAGAATAGAAGATGATAGAAGAATATAGATGAAGATTGAAGATGGCCGAAAGAAGATAAGAGATTAGTAGAGTAGTAGAAGTAGTCGAGTAGTTGTAGTAGTAGTAGTAGTAGAGTAGTAGTAGTAGTAGAGTAGTAGTAGTAGTATAAAAATAGTAGTAGTCGAGTTGTAGTAGTAGTAGCATAATAGTAGTAGATAGAAGATAAAAGATAGAAAGCAGAAGATATATGATAGAAGATAAAAGGTAAACAATAATAGACATTATATGTAGTCTATATTAAAATTTCTTTATATATTCCTTTATTTAGTCCTTCATTTGACTTATGAATCGGTCAATCAATCAAACTTGCAGTTATTCAACTAATTCATCAATCACTTTTACCATATGCAATTTATTTATACATATATATATTTTGAATGCAATTCATCACAGTTTTCTTCATTCTCTGACTCTGCTATTCCGTCAATCATTCAATAATAATAATTATTGAAATATATAAATATAGTTCCATTACAATAGTTTTCTCTATAACTGACAATGACTATAATATCAGTCCGCCAGTCCGTCAATCATTCAATCAATCAGCCAATTAATCAGCTATTCAGAACAAGCATATTCAAATATAAATACTATATAGTATATAGTATATACATATCAGTCTCTTGGCACATTTCACAAACTAGACTCATTGACGTTTTCTCCCTCCGCTGAGTGGGGGCTTGGGGCCGGTGGAAGGCGGTCTCGACACTTTTACTTTTTGGCTTTGTTATCAAAAACAGAACACCGCTAGCATCGAGCGCTGGGTAACGGTATCAGGTGGCAATAGCATTAACATTAGTCTCCGCTCGGCTCGTCGTCAGCCGCCATTCAAATGCAAATGGGCTCCAAGAATCGATGGGTCGATCGACGCTTTGTTTTTCGGGCCGCACAGATTTTCACTTTCCGCACTCGAAAAGAAAAGAAAGCAAAAGTGAAAGAAATTGCCTGGGCTCAAGACTCGCGATCTAGCAGTTGACCCAACGAGAGGAAGTCGGAGCTGAAGTCGACTTCCGTCGAAAATCTAACGCAATTCCCAATGCAAAGTCGAATTGGCTAATAAGCTTTGCCAAATCAGCCACTCGCTGGGCCGTTCATTCATCAGTCAAATGCTCATGCATCAGACAGTCATTCATTCATTTATTCAATCAGTTCATCAGCGGCGGCCCAGAGGGGCCACTAGCGACTGCCGACTGTCGACTGCCGTGAAAGTCCAAGGCAAACAAAACATTTTCTTTAAGAAATACAAGAAACAAGAAACAAGAAACAAAACAACAGCAGTAACCAGCAGCAGGTAAACAACAAAGCAAAACAAACTGGCAACAAGACAAACAGCTGCCACATCAGCCACTTGCCACTTGCCACTTGCCACCGCCGCCACGCAGAGATAAGAGAACTGAAGATTCATCAACTGCAATGCGAGCACTTGTTGCCTCTTGCGGCAGCTGTGCGAGCTGCACGAGCCGCAGACATGTGCCTGGGCGAATTAAACTAAGTTCTTATGCAATTTTTACTTTTTAGTATTTTTTTTTTTGGTATTTTTATGGTATATGTAAATGGAATGTGTGTCTTTATGCCCGTTCAAAAAGTGAAAGAGGCGTATTGGCTGTAAGCAATATGCAGCTTGCTGTCTATTGCTGTTCTCTGACTATTGCAGTTAGAGATCAAGAAACTTGGAAAATATGTATGTAGATCAGATAAGGAGATAGCATCACTGCTTCTAAGTAAACGAATATTTTGCTTTATTTGCTTAATTTTACATTATTGAAAATAATTAATATAGTAAAAAATATAAAAATATAACTGAGAATATATTATTTTATGTTTTTTTTAAATACTTTTGTTAATAAATAAAATATAATTCAAATATAATGTAATTCAATAAAATATTGTTCAAAATATACATATGTATATATATTTTTTTTTTTGTAAACAATAATAAATAAAAAAATAAATAAACAATATATATTATTATTATTTATTATTAAAAAAATAATACATTGTTAATTATTTATCTTTAATTTTTTAAATTTAAAAAAATATATATGTAAATGTAAAAATATATTTCAAATATTTGTTTTTTATTTCAATTAATATATTTTTACTTATTTCTTCAATTATATTTTTCGCATTTTTTTTTTCAATTAATGTATTTTTGATTTATTTACTTATTTATTTTTTATTTCTTTTTTCATGAAGTCAAGAATCCACTTTGATTTGAAGCTGGCCAATTTGGAATTATATTGAAGCTTTGGATTAGCAAAACCGGGTGAACAAATGACCAATTATGACAGCGACTGCAATGAGCGCAGCAACGTGAAAAGCATGGGAAAAACCTGTTGAGCGTTGCGTTTTAATATGGAAAATGAAAAGCCAAAGACACGAACGTCAACAGCAGCAACAACATCGACGACGAGGCGACGGACAACGGCGGCGATTTCTAGTCAACCGAGTTAAAAATGTCGTATGTAAACGCTTTGCCTTAATACTTAATTGACATTGGTGGAAAGTTGCAGCAGCAGCAACAAGTGCAACAGCAACAACCACAACAACAACAACCACTGCATCAACAGCCGCTACAGACCTGGGCCGGTTGTTGACCGAGAGATTTGCTCGGCGCGCTTATGGCTAATAGGCATCGCCCGCGCCGCGGCTCCAATGAAAGCAAAAGGATGGCCAGGCCAGGCCAGGCTAGGCTAGGCTCAGGAGACGCAAGCAGCAGGCAGTAGGCAGCAGGCGTGGCTCAGTCGATTCGGGCCAAAACTAGTTGCAGCCAGCCAAAGTCAGAGCCGAACAACAACAAAAGTTTCACTTTTTCTTCGACTCTGTTTTATTTATATTTATTTGTATTATTTATTTATATTTATATATATAAATATCATTTAAGCTGCATGCTTTCGAGATTTCGATCGGAGAGCGTCGCTAATTAGCGCCTCGCAAGGCGAAAAATAATAACTAAATACACGTTAAGCCAAACCCATTTGGCAATTTGCCAATTTTGGCCATTTATCTTGTGCATGTGTGTGTGTGTGTGATTGCGTTTGCCTAATCCCCGACTTATACACTTTTTTTTTCGTTTTATCTTTCGTTTTCTTCTTTTTGTTTTCTTTCGAATTTCCATGTGTCTGCTGCACGCAAGTTGAATGGACTGCAATGCGCAATGCGTTATGCGATTTACGCTGCAAGCCGAACTGTGACTGCACCACAGCGCCGGACCCTGATTGAAAAAGGCATTGGGCAGGCAGAGAGATTTTGCATATGCATGCATATAAAGATGTTGGATGATCCATCTCCATATTGAATAGATGGATAAATGGCGAAAGTATCATCTCTATATGTGGAGACGTTCCACCACTAGCAAAAGCCACAATGACGCCTAAGAACAAGACAAACATTCTACAGTAGAGATCAAGTTCTCAAGAAGACAAGTTGCATACAGAAAACAAGAAAGAAGCGAAATACAAACTTAAAAAAAGGTAAATATATATTTACTTGATTTATTTCTTTTTCTATTTAAATATATATTTCTTGATTTCTTTTAGAATTATTTATGCATTTTTTTCTATATAAATATATATACTATTTCTAATGCTTTCTATATAGACATGACCAGTAAAGAAATCTTTATATATATTTTTTTTGTTCTTTCTGTATAAATATATCAATTTTTATATATATTATATATCTATATATATATATATATATATATATATATATATATATATATATATATATATATATATATATATATATATATATATATATATATATATATATATATATATATATATATATATATATATATATATATTCCATATTTATTTTTATCGCATTCTCTATCTTTCTTTTTATCTCTTTCTATATAAATATATGCACATATATATAAACTTCTATTTTTTGACACTCTTATCAGTGTCTGCAAATAGTTATGTTCTAATCACGTTCTAATTTTACTATTTAGCATTTAAACTTAGCTCATTGTACTTAGCCCTCCAACAGGCAGAGCTGGCTTAAGACGGTATTAAGGTAATTATTATTATCAATATTAAATTTCTTATACTATACATTTTTGGCTTTTTGGCGATCTACAAAAATAATAATAAACAAATTAATGAATAATAGTAAAATAAATATTCAGCAAATACTCTAAGCTCTAATACCCTATAAATTAGCTAAGCAAAGCAGCCTAGTCTTAAACTTCATAAAATAAATATTTATAAATAAAATTGATGATACGCTTTGATTATTATCTTGCAACAGCTGCATTCTAATCTTTTCTAAGCCAAGCCAAAAATAGTGTTGTTAATAGCACTAAATTATGTATGTATATTATATGGAGTCTATCAAACTCAAACTAGTCACGTTTGCTGCTTTTCTTTATCAAAGAGCTTCAAAACTTCAACTTAATATATCTATATATATATATATATATATATATATATATATATATATATATATATATATATATATTCATGTAGTCCCACAATCATTGCATCATTAATCTAAGTGTGCCACAGCACATCCATGAGCCAACTGTTCAGCTCCACCTCGAAGTATCTTAATTAAGAAATTTTTATTAGCTTTTCTTTCTTATCTGCGTTCGAGCTTTTATCTTTGTGTTTTGCATTTGAAAGTTTTGGCGCTTGGAGAAATTCCCTTTGGCGCCGTTATCTGGCGCTATAATAATAATTACAATATATCTCGCGCAGTTGCCAAAAACCAAAAACAAAAAGAAATCAAATCATATTAAATTGTATTCTGCAAGCTTGAGTTTACTTCTAGGGCATTTCCGCAACTTTAGCAACAACAACAACAATCTCAAGTGTGGCAATAACTGCCACAACAACAACAACAACAACGAAAGAAAAATAATTAAAGTAAGTATTTCACGTCTATGTCTAAAGAAATAATCGCCGAGACCACGCCGAGTGGCTTGTGGCAGGTGGCAAGTGGCAAGTGGTAATGGCGGGTGGTTAGCTACGGCGGACGGGCGGGCAGACGGGCGGGCGGGCAACAGACGTGTGCAACACCGAAACAAAATACAATTTAATGCGCTTTTCGAATTCTACAGCGCCGCGCTCTGATCACATCAGTAAACATGGATATGGATAGCTGCCCGTTCATATATATATATTGTATATAGACTGAAATCGTCTAAAGTGAAGTAAGCTAGATATGATATGTGTAGCATAAGCATAATGATACTAGAGAGAATAGAGAGAGGCAATTTCTATATTATATTGAAGAACTAAGCACAGTTACACGATTTCTCAGTTATAGTAGTACAAAAGATTGTCATTGTAGCATAATTAATCTTAAAGGATATAGAGTTCTGGCATAGTACAGTACGCTGAATGATAGATGGATGTATAGGCTAGAAATTCTATGATTTATTATATATATGACTTGATATAAACTGGGCTTCTCTGAGTCTTGTATCAATTACTGTTAGGCTATATCATAGTGTTGATAATGATGTGGGCAACTATAATTATATAGCTGCTTTTCTTTGGTTTATAACCGATTCGAACTGGAAACGAATTTCGAATTATAAACATTGGCTCAATTATAAACAAAAAATCGAAGCTCTTTCTCCTCAGCACAATTATCACAGCTTGTGGCTCAATCGAAGATGATTAAGAAATATGTTTTGTTTAATTTATTTAATTGTTGATCTAAAACTCAGCTGGCCACGCCTAGGAAACTAGTGGGCATCGTCTTAATTGAATTATGGCAATTAAAATAACTTTCACTTTTATTGAGGAAAAAGTTCTGATAAAAATCTGATTTAAAGCCTTGCAATATAAATTTTGTAATACAATAATAATAGTATAATAATAATAGTGTAAATACAGTAAATAATATATATATATATATATATATATACACACATACGCATTCATATATATTATTAAATTTACTTTGCTGATAATCAACAATTATTGCTTATGAAATCGATAAATATCGATAGATTGCTAATATTTAATTGGCATATATCATACATCATAATTAAGTTAATTATATATATGAATTTTTTCATATTTTTCAACTCTCTTATACATTTAAATTTATCAAATTTCTTATTCCAAACATTTTCGCATCACAACTTACTCAGAATATTAGCTTTATCCAAAGAGATGCCAGAGATAAGCACACAAATTGCAGCGCTACAAAACAACACACACACACACACACACACACACATATGTTACACTATCTCTTTCTCTCACACACACACACGCATGCGCGCAAGCTTTGCAAATATCGAAAACGTTTGATCCGCGAGACTTTTGCAACAACGAAAAAAAAAACATGCACGAAAAACAAAGCACCAATAAAAAATAATAATAATAACAAACAATAATAGCGTCTAGTACCAGTGGGTCTATGCACACGCCTGGCTAACACAGTTGATGCAACATTTTGAGGCAACGGTTAATTTGTGTGTTAACTGTTCGCTGCTGCTGCTGCTGCCGCTGCCGGCGAGAATCGCTGTTCAGAAAGAGAGACGCGCGCGAGGCACGTGCTGTGCGAACAATGGTCGACGCTTGTTTAAGTCTGCAATTTTTCAGTCTGCGGTCGGCGAGTCTCCGATTTCGACTTCGAGTTCGACTTCGACTTCGACTCTGACTCCAGCTTTGGCCACCGGTCGCCAAAGAAATGTAAAAGCCGCTGCTGGCGTCGCTGCTGCTTTCTGCGCTCAAAGCGTTAGCGTCAGGCGTGAAAGCTCGAAAGCTTTTGCTCGTTTGTTTACATTGAATATTTGTTGTTGTTGTTGTTGTTATTATTGCTGTGGCCACTTTGTGACTGCATAGGTGTATGTGTGTGTGTGATGCGTCGATGCGCTTTTTGCACACTGCTGGGCTTTTCTGGCTTCTGCTCGCTCTCTTTTTTACGTTTTTCGAAATTTTTTATCTTAAATTATACCTTATACCCTATGCAATGGCCATTAGGGGTATATCAAGGAACTAACTCTAAGAGCTTGGTTTGAATTGATTCATTTTTGATTAGTTAATATTCTAAACATATGTGCTTAAATATATAAATAAAGTTTTTAAAGCCTTAAAGGCACTCGACTAGTCGCTAGTTAGCCTTTTGCATTAAATAAACTTTTAAATTCTTCATTCAAGTCAAGACTTTTGATATTCGTATATAATAAAATCTGTTTTTGACAGAATACACATATATTTTCCTTAGTTTCGCAAAATTCAGCTGTAACTGAACTATCCTCAATCTATCCCATATCTTATAGATACCCTATATCTATTAGATATCCTATTTCTCATAGTTATCCTGTATCTTATAGATAGGCTCTAGCTAAACACCCTTGCTAGTCACATTTACCGCTAATGCAGGGTATCTGCTAGTCAGTCACTGCTCAGCTCAGCCACTCTTACTTGCTCAGCTAACTTTATTCAATCGAGTTTATGTTTTTTGAATGCTTTTTATAGCCCCACAGCGGCGTCATGCGCTTCTAGGCAGCTGGGCAGCTGAGCTGCCATTGTTCGACTCGCTGTCTAACGGCACTGGCCTTTCTTCTTCTCCTTCTGCTTCTTCTCCTTCTTCTGCTTCTTCTTCTTCTTATAGTCATGCTAAAGATACATATGCCATTTGCATAAATACCAATAATCACCTATGCCATAGATCCAAATATATCCCAAATCCCTTTCAATTCGATTTTGAATCCAGTTTTAGTTCCAGTTCGGTTCACAGTTCATTTGAGTTTAGTTCAGTTGGTTTATTGATCCTCAATTTTCAATTCAAATGCAATTATTCCAATTGAAAAACACTTCATTAACAACTCCATTATTATGCTTATTATCATTGATGATGATGATGAAGATGATGATAATGAAGCTTATGATTGAGCACTTTGAAAATGGGTACAAAATTGCGGCAAGTTCAATGAAAGTCAGTTGAAATCTATATGAATCGTAAATATATATCGCCTATATGCATGTGTGTATGTATAGTATATATTTAATATATATATGTATGTAGTATGTATACAGTATACATCTAGTATATAATCCTTATTTATACTGATATTCTGACTGTCTCTGTATATATTATACAAAAACATATATAATATATATCGAAGATATATTTACTATGGGTACACAGCATCATATCGATATTTATAGCTGTTCTAGAGACAGTGTTGCACAATTTGCTTATGTGTTAGGGTATTATTGAACACTAAAATGGAGCCTGATGCTAAGGGCATTGCCAGATGGGATAGAGTAGGCAACTTAGGTATAGGCCGAGATATGAAACAGAATCTCAATTAGTCGATATATGTACATATATAATATTTATGATATACTATATAGTCTTCGAGCTGGCTCTACTATCCCATCAAACCCTCACAGTCAAGTTAGGGTATTAAACAGTCGACATTCAAAATAAGTACAGTGTATATTTTAGTCGTGCATACCTGATCGCAGTTGCTGTTTCCAGCTTGGCGGCGCTGCCGAAGCGCTGCTGATGATGCGGATGCGGATGCGGATGCTGGTGCAGCAGCAGCTGCTGAGCCCCAAAGTCCAGTTCGTTCTCGATGTTGCCGTAGTTGTTGTTATTGTTGTTGGTGTTGTTGTTGCGGTTGCTGCAGCTGAGGCGACTGGCGTGGGAGCCGCGCTCCGAGTTGCACTTGGAGCCGCAGAGGGAGTTGTCGCAGAAGCGACAGCACTTGTTGTAGCTGAACGTGGAGGTGCAGAGCGTGCAGAAGGAGTCCAGCTGCGACTCGGCCTGGTCCTCGTCCTCGTCCTCGTCGAGGTCGCCGTCCATGTCGGCATCGTCGCCTTCGTCGGCATCGGCCTCCGCATCCACCTCCAGATCCGTGTCCAACTGCAGCTTGTGGCAGCGCAGCTTGAGCGTGTGCGCATCGGATCTGCTATGATCCTCCGACCCATCCGAGCAGAAGTTGTATCTGTCGCTCTCCGTGTCCTCGGCCAGGCTGCTGCCCGCGCTGCCCTCCGCCCGCTGCGGCGACAGCCCGAAGCTGCTCAGCGGACAGGAGGGGTAGCGCGTCAGCGGGAATTGCCGTATATTGTACTTGCTGGTCATCGACAGGTTCTCGTTGAAGTATATTACATTGGAGGTGCCATTCGGCTCCACGTCCAGCTCGCGGTCGCGCTCCCTCGCCCGGCTGATGCTCAGGTCGTGGTATTTGCGCAAGAAGGCGGCGTTGCAGTCAGCGGCTGTATATTCGTGCAGCTTCTTCGGCTTGGGCATGGGGTGATGGGACGCATACAGCTGCTGCTGTGACTGCTGCTGTGGCCCACTCTTGTTGCTGTTGTTGTTGTTGCTGTTATTGCCATTGTTGTCGCCGACAGATATACCGCCGGATCGCAGAAGATCGAACAAGCGCTGCTTGAGATCGCGCATGGCGTCTGCTGAGCACGTTGCCTCGCCGAGCGTCTGCAAACAAAATTAAATTCATTAAAAATCAAAGTATACTTTTACGCGCGCAATTTAAAAAATAAAAGCTTTTTATGTGGCATAGCAAATAGCTTGTTTGCGTGAGCACGGTCAAGTGTGACCAAGCTGAACGCGCAATACAAAAGAAATATTTAAATATTTTGAATGCTGTACTTATTATAAGCAAAGTGAATTAAATAGCTGTTGTATCTCGACTCTGTAAATAAATATCATGTAATTATCATTTAATTCAGTTGCAAGCAGGCTGACTGCTATATCATGAGTTCCAGAATGTTCTCGAAAATATTATTTGGCGTCCATTTTGCCGGCTCGTTCCATAGCATGCAGCTTGCAACTGTGAGCGCGCACATGTTTGGCAGCCATCTGTGTTTACCAAATTGAGTAAATATTCACGCGTGTTATCGATAGTTTCTTGTGCACATCAAAACATTTAATGTAAATTTATCAGTGAAATCCAAACAAGCCCAAATACTTGAAAAACCAGGAACAAAAGGTAAATACTGCGCAATATAGGTTTATTTCAACGGGCTAATTTTCTGCTTTGCCTCTATTCACAGATTGCAGGATGAGTACACAGCGCGGCAACGCGAGCCGCACACGTGCGCAGAAACACAAGAATCGTCATGTCTTCAAGAACGATTTGCACGACAAGACGCCGCAGCAGATGCGGCTGAATAAGATGCACGTGTCGACCGTGTGCCAGCGCTGCAAGGAGGTCATCGAGTGGAAGATCAAGTACAAAAAGTACAAACCCCTCACACAGGCCAAGACGTGCGCCCGCTGCCAGCAGCGGACGGTGCGCAAGGCGTACCATGTCATCTGCCGGGACTGCGCTGTCAAGGATCATGTGTGCGCCAAGTGCCTGAAGAGCGCGAACGAGGTGGAGATAGAGGCGCCGCAGCCGACGCCGCAGGAGGAGCAGCAGCTGCAGGTCGAAATGGACAGATTAATCAAATCCTTCTCGGAGCGCAAGCGCCGCGCCTTTCTACGCTTCATGGAAAAAGGTCGCAAGCAGGAGGCAGAGGAGCCGCTCGACGAGGAGGAGCGCGAGGCTCAAGAGAAGGCAACGCGCGTCAGGCACACACGCGAGGAGCTGCTGGAGAAGATCAAACAGCTGAATCTCGCCGAAGAAGACGATGACTATAATGACGAAGATGAAGATGATGAGGATGAGAGTGAAGCGGGAGATCTGGACTCGGAGGAATGCGACAGCGAAAAGGACAGAGAGGAAGAGCCACAAAAACCTAAAGCAAACGATAAACTAGCAAAGAAATAGCGTTAAGTTGCCTTAATACTGCTGTCCGCATTTAGAGTATAGAGAAAATATTTTTTAATGTATATAAATACATATAAATATTAAATTAAAGCACTTTGTCTTATTTCATATAGAAATGCCATTTGAATTGCATTTTGTTAGCCAAATCAAAAGCTCGAGCTCAAAGCTTTCGCCTAGGCAGCCATGAGGCTTTTAGTTGAATTTTCTGGTGAAATGTTGGAAAGCTGCAATCATCGATAAAGTTTAATCGATTACAGTCTCGCAAAAGCTAACTACTATAGCACTCACCCCGGGCCGTCAGCAGCAAATTTGGCATTTGCAAGCAGGCCAGTGGAAGTTGGAGTTTTCTGTGGCGAAAAGAATTAAAAGTAAGCTAGAATAAGTTTTGCTAACCCATAAAAATGACAAACAAAAAGCCAAAGGGCGGCAGGGGACGCCGCAACAAGAACAAGCAGAAAAACGCAGAAGGCGCTGAATGCGTGCCGGCAGCAGCACCAAAGCCGAAAGCCAAACAAAAAAAATCGACTGCTGACAGAAGCAGCCAGGCCGAGCAGCAGAACAAGCTGTCACTTGGGGAACTTCAAGCACTACGCCAGACTGTGCTAGATTTTATTAAAGGGGACAAACAGTGCCAAGAAATACTTGGACTCAGCAATATGGAGCGCAAGGAGATCCATCATTTCGCCAGGCAGCATGGCCTGAAGACGCGCAGCCATAGCAACGCCAGCGAGCGCGTGCTAACGCTCAGCCGCAACAAAGACAATCCGCTGACCAAGTGCTTGGGCGAGGTCCAGCTGGCGGTGTCACAGCAGTTCGGCAGTGTTCTGGACTCGGGCCTCAGAGAGCTGGGCCGTCGCCGCCACACGCCGCCGCAGCCGCAAGGCCGCGGCAAGCCGGTCACCCCGAGCGGAGGCTTGCTGTCCAAACCGCTCGTGCCGCCGCGTCCACGCTGCGTAAACGCCGCGCTGATCGCCGAGCGGCAAGAACTGCCCATATTCGAGAAGCGCCAGCGAATCTTCGAGCTGCTCGAAATGTCGCAAGTAAGTGCCACGCCCAATGGCAACTGGCAGCGAGAGGGCTCTCATGCTGCTTCGTTTGCTTCCAGGTACTCATCGTAAACGGTGCCACAGGCTCCGGCAAGTCGACTCAGCTGCCGCAGTACCTCCTCGAGGACGCCACCGAGAAAAATAAGCCCATACGCATCGTGGTCACCCAGCCGCGACGCATCGCCGCCACCAGCGTGTCCGCACGCATTGCCGAGGAGCGCGGCGAGGCCCTCGGCGATACCGTGGGCTACATAATACGGATGGAGAGTGAGTATTGCGGCAGCTAACCACCCGATCCCAGCTAATCTTTATAATCCCCAACGCAGGCCAGTTCAGCAAAAACACGGTGCTGGCCCTGACAACCAGTGGCTGTCTGCTTCGCATACTGGCCATGAAGGGTAACGACTTTTTTGAGAACACGACCCATCTGGTGATCGACGAGGTCCACGACCGGGACCTGAGACACCGACTTCCTGCTGCTGGCCATCAAGCTGGAGCTGGAGCGCAACAAGAAGTTGAAGATAATACTAATGTCGGCCACCATGGATCTCGTGGCTCTGTCCAAATATTTTGGTGACGCGCCCATCCTGGACGTGGAGGGGCGCGGCTTCAATGTGCGAGTCTACTCGCTGGAGCAAATACTCTTCATGACCGGCTACATGACGCCGCAGATGTCCCTGATGCTGGACGACCACAACAATCTACAGCCCGAGAACCTTGTGCGCGCCTACAGGCTGGCCCGCATCAGTACCGACACGGAGGTCGACAACTCGCTGATTGTGTCCCTCATGCAGCTGCTCCTGCTCATGGGCCAGAAGGGCGCCGTGATCGTGTACGTGCCAGGCTACCAGGACATGGTCAAGCTGCTGGATCTGCTGCAGTCAACGCTGCCTGTGGACCTGATCAAAGTCCTGTTGCTGCACAGCCAGGTGGACAGCCAGCGCCATAAGGACGTCTTCCGTGAGTACCCGGGCATCCAGCTCAAGGTGGTGCTCAGCACGAACATTGGACAGACCTCGATCACCATACCGGATCTGCTGTACGTTATCGACACGGGTCGCGTCAAGATGAAGACCTACGATGCCTCGACTGGGGCCTCTCGCCTGGCTTGTACCTGGATATCCCAGGCGGATGCTCAGCAGCGCACCGGGCGCGCCGGTCGCCGCAAGGATGGCATCTGCTATCGTCTGTATAGCAGCGAAATGTTCAATCAGCTCAGTGGATTCATAGTGCCTGAAATATTGCGCTATACTCTCGACAACGTCTGCCTCTTGGCCAAGCTCGCCGCCCCGACCAAGGCCATCGAGGAGTTCCTCTCCCAGGCGCTCGACCGTCCGCAGCCGCTGGACATTGCCCAGTCGTGCGCCAAGCTCAAGCTGCTGGGCATACTGCGCGAGGAAGACGAGACCGTCACCCCGCTGGGGCACATGATCGCCGAGCTGCCGTTGGACGTGCAGTTGGCCAAGTGCCTGATCTACGGCGTCTACTACCAGTGCATGGGCAGCCTGAGCATCATTACCGCCTACTACTCGGTGCGCGATCCCTTCGTGCTGCCCACCGACCGCTCGGGTCGCTCCGAGCAGCGCAAGTCGCGCGACGTCTTCAGCATCGAGGCCTCCAGCGACTCGCTGGGCATACTACAGCTATACCATGGCTTCACATCCGCCGACGCCCAGGGCACCCGCGAGTTGGACAAGTTCTGCGATAGGAACTGCCTCTGTCGCAAGACCATGGGCACCTTCGTCGCAGCTGTGCAGGCCCTGCGAGTCACCCTCATGCGCATGATGAAACGGACGGACATATGCACCATCACCAGGAATGACAACAACCTGAACTTGGTGCGCCTGGCCCTCACGGCCGGCCTGTATCCGCGCATCGTCTACGTCGACCATTCGCGCCACTCTCGTGTCGTTGACGAGAACGATCCGCGCGTGCAGCTCTCGAGGAACTCGACCCTGCCGATGTGCTTCGCCAAGAGGCCGAAGAGCAGCCTGAGCGAGTGGCTCCTGTACGTGGAGAAGATCTGCACGGGTGGCCAGAATTCGTACTTGGAGCACACGACGCTGGTCAGCACGCTGATGGTGGTGCTGCAGTGCGGCAAGGCGGTCAAGCTGGAGCCGTACGTGCCGGAGTTGATGTTCGACGAGGATGAGCAGTACGACCAGGAGGAGCACTGCGTCCTCCGCCTCGACACCTGGGTGCGCATCCGCATGTCCACCGAGTTGGCCTCCAAGCTGATCCGGCTCCGCACCCACATTGCCCAGGAGTTCGACGAAATGGTCTCCACCCGCAACTTGGTGGCCCCTCGTTGTCCGTCTGTCGAATATGTCAAGAAGCTGCTCGAGCTCGACACCGACCAGTCGGGCCTCTCCGCCACCGATGTTATTTACTCTAGCCAAGGCCTCGGCCCTTTAAATTTGTCTATTTTTTTTATTTTTTTCGTTTTTTTTATTTGAGTGCAGGGAAAGCCGAGGAGGAAGTTCTGCAGGGGAAAAACTAGGGGGAGCGGGAGGTTGAACTTCCGCCCAAACATCTAAATATGTACTTTCTATCGAATATATTCACATTCAGTAGAAATTTAAATTCTACTGTGACATCAAAAGACGATACCTACCCGAAGCCAGATCAGCCAAGCAACTGAGCGACTAGCGGATCGAGGCAAGGAAACAATACAAGAAAACAACAGCCACAACAATATCCCGGAAAATAATCTCATCATAAGCGTGAATTGATTCATCAAATAAATATCCACTCTTGTCTGTGACTACTGAGCATTCCTGTGTATTACCTAAGTCAAACCTAACCATAAACGCAGGATAGTTCTCTACACATATATATTGACTAATTAGATATTGATAAGCCACTGATCAGTATTAGCATACTTCAACGAATCGAACGAGCTTCTCCATATCTTTAGTTTCGCTCGTAGGCTGACACTAACGATATGGAAAGAGAGAGAGCGCAAGGCTGCTTGTGGACGCTAAGCTAACCAAAAATAATATTATATCTAACACATATGTACTCATATTTTAATAATGTCAGACTCCTCGACGATCTTTCTACTGGCCAGCACTAGAGAGAGGGAGGAGCATGCACTGAAGGCTATGCAAACATAAACTGAAATAAAAATACTCTAATTTTAATGCGAATGTAACCATGAATTTATTGATGGACTGAATGATGGATTGATTGATTACTTTTCTTATCTGGAGAGTCGCTATTGGGTAAGCTGTGGATGGGGATGAAGGTGGAGAATATATTTATAAGCAAGAGAGTTTGCAGTGATTGATGAGTACTGGAGAGAGAGAGAGAGAGAGAGAGAGTGAATGAGAAAGAGAGTGAATGAGAGAGAGAGAGTTAATGAGAGAGAGAGAGAGTGAATGAGAGAGAGAGAGAGAGTGAATGAAAGAGAGAGAGAGTGAATGAGAGAGAGAGAGTGAATGAGAGAGAGAGCCAGAGAGTGAATGAGAGAGAGAGTGAATGAGAGAGAGAGAAAGAGTGAATGAGAGAAAGAGAGTGAATGAGAGAGAGAGAGAGACAGAGAGTAAATGAGAGAGAGAGAAAGAGTGAATAAGAGAGAGAGGGAGTAAATGAGAGAGAGAGAGAGAGAGAGTGAATGAGAAAGAGAGTGAATGAGAGAGAAAGAGTTAATGAGAGAAAGAGAGAGTGAATGAGAGAGAGAGAGAGAGTGAATGAGAGAGAGAGAGAGAGAGTGAATGAGAGAGAGAGAGAGTGAATGAAAGAGAGAGAGAGTGAATGAGAGAGAGAGACAGAGAGTGAATGAGAGAGAGAGTGAATGAGAGAGAGAGTGAATGAGAGAGAGAGAGAAAGAGTGAATGAGAGAAAGAGAGTGAATGAGAGAGAGAGACAGAGAGTAAATGAGAGGGAGAGAAAGAGTGAATAAGAGAGAGAGGGAGTAAATGAGAGAGAGAGAGAGAGAGAGAGAGTGAATGAGAGAGAGAGAGTAAATGAGAGAGAGAGAGAGAGAGAGAGTGAATGAGAGAGAGAGAGACTGAATGAGAGATAGAGAGAGAGAGAGAGTGAATGAGAGAGAGAGAGTGAATGAGAGAGAGAGAGAGTGAATGAGAGAGAGAGAGAGAGAGACTGAATGAGAGATAGAGAGTGAATGAGAGAGAGAGAGAGAGAGAGAGAGTGAATAAGAGAGAGAGAGAGTAAATGAGAGAGAGAGTGAATGAGAGAGAAAGAGAGTGAATGAGAGAGAGAGAGAGAGAGAGAGAGAGAGTGAATGAATGAGAGAGTGAATGAGAGAGAGAGAGAGAGAGTGAATGAGAGAGAGAGAGAAAGTGAATGAGAGAGAGAGAGAGAGAGAGTGAATGAGAGAGAGAGAAAGAGAGAGTGAATAAGAGAGAGAGAGAGAGTAAATGAGAGAGAGAGAGAGTGAATGAGAGAGAAAGAGAGTGAATGAGAGAGAGAGAGAGAGTGAATGAGTGAGTGAATGAGAGAGAGAGAGAGAGAGAGAGAGAGAGAGTGGATGAGAGAGGAAGAGAGTGAATGAGAGAGAGAGAGTGAATGAGAGAGAGAGAGAGAGTGAATGAGAGAGAGAGAGAGAGAGTGAATGAGAGAGAGAGAGAGAGAGAGTGAATGAGAGAGAGAGAGAGAGAGAGTGAATGAGAGAGAGAGAGAGAGTGAATAAGAGAGAGTAAATGAGAGAGAGAGAGAGAGAGAGAGAGTGAATGAGAGAGGAAGAGAGTGAATGAGAGAGAGAGAGAGAGTGAATGAGAGAGAGAGAGAGTGAATAAGAGAGAGAGAGAGAGAGTGAATAAGAGAGAGAGAGAGAGTAAATGAGAGAGAGAGAGAGTGAATGAGAGAGAAAGAGAGTGAATGAGAGAGAAAGAGAGTGAATGAGAGAGAGAGAGAGATAGAGAGAGAGAGAGAGTGAATGAGAGAGTGAATAAGAGAGAGAGAGAGAGTGAATGAGAGAGAGAGAGAGAATGAGAGAGAGAGAGAGAGAGAGAGAGTGAATGAGAGAGGAAGAGAGTGAATGAGAGAGAGAGAGAGAGAGTGAATGAGAGAGAGAGAGAGAGAGAGTGAATGAGAGAGAGAGAGAGAGAGAGAGTGAATGAGAGAGAGAGTGAATGAGAGAGAGAGTGAATGAGAGAGAGAGAGAGAGAGAGAGAGAGAGAGTGAATGAGAGAGGAAGAGAGTGAATGAGAGAGAGAAAGAGAGAGTGAATGAGAGAGAGAGTGAATGAGAGAGAGAGAGTGAATGAGAGAGAGAGAGTGAATGAGAGAGAGAGAGAGAGAGAGAGAGAGAGAGTGAATAAGAGAGAGAGAGAGAGAGTAAATGAGAGAGAGAGAGAGAGAGTGAATGAGAGAGGAAGAGAGTGAATGAGAGAGAGAGAGAGAGAGAGAGAGAGAGAGAGAGAGAGTGAATGAGAGAGTGAATGAGAGAGAGAGAGAGAGAGAGTGAATGAGAGAGAGAGAGAGTGAGCTGCCACCTCTCAAAATAAGAGAGGTGGCAACTCTGAAAATGTGATATACGTTCGTTGGCGAGCGTATAGGTGTGGGCTCGAACCCCGGTGCGGTCATGTTGATATTTTTGTTATATTTTCTAAATATTCTTTTCAAACATATATATATATATATAATTTAACAAATCAAAAGACAAGGTCAAAGGTCACTACGTCATTATGTGGCGCGTTATTGGCTCAGAAGCTGCAGATGATTCAGTTTTGATTTGCCACGCCCCCAATGGCCGTAGACAAATCATTTTTGGCATGTGCATAGAGTGGGCGTTTAGGAATATAACTGTAAAGTTTGGATGCTAACATTCGAAAAATGCGAAGTTGCCACGCCCCCTGAAGGCGTAGATATATCCGCCATAACTTTTCGATTGTGGGATGTTAACCCGAGTATATATACCAAGTCTCATGTCTCTAGCATCAATAGTGCTCAAAATATAACGAAACTAGTAAAATCACTACATATTCAGATCCGATTTGCCACGCCCCTAGTAGGCGTGGCCATTAAAATTTGGCGATCTTTATAGGATCGTAACAGTAGCCCACGTGCAAAATTTGGGCATTCTAGCTTGAAAACTGTAGAAGATACAGCTTGACCTGATTTGCCACGCCCCCAATGGGCGTAGATATATCCGCCATAGCTTTTTGGTTTTGGGGATGTCGACATGAGTGTTCAGTTAAAATCTCAACTCTCTAGCCCTTCTAGAAGTAGTGTTTCTGAGATACAGGAAAATGCATTTTCCGATTTGCCACGCCCCTAGTGGGCGTATCGGGAAAATCTTGACACTTTATCAGACGAGGGTATACACGTGTATACATTTCAAATTTCAAGTCTCTAGCTTCAATAGCGTGGAAATGGTTTGCGTTCATACGGACAGACGGACAGACGGGCAGACGGACGGACGGACGGACAGCATGACGGACATTGCACAAACCCAATATACTATATCACTACGTAAAATAGTATAAAAACGCAGAAGGCGCTGAATGCGTGCCGGCAGCAGCACCGAAGCCGAAAGCCAAACAAAAAAAATCGACTGCTGACAGAAGCACTTGCTGACAGAAGCTGTCACTTGGGGAACTTCAAGCACTACGCCTGACTGTGCTAGATTTTATTAAAGATTTTATTAAGACGAACAGTGCCAAGAAATACTTGGACTCAGCAATATGGAGCGCAAGGAGATCCATCATTTCGCCAGGCAGCATGGCCTGAAGACGCGCAGCCATAGCAACGCCAGCGAGCGCGTGCTAACGCTCAGCCGCAACAAAGACAATCCGCTGACCAAGTGCTTGGGCGAGGTCCAGCTGGCGGTGTCACAGCAGTTCGGCAGTGTTCTGGACTCGGGCCTCAGGGAGCTGGGCCGCCGCCGCCGCACGCCGCCGCAGCCGCAAGGCCGCGGCGAGCCGGTCACCCCGAGCGGAGGCTTGCTGTCCAAACCGCTCGTGCCGCCGCGTCCACGCTGCGTAAACGCCGCGCTGATCGCCGAGCGGCAAGAACTGCCCATATTCGAGAAGCGCCAGCGAATCTTCGAGCTGCTCGAAATGTCGCAAGTAAGTGCCACGCCCAATGGCAACTGGCAGCGAGAGGGCTCTCATGCTGCTTCGTTTGCTTCCAGGTACTCATCGTAAACGGTGCCACAGGCTCCGGCAAGTCGACTCAGCTGCCGCAGTACCTCCTCGAGGACGCCACCGAGAAAAATAAGCCCATACGCATCGTGGTCAGCCAGCCGCGACGCATCGCCGCCACCAGCGTGTCCGCACGCATTGCCGAGGAGCGCGGCGAGGCCCTCGGCGATACCGTGGGCTACATAATATGGATGGAGAGTGAGTATTGCGGCAGCTAACCACCCGATCCCAGCTAATCTCTGTAATCCCCAACGCAGCCCAGTTCAGCGATAACACGGTGCTGGCCCTGACAACCAGTGGCAGTCTGCTCCGCATACTGGCCATGAAGGGTAACGACTTTTTTGAGAACACGACCCATCTGGTGATCGACGAGGTCCACGACCGGGACCTAGACACCGACTTCCTGCTGCTGGCCATCAAGCTGGAGCTGGAGCGCAACAAGAAGTTGAAGATAATACTAATGTCGGCCACCATGGATCTCGTGGCTCTGTCCAAATATTTTGGTGACGCGCCCATCCTGGACGTGGAGGGGCGCGGCTTCAATGTGCGAGTCTACTCGCTGGAGCAAATACTCTTCATGACCGGCTACATGACGCCGCAGATGTCCCTGATGCTGGACGACCACGACAATCTACAGCCCGAGAACCTTGTGCGCGCCTACAGGCTGGCCCACAACGACACGGAGGTCGACAACTCGCTGATTGTGTTCCTGATGCAGCTGCTCCTGCTCATGGGCCAGAAGGGCGCCGTGATCGTGTACGTGCCAGGCTACCAGGACATGGTCAAGCTGCTGGATCTGCTGCAGTCAACGCTGCCTGTGGACCAGGTCAAAGTCCTGTTGCTGCACAGCAAGGTGGACAGCCAGCGCCAGAAGGACGTCTTCAGTGAGTACCCGGGCATCCAGCTCAAGGTGGTGCTCAGCACGAACATTGGACAGACCTCGATCACCATACCGGATCTGCTGTACGTTATCGACACGGGTCGCGTCAAGATGAAGACCTACGATGCCTCGACTGGGGCCTCTCGCCTGGCTTGTACCTGGATATCCCAGGCGGATGCTCAGCAGCGCACCGGGCGCGCCGGTCGCCGCAAGGATGGCATCTGCTATCGTCTGTACAGAAGCGAAATGTTCAATCAGCTCAGTCGATTCATAGTGCCTGAAATATTGCGCTATACTCTCGACAACGTCTGCCTCTTGGCCAAGCTCGCCGCCCCGACCAAGGCCATCGAGGAGTTCCTCTCCCAGGCGCTCGACCGTCCGCAGCCGCTGGACATTGCCCAGTCGTGCGCCAAGCTCAAGCTGCTGGGCATACTGCGCGAGGAAGACGAGACCGTCACGCCGCTGGGGCACATGATCGCCGAGCTGCCGTTGGACGTGCAGTTGGCCAAGTGCCTGATCTACGGCGTCTACTACCAGTGCATGGGCAGCCTGAGCATCATTACCGCCTACTACTCGGTGCGCGATCCCTTCGTGCTGCCCACCGACCTCGCGGGTCGCTCCGAGCAGCGCAAGGCGCGCGACTTCTTCAGTATCAAGGCCTCCAGCGACTCGCTGGGCGTACTACAGCTATACCATGGCTTCACATCCGCCGACGCCCAGGGCACCCGCGAGTTGGACAAGTTCTGCGATAGGAACTGCCTCTGTCGCAAGACCATGGGCACCTTCGTCGCAGCTGTGCAGGCCCTGCGAGTCACCCTCATGCGCATGATGAAACGGACGGACATATGCACCATCACCAGGAATGACAACAACCTGAACTTGGTGCGCCTGGCCCTCACGGCCGGCCTGTATCCGCGCATCGTCTACGTCGACCATTCGCGCCACTCTCGTGTCGTTGACGAGAACGATCCGCGCGTGCAGCTCTCGAGGAACTCGACCCTGCCGATGTGCTTCGCCAAGAGGCCGAAGAGCAGCCTGAGCGAGTGGCTCCTGTACGTGGAGAAGATCTGCACGGGCGGCCAGAAATCGTACTTGGAGCACACGACGCTGGTCAGCACGCTGATGGTGGTGCTGCAGTGCGGCAAGGCGGTCAAGCTGGAGCCGTACGTGCCGGAGTTGATGTTCGACGAGGATGAGCAGTACGACCAGGAGGAGCACTGCGTCCTCCGCCTCGACACCTGGGTGCGCATCCGCATGTCCACCGAGTTGGCCTCCAAGCTGATCCGGCTCCGCACCCACATTGCCCAGGAGTTCGACGAAATGGTCTCCACCCGCAACTTGGTGGCCCCTCGTTGTCCGTCTGTCGAATATGTCAAGAAGCTGCTCGAGCTCGACACCGACCAGTCGGGCCTCTCCGCCACCGATGTTATTTACTCCTAGCCAAGGCCTCGGCCCTTTAAATTTGTCTATTTTTTTTTTATTTTTTTCGTTTTTTTTATTTGAGTGCAGGGAAAGCCGAGGAGGAAGTTCTGCAGGGGAAAAACTAGGGGGAGCGGGAGGTTGAACTTCCGCCCAAACATCTAAATATGTACTTTCTATCGAATATATTCACATTCAGTAGAAATTTAAATTCTACTGTGACATCAAAAGACGATACCTACCCGAAGCCAGATCAGCCAAGCAACTGAGCGACTAGCGGATCGAGGCAAGGAAACAATACAAGAAAACAACAGCCACAACAATATCCCGGAAAATAATCTCATCATAAGCGTGAATTGATTCATCAAATAAATATCCACTCTTGTCTGTGACTACTGAGCATTCCTGTGTATTACCTAAGTCAAACCTAACCATAAACGCAGGATAGTTCTCTACACATATACATTGACTAATTAGATATTGATAAGCCACTGATCAGTATTAGCATACTTCAACGAATCGAACGAGCTTCTCCATATCTTTAGTTTCGCTCGTAGGCTGACACTAACGATATGGAAAGAGAGAGAGCGCAAGGCTGCTTGTGGACGCTAAGCTAACCAAAAATAATATTATATCTAACACATATGTACTCATATTTTAATAATGTCAGACTCCTCGACGATCTTTCTACTGGCCAGCACTAGAGAGAGGGAGGAGCATGCACTGAAGGCTATGCAAACATAAACTGAAATAAAAATACTCTAATTTTAATGCGAATGTAACCATGAATTTATTGATGGACTGAATGATGGATTGATTGATTACTTTTCTTATCTGGAGAGTCGCTATTGGGTAAGCTGTGGATGGGGATGAAGGTGGAGAATATATTTATAAGCAAGAGAGTTTGCAGTGATTGATGAGTACTGGAGAGAGAGAGAGAGAGAGAGAGTGAATGAGGAAGAGAGTGAATGAGAGAGAGAGAGTTAATGAGAGAAAGAGAGAGTGAATGAGAGAGAGAGAGAAAGAGTGAATGAGAGAGAGAGAGAGTGAATGAGAGAAAGAGAGAGTGAATAAAAGAGCGAGAAAGAGTGAATGAGGTCAAAGGTCACTAAGTCATTATGTGGCGCGTTATTGGCTCAGAAGCTGCAGATGTTTCAGTTTTTGATTTGCCACGCCCCCAATGGCCGTAGACAAATCATTTTTGGCATGTGCATAGAGTGGGCGTTTAGGAATATAACTGTAAAGTTTGGATGCTAACATTCGAAAAATGCGAAAATTACAGGGTATTTTTCTGTATATCACGCCCCTTTTGGGGCGTAAAAATAATTTTTGAGGAATCGATAGATGAGGCCCCCAGTAACTTAGCATCCAATTTTGAAGCTTCTAGCACAAAAACTGTGGGAGACATAAGCTGATATTAGTTGCCACGCCCCCTGAAGGCGTAGATATATCCGCCATAGCTTTTCGATTGTGGGATGTTAACCCGAGTATATATACCAAGTCTCATGTCTCTAGCATCAATAGTGCTCAAAATATAACGAAACTAGTAAAATCACTACATATTCAGATCCGATTTGCCACGCCCCTAGTAGGCGTGGCCATTAAAATTTGGCGATCTTTATAGGATCGTAACAGTAGCCCACGTGCAAAATTTGGGCATTCTAGCTTGAAAACTGTAGAAGATACAGCTTGACCTGATTTGCCACGCCCCCAATGGGCGTAGATATATCCGCCATAGCTTTTTGGTTTTGGGGATGTCGACATGAGTGTTCAGTTAAAATCTCAACTCTCTAGCCCTTCTAGAAGTAGTGTTTCTGAGATACAGGAAAATGCATTTTCCGATTTGCCACGCCCCTAGTGGGCGTATCGGGAAAATCTTGACACTTTATCAGACGAGGGTATACACGTGTATACATTTCAAATTTCAAGTCTCTAGCTTCAATAGCGTGGAAATGGTTTGCGTTCATACGGACAGACGGACAGACGGGCAGACGGACGGACGGACGGACAGCATGACGGACATTGCACAAACCCAATATACTATATCACTACGTAAAATAGTATAAAAACGCAGAAGGCGCTGAATGCGTGCCGGCAGCAGCACCGAAGCCGAAAGCCAAACAAAAAAAATCGACTGCTGACAGAAGCACTTGCTGACAGAAGCTGTCACTTGGGGAACTTCAAGCACTACGCCAGACTGTGCTAGATTTTATTAAAGATTTTATTAAGACGAACAGTGCCAAGAAATACTTGGACTCAGCAATATGGAGCGCAAGGAGATCCATCATTTCGCCAGGCAGCATGGCCTGAAGACGCGCAGCCATAGCAACGCCAGCGAGCGCGTGCTAACGCTCAGCCGCAACAAAGACAATCCGCTGACCAAGTGCTTGGGCGAGGTCCAGCTGGCGGTGTCACAGCAGTTCGGCAGTGTTCTGGACTCGGGCCTCAGGGAGCTGGGCCGCCGCCGCCACACGCCGCCGCAGCCGCAAGGCCGCGGCGAGCCGGTCACCCCGAGCGGAGGCTTGCTGTCCAAACCGCTCGTGCCGCCGCGTCCACGCTGCGTAAACGCCGCGCTGATCGCCGAGCGGCAAGAACTGCCCATATTCGAGAAGCGCCAGCGAATCTTCGAGCTGCTCGAAATGTCGCAAGTAAGTGCCACGCCCAATGGCAACTGGCAGCGAGAGGGCTCTCATGCTGCTTCGTTTGCTTCCAGGTACTCATCGTAAACGGTGCCACAGGCTCCGGCAAGTCGACTCAGCTGCCGCAGTACCTCCTCGAGGACGCCACCGAGAAAAATAAGCCCATACGCATCGTGGTCAGCCAGCCGCGACGCATCGCCGCCACCAGCGTGTCCGCACGCATTGCCGAGGAGCGCGGCGAGGCCCTCGGCGATACCGTGGGCTACATAATATGGATGGAGAGTGAGTATTGCGGCAGCTAACCACCCGATCCCAGCTAATCTCTGTAATCCCCAACGCAGCCCAGTTCAGCGATAACACGGTGCTGGCCCTGACAACCAGTGGCAGTCTGCTCCGCATACTGGCCATGAAGGGTAACGACTTTTTTGAGAACACGACCCATCTGGTGATCGACGAGGTCCACGACCGGGACCTAGACACCGACTTCCTGCTGCTGGCCATCAAGCTGGAGCTGGAGCGCAACAAGAAGTTGAAGATAATACTCAATGTCGGCCACCATGGATCTCGTGGCTCTGTCCAAATATTTTGGTGACGCGCCCATCCTGGACGTGGAGGGGCGCGGCTTCAATGTGCGAGTCTACTCGCTGGAGCAAATACTCTTCATGACCGGCTACATGACGCCGCAGATGTCCCTGATGCTGGACGACCACGACAATCTACAGCCCGAGAACCTTGTGCGCGCCTACAGGCTGGCCCACAACGACACGGAGGTCGACAACTCGCTGATTGTGTTCCTGATGCAGCTGCTCCTGCTCATGGGCCAGAAGGGCGCCGTGATCGTGTACGTGCCAGGCTACCAGGACATGGTCAAGCTGCTGGATCTGCTGCAGTCAACGCTGCCTGTGGACCAGGTCAAAGTCCTGTTGCTGCACAGCAAGGTGGACAGCCAGCGCCAGAAGGACGTCTTCAGTGAGTACCCGGGCATCCAGCTCAAGGTGGTGCTCAGCACGAACATTGGACAGACCTCGATCACCATACCGGATCTGCTGTACGTTATCGACACGGGTCGCGTCAAGATGAAGACCTACGATGCCTCGACTGGGGCCTCTCGCCTGGCTTGTACCTGGATATCCCAGGCGGATGCTCAGCAGCGCACCGGGCGCGCCGGTCGCCGCAAGGATGGCATCTGCTATCGTCTGTACAGAAGCGAAATGTTCAATCAGCTCAGTCGATTCATAGTGCCTGAAATATTGCGCTATACTCTCGACAACGTCTGCCTCTTGGCCAAGCTCGCCGCCCCGACCAAGGCCATCGAGGAGTTCCTCTCCCAGGCGCTCGACCGTCCGCAGCCGCTGGACATTGCCCAGTCGTGCGCCAAGCTCAAGCTGCTGGGCATACTGCGCGAGGAAGACGAGACCGTCACGCCGCTGGGGCACATGATCGCCGAGCTGCCGTTGGACGTGCAGTTGGCCAAGTGCCTGATCTACGGCGTCTACTACCAGTGCATGGGCAGCCTGAGCATCATTACCGCCTACTACTCGGTGCGCGATCCCTTCGTGCTGCCCACCGACCTCGCGGGTCGCTCCGAGCAGCGCAAGGCGCGCGACTTCTTCAGTATCAAGGCCTCCAGCGACTCGCTGGGCGTACTACAGCTATACCATGGCTTCACATCCGCCGACGCCCAGGGCACCCGCGAGTTGGACAAGTTCTGCGATAGGAACTGCCTCTGTCGCAAGACCATGGGCACCTTCGTCGCAGCTGTGCAGGCCCTGCGAGTCACCCTCATGCGCATGATGAAACGGACGGACATATGCACCATCACCAGGAATGACAACAACCTGAACTTGGTGCGCCTGGCCCTCACGGCCGGCCTGTATCCGCGCATCGTCTACGTCGACCATTCGCGCCACTCTCGTGTCGTTGACGAGAACGATCCGCGCGTGCAGCTCTCGAGGAACTCGACCCTGCCGATGTGCTTCGCCAAGAGGCCGAAGAGCAGCCTGAGCGAGTGGCTCCTGTACGTGGAGAAGATCTGCACGGGCGGCCAGAAATCGTACTTGGAGCACACGACGCTGGTCAGCACGCTGATGGTGGTGCTGCAGTGCGGCAAGGCGGTCAAGCTGGAGCCGTACGTGCCGGAGTTGATGTTCGACGAGGATGAGCAGTACGACCAGGAGGAGCACTGCGTCCTCCGCCTCGACACCTGGGTGCGCATCCGCATGTCCACCGAGTTGGCCTCCAAGCTGATCCGGCTCCGCACCCACATTGCCCAGGAGTTCGACGAAATGGTCTCCACCCGCAACTTGGTGGCCCCTCGTTGTCCGTCTGTCGAATATGTCAAGAAGCTGCTCGAGCTCGACACCGACCAGTCGGGCCTCTCCGCCACCGATGTTATTTACTCCTAGCCAAGGCCTCGGCCCTTTAAATTTGTCTATTTTTTTTTATTTTTTTCGTTTTTTTTATTTGAGTGCAGGGAAAGCCGAGGAGGAAGTTCTGCAGGGGAAAAACTAGGGGGAGCGGGAGGTTGAACTTCCGCCCAAACATCTAAATATGTACTTTCTATCGAATATATTCACATTCAGTAGAAATTTAAATTCTACTGTGACATCAAAAGACGATACCTACCCGAAGCCAGATCAGCCAAGCAACTGAGCGACTAGCGGATCGAGGCAAGGAAACAATACAAGAAAACAACAGCCACAACAATATCCCGGAAAATAATCTCATCATAAGCGTGAATTGATTCATCAAATAAATATCCACTCTTGTCTGTGACTACTGAGCATTCCTGTGTATTACCTAAGTCAAACCTAACCATAAACGCAGGATAGTTCTCTACACATATATATTGACTAATTAGATATTGATAAGCCACTGATCAGTATTAGCATACTTCAACGAATCGAACGAGCTTCTCCATATCTTTAGTTTCGCTCGTAGGCTGACACTAACGATATGGAAAGAGAGAGAGCGCAAGGCTGCTTGTGGACGCTAAGCTAACCAAAAATAATATTATATCTAACACATATGTACTCATATTTTAATAATGTCAGACTCCTCGACGATCTTTCTACTGGCCAGCACTAGAGAGAGGGAGGAGCATGCACTGAAGGCTATGCAAACATAAACTGAAATAAAAATACTCTAATTTTAATGCGAATGTAACCATGAATTTATTGATGGACTGAATGATGGATTGATTGATTACTTTTCTTATCTGGAGAGTCGCTATTGGGTAAGCTGTGGATGGGGATGAAGGTGGAGAATATATTTATAAGCAAGAGAGTTTGCAGTGATTGATGAGAGAGAGAGAGAGTGAATGAGGAAGAGAGTGAATGAGAGAGAGAGAGTTAATGAGAGAAAGAGAGAGTGAATGAGAGAGGGAGAGAAAGAGTGAATGAGAGAGAGAGTGAATGAGAGAGAGAGAGAGTGAATAAGAGAGAGAGAGAGAGAGAGAGAGAGAGTGAATGAAAGAGAGAGAGAGAGAGAGAGAGAGAGAGAGAGTGAATGAGAGAGAGAGAGAGAGAGTGAATGAGAGAGAGAGAGAGAGAGAGAGAGAGAGAGAGAGAGTGAATGAGAGAGACAGAGAGAGAGATTGAATGAGAGAGAGAGAGAGAGAGAGAGTGAATGAGAGAGTGAATGAAAGAGAGAGAGTGTGAATGAGAGAGAGAGAGAGAGAGAGAGAGAGAGAGAGAGAGTGAATGAGAGAGAGAGAGAGAGAGAGAGAGAGAGAGTTATCGATAGAGATAGAGAGAGAGAGAGAGAGAGAGTGAATGAGAGAGAGAGAGAGAGAGAGAGAGAGAGAGAGAGAGAGTGCAAGCGTGAATGAAAGAGAAGACGGAGTGAATAGTGAATGTCTAGAAAAGAGTTTGTTTCGCTTCATAAGCCAACAGATTGACTGACTGATTGATTGATGAAATGACTATCAGATCTTCTAGATATAAATTTGAGTACATGATAACTATATATTATGAATGATGAATTAGGCTCTACAGAGAGATATATGTATATATATATAGAGAGAGAGAGAGACTGTATATGATTGATAGCCTGATTGACTCTCGCACTTACTCATTCTAAGCAACAGCTACAGTCTCTGCTGCTGGATGGTGCGTGGCATGAAAGATGCCAGCACTTTAATTGCTGGGTGAAAATACATATGTGTGCCACAAGTGCATGGAATGCAGCTGCTGCCACTAAGTCAGCGTCAAATTCAGTGTCAAAGCTGCCCTGTCGGGCGACGGCTCCTTCATTGGCCCATTGTGGCACTTTTCATGCTGCGGAGGCAGGCCCAGCCCATTGAGGCGCAACAGCGCAGCAAGCGGCGGCAACAAGAGTTTGTAATTGCACAGGCAACGCTGCTGCTGCTGCTGCTGCTGTTGGCGCATGCGCGCAGTCAATAAACCTGCGCAGCCTCGTTGCTTGGGGCTGCTGCTGGTGTTGCGCCCCGCGCGCTCTAACAATGGCAGCTAAAGCCAATTTTGTGTGATGAAAAAGACAACGTGCCACAAGCAACAACAGCAACAGCAGCAACAGCCGCAACACATGCAGCAAAGAAAGTGAAATTAATTTGTTACTTGTCTCCGAGGTCTCTGTCTGCCTGACTGTCTCTGTTGTTGCTGCGCTGCCTTTCAATTATAAGCCAAGTTTTCCAAGTACCTACACGTATTGCTCTAGAAACGATATGACGGCCGATTGCCATTGTCTATTAGTTCCATTATTAGTTCCAGTTGCTCAGCTGGCCGCAGCTCTAGTCGGAGCTGGCACGTGGCTCATTATCGACGCCGTTCCGATATCATTAACTGACTATCGATTGGCTAAATTGCAAGTTTTCTTTTGCATATGGGCTGAAATTTTCAGTTGAATGTTGACTTGTATTAGCCTTGGCAGTCCTACGGAACTTGTATGGGTTGCAGCTGTAAGCAGCTTCATCTCGTTGAGCTATTGTTAAGTTAAATGCAGGCAAGGTTTCTTTTAGAAATTGTAAATCCTGCTTTTATTGCTAAGGAATGAATGTCTACTGATGGATGGAAACTGGAACTGATGATGGAGCTGCCAGATGAGCTTAAAGGAGTTGGAGTACCAACAAACCCAACGCCAACACGATTGAATGTGGGGATATACGAATGGCACTTGCTCATGTAACACGCCGTGGAACATCGTGGCAGTACATACATATATGTAAATAATAGTTTCAGAATTTTAAGTAACAGGCTCTTCTTCCAGCTCAATCATCAGCTTTATTGCCCCAGTGATAAGAGCCTCATAGACAGAGCTCAGTTCTGCATAAGATGCTGGAACTCAGACAACAGTTCATCATAGGACGCTGCACCCCAAACATCTCCAGTTGAAGCTTCATCGTCGGTATTCACCAGAGGGCGCTGTTTCCACTCGTCCAGTATGTAAAAGCCATCGTTGCGTGATGTATGTATTTACATATATATATAGCCCCATGTCTAAGAACTGCGTGTATCTCAGAGAGTCTCACAGTGAAGCATATATAATTATATACTATATAATATATAATATATAATAATATATAATATATAGATTGCATCTCGAAATCTTCAGTAGCAACAACAGTTAAAGCATTCATAGGGTATCTTCTAGTCAGGCACTTTAACATTTATTTATAGTTTCCTTTCTGTTTATCAATAACTTTTGCTCATTAGCATGCAGCGCATAAAGTATATATGGCATACATACCCTCTCGTAATCTCAATCCTAACTACAGTCCATAAAGTCCACAGATTGTCAGTTAAGTCTATATTTTTGGCAGTTATCACATATTCAGTGGCATAATGGCGCTCACTGTGGCAGTCCGTTAAGCAACACAGAAAACTTTGGGCCATAAGTTGGCGAAACCAATTGGCACTCGACAGAGGCAGAATTCGAATGTGTGAACAGAAATTGATATATGATTGTATTCCATACATATATATATATATATATATATATATATATATATATATATATATATATATATATATATTAAGATTGAGTTCTGGAAGAACGAGTTCGAGTCATGAGAAACGTTTGCATTTCACGAAATTAAGAAAAATCATTTATTATGATTAGATTTGATTGTGCCAAGAGGAGTTCGAGCTGGAAACGAGCTTGAGTCTTGGACAACTTCATATCTATCCCGCATTACATCTTTCGGGCAGCCGAACTGGGCCACAGCAGCCCAACTGGCCAAGGGTCGGAGCTGTCGCATTGGCCGTGGCCGGCGCCGCTGCTGACCCACAAATGCAAATGCGGCAAGTGGCAAGTGGCGAGTGGCGAGTGGCGAGTGCGCTGGCAGCCAGCCACCCGCCGAACAGGTGCAAGTCTGCTGTGGCTGCAGCGAGTGCATTCAACTTGCCGCAGCCACTTCCACTTGTCAGCCAAGTTTATTGTCCAGCCATTAGCGCGCCGCTGCATTAAGCTGTTGCATTTCGTTTTAATTGAATGTGTTCAAGTGCGCGAGCGAATGCATTCAAGCGAATGCCAATTGCCAATTGCCGATGGCCAATTGGCTTTGACTTTGACTTTGATATTGTTTTTGAACTCGCGCCTCGGCTCAATTGCCCGCGTTTGACAGTGGCTCAGTCGTCGCAGCGAATTGATTTCGGCTTCTATTTTGCATTGGCTCAGTGCTTATTGGCTTTGTGGCTTTGCGGTTGGCCAACTGGCCGTTACCTGTGCCCAAATGCTGCACAGGCTGCCTAACTGTATTCGCGTCTGTCTGCGATTCGCGCATTACCCAATGATTAGTCGCAGCTAGTTGGCCGTGAAATCGAATGCTGAGACTGTGCCAGACCGCAGCCAACTCAACTAAGGAAGCTCAAGGCGGGGCTGCTCGACTGGCAGATACTCCGCTTGTCCTGCTGATCGAGAGTACATATACCTGATAGGATCTGCCTAGCCTCCTTCTGCCTGTTGCATACACTTTGCCATTTGAGGGCATCAGTAGCTAATCTCTGTGATCCTCACAGTCTCTCAGGCCGACTTTTCACACATTGTTGGCTTTCAACTGGGTTCGATATTGATTGCTAACCGCTGGGCAAGTTTTTGAGCTCTTTCGAATGAGCAATGTTGATTGGAAAGAGTTTTCCTCCGCATTAGTTAGTGGGTTGAGCAATAGCTGGGGTCGAGCGAGCTATGCGTGCCACTGCCTCTGCCTGGGCCACTGCCTCTGCCTCTGTCTGTGTGTGTTAATGAAGCGGCTGGCGTTGATGAGCAGCGATGTGACTTGACGAAAATGCTGATTGATAGACGTGTGCGTGTGTGTGTGTGTGTGTGTGTGTGTGGAGCTTGAAGCAGCAGTTACAGTTACATAATTACACAAATTGATTTCACAGAGGCCTGCGGTGCTTGGCTGCTCCCAAATGCCAATGCGAATGATGACATCAGCCGGAGCCGTAGCCGGAGCAGCAGCATCTGCCAGAGCCGCAACGGGCACGACAGCACGAAATGCGTTTTGGTAATTCCAAATTGGGAATAATCATAATACATAAACTCAGGCTGGAGCCTGAGCATGTGCAAGCCGCCAGCAGACAGCAAATAGCAGATAGCAGACGGCGCAGACAATGCCCAGCGATCGCTCGCGAGGCAGGGTCGGGGGGCAGGGAATGGCCGTGGGCTACCCTGTCACGCCAGCGATTGCCAGTGAACCGCCTGCCGACGGTTGCATTAAGAGCACGGCGCAGAGAGCGCACCGGTGAAAGTCTAGCCGGGTCAAATCAATCAGCCTGGGCGGCGACCTGGCCAAAATGCCAAATGCCTTTTCGTTCCATCAGACAGTCGCAGTCTCAGTCTCAGTCTCAGTCTGAGTCTCGGCGCTGTCAAACATTTTTCATTTCTATTAGGTTTGCTCATGTTGTGACTGCCAAACGACCAAAACTGCCAAACTGGCAGCTAATTAATTTTTTCTCTTTAGTTTCTGTAGTTTTCTTGGCTGTTTTGTTTTTCCGCGGCCATAACACCTTTCGCAGCGCCTCGATTGCCTTCAAAAGCTACGCCTAATTATGTCATTAAAAGCGTTTTCAGCGATTATGCGTTCCATGGAGCTGCACAAAATTGTCCAAACTTCTGTGCCACTGTATGTATGTGTATGTGTGTTGGTGTGTCTGAGGTATGGCGATGATAATGATAGTGACCCAATCGAGATGAGAGTGAGCGGTTTATGATATCACACATCGTCGACAAGCTATTTTGAGTGGATGAGTCGAAGCTTTGCTGTTATTTATAAGCTTCAACTTGGCTCTGAACGTGAGCCAAAGTCTTGGCTTTGTCTTGAAATGAGTTTTGTTTCAGAACAGGTATATAGGAAACCAATTAAAAGTATGTACATGGGCAATCGATCAGCTTTTGGGCTTAAGTAGGATGAAGAGTTAAAAAAAATCAATACAAATAAATATAACAAAATATTTAAATAAATATATGTATGTATATAAAATAAATTAAAATAAATTAATAAAAATGTATATATAAATTTCTATTTAAGTAAAATATATAAATCTAAATTTATTTATGTATAGAATGTAAAAATGTAAATATATAAATATATTTTATTTAAATTTCTTTTATTTATTTTTTATTCATTTACTTTTATATTTTATAATTTATAAAAAATATATAAAAATATAAAAAATATAGCTGTGCATATATTTTTTATAAATTTTAAACTATATGAATTATAAATTATGAAAATAATAAATTATCAAAAAATAAATTAATTATAAATTATAAATTATTTAATATAATTTATATAACTTTCTTTTTCAATTATATATTATATAAATTAAATTTTATACATTTCATTAAGTAAAATATAATATTATTTTAAATTTAATTTCTAACTTTATTTTTTATTTTTATTTATTTTTTTAACTCTCTACAGCCTATTCTCGCCCTCGCAGAGTATTTTCAGTTCATTTCAGATTCGATTTCAGTTTTCTTTTTGGGCAACTGCTGGCTGGGCTAGCGCACGACGCTGAAACCTTTTTGCCAATAGTAAAAGTAAATCTTATTGTGCGCTTTACAAACGCCACTTGCAACGAGCGCTGGCTGCCAAATATGTGGCTGAAAGTAAAAGCCAAACGAGAGCGGCGCGAGCGGCGCTGGCAAACAAGTCGTGACATCCGAAAGTGGCAGCAGGCAGCAGGCTGTTAGCCACCTTGGTCTGCATTTGGTCAATGACAGCAGGAGCCGGAAATGACCGACAAGGCTTGCGCAAGATCTGCTTATGACGCTGACCCAAGACGTCACAGCTGGAGCTGGAGCTGGAGCTGGAGCTGCGACGGCGACTCGGACTTAGGCTCTGCACGGAAGTGCCGAAGTTGGCGCATAACGATCAATCAATAAGCAAATTATTTATGCATAAGTATATATAAATCGCTTGCAACATTATTGGATCTTCCTACCCTCCCACTTGCCCCTGCCTGCTCTTGCTCTCGCAGCTTTATCCAACTCGTAACTCTGTTTGTTTTTGTTGACAGCGAAATTTGCTTTTTTTTGTTTTTTGTTCGTTTTGTGTTTTGTTTTCTGCTTTTGTTTTGGAGCGTCAAATCGAATGGCCATTAAAATGCCAAACGGCCAAACTGTAAAATGGTTGCTGTTGTTGCTCGCATTGTCTTAGAGGTTTTTTATTGGCCATGCGGCAGTTCGAGCCATCAAATCAAAACGTAATTATATAACAGGCACGACACTGACGCTAGGCGTGCCACATCCTCTTCCAGCTAATGTCAACCGCCTCTCGCGCCATTTTAGTGCCAGGCCACATGGGTCAGAGTCGGCTTAAGTCGGCTGCTAAATCGCGTAATCTGCCAACGCCTGACCTCTTAGGCACTTAAGATTTAATTAACAAGCAGCGCATAAACAGTTGAGCTGTGGCCGTAGTTGCAATGAATGATGAGACAACACTTCCAAATGCAGCTAAGCCGACTCCACTTGATGGCTAATTCATCAAGCGGCAGATTTACGGATCCCAACAGAATTTATATGCCACGGATAATTGTTTCTATTAAGGTCAAGAGTTGCTATTAGTGTTAGTATTGGTATTACTATTACTATTAGTATTAGTATTAGTATTAGTATTAGTATTAGTATTAGTATTAGTATTAGTATTAGTATTAGTATTAGTATTAGTATTAGTATTAGTATTAGTATTAGTATTAGTATTAGTATTAGTATTAGTATTAGTATTAGTATTAGTATTAGTATTAGTATTAGTATTAGTATTAGTATTAGTATTACTATTACTATTACTATTACTATTACTATTACTATTACTATTACTATTACTATTACTATTACTATTACTATTACTATTACTATTACTATTACTATTACTATTACTATTACTATTACTATTACTATTACTATTACTATTACTATTACTATTACTATTACTATTACTATTACTATTACTATTACTATTACTATTACTATTACTATTACTATTACTATTACTATTACTATTACTATTACTATTACTATTACTATTACTATTCCTATTCCTATTCCTATTACTATTACTATTACTATTACTATTACTATTACTATTACTATTACTATTACTATTACTATTACTATTACTATTACTATTACTATTACTATTACTATTACTATTACTATTACTATTACTATTACTATTACTATTACTATTACTATTACTATTACTATTACTATTACTATTACTATTACTATTACTATTACTATTACTATTACTATTACTATTACTATTACTATTACTATTACTATTACTATTACTATTACTATTACTATTACTATTACTATTACTATTACTATTACTATTACTATTACTATTACTATTACTATTACTATTACTATTACTATTACTATTACTATTACTATTACTATTACTATTACTATTACTATTACTATTACTATTACTATTACTATTACTATTACTATTACTATTACTATTACTATTACTATTACTATTACTATTACTATTACTATTACTATTACTATTACTATTACTATTACTATTACTATTACTATTACTATTACTATTACTATTACTATTACTATTACTATTACTATTACTATTACTATTACTATTACTATTACTATTACTATTACTATTACTATTACTATTACTATTACTATTACTATTACTATTACTATTACTATTACTATTACTATTACTATTACTATTACTATTACTATTACTATTACTATTACTATTACTATTACTATTACTATTAATATTACTATTATGCCTAGTCATGCTTAGAGCAGACTCTCAGCTACTTTTCCCCCTCTTTCTTAAGTGTCAAATTTGATACTTAAGCTATAAATTATATTAGTTAGGAAACCGTTTATTGATCGAAAGTTTTCCACGCGCTTTAGATGAAAATCGAAAGGTTTTTGCCAGCCAACAATGAAGCCACTAAAGTCGAGCGCATCTACTGGCCCTGATTTAATGGGCTTATGCCTGATTTTTATCGTTGGAAAGTTAATGCCACTTTACAATAAGCCAACTTAAATGCTAGACTTAACCAGCCATCCGTTCCTCATATCGTTCGCCCTACCTCCCTCCATCCCTCGCTTCCTCTCTCTATGCATCTCTTCGCCCGTTTGAGCTGAGCCGCATTGTGCTGACTTATTGGGCCGCAGCTTATTTATATATTATTATTATATTATTATAAATACTTTTTTTACTATCGCACACAATGCGCTCTGGCGCGCCAACAAGTTTCACTTTCGATCTGCAAACAATACAACAACAAGTTCGACTTTGACTTCGACTCCATCTCACACTACAGATATTATATAGCTATATATATATATATATATTTACTACATTTGTTGCCCCTTTATCGATTTGTCATTGTGTCAGCTGGCAAATGCCGAAAAATGATGATGAGGCTCATCATGGATCGGGCCCAGGGGCGTCGGGCCGAAGGTGAAGGTGAAGGGTTCAGGCACACACTCCGGGAGCCGAACAAAGGCCCCAGAATTGCTGTCCAGATGTTGAAATGGTAACAAAACAGCCGCGCAGACAATTGCTGCTGATGGGGAGTTTTGTCTAAACGATTCCGATTCCGATTTCAATTCCGATTCGAAAGCGAGCAGAAAGCGACGGAGAGCAGCAGCAGCCGCGATGAATTATTTTATGCATAATTTGTGTGACAAATGCGACAACGAAAAGAGTGAGAAATGCAGTCGAGCATTGATAATTATGTTAATTGCCCAGCCGAATTGTTCGAAATTATACAAAGCGAGCGCGAGAGAGAAAGAGAGAGAGAGAGGGGTGGAGAGGGAGAGGTGGGCAGTGCCCCGCAGAGGGCATAAATGTTGCTGCAATAAATAAATTGTCGCCTTGATGCGGACAAAGAACGCGAACCTGCCTCCGAAAAGTCATGGCGCTGCAACAATGATGAAAGTATGCGGCCTTAAGCTGAACTTGGCTTTAGCTGTTTTGTCGGTACTAACAACGACAGCAGCAGCAGCTGACTTTCATTCTTGGGCCGCTGTGATAAAGATACATTTTGTAGCGTTGTCTTCAACTGTTATTTTCCAGCCGCTTTGTTGCTGTTGTCATTTGTTGTTGGCTTTTTGGGTTGCCACAGCGCTCTGATTATATGGTACGTACTATTTCATTTGCTGACAGATGCGCACGTACAACAAACCCAGGCAAAACACAAACAACAGCAGACACCTCTAACCACAAGTGCCGCAGCCGCAGCAGCAGCTACAGCAACAGCAACAGCAGCAAATAAACAACAAATGACAACAAAAGCAAGAGCAACAAATGGAGCTAATGACGAATTTGTAATACCTTAATAAAAGCGAGATGGAATGCTGACAACATCAAATCTGAATTATACACGAAGCTATAAGCCAAATATTTAAGATTTACAGAAAATATATAGCAAAATATATTTTAAATAAACTAAAAATTATTTTTGAACATATAAAAAAATACTTAAGACAAAATATAGAAATATATTTAACATAAATAAATAAAATATTGGAAAATAAATATTAAAATAATATAAAAATAATAAAATGAGTATAAAATATATATAAAAAATTTAAAATAAAATACACATGTACAAATATATTTGAAGTAAAATATTTAAAAATATATTTAAAATAACATCATATATCAAAAATATATTTCAAATATATTTGCGAAAAAAAAAATATAAAATTATTTTATAAATATATATGTTAAATATTTGAAGATATATTTCAAATAAAATAAAAATATCTATAATATAAATAAAAATATATTTTAAAAATAAAAATAATGCATGAAAATTATTTTAGAATTAATTAAAATAGTTTAAAGTATTTAAAAATGTTAGGAAAATAGAACAAACATAAATATATTTAAATATATTTTTGTTGTAACATTTTGAGCCTATTTTTTATATACAAATACTTTTTTTTAATCAAGTCAAGTCAAATATTTCACATGAGGAATATACATTTATATTCACAATGCAGCTGAGCATAGATATATGTATGTATGTATGTATTTACGAGAAAATAATGCTAAACAGAACTGAACTTTTGATGCCTCTCCACTGCCATTCAGCTTCTGATTATTCCGTCCATAGTCTATATCTACAGCATACATGATTCGCAGTCTCTGAGAGAATCGGCTGTTTGCGGAATCTATTCAAATGAAAAGCACTTCACATGGGTTGACGCAGCAAACATGCTGCGAGCTGGAGAGTACCCGGCCTAACTACTTAGGCACGGCTCAGTCAATGAGCAAGCACATCAGCATGGCGATGTGTGCTGCGTCGTGTCGATGTCGATGGTTACACGATAGCTGGCTGCTTAGAATGAGTGCCATGCAATTATGATCCGCTAGCCGAGCGCTGCTCATGACCATGTCAACGACGCCCAGGAAGAGGTGCCAAGCCAAGCCAAGCAGCCGCCCCCAAGCGAGCGGTTCCCAGCGGCTTCCTGGCTGGGAAAGAGCAACAGAACTGAGGCCAATAGAAAATCTAGTTCCACTTGTGTCTAATGAAATGTAAACCTGACGCCAAGGAGATCCATTTAAATACAGTGGAGCAGAGAGAAAGACTAAATAAAAAAAAAGTGAAAATGCGAGCGAATGACGACTCAATGTGCCTGGCGCTGGGGGCAGCTGTCGGCGGTGGCAGTGCGTTCGGGTGGTGGCGGTGCAAATTATGAAATTAGTATTATGCGAAATGGAGTTAAAAGTGTGATTAACTTGGCGCGTATGTAAAAGCCGAGCGGCGGTGGCAGTGGCACTGGCAGAGTCGCAGTCAAAGACAAAGGCAACCGAGCATTAGACATAAAGCATACGGCATAATAAGCCAGCTGAACAAACGGCAAACCGCAAAGACAATGAAAGTCAACTAGTTGCGTGTGTGTGTGTGTGCGAGTGGCAATTAATAGCATTTCAGTTAGTTCAGTTTTCGCAGCCAGCAACTGTTTTCCAAGTGAGCAAGCATGCGATTTCGTCTCCAGCTGCCAGCGCGCTGCAAGCGGACGACCCGCACACGCACACATGAGGGCCCTGTCGCAAGATAGTTGTTGGCGCTGGCAGTTAGAATCGGCATTGGGCTTGTCAAGTGGAGAAAGCCACGCACTGCCACGGCTGCCCAAAAACAAAACAGAAACAGAAACAGAAACCACAAGCAAAACAGGGGAAAAACCGCAAGCGCAGCGTTCCAACTGCATGTTGTTTCAAGTTCGTTGCCTAAGTCTTTTGTTCTGCACGCAAATTGCAATTGAAGTAAACACGAAGCCAAACAAAACATTGCCACTGCCACTGCCACAACCACAGGCCGCCCGAATGTGTGAAACAAATCGCATTAGCGGACACGCGAGACCCTCCTCGCGAGCCAGGAACTCTCCAGCCCAGCGCGCTGAGTGTCCCGCCCCCTGGCAGGGCAACGCCTGTTGCGCTTTGCTTGCTGCAATCACTCTCCCAAGCCCGAAAAACTGCGGCCAAAAATATATATACGAATTATGAGTATTAAAAAGAAAATCGGCAGACCCACAATTAATAGACCATGAACGCCAGCTAGACGCTATCGTTGGACTTTCATGGCAAATCGCGCACACTTCAGACGAAGCTTCGAGCACTCCACATGCACGCGCAGGCGGTGGGCAGCGTGAGGAAGGCGACAAAATCTACTTTAATGATTTCTCGTGGCTTATTAAAATTTTCCACCAAATATTTCAGCTATTTTCGCACCCATTTCTTCCGGATTATGCGCAAGTATTTTGAACTCGAATAAAAAAAGAAACATAGAAGAAGAAGAAGAAGAAGAAGAAGAAAAAACTAACCTTTATGATTCGATTCGTGGCGCGTCAATTGTTTGCGAAAATAATTAAATGATTGTTGAACTTGTTGCTTTTATTCCGCTTTTGTTGTTTGTTTGTTAAACATGGACAAGCAACTATTTTGAATACTCGTCGACTTCAGCTCACACAAAACATTTTCCAGCGGCCTTTGCACGTACTTTGCCAGCCATAATTAATGTTGTAAATGAATGTTGCATAAAAAGCCAAAAACGAAAACCGAAAAACGAAAAAAACAAAAAACAACAAAAAACACAGACACAACACAAATACACGAGACGACGGGCACGAGCAACGGAGACAGGTTCAGGCTCTGGCTGAGGCTCAGGCTCAGGCCAGCTGGGGTCAAGGATTCCGCTTGCAACGAATGCGCGCGCTTGCCACAGCTTGAGGCACGAAAAGAAAGACGACGACAGCGACTGTGAACCGACGCCCGGTAGCGATCCGTCAGACACGTTTCCCAGTTCCAACTTCCCAACGGAATGATTTGGCCAAATCTGCAGCAGCGCCAATGAAGCCCGGCTCAGGCAGCCAGCGACGGCGACAACAGCGCCCACCGCATGTAACGCTGCGCCGGCAAGCGCAAGAGAGCGTGAGAGAGCGAGAGAAATGGGGAGAGAGCTCTCACCCAAAGCCGGCTGCCCACTTGTCTAGCTATCAACAGCCAGCTGCAGTGAGCGTAAAAGCATCGAAGATAGCGGGAGAGTGTGAGAGAGAGAGAGAGAGTGAATGAGTGTATCTCTCTCTTTCTCTCTCTCTCTCTCTCTCTTTGGCTTTCATGTGAAGTTGAAGAAAGTAGCGAGTTGCTGTCCATGCGAAACACCCTATAAAGCGATAAAATATGAGCTTTAACCGTGAGTATCTCTTGAGCAGATCAGACTCGGCGGCGGCTTCTGTTGGACTTGCGGCTCAGCTCAGATTTGAATTGAGCTCATCTAATAATTTGTCAATTCGGCTAAGTGGTTCCGCTGCAGCAGGCGGACATGCTTTGCTTATTGATAAAACGGCATTCCTTATCGATAACGATACATAACAGCTCAGCATGTGGTCGAACTGCTTAAAGAAATCTGATTCACATAGCACTCATAATTTGAATAACTACAAACAGTTTGTCTTTCCCCATGACTACTGCTGAGTGGTTGCCAATTTGTCGACTCTATTTGACTTTCGGGAATGGCAGCTGTAGTAGATATTTATGGATATATCAGTTACTATTCGTGGGCTTATCTCTACTCAGGCTTATCTCCTTCGGGATGGACTGCGAGCATCCTCTGCCTAGATTTCTAGCTCGGGCTCTCTGTCTCTCTTGCTGTGCAGAGAGACTGATTGTGCGATTGCCTCCTCGCCTAGCCTTACTTCTGGGTCTGCCCGTGTATTTGCCTAGAGCTTGGCCTCTGGCTCTGTCTCAGCCTTTGCATGTGCCTCTATATCTGCATCTGCCTATGTTGCTACCCCAGTCTCTGCCTGCTGCTGTCCCAGCTTCAGTGTTGGTAGTCTTCTCTGCTCCTGTCTATGAATTTGACTCCGCCGCTTCTCCTTCAGCCTCTGGCTCTGCCTCTGCCTCTACCTCTACCTCTATCCTAAATCACGGAGCTGCTTGAGCGCTGACGCGGGCCAAATTTATATGGCAGCTGCCGCATGTGCCAAGATTTTTAGTTTCTTTTTGAAATGTTTCGGGAAGTCTTTAGCATAGTGCGTTGCATCATCCAAGCTCTTCAAATATGTCTGAGCTCACTTTCAAAAAAAATGTGTAAACATAAAAAAACAAAACAAAACAAAGGAAGGAATGGAAAGGGCAAACACCGAACTGTCGGCAGCTGTTGCGTTGTTTATCCTCGACCCACGCGGCGTATGCGCAACGCGCATAACTTTCAACTGCAGGCTCAGCGTCCAGTCGGCGTTGCTTTTAAGCCAAGCAGCGCGCCAGATTACGCAAAGCTAGCCGCAGGCAAATTGCCGTCTAATTGCCGTCTTTTGGCCAACAATTAATTTCTGTCTGCTTCGCTCTGTGTTTCTCTTCATTTAATTTGTCTTCAAACTTTTAATTAAAGGCAACGCAGAGCCACGCGGCAATGGCAGGCGCTCGACTAGAATCCGAGCGACAAGCATTACAGCACAAAGCGAAGCGAAATCTAATTTAATGCCCTTCTGCTAGAAGTCTGTTGGCTGTGATGTGAGATAAGTTGAGGAGCTGGAGGGCGTGGTAAAGGGGGGGGGGGGGGGGAGGGCATGGAAGAGGGGTGGGCGTGGTAGAGCGGGAAGAAGAGGGAGAGTCAGGACAATTAGACAGAGACGGAGACGGGGAGCTAGAGTACAGAAACTGACTCAGATCCAGGTCTAGACTCAGATTTAGACATAGATCTAGATCCAGACATAGATCATAGGTCATTTATCGTGGAAAATAAATAAATATATCAGTAATATATTTTTAAATAATAAATAAATAGTAATTATACATATATCTCATAGATCATCGATCGTAGATCATCGATCATAGATCATAGATCATATTTGAATTGTGGAATATACAGGAGAGTAGCCGAGGAAGTATAGACTGTAGTCTAAATAGTCTATATAGACTAGACTATAATTATAATCTATAGCTAAATCTAGTGTTAAGAATAGTTGTCAAATGTGCTTAAGAGAGCTAAACCTATAATTGATCAATTTTTATAATGGCTTATATATGTTTCCTGCCAAAGCTAACCTCACATTCAGAAGACGACCCAAAAGTCAATATAAAACCTTTCCTATATGGATCTATTTCCAGTATAGATATATTTGTATGTAGCAATATGTAGCTCTGATCAGCAGTGTATTTACTATGCGGCACTTGATACTTGTCTTGGTTTAGTTTTTAGTCGTGTTTTAATTTTTTTATATTTTTGTTTTCTTCTTTCGATTAATTTTTGTATTCATTGTTTATTTTTTCGCTGTTTATTTTTTCCTCTGCATGTTTTCCATTAGAAGTCGAAGATCATTAGCAATATCGGACGGAGTTTTCAGCTATAAATTGTGCTGGCTGACAGCCAAGAAGCATCACAAACTTTTGGAGCAGCGCACCGAGAGCTACTGAAACAACAAAAATCCAACTGCAAACACCAAATCATTCGATTGTCAACATGAAGGTAAAAGGATTCTTCGGGAGGATTCCTCAGCTTGGGGGCTAGCCGACTGACGTTTTGTCCACTTTCAGGTCTTTGTCTGCTTGCTGGCCACCTTGGCCCTGGTTAATGCTGGACAACGCGGAGGCGCAGGCGGCGGCGGCTATCTGCCAGGCGGAGGACGCGGCGGTGGACATGGTGGTGGCGGCGGCGGTGGCTTCCGCAATGGCGCTGGACTCACCTCGCATGTGTCGCAGTCGCACGGCAACACAAAGGTGCATATTGGTGGCCAGGGAGGTGGTGCTGGAGCTTATGGCGGTGGTGGCGGCGCTGGAGGCTATGGTGGTGCTAGTGCTGGAGCCTATGGTGGCGGTGCTGGAGGTGGTGGCGGCGGCTGGCAGGGCGCCGGTGGACGTGGAGGCGGCGGCGGCGGCTTTGGCGGCGGTGCTGGTGGCTGGCAGGGCGCCGGTGGACGCGGCGGCGGCGGCGGCGGCTATGGAGGTGGTGCTGGTGCTGGTGGCTGGCAGGGCGCCGGTGGACGCGGCGGCGGCGGCGGCTATGGCGGCGGTGCTGGCGGCTGGCAAGGAGCTGGTGCTGGTGGAGCCGGTGGTGCTGGTGGCTGGCAAGGCGCTGGTGCTGGTGGAGCCGGTGGTGCAGGCAATGCCTGGGGCAACCCAGCCTCTTTCGACTACTCCGTGAACCATGGCGCTGGCGCCTCCGGCGGTGCTGGCTCCCGCGGTGGTGCTGGCTGGTGGAACGATTAAGAATATTCTCTATGCAAGAAAGTGGATACCGAAATGAATAAATAACTGCGCAAATCTCATAAAAACAAGAATTTAAATTGAAGAGGGTTGCCAGATCGTTGATATTAGATGTAAAGCTTACTGAGCTTAAAGCTCATGTAGTCTGGCAGCATAGCTCTAGAAAAGCTGCTGCATCTAGCTAACGCTAGAGGGCGACACGGTAAAGAAAGTTCGTGGCTTAAGTCTTTTGTTTGCTTCTCACAATTTGATGATCTTGTTCGCTGCAGATTGCGCTGGATTAGTATAGTTATAAAAGTAGCCAGTAGAGCGCGCCACATGCATGGCCGTGGCTTCAGCCGCAGATGGCGCCAGCTCTTGAGCCGGCAAGTTCGTTGCTGAAGTCTTTCGTTAAAGGCAAAAACCAGTTCGCTCAACCATCTCTCGCGCCGGGTTAATGAAGTTCAATGTCAGAGCGCGTCGCTTCGCTGTGGAAAGCGAAAGTTGAGCGATGGCTCGGACGAGCCCCAGTCACAACGGTATCAACGGCGCGACAGCTCAGTGTCAGGCGGCAAGGATAAGGCGAGCTGACAGGCCGCCCGGCTGGCCGTATTATTCCACTGCAAACTGAAGCTGAGCTAAATGCATTTGGACAATAAAGTGACAAGCAATCAAACCGCTTTGTCTGCCGTTGTCTCTTCTGGCCTTTGTTTGTGTTTCTTGTTGATTTATTGCCATCCACTCCACACGTGGAGTCTGAATTTGTCTTTGCTTTTTGCCTTTTCGACTGTTCAGCTTCCGCCGTTTGCGTTTGTTTGAATCGCTTTGCATTTTGTATTTGCCTGATATTGAATTCGTCTGCGTGTGTTTGTTTCTTTCTTTGTGGTCAAGTGCGGTGCTTGACGGCGCTGGCGTCGTCTTGTCTCGCATGAGGCGTGCCCAGAACCTTGGCCACAAGCCATCAGCATTCGAATCGCTCTTTGCATTTTGTGCATAAGCCAATACAACAATTACACAAACAAATACATACAAATTGCTGTTGATTTTGAATTGTATTCATACACATTTTGTGTATTTGCATTTGATGGGCTTTGGTGCCGTTCAACTGGTTTCTGCCATCTAGCAAATATTTGCCGCATTGCATGTCTGTCTCGAACACTGAGCAAACTTTACATTGCGGCATTGAGCGAAGACCGATTATTTCGTAATTTTATGTAGCGAGAAATTAACAAAAGTTTGTAAATCAAAAATATACTAAACTTCAAGTGGCTAAGATCAAGGGCAGTCTACGTAGAAGTTCTTGAGGTAGAAGAAGCCATGCTATAAAAAATATATCAAATTGGGGAAGTAAATGGGAAAGATTAGAGTAACATGATAATGAAAGTTGAGAAGGCTACATTAAAATTAAAAAGAAATTGAAGCTACATTTATTATTATTTATATTTAAAATTAAAAAGAATTTGAAGCTAAATTAAAATTGAATTGAAAGCTAACTATAAATTTAATTTGAAATATACTTAAAATTTAATTATATTTGTAAGTTAAAATTTAATTTCGATATATTTATATGTTGAATTAATTTTAATTTAATTTTAGTTTAGTTATAATTTAATTTGATTTAAATTAAATTTTAACTAAATATTAATTTAGTTTGATTTTGAATTTCATTTTAATTTAATTTCAATTTTTTATTTCATTTAGTTTGAATAAATATTTATTAACTTATTTATTTTTAGTTTAGTTTAGTCAAATTTAAATTTATTTCAAATTTAGTTTTAATTAAATTTTAATATAATATTAATTTAGTTTTATTTTATTTTAAATTTCATTTAAATTTTATTTATATTTCAATTTCATTTAGTTTGAATAAATATTAATTAACTTATTTATTTTTAGTTTATTTAAATTTAAATTTGTTTTTTTTTTATTTAATTTTAATTTAGTTTTATTTTATTTTAAATTTCATTTAAATTTTATTTATATTTGAATTTCATTTAGTTGTTATAAATATTGCTAACCTTATTTAATTTTAGTTTAGTTAATTTAAACTTAAATTTATTTTTAATATTAGTTTAACTTGCGTTTTAATAAATATTTAATATTTAATCAAATCGAATCTCTTCCCAAATTTATATATTTTTATACATTTAAAATATCTGTGTACCTCGCGCATTTATATATCTCAAGCAGTTCCGACATTTGCCATTTGTTTTCCCAATATCTGCAAATCGAAAACGTTTTCACGGCATTTGCATCATTGCTTAATTGAAGTCGTTATGCCCTTCTCTCGGCTATTGAGCTGCCGCTGTAGCAGGATTATTCAAATGAATTTAGCTGCAATTAAAAAGTCATATTTATGGGCTAGCGTTGCCTTTATTCTACAGCCATTTCAATTTATATGTTTTGCATTCCCATCAATTAGCTGTTCATTTCAGCATTTCTAGATATGTTTACATTAGTATATACATACATATACATATATATATGTGCAAATATGGATGCTTATTTATGTGTACGTAATTGCTCTGGGAAGCTCTCTGTGACTCTGACTGTGACTCTGACAGTCGTTTATGCAAATCGATTACAGCCCAGAGTGCTGTCTGTGTACATATATGTATAATATATATATTATACACATACACACACCTGTGTGTATTCACACGTGTATGTGAATGGCTTGCTTAAGTGCGAGCAGAATTTATAATGTACAGCACACGGCTGCATTAGGTTTAATTATTACTCTGCGCCAGCTATAGTTTATGAGTGTCATCAATTCCGCAACCCTATAATGACACTGCGCGGAACTTGGCGAGGGTGGATCGAAAACAAAGTAATGAAGAGCTCTAATGATGGCCACCATATATATATGTAAGCTGTAGAGAGGGGGAGAGAGAGAGAGGGAGATGTGAACGTGATAACTAGAAGACATACAGTAGTAGATTGTATAGCCTAGTATAGTATAGGAGTTGCAGGTAGTATAGTAAAGTAGTAGATAGATAAATAGTATTAGATGTATAATAGCAGATGGTAATAGATAGTATAGCATAGTAGTAGATAGAGTATAGAAGTATATGGTACTAGATAGTAGTGGATTGTAGTAGATAGTATAGAATAATAGTAGCAGTTAGTACAGTATAGTATTAACTAGTAGTAGATAGTATAGTTCTCCCTCTCTCTCTCTCTCTCTCTCTCTCTACTTCACTTTCGTTTCAGATCACTTTCAATTCCAACCAATTGAACTGCCCTCTCTCTCTCTCTCTATCTCTCACACACACACACAACGATCTATGCCCGAGAGCACATCAGACCAGACCACCTCCAAAAAAAAAACATAAAGAAACAAAAGAGGCAAAAATGACTTCATAAACTGCAGGTTTGCATTCACTTTTGTGCAGTTGTGCATTTGGCCCCTAATTGCATGCGAGTTAGTGCATAATTAAATATTATAATTTGATGAAAGCCTTCGAATTGAAGGCGATGCGATGGTGGGAACTACTTTTTACGATATCTGTCGCGGCTGCACTGTAACGAAACGTGTTGCGCCCCAGCCAAACGAATCTATCTCCAGCTCTCGCTCGATCTAATGAACGTGCCGAAAAATTTTAAAAATTAAAAAAAAAAAACAGGTTAAGAATATTGCGGAATACAAGGCAAAGTAGCTAAATATAGAAACAAAATATATATATGTGTGTATAATGCTGACCTTATATACAGATCGTAAAACTAGTGAGAATTGTTGCCGACTTCAACTGGAGCCCCGACTTTATGCAATGGAAATTAAAATTCTTTATTATTCAGATTTTTTTTTGCTCAGTTTTAATCTCATTTTGCTAAAGCACATGCAATTCGCATTAACAACTTTAATTAATTTTGTAATTAATATAATTATATAATTATATAAAACTCGTGTTCGTACAGCAATAAATTTGCTGAAGAAATACAAAACAACATATAGGAAAATATCATGGATCTGTTAATAGAAGTTCCGTTATTGTCATTAATCTTTCCATACATAATTAACTTCATTATTATTTATTTATTTTCGCAACTTCAAGACAAAGACACCTTTGGCTAATAAATATTAGTTTTAAATGTGTTTTTGTTATTGTAATATTTGGAAAAGATAACGAACAAGAAAACCATTATAGGAAACAGAGAATTATTCTATGGCTGACCTTAAGAGTCGGCTAATTGGCATATGTCAAAGATTTCCTCAATCGATATGGTTAATGAATCAATTGTTACAGCAGACGCGCAGCATATGTATATGTATCTATAGGTATCTGTCAGCAAGTATAGCCGATAAACATACCCCGAGCTTAGCATAAATATTCTTTAGGCCTAAAGGTGCATTGAACTTGGCCAGTTAGAGCCCAGTCGGGCTCTAAGCAAAGTACATAGGCACACGTATGCATATGTATTTGTTTCTATATATTTATATAGATGTATATATATATATATCTGGCTAGTCAATTGACTATGCAAATATGTGCCAAAACATAGCGAGCTTGCGCAAGAACCGGTTCTGGAGTGCGCCTATTTTTAAGCGATGATGCTGCTGGGAACGTTTAGTGGAGTGGGCCAAGCCTCGGCCGATGCTAACTGTAGCGCGTCTCACCTGTGTGTGTGTGTGTGTGTGTGTGTGTGTGTGTGTGTGGGCCACTAACTACCCGCTTCCTGATTACCTGATCGCCCGTTACAGTTTGTCGCTGCGCCAGCTCGAGTGCCCGCCGGCAGACCTTGATCTGCAAATGAGCAGAACAACGAGCGAGCGAGCTGACTACCGCTCGATCGGCCTGTCAAAATATCATCTATCAATGGTGCAGCTCAGCTGCGGATTGCTTGACAAACTGTCCATCGGTGCTCGTTGCTACTCTGTTTGCGGTCGTGCGGTCTGCATGTGATCGAACGGCGTTAATTTGTTTGATTTGTGGCCCAATCGATCGCTGCTAACTTGTCGATGAGAAGCTGGCGAGCATGGGTAGCGAGCATGACTTGGTGGATACCCTGTAGGTAGATTAAGGAAGATCTGTAATAAGAATATTATATTAATATTATAAGTAATATTATAAATAATATATATAGTATATAAAATCCATATCTTTTCTCCTCTCTCTCCTCTCTCTCTCTCTCTGCTCTCTCTCTCTCTCTCTCTCTGCTCTATCTTAACTCAGCCAAAAGTGAGGCAAAGCTAGCTTTCGACTCCGCTTCGATTGCTGCTACAACTTGGCATACCCTACCACCCCTTCTCTGCTTAGGCAGGGCATTAACAATGGCCAAGTCTAAGTCGCGCATGCGTAAAGATTTGCATAGTTATCGGAGACAATCAGCAAACAAAGGCCCGTCGGCAGTCAAATATCTTCGCACAGACACGCCGAAATGTGGGTTATTAATTCTTTTAATTGCTTAAACGATCAAAGGCAACCACAGCTAATTGTTGAGCTCGAGCTCGTGCCACGACCGCTCGTGAGTGAAATTTTATCAAAGCGAACAGTGGCTGACAGGGCGAGTCCGCAGAACTCAACTTAGAGCCTTGGTCAAGCCAAGCCTTACAAGCTGATATACCAAGCGCAATCCTGCTCAATATTCTCTGTAAAGCTCACGCCTTGGCTGCTCGTGCTCGTGTCGTCTGCTCTCACGCGCCCATCTCTACGCATCGGCACTTGCTCCATCTTGAGCTCCCTGTGCGGCTGAGTCTGTTGCCGATGCTGGGCTTTGGCATTATTGATTTATTCATGCTTCGCGATACTCGATTTTCGACTATTGATTCCGAGCACGGTTTTTGGTATAAATGCGCGTAGGCATCTTAGCTGTAGAATTAGTCAACGCTTCTGTTTGTCTTGAGCATCATATCGAAACTGAAACTAAGATCGAGATCGAGATCAGAGTAATATGAAGCCGTTTACCTGCATTTTCGTTATCCTCGTTGCCCTGCTGGCCGGCAGCCAGGCCACCTTCGACAGTCTCCTTGGCGGCGGTGGTGGTGGCGGCGGCGCTGGCGGTGCTGGCGGCATTGTCCAGCTGCTGCAAAGCAAACTGGGCGGTCTGGGCGGAGGACTTGGCGGAGGACTTGGCGGTGGACTCGGTGGCAAGCTCGGCGGCGGTGGTGGTGGCTATTCCGGCGGCAGCTCCGGCGGTTACTCCGGCGGCTACTCAGGTGGTAGCTCCGGTGGCTACTCCGGCGGCTACTCCGGCGGTCATTCCGGCGGCTACTCTGGTGGCCACTCCGGCGGCTACTCAGCTCCTTCCAAGGTCATCATCCTCGAGGTGGTCAACCAGGGACAGAGCGGCGGCCATGGCGGCTACTCCTCCGGCGGACATGGCGGCTACTCCTCGGGCGGCTATGGCGGTGGTCATGGTGGCTACTCTGGCGGCTACGCCTCGGGCGGCTCCTCCGGCGGCTCAGGCTGGAACAAGGGCTGGTAAATGCCTGCGGCTCAGCAACGGCCTCACACACAAGTTCAAACAGGGAGCCAAAAACCGAGATTTTTTTTCAATTATTTCTAAGTTCCAAATTTTTTTTTTTATTAAATGTTTTTATTGTATAAAACCACAGAGTTTTCTGTTGTTGTTGTTGTTGAGGTTGATCTTAAGCTGAAATATGACCAATTGATATTGACGGTTTTTAAATGAGGCATCGCCACTTGAAACTGGTTGGCGCAGCGCTTCCTGTTTGACCCATTGAGGTGAGCTCATGGCAGAGCCACGACTAAATTGCCAATACTTGATTGCCGTCAATTGCAATTGGGCTCTAATGCGACATTTATTGTCCGCCGTCAATTGGCCCCAAAGCGAAGACAATTCAATTCAACAGCCCGGCCTGGCCTGGGCCAAGCCACAGTTGCCGCAATCGCCGCGCTCGACAGTTAAACGCTTTGTTACGGAATTCGCGGGCAGCGTCAAGTGATTGATTGCCCGCCATTGATAGGTCTGCCAATCTGGCAGCCAAATCGCACGGCACAAAGACTCGATTTTGATTTAATGCCGCCCATGAAAATTCACAAATCTGCGGTAGGAACAACAACAACAAGGCAAAGAGTCAACAGGTTAAGACTGCACGAGTCGCGGCTTTTTTTGCTATTTGCTTGGCTGCTTGAAGCTTTGCATTTGCATTGAACTGATCAAGTGGGGGCAGCAGCAGCAGTTAGCGATCTTTGCTACCAGCTTGTGAGAGCGCTGCTTGCTGGCAATATACCCTGTAAAGTAACTCTAATCGGGGAGAGTAGAAGATGTGCTTAAAGGTCTATAGACCATCAGCTCTTGCCTGAGCTAAGCTTAGCTGATACATGAATAAAATTTAAATGGCTAAGTCGGCTAAATTTGCAACAGAAATCTATAGAGTATATCCAAATTTGAATACTCTATCTTAATTCCGACAAATACTTTATACAATTGTAGCAAATCTTCAGTTAACTATAGTCAGTTGAGCAAAGTAGAAGATCTGCTTAAAGATCTGTAGCTCTTGCCTAAGCTAAAGTCTGCTTCAATCTCTCTTCGTTCACTGCCCAACTAAGCCCAATTTTCGATAGCAATCTGTAGAGTATATCCGAATTTGAATACCCTATCTTCATACATACTCTATCGTCATGAATACCCCATCTTAAGATCGAATGAAGGATCTACTTCTATCATCAAGTCTTGCCTAAGCTACAGTCAGCTGACACATGAATATTTTTAATAGAAATCTGTAGAGTATATCCAAATTTCAATACTCTATCTTCAATTCGACAAATACTCTACATAATTATAGCAAATTTTCAGTTGAGTAAGGCAGAAGACTTGTAGAGCCTCAGCTTAAGTCTGCTGGCATATGAAGTCTCTCTAGAATTCAGCAGGGTATATTCCAATGAAGATACCCTATCCTACTGCTGGCAAATACTTATAAATCTTCATTTAGTTGAGCAGTGTAGAAGATCTACCTGAAAAAATCGACTTCTACCATCAGCTCTTGCCTCAGCTTAAGGCAGCTGTCACATGAAGTCTCCGCAGAGCCCCCGCAGAGCATATTCAAATTTGAATACCCTATCTTTATGCTGACAAATGCATTGTATAATTCATGGCACTTAATATTGATAGGCTGAGTGATTGATTGCTGTGCCGTTGACCCGATTTTAGTGGCCAACACGAAACTGTTGCAAGCAAACTGTGTGGCAACAGTAGCAACAATTGCTGCTGCAGCAGCAGCAGCAGCAGCAGCAGCAGCACGTGTGCAGCCAGCGGCTAGCTCATTGATTATGAGAGCTCGAGAGCTCAGCTGTGCTCAATCGATTTGGCCCGAAAAAGCTGTTACATAAAAATGGCGCGCCAGAATCTTGAGCGCGGCCGAGTCAGGTGGACCTGCGGAAGGTGGCGGGGCGTTGCCAGCCAGCCAACAATAGATGGCCGCAAAGCGTACGAAATTGAAAGTTGGCATAATGAGGGCCAACTGCACGAAGCCAAGATCGGAACGAGCCTCAGATTTGGCAATTACAGCTGATTACACTGCAGCCAAAGCGTCGCTGCCGACAGCAGCTAGCGTTGACGACGCCAGCAACAGCATCTGCACTGCCGGCGGTTAGAATCTTAGATGCGCTGCACTCGGCTGGCTGTATAAATAGCCGTGAGTGCGGCCAGTTGTAAATTAGTCAGTGCACAGCAGCAACATCAGCAGCAACAGCAGCAACAGTCGTCAGCAACAATAGCAACAGTCGTCAGCAACAATAGCAACATCTTCCATCAGGATGCAGTCGATACGTCGCTTGGTTCTTCTCGGGCTCCTGGCCGTGCTGAGCGTCTGTGCTTATGCCAAGCCGCATGGCTGGAGCAGCGGTGGTGGTGGCGGCAGCGGTTGGTCCTCGGGTGGTGGCGGTGGCGGCTGGTCTAGTGGTGGCGGCGGCGGCGGCGGTGGCTGGCCTAGCGGTGGTGGCGGCGGCGGCTGGAAGAGCGGCGGCGGCGGTGGTGGCGGCTGGTCATCGGGTGGCGGCTCCTCTGGCTGGCCCAGCAAGATAAGCATCAGCGCCTGGCCTTCCAGTGGCGGCGGTGGCAGCAGCGGTTGGTCCTCAGGCGGCGGCGGTGGCGGCTGGAAGAGCGGCGGCGGCGGCGGTGGCTGGAAACTGAGCTCCGGCGGCGCCGGCGGTGGTTTGGGCGCTGGTTGGTCTAGCGCCTTGTCCAGTCTCTCGGGCTGGAAATCTCAAGCGCTCTCGGGCCTTAGCAGCGGCTGGAAATCTGGCGGCGGCGGTGGTGGCGGCTGGAAGAGCGGCGGTGGTGGTGGTGGCGGCTGGAAGAGCGGCGGCGGAGGAGGCGGTGGCTGGAAGAGCGGCGGCGGCGGCGGCAGCGGCTGGTCCTCCGGCGGCTCAAGCAGCGGCTGGAGCTGGTAGAGATACCTGCCGAAAAGGATACACTAAGGCGACACCAGAAAGGATCTGCAACTGTACATAAAAAGAAACTCTTCGGCTTCATCTAGCATTTTTTTTATTTTTTTTAATCTGCCAATAAATATATACGATAATCTTAGCTATGAGAATGTGAGAATGTTTATTTAGGGAATTTGCAGTGTTGAAGTAAAGTGAATAGTTGAGAAAAATGCGAAATTTGTAGGAAATTTGAGGAAGTTAAAGGTTAAACAGCTCCACAATTCAGGAATCGAACTTGAACTGGTTTATTTCAATATTGAAAATCTTAGTTTTCTGTATCTTATATGAGATTCTAACAATAATGTTAAGTCACAGAAAGGATCATAGTGGCTGTCCCTGTCTGAAGGCTATTTGTTCTTGGCTTTGCCTTTGTCAGTTTGAGTATATGACTTATATTTGCTTATTAGCTTCCACTATGATGAGTGACGAAACTTAGTCTATAGATTATTTTAATGAGCTGTAGAATAGCCTTTACAAGTTACTCAAAGGGAGTTCTCAGAGAATTATCAAAGCTCTATGGCTGCTTGAAAGTCTTGAGTAGACTAAATAACATAAGGCCAGAGACTTGAGCAGATCTTGAATCTTGGATCTGAACATATGGAGCAAGATAAGTCAAGATCCAAGATAAGTCACCAAGCGCTGCATATAGATATATTGCAATAAACCAAAGCAGAGACTTTCATGTTGATCTTCGAAGTGATGCCCACTGTTCAGATGCTACAACAGAGCATGATTACTGGTTGAGTGATCAACTTGATGATGATTTACTTAGTACTGTTTGTAGACTAGCCCAGAGCAGAGATATTTTTGCCTATACTCTATGTATTCTATATAGTCCATATATTCAATTTTATATCTCATATAAGCCCTTTATGCCTTTAATCCTACATCTCATCTACACCAAAAATTCCTATGTAACATCTACCTCAATCTGGTCCACCTGCAACGTCTCCACACAGATAAATACTCCAGCGACTTTTAGCAAAATGAAAATTTCTTTATTAGTACAATTAAGCATACAGAGAGGGAGGAAAGACTTGAGAAACTTTGGATACAACTAGATAGGTGAGCAAAAAAAAAAACAATAAGATTAGGTATAGCACTGTGGGAGATGCCTCTAGCTCTAGGTCTAGGTGCCGTCGAACACATGTCAGCCGAGGGTGCAGCCGGAGTATTTAGATTTCGTCTCGTCCTGGAGTTCTCGTTGAGGGGCGCTCGGCTTGCGGCTTACCAGCCACCGCCGCCGTGCTTGCCGCCACCGCCGCCGCCACCGCCGTGCTTGCCGCCGCCGCCTCCATAGCCACCACCGCCGCCTCCACCGTGCTTGCCACCGCCGCCGCCTCCATTACCGCCCTGCCAGGATACAGAGCTGCCTCGATTGCCGGCCAGGGACTTGCCGCCGCCACCACCGCCGTATCCACCCTGGCCGCCGCCTCCACCGCCCTTTTGCCAGCCTCCACCGCCGCCGCCTCCTCCGCCATTCTTTTGCCAGCCGCCTTTGCCGCCGCCGCCCCCGCCGCCACCACCATAGCCGCCGCCACCACCGCCGTGTCCACCGCCACCACCATAGCCGCCGCCACCACCACCGCCGCCCAGCAAGCCAGCCGAGGCGATGGCGAACATGACGGTGCACAGGAATACGACGAGCAGAGCGTAGCGCATGTTGATCCTCTGGTTAGATGAACTGGAACTGTTGCGGAACTGTTGGAACTGTTTGAACTGTTTGAACTGTTGCTGTTGGCGCTGTTAGAACCTTAGCTTCACTGATGCCATTAGCAGGCCCAGCGCTGCGCTTTTATAGCTGTCAAAGTCAAAGTTGCACGGAACAAATCCGAAAACTCCCGCTGAGTCACGCTGCTCCCAAACACTCCGATCGGGCATGGAACTGAGGCAATGCGAGATGCGAGATGCGAGATCTGTGAGTGTGTGGGGGGCACCCAAAGGCTACTCGGAAGGCTGAGAACTGCGCGCTCAAGTGGCTGTCGAAGCCCGCGCACTGCACTCGCGGCACACGCGGCGCATACGCAACATTTATGCTGGGACTGGCTGTCTGCCTGGGACTGGCTGGCTGGCTGGCTGGCAGCACTTCTAAACTGCTGAGCCATAGCGTCGTCATTAATTACAAGCGTTTGTGTGCAGCAGCACAATTTGTTTAACAATTTACAATTGAAATTCTGTAATTTTTCATATTTTTCAGATTTTTCTGCATAATTAATTTGATTTTTTGCTGCTGCTGCTGTTGGGGTTTGTCGGCAGACGAATGTGTGTGGTGCACGACTCAACCACATTCGCATGCGACGAGTTCAATGTCAATTGTTGTGCCAACACACACACACACACACACACACAGAGAGAGTTGGGGGGCATAACGCCTGCTCAAGTGAATTACTTACCATATATTGCCGCAACCCGTCCACCGACTCAAAGCCACAAACAGCCCCACAGCCAAGTCCACAAGACGACCTCAACCGCTGCAGCTAAAAGTATGCGCATCTGCAGCACAGTGGACACCGAGCCATATTTTTGGCTGGCTTAAGGCATTTATCAATAGATTTGCGAGCTGAGATTGCCCAACGCAGCTTGGCTCATTTATCAATGAGGTGACTTTGGCTAATGGATGAGAAATCTTATTTCGAAGTTTCCTATTTGGCGTGATTGGCTCTTGTTGTTGCAGTGGTATGAGAGATTGTAGAGTGAGCGAAAGAGAGGGAGAGAGCTATAGAAATGTTGTGCGAGAGAGAGAAAAAGAGATAGGTAAAGAGGCAGATTGAGATAGAGATAGAGAGAGATAGAGTCAAAGATACCCATTCTTAGAGAGAGAGAGAGAGAGAGTGAGTGATTCAAAGAGAACTATTGCGAAACGTTTTCTTAGCGAGAGACAGGCGCAAAGATAGCTTTCGCTGAACTTATTTTTAAAGAGAGAGAGAGGGAGAGAAAGAGAAAGAGAAAGAAAGAGAGAGATTTATAGAGGAAGTGAGTCAAAGATATTTATATTCTAAGAGAGCGGGGAGAGAGGGAAAGACAGAGAGAATGTTAGAGATAACAATTGCTGATTTCATTCTTAAAGAGAGAGAGAGAGAGAGAGAGAGAGAGAGTGAGAGAGAGTGAGTAAGCGAGAGTCAAATTTAGCTATTTTAGAGCTATTTTAGCTATCTTAGCTTTACTGTACCAAGACTTACTGTTGCTTTACTCGGCAGGGCTACTCATACCCTGCTTATGATAGCTTGAGGACACAGAGAAGGCAACTAGAAATTATCACCCCAGAAAAGCGCTTTTATTATACCTTAAACTCTAGAATTCAAACATATGTGAAGCTTTTTTTTTAGCATTAAAGTCAGATATCAAATGGCTCAGACAAGCAGTTACCTGGAGACATGTGGCTCTCTTAGCCACATCTTTCTTATCTTCAGTCAGCCAGGTGGAGAGAGCTTCTAGCAGCCATTCCCAGTCAACATGAAACCCATAAATTGCTAAATTTTCATTCGATAATTGCTGCAGTTGGCCTCAGTGTGCAGTGCTATGAGTGATGAGCACTGAATGCGCCACGAGCACTGCGAATGCACAAAGCAATAACAATTATGGCATTTTAGAATTTTAATTGTTATGGACCATAATTCAGAGAGGCATTTATGTGAGTTTCGAGATCAACGAGCGCAGCCACTCCGATCTGGTTCCCAGACAGAGCAACGGGCGGCTCTGAACTTGAAGAGGTTGCATCTATGTTAATATCTGTGCTCAATGCTTCTTCTTTTCGCTCGACTGAGAAATGAAATACGACCGAGCTGAGACGGGGCTGGAGCAGTCGCTCGTCAATCACCCATTCGAATGAAAATCATGGGATTTTTTTTTACAATTTACAATTTGTATTTGTTTACAAAAAAAAATAAAAAAAATTATTATGTATAGATTTGTTTGAATAAAAAAATTAGAAAAAAATATGTTCCCTTATGCATATACGTAATATGAAATCAAAAATCAAAAATCAATAATCAATGCGTTGCCGGAGCCTTTGCCTGCGATGCGAGCCTCTCTACCAGCCGCTGCTGCCCCAGCCGTTGTTGCCGCTGGCCCAGCCGCTGCTGATGCTCGGGCTGGACCAGCCACCGCCATTGCTCCAGCCACCACCGTTGCTCCAGCCACCACCGTTGCTCCAGCCACCACCGTTGCTCCAGCCGCTGCCGCCGCCATTGCTCCAGCCGCTGCCGTGACCGCCGCCGCCGCCGCCAATCTTGATAACCTTAATGATCTTGGGCTGAGAGGACCAGCCGTTGCTCCAGCCGCCGCTACTGCCCCAAGGATTCGAGCTCCAGCCGCTGCCGCCGCTGCTGCCCCAAGGATTCGAGCTCCAGCCAGAGCTGATGCCCGAGCTGATGCCGCCGCTGGCCCACGGATTCGAGCTCCAGCCGCTGCTGCCACCGCCGGACCAGCCGCTGCTGCGAATGAGTCCAGCCGAGCTGCAGGCAATCAAGGCGCTGAGTACAATGAACAGTTTCATCTTGCTGATCCTTAACTAGGTCTATCCTGTGGGTGTGAGTTTTGAAGTGCGGCAATTGAATGATCTCGAAACTCACGCAGCATACGCTATTTATCTAGATTTGCATGGGGGAGCGGCCGACTGGCCGACTGTCGGACTGGCCGAGCGGCTCATCAAGTCAAGAATCCACAAAATAAATCGCACCGCTGCGCAGGTGGGGGTTGCCGTGGCCCGGTCTTGGTCAGCTGATAAATAAACCAGCTGCGAGACGAGCGAGGTAATTGCAGTTTATTAAACCACTTTGAGCGTCCGATTCTTGACCAGGGTCAACTACTTTACAGCACTTTACGACCGCCTCATTGGCAACAGCAGCAGCCAGTGGCATCTGCAGCGGCTCATCCCGTGCCCCGCATGCCCCGTCTGCCCCATGGAGGCCAGTTCATGTTGCCGAATTGCGCATAACTCACACGCTTGATGGATCATTTCCTCGCCACGCGGTTAGCCTCTTGCTGCCGACTTCTGTCGGCTGGCGGAAACAACGAGCGCAGTTGACGGCTGCTTGGCACGGTTAAGCCTAATCTCCAATATGCCCACAGAAGCTCGCGACGGGTGACTCATTTGTCATGTTGCCAGCTCAGCCAGGTGAAGGGGCCGCCAACTGCAAACGCAGCTCTGCAGCTAGCAGCACAGTAATCACTAGACTGCAGCGAACTGGGCAGGAACGAGCTGTCGAAGTCAAGTAAAGGCAAGTCATGACTCAATATAAATAATAGAACTAAAGTTCTATATAAATAAATATATATAAATGTTAAAAATATATATTAAAATGATATATTTTAATTTTTAAATGTAATATTATAAAATATTTTAATTAAATATTAAATTAATATTAAGATATTAAAATAAAATATTATATAAATATTTAAATATTATATATATATTTTAATTAAATATTATATACATATTTAAATATTTTAATTAAATATTAAATTAATATTAAAATATTAAAATAAAATATTATATAAATATTTAAGTATTAAATAAACATTAAAATATTTAAATTAAATATTATAGAAATATTAAAATATTTAAATTTAATGTTACATAAATATTTTAATATTTATATAATATAAATATTAAAATATCAAAATAAATATAATTAAAATATTAAAAAATAATATTTAATAAATTTATATTAAGATTTATTTTCATACTCTCATTTTTTTTAAATATTTTTTTTTAATTTATTTAATTTTCTCAGTAAAATATATATTTATTTTTATATTAATGCCTTTCATTAAATATGAAAATAAATATTATTAAAATATTAAAAAATACAAACAGTATTTAATAAATTTATATTAAGATTTATTTTCATACTCTCATTTTTTTTAAATATTTTTTTAAAATCATTTAGTAAAATATATATTTATTTTTATATTTAATTTCATATAACTACAATTTTTATTTAACTTAAATTTAAACTATATCAAATAACACTAAGTAAATTTAGTTTTATTTTTGTGCTCTTTTATTCCAGTGTAAGTTACTTGTCGTTAATGAACAGGATGTATTCCTTGGCTGTCATTAGTCGCATTTCAACTTTCTCTCTTAACTCATTCTCGTTGACCTCGCCCAAGTCGATGAGCCTAGCCGATCGCAGCTTTTGGGGCTCACTGTACTTTGGCGCCTAGACGCGCGTTGCAATCTGTGTGTGGCGGGTGGCCTCTATTCCATAGAAGTCAGCGAATTGTTTTTCTACTTATGAAGCTTTATTTTTTTAGCACAGGCATTATAAACAAAAATTAATTGAATTGTCAACGCTTAACATGCAAATTGTATTTGGGGGCCCATAGATCAGGCCAAGCAAACCTCGCAGCAAAAACGAAAACTTAAGTGTAGAAAGAATTAAATATGAAAAAATAGAAAAAAAACTTGATAGCGGATAAGTTTTCGTAACTGCGATATTAGAGGCTTATCGCAGTCACGGAATTGCTATCGGGTTCCATGAGATTTCTTAAGCCTAAATTAGTTAATAAGTTTCCTTTCACAAACACCTCCGAGTTGGGTATTTACGTATTAAATCATTTCAGTGTTCGGATCAGAGATTTCAGGTATCATCTCGCCTTGAAGTGCCGTTATTACTTGCCGCAAACGCCGCATTTGGCGAGGCGGGCGGAACGCGTTCCCGACGATTGCTTGCCGTAGGGTTTGATACTGTTGACCTCCAGGAAGTAATTGCCCTTGATGTTGTGCGGCACAGCGTAGCCCATGGGATACTGCTCGCCCGCGCAGAGATCGTCGCGCAGCCGCCTCAGCGAGCTGCAGCGCGTGGCCAGGAAGTTGCGCTCGTTGCCTGGATAAATGGACTCCTCGTAGTACTCCCAGGATCGGGCGTGGGCACAGGTCACCGACAGGCAGCCCGCGGGCAGAGGATCCAGCCCACCCGGATAGAAGTCCACATCGCCCATGGGATCCCGCTTGCCCAGCACGCCCGGATTGCTGTGAATGACATCGATGAAGTGGGCATCGCCGCGCTGCAGCCCCGACAGAACTTCGCCCTCGTTGAAGCACGGCTTGGCCGGGTCCAGGCCGGTGATGCGCGACAGCGTTTTGCCCGTCATCTGCTGCAGATAGCGGCCCGCCGAGCCCACAATGTGTGCGCCCAGACTGTGCCCAATCAGGTGAATGTTCTCCACATTGACCAGGTCCAGCAGCTTGACCAGGCCGCGAGCAATGTTCTCGCCAATCTCGTCTGTGTTGAAGGCCGACCAGGTGTATAGGGTATCTATGAACTTGGCCACGTCCACGGCCTGTGAAATGGAAAAAAAATTTTAGGCAGGTTCGATATAAGGAGATGTGGGTGGGTAGGTAGATGGAGAGATGGATGGATAGATAGATAGATAGATAGATAGATAGATAGATAGATAGATAGATAGATAGATAGATAGATAGATAGATAGATAGATAGATAGATAGATAGATAGATAGATAGATAGATAGATAGATAGATAGATAGATAGATAGATAGATAGATAGATAGATAGATAGATAGATAGATAGACAGATAGATAGATAGATAGATAGATAGATAGATAGATAGATAGATAGATAGATAGATAGATAGATAGATAGATAGATAGATAGACAGATAGATAGATAGATAGATAGATAGATAGATAGATAGATAGATAGATAGATAGATAGATAGACAGATAGATAGATAGATAGATAGATAGATAGATAGATAGATAGATAGATAGATAGATAGATAGATAGATAGATAGATAGATAGATAAATAGATAGATAGATAGATAGATAGATAGATAGATAGATAGATAGACAGATAGATAGATAGACAGATAGATAGATAGATAGATAGATAGATAGATAGATAGATAGATAGATAGATAGATATATAGATAGATAGATAGATAGATAGATAGATAGATAGATAGATAGATAGATAGATAGATAGATAGATAGATAGATAGATAGATAGATAGATAGATAGATAGATAGATAGATAGATAGATAGATAGATAGATAGATAGATAGATAGATAGATAGATAGATAGATAGATAGATAGATAGCACTAAGTCATGTTAGCTACAAATGCTACAGCTATCAAGCTTCTTTTTCCCTATCGATATCTCTTATCGAAATTAATTGCACACTTCACTATATACAGGGTATCTCCTGGCTGATCATATCTCAAGACTCTCAAGTTCAAAGGCTATCGAAAAACGCGTCATAGCTGTTGCTTAGCATTGAGAGCTCGGCCTTGCTATATGCCTGATAAGAACTATAAATGTATTTAATGGAAATGAAATGACATTTTAATAGACCTCAGCTAAATATATAATTTACTTATGGATTATCAAATAGATTGTCTCAAGTTTAAGCCTGAAAGATGTGGGGTATATTCACTTGCATTAGACTCACTAACTAGATTAGCTCCAATAGGCTGCCCACCTCATAGGCAGCTGAAGACTCAGCTAAAGTCTATGATTTTCACTTTAGAGCCCTAAACTAGCTAAAAACAGAGTATCTGGCAGTCGGCACTCACCACAAAGTTGACATCGCCGCGGCAATTGTAGGCCTGGGCAAATTTATCGATGGTGTCGTCCGTATCATTGATGCTGGTCGTCCAGCCGGTGGCCAGGATGACAACGCCTTTGGAGGGATCGAACTCGGGGCTGCGCCACATGGAGTCCGCCTCGAGCAGTGGGAAACTCGTCTTGTTGCAGGCGGTGCGCAGCTGGAATTTCATTTGGCGTATGTCCGGCGTGAACTTCGACTTGATTTTGTTGGAGCTCAGAGCCTGGGAGCCTGCAAAGCAAGTGGAGCACACAAAACATATCATTATTATGGGCGTTATAGTTATTCTGGCTTTATACTCACAGAGGAAGTTGATGGAGGTGGAGACGTACTCGAAGGGATAGCCGGCGATTAGGTTTTTGCTGCCCTCGAGCAGGCCCTGGGGTGTGGGCAGCGTCTTCGTGTCGATAATAGTGGAGCCGACATTACGCAGCGAGCCGACAACGTCCGGCACCGTCCAGTCGATGGCCTGGCCGAGTGCGGCGCAGAGGAGCAGGTGCAACAGGCAGGTGCCGAGATTAAGGTTCGAACTTCCCATGCTGAACGACAGTTCTGAGCGCAATGAATACCGAAAATCACACGGAACAAGTATTTATAGGCCGGACAGCACCTTAAAGGCGCACACGAACACCCCGGAGAGAGTGAGTGCGAGCGATGCGACATTCACGGAGAGAGTGAGAGTGAGTGAGAACAGGCAGCCTAACTGCGACCATATTGGTGTATTTGATGCGAAACACGGCAATCAGATAAGGTGCACTTGTTTCTTAATTAGATTCTACAATATCACACACCGACGACACACACACAGACACACACTCCTTGACTAATGGACTAATATGCATTTGATTCAAATACTAAACGTTTGTCCGCATCCGAATCCGAATCTGTATCTGTAATCGATCTGCTGCCCGATAAATCATAACAATGAGAATACATACCCTTCACGGTTTGCTTTGGTATGTGAGAGCTTGGCTGATCTACTCGACTCCACTTGAATCTAAAACAATAACTTGATTACGAATAAACAAGATTTGTCGCAACTTATATAAGTGCTCAGCCTTCACTGCACTGAACTTAGGGTATATGTATGTATATACGATCGATCGACCGACCGGCCGACCGCACTGGAATCGTCTGCTGCCGACTACGACAATATCATATTAATGGGCGTATTCCGCACTCATTGCTATGCTGCTGACGCGCCACGCCCGCCCCATTTGGTCTCTGCCGAACGTCACAAAGAACTAGTTGACATCAGCGCAAATTCCTAAGGCAACGCACGAGTTGCTGGAGTTGAAAAACACAGATGCGCTGTAGTTATATAGTCAAGATATAATCGACTTTATAATATATATATATATATATATATATATATTTTAAATTCGGATTATATATTGATTTTTCATATATTTTTATTTAAAGTTTCCATTTAAGATAGTGTATCCACTCGCCTGTAATGCCCGCCTGCCAATCGTTTGCATGACAAACATTAGTGCATGATATGGTATTTCCCATCGTTAAAAAATTATAATTTATTCACGATATAGAACTGCCAGATACTGATCTGACTCGGATTTCGGTGATTTTCTTCTCAAACCGGAAATAATCGAATTTGATTTGTGATTGAAAACTCATTTAGATCAAATGCCAAGTAAATAAACTCATAATTGATTCATTTCATTTATAGAACGAATACAAATTGCTCTGCCAAATAGAGCGAGGCTAAGCAAACCTGTTCTACCTGCAGATGAGTAATTTACCTGAGCATAATTTCAATTATTTTTCACTTCAACTTCTCAGGAAACTCCATTAAGAAACTCTCCAAAATTCAATGTCTCTGCCTGCTCTATGGCTTACCTAGCTAATATACTCTTGTTAAACTACTCTCAAGGTCAGACCCCTAATGGCTGAGCACCTTTTGTAGTCAGGTAGCACTCTATAAGCAATAAAAATCTTCAATAATTTCCCTTCAAAATAACACACAAAATTAATGTTCTTTTTTTTTAATATTCACTGATTCGATTAGGGGTTATAGCTGTACATATTTCAATTTTGGGAAGCAAGAGTAAGTTATATGGATAGATATATATTTACACCTTACGGTATATTTAGTTCTCTTCGCCGCACAAGCCGCAGGCGCTGTTGGTCGACGTAAAGCTGTCCGGATCGGCATTGGTGCCGTAGGGTTCCTCGGCGTTGGCATCCACGTAGAAGGTGCCCAGCTCGGAGGCCGCGTAGCCCATGAGGGCGGTGTCGTTGCTTCTGCAGTTGTCGCCAGTCCAGAGATCGACATATCGGTCACAGCGTCTGCCCACAAAGTTGTCCCTATTCGTGGGATACACGGACTCCACGTAGTAGTCGACGGCGCGCTGATGCGAGCAGGGCACGGCGTTGAGGCCGCTGCAGCCGGACTTGATGGCGAGCAAGCCTTGCACAAAGAAGTTGCCATCGGCCGGGCTGTCGGAAGTGCCCAGGACGCCCGGATTGCTGGTTATGGTATCCACATAGACGGCATCGCCTCGCCGTACGCCCGGCAGCTCGTTGCCGTCATAGAAGCACGGACTGGCCGGATCCAAGCCGGTGACGCGCGACAATATTGCGCCGCCCGTCAGCAGCTTGAAGTTGCGACCGGCCGAGCCCGCTATCTGGGCGCCCAGGCTGTGGCCCACGATGTGCACGTGCTGCGTCACATAGTCGCGATCCAGCTGCAGCAGCGCCTGGGCCACATAGAGCCCGATGGCCTCCGTGTTCAGGGCAGACCAAGTGTAAAGGGTATTAATATAGTTGGCTGCATCTAAGATCTGTTTAAGGGGACGATTATAATACAAAAGATATATATGTACATATAATAAGAATGAAATATATCGGGGAACTAGTGAACTAGTTTCGGCTTTAGTATGTTTAAAAATAATGATTATCGTATATTTTAGTTCATTAGGTCAATGAAAGATATAGTTACTTATCAAATGAACTTGGAACTATTAACTCGTGAACTAGTTCCGTTTTTTGTATATTTATAAAAAATTATTATCGTATATTATAGTTCATTAGGTCAATGATTGATGTAGTTACTTATCAAATGAACTTGGAACTAGTAATTCGTGAACTAGTTCCGTTTTTAGTATATTTCTAAATAATGATTATCGTATATTACAGTTCATTAGGTCAATGAAAGATGTAGTTACTTACCAAATGAAGTTGGAACTAGTAACTAGGGAACTAGTTCCGTTTTTAGTATATTAATAAAAACTAATTATCGTACATCGCCGGTCTTTGAGTCAATTAAATATGATGTGACTTAACAAATGAACTTGGAACTAGTAACTCATGAACTAGTTCCCTTTTTAGTACATTCACAGTAGTAGTTCTTTAAGTTAAGTAACATTTGAACTAGGAATTAGTGGAAAAAGTTTGATGTTCCTAAACGGTTTCTCAAACGGAACTAGTTCCGTTTTGAGTATATTCATAGCTTATCAGCTACAAGCATCGTAGTTCATTGAAATATAGCTCAAGACTAGTAGAAAATGTAGTATTCCCTAATGAGTTCCGCTGTGGCGCTAGTTCCGATTCACTAGTTCAATTTCGCAAACATTTAGTTCCACTCACCACAAAGTTGGTGTCGTCGCGACAGGCAAAGGCCTTGGCCACGGGGGCACTGTTGGAGCTCTCGATGGTGGAGCCCCAGCCGGTGATGAAGATGACCGTCGGCCTGTCCTGGCGGAAGCCCGGCGTGTCCCACAGCTCGCCGGCCCGGGTTAGCGGAATGCTGACATTGCTGCAGGCATCCGGACGCAGCTGGAAGTTCATGAGCGACATATCGGGCACGATCTTGGGCTGCACCAGGCCCAGGTCCACGATGGTGCTGCAGATGTACGTGATGGCCGACGAGCCGATGTCGATCGGCAGTCCCAGGACCACGCCACGCAGCTGGTCCTGCAGCCGGTCGCGCTGCCGGCGCAGCAAGGCCGCATTCCCTCTGCCAGCGGCGGTTGCGTTCTGGCCCTTGGCCACGCCCACCACAACAAGAAGCGCTACTAACAAGGTTAAGGGCTTCATTCTGTTGCCAACTGGAGCCGGGGCCCCGCCTTATATAGGGCCCGCCAAACGCCAAACGGCCGGACAATCGTGCCAATATTGATCAAAGCCACACAGCGGTATTTGCTGATTCTCTGCATGAGAATTTCGCTTAATCAGCTGCTCCAGTTACAATGGGCACAGATCACGTGCCCAACTGTTTAATAACCAGGCCAACAAAAATCGAATTGTCCAAGCGTTTGCCCAACGATCAGTTCATTCCCAGCTGGCCCATTGCTGCAACGGCTCGGTGTGGGTGCTCCCGACTTGGCCAAAAAAAGACAACGAAACAAGCAGCAACAAGCAACAGCAACGACGACGGCAAGAAAAGTGAAGAAAAAAAATTGAAATATTTGCGTTAGGAAATGCTGCCGACAAAATGCGAATTAATAACCAAAAGTTGTTACTGTTGTTGTTGTTGTTGTTGTTGTTGTTGCTCCGCTGTGGGTGTACGCGCAGCAATCACTGGCAACAACAACCAACAACAACAGCAGCAACAACTTATTACATTGGTAATTTGTGTGCGCAAAAGCTTTGTGGGGCGCCCCACTGCCCCGCTTGACTTGCTGCGATTATTATTGTTGTTGCTGTTGCTGTTGCTGTTGTTGCTGCCGACAATTTGTTGCTGCTACTGCTGGCACGCTAGCAGCAGCAGCACCACCACCTGTAGCTGTAGCTGTAACAGGCAACGTGTCAAAAGATTTGATGAATAAAAGTGTAAACTAATTATAACACTCCAACTCGATTGCACTTGCATTCGCCATGCCTCGAAAGAGCGGCCAGCGCGTATTTTGATTGACTATGAAATATATATACCAAAGAAAGAAAACTTCACTAGCTTCAATGTGATCAACCATTTTTGGTGCTTTATATCACAATCACATACATATTTATGTTTATATTTATTATGTATTTAACTAATGGATGAGTGTCATTAAAATAAATGGCGTTTTGGGACATATTATTGCATATTTGCGGATATTGATAGATATCTAGATATATGTCTAGATAGTATATGTAACTTACTATATTTAGTATATATAAATAGTAGCCATATGTAAATATATATTAGATTCTTTTAGATATACATATCATATAGAGAAGAACATGAGTTTATAATTTTTATTTATTTATTTCATTTTTTGCTATAATAATATTAAGAGTTCAGACTAAGTACTATGCCTTTTCTGCTGAGATATTTATTTACAATCGTGTCTTATGTAAATGTCTCTTGTCTCACAAAACTCATATTTAAATCATGTCTCAAATAAAAAATTAGCATCAAATTAATGGCAAGAGCTCTGACATACACAAATCTCAGCTCAAGTGAGGCAGTTGTATGCAAATATATATGTATATATTTTGAATATGTAAATAAAATATATATATATATATATATATATATATATATATATATATATATATATTTGTACATATGAAACAAATAGTATAAAAACAATTAAAACAAAAAAAATAATATGTATATATATATATATATATATATATATATATATATATATATATATATATATATATATATAACATATATATATATACCTTCCCTTATCTTATAAGCAACAGATGCAGCTGATAAAACTGCAGCAAGATAAAACTGAGCTGTTTGCTGAACTAAAAGTTAAATATGTATATAATATGTAATGAATATTGTAATATTTTATATGTGCTTGAAAAAAGTGATACAAAACAAGTAAGAAAACTCTAGTCGAGACCGCTCGACTAGGGTATACCCTGAACCCTACGAAGAACCGCTATTCCAAGCATTCTTTTTTTCTTTTATATACACATGCATATGTACGTTCATTACAAGCAAAACATACACACACACGCACAGGCGCGCACACACACAAACGCCAGTCGGTGCGTCAGCTGTTCTTTGGCTGCTTTGCATGGCAATGCTATGGGAAATTAAATGTTTAATAATTTTTTTTCTAGAGCAACGATTTTAATCAAACTCGTTGGGCTTGATCATGTCATCCATATGTATGTATGTGCCAAAGCACAAGTCTCTAGTATTTGAAATACGGGATTTACAAATTTGAGGCGAAGAGGGCGTGGCATCCAAAATTTAACAAAAACCGAAATTGTATAAGACTCACATAACACTAAATGCAAAAGAATATATATACTTTATGGGGTCTGCCACGCCTCCTTTTGCCTGTTACATACATATCAAGAAAAACATTATACACTGATTTCCCATTTTCAATGGGTTCAGGGTATAAAAATATATCAAATGAAAATTTACAAGTGATAAGCATTTTTTATCATAGCTGATTCATTTTTGTTATTTAGCAGAAATTTATTTCATAGAAATCGAAGACATACAGCCATAATGAAAATAATAAGTACACCAAAATAAAGCAGGCTCTTTTCAATGAATTGTGACTACTATAAATTCGAGGGGATATATACCATTTTGCTTTGTCATGCATCACATTGCCAGACTGCGTTCCTTAAGATACTATCCAGTTTTTTTTTTTTTTTTTTCAAAAATGCAAACATTATGATGAATATCCAAAATTATTTGTGTGTCCTCATTATTTTCATCATGAGTGTAAATTTTCTATAGAAGTAAAAACGTTCGCACTTGAGCTTACTGCATATGCAGTTGTCTCCAGGAATATAAACACTAAATATCGGAAGACATAATTTAGTGAAGAGGAAAATATTTTAAAAAACTTATTTCAAATGCATATTTAGCTTAAATAATTTGTTTATAATTTAAAATATTTATTCCAGATTAATTTCTTACTAAAATAATTTCTTTATAATTTCTATAAATATTTGTATATATTTTTGGGCACATATCTAGATGAAGGTTTGAGCAAGAAAAATTAACAAGACTTAGTAGATCACTTTAAAAATGAGAGGCTGCTAAAAAATGGGAAAAATTTTTACTATTAATATAAAATATATATGAGTTTACGACCCAGCTAAGCCACATCACTATCATATCAACTGCAACTAAATGAGGTATTAAAAGTAACAATTATTATATGTATATATGTATTATATATATATTATATGTATTTAGGCCATATTCACAGCTCAGCAACAGAAAATTGTTTGCTAGCTCCATTAAAGACTGTTCGCAATGAGACATAGTTTATGTACGTACAACATGTGGCTCTGCACACATGCAGCTGCTGCAATCTTTGGGAAATATTTGGCAAGTGGAGTGCGCATTGTTGGCATTGCCATGTCCATGCGTGTGTGTGTGTGTGTGTAACTGTAGCACGACATACTGCTGCATCTGTGTGTGTGTGTGTGACTGCATTTTGGTCGCTCTGGTAACGCTCTTAATTGCCACCCCAGAGCTGGGCTATTGTTGCTGCAGAGGTTGCACAATGCGACGATTAGCCTGAGTATAGATATACTGCGGCTTACTGCGTACTGTTTGAGCCACCCTCGCTGGTGGTTTTTGTCAGTTCTACGCGCTGAGCCATCCGTTTCCGTTTTGTTGATCAACTCAATTAGCTGCCAATTGGCGTGTGAGTGCGAGCTGGTGCCAGGGTGGTGCGTGGTGGCTTAAGCTGTTGCTGCTGCTGCTGCTGCTGCTTCCGCATCGATGGTGCGCGCCTTGACAAGATCAGCATAGACAACGATCGAATGAATGACGCCGTTTGTGATTATGTAAGCCTTTGCGCCTGCATAGAACTGGGGCCAACCGCAAACACATTACGTATACGCACGTTGCAACAGCTGCCGCTGGTGGCGGTGGCGGTGTCGGCGCCTCTTATAATTGCGGCTATTCAATGGTCAGCCGGCTGGCTTGACTCGGCTTGGCTACGACTCGGCTTGCCTCGGCTTCGCTTGGCCTGCCTGGGTGAGCTGCCCGCGCTGGCCGCATCGGCGTATACGTAATCTGCACAATAAGTGCACAAAATTATCAGCTGCAGCTAAGCGTCGGCAGATGTCCATTGCAACATGGATGGCCCAGCCAAGCCAAGCCGAGCCAAGCCAAGCCAAACAAAAGCTCTGCCGTTGTTGTTGCAGTTGTTGTTGCTGCGGCTGGAAAAGGCAGGAAAATGTGTGCCAAAAGCCAGCGTATAAATGCCAGAGCTCTTGTCGAAAAGAAAATAGTCGACTTGCACCATTTCGCCGCGTCGGTAGCCAACTCCACAACGAATCCAGAGACAACTCAACTGTTCAGCATGTTCACCTGGCGACTGAAACTGATCCTGCTGCTGGCCCAGGCGCTGAGCGGTCAGGCGGGCTACATTGGCGGCGAGCTGGCGCCTGGCGTCCATTCGGCTGGCCTGCTGGGCAGCTATGCGGGCGCCTTGAGCGGCGGCGAGGCGCTGGCCAAGCTGGATCTGGGCGCCAGCGAACTGCACACGGATCACGAGCAGCTGGGCGAGCTGGGCGATCATCTGAGCGAGCACAGCTTTCCGGCGGACTACGGCAGCAGCGATGCGGGCGAGGAGTACGCCGAGGCGAGCGAACACCATGCGCACTACGAGCCGGAGCTGGAGCTGGAGCATCATGAGCACCATGAGGAGCCGGTGCCCGGCATCGATCACGGCAAGGGCGCCTTCAGCTACAGCACGCTGTACGAGTTCAAGGACAGGCAGGAGCACGAGCAGCACCAGCTCGAGCACCAGCTGGAGGAGCAGCACATCGAGCAGCAGCTCGAGCTGGAGCACCAGCAGCACGTGATCGAACACCAACTGGACTCGCACTAGGCCTGTGATAGTCAACGTTTCTACTAGCTAAATTTTTTTTATTCCCAATACACAGATGTATAATACATATATATATATATATATATATAGACTCTTTTTTTTTGCAATAAATCAGCTAAGTTTGTCAAGTAGATCAAGCCTTATCCGTGGGACTGCACGTAGGCCGGAAAGTCCAGGTTGCCGCTGACTGTGTGCCGCGGCTCGGCAGCTGAGGGCGGCAGCAAGTCCTGCAGCCTGTAGATGTGTGGCTGCTGCAGGATGGGCCCAGCTGGATGGGATGAGGCACTGTGTGCATTCCCGGCCAGCAGCAGATGCGTCTGCTCATCTGCCGCCAGCTGCAGCACAGCTGAGCTGATGTGTATTATGGGAGTGTACTCTAGAAGGCAGAGACCATAAGATATATATATATATATATATATATATATATATATATATATATTGATACACATATTCATTGAGTATACGCACCATTGTCCATGCTGTGCGCCCGCTGTTGCCTTTGGTGTGGCAAAGCTTCGGCAGCAGCCACCAACGCCATCACCAGCAATTGCATTAAGCATACGCCGCGTTTGCCCATTGTGTGTTCGGCCAACTGTCAGTTAGAGAACGCAATCAGAGGTAATTTATATGCTCGGTCAGCGGATGTCTCGCGTCTTGGCTGAACGCCCATTGAGGTCCCCGCGTTGACAACTGCCAACGACGATCAGCTATCAGCGAGCGTGCCAACTGTAGATAAGAACTTACAACTCGCTGCACTCTAAGCATGTCAACAAGAAGTCGCAGCGATTGCCTTGAGGAGTAGACTATATTTATAATATAATATAGATCGACTAGCATAATATGTAAGATAAATTATCCCAACATTGCTCTGGGCTAAACTTCAAAAGACCAGATGCGCGACCTACTGAGATCTATTCAAAACCAATTCGAACGACCTTCTCATGCCTTGGAATCCACTCAGTTTCCCAAGGTTCACTAAAAACGGAAATCAAGTGGGCCACGATCCTCTTGTTGAGCTCACTTGCCCAAGCTGGAACACTTCTCAGCTCAGTCTCATTTGTATTCGCCGAGCGAGCACATCGCTTTACAAATTTTTATTTTTTTTTTTTCGTAAATTTAATTTTATTTTCTCAAAATCGAAATTCATGGATTATTCCCATAAAATGGTGAGTAGAAGCAAAACACAATTCAAAGTAGGCCGACTGCACGAATAACCAAAGCCAAACCGAAATATTTCAGCTCGAACAATGGATACATCGGGGATCAATAGGTCACATCGAGCCGAACTTCTCAAGTGGCAGCCTTTAGGTGACGCGTGTCCCATTCCCAAGAGGCGAGCGAAGATTGGCTAAGGCGTTCGTCCATATATTTCAAGTGCATCTAGGGAATCTACAGCGACAGTTCTCTCTCGGCGAACTACAAATCAAATTGATAGTTGTAATCTGACGCCGCCTCAACTACAGAAACAAACAGAAACTGACGACAGGAACGAAACAAAAAAAAAAAAAAAAAAAACACGAATTTAGTTTTTAATGCAATTAAAATATATTTTACTAATGACACTTTCATATACACATGAAGTTCGTCTCTGTGAAATATATATTAAGCAATGCTGAACTGTTGGTATTTTCCTTTCCATTCCATGAAACTTGTCTGATGCCATTTCCATTCCACCTTGAAGCATTAGTCTAGAAGGCAGAGATCAGAATTGATATACATAAACAGCGAGTCATCAGGATATATCTTCTGTATCATTTGAGCTAGATTCTAAAGACTGATTTTCTATGGAGCTCTGCTTTATTCTTTTTTAAATAAAATAAGATTGGGCTCTTTATCATTTCGGCTAGTATTTTTTAACCTTTTTAAAAAAAGCTCGCAAAAAATGATTCCTAAATTCATCATGATTCATGAAAATAGCTCATTTAACTTCAATTGTTAATATCTCGCTGAATTTGGCCAGCACAGCTACCAAATTTTCGATGTAGACCACAACATTGATTTACTTTAAGGAAAATATTACTTGAACAAAATGCATAGTTTCATATTAAACTATTATTTATTTTTTTTTTTTGTAAAATTACAATTATACAAAAAACAGTGACCCGGCAACTGTTTGGGTTATTGTTAATATTTTACTTTAAAAATATTGAGTAAGGCTTGCGAATTAGGAAGAAGATTGGCTAAGAAGAAATGTAGTTTATAAACTGAAGAGTACGTATATTATTTATTAAGTTCCTTAAACTAACATAACTTTGTCATATTCATATGATGAAGTGTATATCTAGATGCCATTTTCGTTTTATCTCCGATAGATATATATAAGTCTGATGCCATTTCGACTTCACCTTGAAGCATTACACATTTTGTTTATGGCCAAATATTTTCCATAATCTGTGCCGCAGTGGCAATGGGAACCGACCGCCGCCACGTCAGTGATTGGTTAGCAGCCGCGATCGATCACATTTAGCAGCTAGGTGATAAATTGTCCAATATATATATACACATACATCTATATATACGTTTATATACTTATGTAGAACAGCTCTTCAAGTTCAAATACAACGAGTGCTATTCAAGTTCTCGCTTATATAACCACATAAGGTCAAAGTAATTGGCGGCTGTTGAGGATGTTGCACAATGCTCTGACTTTTATTCTCGTACAGGAAGACAGACGATTTGGGTAGGGAATTTATTCGATAATGTATTTAAAACTAAACAAAAAAAAAAAAATAATAATTGTAAACAGTTGAGTAGATATAGATCGTGGGCAGTTAGTTTAGCAAGCTCGTGTGGGGGGTGGGGTGTGGTGGGGCAGGGGTTGTGGCGAGATGCTGAGCTTAGCAGCCAGCCGCCAGCTTCTCCCAGATGCCGCCGCTCTTCCAGCCGCCACCGCCGCCGTTGTAGCTGCCGCCGCCGTTGTAGCTGGCACCACCGTTGTTCCAGCCGCCGTTGTTGTAGCTGCTGCCGCCGCCGTTGCTCCAGCCGCTGCTCCAGCTGTTGCCGCCCGCGGGCGGTCCGTAGACTGGGCTGGGCTGGTGGCCGATGCCGCTGTTGTCATCGTCGACGATGACCTTGATGGTCTTCACGTATTGGCCCGACACGGGCTGTGGTGCGGGCACTGGGTACGAGATGGGTGCTGGCTGTACGTTGACCACGGGCTGTGGTGCGGGCACTGGATACGAGATGGGTGCTGGCTGCACGCGCACCACTGGCTGTGGTGCGGGCACGCTGTATGTCACTGGCGCTGGCTGCACACGCACCACGGGCTGTGGCGCGGGCACCGAGTACGTAATCGGAGCGGGCTGTGGTGCGGGCACCGAGTAGCTGATGGGAGCGGGCTGTGGTGCGGGCACCGAGTAGCTCACTGGCGCCGGAGCGGGGGCGGGGGCGGGGGCGGAGTAGCTGATGGCTGGCACGGCCTGAGCCACAGCGCTGGTCTGAATGGTCTGCACGGGCGCTGGAGCGGCACTGGCGTAGCTGCTGGAGGTGGCATAGCTGCTGCCGTAGCTGCCGCCATAGCCGCCGCCGTAACCACCGCCGTAGCCACCGCCATAGCCGCCGCTGGAACGAGCGTAGCTCTGAGGCTGCTCAATCACTTTGATGACCTTGATGACCTGTTCGCCGCCACCGTAGCCGCCACCATAGCCACCGCCATAGCCGCCGCCATAGCTGCCACCGCCGTTGCTGTAGCCACCGCCGCTGCTGTAGCCACCGCCGCCATAGCTGTTGTAGACCGGACGGCTGGACTGCGTGTAGTAGCCCTGGTTGTATCCGCCGGAGTAGCCGCCGCTGCCATAGCCGCCGCCGCCGCTGCCGTAGCCACCACCACCACCGCCGCCGCCGCCACCACCGCTAATGGCCTTCAGCAGGGCCAGCTTGGCGCCCAGGAAGGCCTGGGCGGGCGCACCGAGCGCCAGCACGGCAACCACGATACAAACGAAGAGCTTCATCTCTCACTGGACTGAACTGGACTGGACTGGACTGGAGTGGAGTGGAGTGGACTGGTTGTGGGGATATGTGCGTGCGCTGCCTGGTCTAGGCAAAACTCAACTGATGTTCCCCAACGGCGATACGCACAAATTTATAGGCCAACGCAGCAGCCAGCGTCGACTGCGACGCTGTCCCTTGCCTCTCCACTGGGTTTGGGTTTGGCTGTGTGCGTGTGTGGTTCTAATAATACGAAATCTTATGCTTCAAGCTGGACCCGATCGACAGCAGCAGCAACAGCGGCAGCGACACTTTGGAGCTCATCAAGTTGTTTGCTTAATTCATAAATAGTTACTTATGGGCCACACCGAAATGCCAAAAACTAAGGCGCGTCCCAACAGCTAACTGACTGTCCAACTATCCAGACAGTCAGCCATCCATCCATCCGTATAGCTTTTTAGCTAGCTGCATGTGTGTGTGTGTGTGTGTGTGTGTGTGTGTGTGTGCGTATTTGGCTAGCTATCCAGCGATCTGTCGCCTCTGTCAAGTCTACTACTTAACCATAAACTGAGATATTTTCTCACCTCTCTGGGCAAATAATACTTGCGTTCGCTGTCAGCCGTCAAAACGATTCGCAAGAAGCGCAGGTAATTCCCAAAATGGCATTACACTGCAAGAAATATACGATCTATTTGCATATACATGCATCATAAATATCAAAGTCAAGCCAGAACTATCTTCAGTCATTTTCAAAAAAAAAATATTTATATATACTGACCAAAAAAAATATTTTATATATATATTTTTAATAGGAATTTTGTTTAATTAATTTTTTTTGCTGATATATTCTTCTATATATATATTCTATTTATTCTATTATATATAAATATGCTAAAAATTTAAATAGGATTTATCTATGAATTTAGATAATATATTTATGAAAATATTTTTTTTTTAATTTTTTTTTGTTTTAAGGAATTTATTAATAAACAACAATTTTTTTTTAAATTCAAAAACAAATTTTTAAAAGATTTTTTTTAATAAAAATCTTATATATTCATAGAGAAAATCTATTTAAACTTTTATAATATTTATAACAACAAACACAAAATCTGATAATAAAAAAATAAATTCAAATATATTTTTTAAATTAAAATGTTATTTATATAATGACTGTATCTTTACTTAAAATTTTTTAATATTTTTAAAATTAAAACACTTTTTTTATTTTATTATATATATATATATATATATATTTTTTTTTTTTTTTTTTTTGTACAAACTTTTCAAAATAATTTTTTTTTAAATATTCCTTCTCATATGCCCCACATTCATACAGAAACTGAATTGCAAATCGAATTCAATATTTCGATTCTGTTTTGTTGTAGTGTATGCTCTGGCTTAAGTTCTTGATGAAGATTGATAACTTTTAATTAATGTTAAATATGTTAAAAGGCTTTCGAGACCTTAAAACTTTCTATTGCTACTTTTCTTATTCTTATTTCCTTCATGTTTACTTAACTTATTTTTGCAATTATATTTTTTGACTTGTTTTTCTTATTTTTGTTTATTTTTTTAATAAAATCAAATGAGTCAAATTTTTTTTATAATTTTTAATAAAATTGCCTTGATTTTTACGAGCGCTATATCTTGTTTGCATTTCACACTCGATTAGGATTTTCCCTTGGCATTCGATTGCTGCCAATATATATGCAGTATATATGTGTGTATTTTTCTCAGTGCACATATGTGTATTCACATATGTATGGAGGAGCATTGTCGCTCATTCAGGGTAGATCTTGTGCATGGCTACACGTAGCTCAGCTCCCACTGTGTCGCGATGTGCTAACCGAGCGAGCAAAATGCTGAGCAAACACACACAGATTCCAGCATTCAGCTTAGAGTTAAACGTAAACCACGTCCGCCACGCAAAGGGCGCACATTGCTGCCATTTGCGGGGCCCACGCCTAAGACCCATTAGTAATACTCGTTTTATTAAATATACTTATATACATATATATATTTTATTTTTGTCATTTTTGGCCAAAACGTGTATGTAAATTGATTCGCATATCAATTTACAGCGTTTACACTAGATGCCGCCGGTTTTTATGGGACGCGTGCGCAGCCTCTTTCAGAAATTCTCAGCGGGTTCCAGACTTAGTTATGTCTGATTTTATAGATATATGTATCTTTTTTTCTAAGTTTTATTTATAATTAAACTGCATGGGAAGTGAGCTTGCTTGGCTAAGACTTGATAATAATTAAAATAAAATAATAAATTAAATAAAATAAACAAAATAATCTTCAAGCCGAAGGCCTCAGCGGCCAGCGCTTTAGTCCTAAGTTAGCTTTAATTTTAAACTAATTCTAACTAATAGAAATAAATTAATAAATAAAATATTCAATTACCAAACCCGGATGTTGTCATTATAAATTCGCTTTTATATATATATATATATTGTATTATATATAAATTCAATCATAATTAAAGTATCGAAGTGATAAATGGCCCCACGGACAAAAATATCTACCACTTCCACACGATAGTTCTCCAGTGGCTCAGTCACCGCAACTAAAGCGGATCGAAACCCTTTGAAGCCTTGCCAAGAGAGCTGCAGCAGCTGGCAAGCCAACGACCACATCGCCATTGTTGCAAATAGTACAGGAGGCGTGGCAGCACAGTACCAGCAGGTGTCAGAGCCTCAACGATTTCGTGGCACGAAGATGACAAGCTGTAAGAAAAGAAAGATAATGAAAAATAAAAAAAATAATAAATAAAAGTAATAATGAGATATATAAATACAGAAACAAAGAATATTTTTTAAAATATATATTATATAATTATATATGACTATTAAAGCTAAATCGATTTTGTATTTCTTTTCTAGTCATCATTAATTAATAATATATATGTATATATATATAAAACATAAAAAAATATATAAATAAAATAAAATATAACAAGTAAGAAAACTCTAGTCGAGACCGCTCGACTAGGGTATACCCTGAACCCTGCGAAGAACCGCAATTCCAAGCAATCTCCGTTTCTTTAATATACATAAGTATATATATGTTCATTACAAACAGAACATACACACGAACATACACAGGCGCACACACACATAAGCGCCAGTCGTTGCGTCAGCTGTTCTTTGGCTGCTGTTTGCATGCCAATGACATGGGAAATTAAATGTTTAATAACTTTTTTTCTAGAGTAACGATTTTGATCAAACTTATTGGGCGTGATCATGTCATCCATATGTATGCATGTGCCAAAGCACAAGTCTCTAGTATTTGATATACGGGAGTTACAAATTTGAGGCGAAGGGGGCGTGGCATCCAAAATTTAACAAAAATCGAAATTGCGTAAGGCTTACATAACACTAAATGCAAAATTTGAAGACTCCAGCTAGAAAGATGAATTAGATAGAATTTTATAGCCTAACTTAGATTTGCGTTTTTAATCGATAACAAAAAAACGATAACAGTTATCGAATTTCTGAAACAAACTCGATCTTTTCGTGATATACAGGAACCTACATAAAAAATTTCAAGTCTCTAGCTATTGTAGGTTCTGAGAACGACGCGTTCATACATACGGACAGACGGACAGACGGACGGACAGACGGACAGACGGACAGACGGACAGACGGACAGACGGACAGACGGACATGGCTATATCAACTCGGCTTGTCATCCTGATCAAGAATATATATACTTTATGGGGTCTGCCACGCCTCCTTCTGCCTGTTACATACATACGCCCTCCAACAAAAACATTATACCCTGATTTCCCATTTTCAATGGGTTCAGGGTATAAAAACAAATAAATAGATATATAAAAAACATAAATAAAATAAAATAAAATAATATAATAAATAAAAATAAATACATTTTAAATAAAAAATAAATAAAGAATGCATAAAAATAAATAAATAAAAAATAAACAAATAAAAAATAAAAATATAAAAAATATTAATAAATAATAAAAACAAATAAATATAAATATATAACAAATAAAAATTAAAATAAAATAAATATATAATAAATAAATAAAAATACAATAAATAAAAAATAAATAAATAATACATAAAAACAAATATAAAAAATAAATAATAAATAAATATAAAAAAAAATAAAAATAAATAAATAAAAAAAATATTTAAATTATTTTAAAATATATTTGAATCCTAATATTCATTTCGAATAGTTTTGCTATGTTTATCCCAACATTTTGTTGGCCAATCGCTCTACTCTTCTCTTGTATTACATAAATCTCAATTTGAATAGGTTCCATAGGCTTTACTCTGCTTCATCTCGCTCTCTGTAGACAAAAGAAAGCTCGCGCTGCCCGAAAATCTGCCCGCTGCATATAAATTACTTCAACTATTTAAAAGTGTTTTGCTCGTTGTTCGACTTGTGATTTTTTCCTATTTCTATTTTAGTTTTTTTTTTCTCTCTCTCTCTCTCTCTTTTGAACTTGGCAAATATGAAATCATAGCTAATTTACACATCGGCCAGACTGCGGCAATTTGTAGCCAAGCGGCGTGCCATCACCATATTCTTGGGCCGCTGTTTGGCTCGAGTTTTTGGTTTTGGTTTGAGTTTGGGTTTGGGTTTGGGTTCGGCCATCGGCTCGTTTGGCACTTCATTACCATTTGTGACTATTTCGAGCTAAGTGAATCTGTCCACACGGATTGCGAGGCTGCGCCGGCTGCCGGCGGGGCTCATCCGCTACTCTCAATTTCATTGCGAGCGCCCGCCGCGACCACTTTGAAGGTCAACGCACATCTTCGGCTCGTGTGTGTGGCAATTGTTGGCCCACGAATTGGGTAACGCGTGACGAAACCCAATTGCCACAATTGGCCCCAGAGATCCGTTTCAAGCTGAACAATTTCAGATTTTCGATTTTCGATTTTCCATAATTTACGTTTCGTTTATTTAAAGTTTACAAAAAAAAAAAATAGAGATTTATATTTTAAGGGATATTTGGATAAAGAAGTCGCTCTCAGTTGTTACAGGGATCACCGCCTAGCACCAGCCGCCGCCGCCGCCTAGGGCAGCGGGCGAGCCGAAGCCGAGTCCGTAGCCACCGCCAAAGCCATATGAAATGGGCAGTGCTGCACCGCCGCCGTAGCCACCGCCATAGCCACCACCGTAGCCGCCGGCAATGCCACCAATACCGCCGCCGTAGCCACCGCCAATGCCGCCGGCTATGACAGGTGTGGCCACCGAGGTGACCACGGGCGTCACCACAGCCGATGTGGATATGGCTGGTGCAGCGCCCACGAAGCCGCCACTCAGACCGCCTCCAAAGCCTCCTCCATAGCCACCACCATAGCCGCCGCCATAGCCGGAGCCTCCATAGCCGCCGCCGCCGGGCAGCACCGATACCTTGATCACCTTGACTATGTTCTCGTTGCCATAGCCATAGCCGCCGCCATAACCACCGCCATAGCCACCGCCATAGCCACCTCCATAGCCACCACCATATCCAGCCGAATATGGATATGCACCGCCATAGCCGCCACCAGCGCCGCCCACCACCAGGCCCAGTTTGCCAAAGGTCGCCTCGCCGGGCGCCGCCAGAGCCACCAGCAGCAGCGCGGGCAGTGTTAGAGCATAGATCTTCATGTTGTTCAGTTGGGCCTGGGTTTATCTATCCACGAATCGTTTTCCTTCTGTTTGGCAGCTGCTCCTCAATCTCTGAACTCGACTGACTGACTGTTGAACTCTGTTGACCGCCGGCGGGCATTTATAGCCAGCGGCGAGTCGCGGACGGACAATGGCGGGCCATTGTTGCTGGCACCCCGGTTGCCCGGCTGCCCTTTGGCGCTGGGCGCTGGCCGAACGTGTGAATTGCTTAATGAGCAACCTAACTAACTAACCGCCAGGTAAAGCTCAGTACAAAGTCAATTTGCTTAAGCTGCGGTTACCCTTAGAACCCGCCACAGAGACCCAACTACATCCGGAATAGCGGCGAGCCGAAAAGCCAAAATTAGCCATGACTGGCCCCATCTTCGGGCAGAATGCGGCTATTGTAATTGCTAATGGGCGTTAAACTGGAATTAACACTTTCGCTTTCGATCGAGGCGGCAGGCAGCGCTGCCTGCATAATGTGATCTAATGACTTGACGACTTGATCAGCTGGACACACACGACTCGCACTTGTTTGCCCTTGCAGCTGAGCTGTATATGCACTGCTGCCCACTGTCCACATAAGGTGGCTCATTGTTATCCAATCTGTAAGATACACACGGCCCAGTGTCGCAAACATCGGCTGTTGCCTAGCGCGAGAAAAGCCTCCCTCCCCACCGTGGCCACTGTGAGCAGCTCCGATCCAATCAGAATACTCGCTAGGTTTTCCCACTCGCCTTTTCTTGCATTCTGATTGGCTACAGTTTGACTTCTGTTTCTATGGGTTTACTGGGACCACGTTTAAATTGCATTTTGGGTTTCTGATTTCGTATTTTTATGCCTAAACGATTGTTAGATCTGCTTCGACTCTTGGGAGTAGCTGAGCTAAATAGAGATATTCCAATCAGACAATCGAATATCTTCCATGTGATATTCAATTCTCCTCCCTCTCATTTTCTCTTTTTAATTTTCCTAGCGCTCTCTCTCTCTCTCTCTCTCTCTGTCTCTTAATCTTTCTCCCTCCATCTATCTCTCCCTCTCTCTCTCTCTCGTTCTCTCCCGCTCTCTCTCTCTCTCTCTCTGTCTCTCTCTCTCTGTCTCTTAATCTTTCTCCCTCTCTCTCTCTCTCTCTCTCTCTCTCTCTCTCTTTCTTTCTCTCTCTCCAATCTTTTCTCTCCCTATCTCCCTCTCTTTCTCTGTCTATCTCTCTCTTTGACTCTCTTTCTCTCTCTCTCTCTCTCTCTCTCTCTCTTTGTCTCTTTTTCTATTACTTTCTCTCTATCCCTTCTAACCGACTTCTTTCTCTCTCTCTCTCATTCACTTCTCACTTCTCTATAGGCTTTCTCTCTATTTTCTTTCTCTATCTATCTACCTCTCTCTTTCTCACCGCCTCATTCTCTTTCTCTCTCTGTTGCTTATTCTCTATCTTTCATTCGCATTATCTCTTTCTCCGTCTCTCTCTCTCTCTCTGTCTCTGTCCTTCTCTCCATCTTTCCCTCACTCTCTCACTTCCTTTTCTCTCTCCCATTTTCTTTCCCACTCCCTGCTTGTCTCATTCTTTCTTTCTCTCACTTTCTCTCTCACAATCTCTCTCTTTCTCTCTCTCTCTCCTATCTATCATTCTCTTCCTCTCTATCTCCGTCTTTCTCTGCGTTCCTCTGTTTCCACCTATTTCCGGCATATTTTTCTTTTCTCTCCACCACCTCCAGTGTTTCTCTAGAGAACTCCCAACATTCTCCAAGAGATCTTTGAATGGTACCCAGATAGCAGGCGTTTTATTCATTGAAAAAATAACAAAAAAAAAATAACTTTTTGGGGCCCAGGATATTCCACAAAAAAATTGCCACGTAGACCCAGAGTTCTATAAAGTGGAAAAACAGTAAAAATTCTCAGTGTTATAGTCGATAACCCTCTAGCGCCCCTCTGGACCCATTCTGCGAATACTAAATTCTAAATTGTACGTAGTCAGAATGAAATCTCGATACAAGAAGAAGAAGAGCAGCAGCCGCAGTCGCGAGGTGCTGCAGTCCGGCAGCGACAATTCGCTGCCTCTGGCGGACCCACTGCCCCTGAGGGTCTTCGGTCTGATGTCCATGGAGCGGCCCTGGCCGCGCAAGGATCGGCAGTGCATCTACTACAGCACGGACTGCGACAAGACGGCGCTGATGAGCAACTTCAAGAAGCGGGGCTGGCGCAAGGTGCCCGCCTTCGACGGCGAGTGGAATCTGTACTGGGCGTGCGCTCAGAACTGTCGCCACATCTTCGGGGTCGATCATCCGTATCGCATGCGATCCGATCAGTAAGTATGCAGATATATACATTTAAAGATATAGTTAGGTAGGCAGCGAAATACAGAAAACTTCTGCAGAATAATCAATCACTTCCCCAACTCGATGGAGCTGTCGCGCAAGGATCTGCTGGTGAAGAACATCAAGCGCTATCGCAAAGATCTGGAGCGCAAGGGCCACGCACTGGCTGTGACCCATTCGAACAGCACGAAGCTGAGCGTGGGCGGCACGCGCTACGTCCACCTGGACATAATACCGATGACCTTCGTACTGCCCGCCGATTACAATTTGTTCGCCCAGCAGTTCCACAAGAGTCCGGCGAGCACGTGGATTGTGAAGCCATCGGACAAGTCGCAGGGCGTGGGCATCTACCTGATCAACAAGCTGGCAAAACTGAAGAAGTTCGCCTACGAGGCGCGCACGTTCTATCCCCACTTCCATCGCGACACCTGCGTCATCTCCAAGTACATTGACAATCCCCTGCTCATCGGTGGCAAGAAGTTCGATCTGCGGCTGTACGTGCTGGTCACCTCGTTCAATCCGATCAAGGCGTACCTCTACAACGAGGGCTTCTGTCGCTTCTGCACTTTGCGATACGATCAAACCGATATACACAATTTGTTCAGGCATCTCACGAATGTCAGCATACAAAAGAATAATGTAAGTCCAGCTGGAATCGATCAAGATCGATCAATTGATCGATAAGTCGTGTTTAACTCCTGCAGAAGGAGTACAATTCGATACATGGCGGCAAATGGTCGCTGGACAATCTCTGGCTCTACTTGGACAGCATACGCGGCGAGGGGGTGTCGAAGAAGCTTTCCTTTCGCATTGCCGAGACGATACGGCACTCCATAGACGCTGTCGCGCCGGTGATGGCCAACGATCGGCATTGCTTCGAGGTGTATGGCTACGATATTATTATCGATAACGAGCTGAAGCCGTGGCTCATCGAGATCAACACATCGCCCTCCATACACTCGACCACCAAGAACGACTGCAACCTGAAGACGCGCCTTATCGATAATGTCCTCAATGTGGTGATACCACCCACTGGCATGCCCGAGTGAGTGCCGATGGCTAGCCCCGGCACCGCCCTCTGACCCAGACCCCTTTTTCTCTCCCCCAGCGAACGTTGGCCCAAGACGCCCACCGAAGAGTCCTTGAAGAACTTCACCCTGCTGTCACCCATAGAGCTGGCCACGCCAGCCACCTCGACGTCGAGTGATAGCACGACTGGGCGCAAGGATCGCAAGCAGAAGGGTATGAGTAAGCGATTAGTGGGCGGCACCGTGAGCTTGGCGGCGGACAAGGTGGCGTCCAAGCTGCTGCTGCCCTCGGGCACAGCGGTGCTGTTGCGGCCCACGATCCACAGCCGCAACAGAAAGCCGGTCGAGACGAAGAAAATTACCCAGACACTGAAGTCGAAATCGAAGTCAGCACCGAGACGCAGCCCTGAAGCAGCGCTAGAGGCACGAGTGTCCAAATAAATTCAAATTTGCCAGATACTTTGGCGGCTTGAGAAGTCTCCAGTTGTCTCTAGTGGTAAGTAAATAAGCAACTGACTGAGCTCCCCTCGTTGCGACTGATTCGCGTTAATAAATTTGATTTCAGTGGCAATTCGAGAACCAAATAAAGCGAGACTGCTACTTGATTAGAGTTGTGCACAAAATATTCTCGCTGATGGGCTTTATCGATTGAATCTAATTATTTCACGATTTTTATCGATAAGCATGAGTTATCGAACAAAAATATTAAGCTTCTACTGCGTGTGTGTGGTATCCAGAAATATATATTAAAAATGTCAAGTCTCTAGCTTTTGAAGTTCTCGAGATCGCAGCGTTCAAGCGGTCGGGCAGGCACACTCAGGTGGATGTGCTGACGGACAGATGGACTCATAGAGTCTGCCACTCCTTCTTCTGTCTATTACATAAATTATCTGTTATATATGAGTGTTAGCATGATTCAAGCTACTACTACAACTACTTACTATATATCTATATATCTCTTTTAACTCAATAACTGAACAGTAAAACGGCAAATCACTCATATTGATATATGGAATCTTAAAGTTTTAATTCGCAACAGAATTTTGCAATATACACAAAATACACAGCTATGACAATATGTAGCGTTACGTGTATGCTTTCTATATGAATAAGTTATAAACTGAAGTTCTCTCGCGATAAGCATCTTCTTGAAGCTGCACAGTGTTTGCATTGCTAATTGCTAATACATATGTTAATTAAGTTGATAGTTATAAGTACTTTCATATTAGATCATATGTATATATATATATATATATATATATATATATGTATATATATATATATATATATATATATATATATATATATATATATATATATATATAATATCTATAGATCAAAAAAAATTATTGGGACTCTTAAGTTTCACTTTATCTTTATCTTTTTTGCATACAAAATGGCGTCTGCTTTAAAGCTAAACGAAAAAAAAATACGTCTTTAATGGTATATGTAGATTAATATATAATGTATGTCTAAATATATATATATGTGTGTCTATATATGCCAGTTAAATATTTACAGCATGATTTTGGCTTGGTTGAAGCGCCTAATACAATTTCAAGTATTTTTTCAATATTTTTTATATTTTTGTTTACAATAAATTTGTAGGATAATTTAGGGAATATCTGAAGATGGTTTTGCGACTCGAATGCAGCCTTAGATAAATAGAAATATGCTATGAAATGATAAATGGGTTCGTTCTTTCGGTTTCGGTTACCTTAGCTTTCGGTCCTCTCGCTTCGAACTAAATTTAATGATTATTTACACGGTCTTTGACTTGCGGCTTAGCGTTTAACATAATTAAAGTCTTAGCTTAAGTTTAGCGCAATGCATTGGTAAATCGTTTCATATATGTATTCATATATATATATATATATATATATATAAATTTATCTGTGTATATATAATTTTTAATATTTTTGTTAGCAGCATTTATCTTTATATAGAATACTTTCATTGTATAATGTAATTTGAATGAGCTTAAATACGTGTGTATGTGTGTGTGTGTGTGTTGGGCACATCTTGTGCCCTTGTCAAATAATGAAAGTATATGGTATATATATATATATTCATATATGTATTTAAAACAAAACAAAAAAAAAAGTTATTTAAACTGCTTTCCAGTTGATTGCTTGCTTTGCCGGCCGCTGGCGCCGCACACACACTGCGACTGTGGCCACTCAGCACTCAGCACTCAGCACTCGGTGGCGTAGTAGAAGACCTCCACCTCGCTGAGCTCGGCGTGGTTGTGGCTGTGGCTGGGCTGGCCCTCCACGAGGACGTCGCGTGTGGCGCGCGCGTGCGCCAGCACCTATAGTCACACCTTCGACGCGTGCGGCTGGGCGCCGGCGGCGCTGCCGTACTGCGACTGCGACGTCGCCATCTTCTGCACGGTCTGGTAGGTGGGCTGCTGCGGCGACGGCGACTGCGGCATGCCGGTCTGCTCCCGTATGGTCACCTGGGTGACGAACGGACCGCGACTGCGCGCGCTGCTGTTCAGCGATGCCGGCGAGTAGCCGTTGAGCGTCGCTGCCTTCCAGTGCGGCTGCGCCACGTTGACGCTGATGGGCGACGACGACGCAACGTTCCCATTCCCATTCCCATTCCCATTCCCATTGCCGTTGTGGTGCGCATGATTATGGCTGTGGCTGTGCTTGATGCTGCCCACGCGCTGCTGCTGCACCGTGTCGTACTCGTAGTAGCTGCTCATCGGGCGCAGTCCGTTCGTCTGCTGATGCCCCGCGGACGGCGGCAGCGGCAGCGGCGGCTGCTGGCTGGAGTTGGAGTGCAGGCTGATGTCCTGGGAGCGGGCGCTGCGCTGCGAATGGTAATGCTGATGGCGGCGACTGCAAAAGCGCAAAAGGCAAAGTTCGCATATAATACAAATGGAGAAAGCGCGCGCGGGTGTGTGTGTGTGTGTGTGTGTGTGTGTGTGTGTGTGTGTGACATATACTAAACCAAACCATAACTCTCTGTATGTGAGTGTGTTAGTGTGTGTATGTGTGTGTATGTGTGTTACCTTTCGGCCTCGACCTTGATGCGCTGCCTGATCACCTGCTGTCGCATGCACTCGAGCGTCGACTCCGAGAGCGTCTCTTGAACGCAGTCGCTGTCGTGTGTCCAGTGTTGGTTAATGCATTAGTTAGAGTGTGTGATGCGAGGTGTGTGAGGAGTGTATGAGCAGGTAAGAGAGAAACATACATAAATGATACATGACATGGTGTGCACAGAGTAGAAAGAGAAAGAAATATATAGAGAGAGAGAGGGAGAGAGAGATGTGAAACAGAGACATGCACATGGGCACAGTGCTAGACACATGAATAGATACAATTGAAACTGAAATAGATCAAGGCGCATAAACTGAGCTAGAGCTTATATATGATACAGATTTGTTTTCGCATAATCAGACGAACTGAACCAATCTAAACTGATCTAGATTGAATTGACTTGAAAGAGAAGTTAAAGCTAAAGCTTAAAGCTTCCACAAAACCCTATCTGATCTCATGCGAGTGGCTTCTGATGTTGACTTTAGTTAAGCTCAACGACGAAACTTAATTATGTATTATTTTCTGATGTTAATTTTACAGTAAATTGTTTAGGAAATATATAATCATCATAAAATCTTCTATATCGCATGGTGCAGTTTCTTTCATATCTTTCAGCAAAAGTCTTACGTATACTAAATACAATATTGTTTATAAATCTGCTGCTATATAAACCCAGTGTATTCATCCGCTGAGGATGAGCTGAAGCAAGAAATTTAAATTTAGTTCTATGAGCCTAGACTTGCCCAACAATTGTCATATTATCTAAATATATCCTACATATATTACAATATATCCTGCATATAATATATCATATATATGATACATCCTATAGCCTATACATATAAGTGTATCCCAAGCATATCCTCAGTATATCCCAAGCATATCCTCAGCTTATCTCCATTTCAGCACATTTCTGCATACAGCAAGTTAGTTAAGTGTAAGCCAGCCACCAGTTCATACGTATGAAGCACATAAACCACAGTGAGAGATGAACAAGCCCCAAAGCCCAGCTCACCTAATCTGATGCTGATGCTGATGCAGGTCTTCGTAGTTCGCGTAATGCTGATAGCGATGATTGAATATGTCGTTCTGGTGTATGCCACCGTTCAGTGTGGCAGCAGCGCCTGCATCGCGCACTGCACCACCGCCGCCGGCTGCATTGGGTGCTGGCAGCGGCGGCGGTGGCTGGTACGCCGGTGGCTTGCCATTCCGTTCCAGGGCAGCAAGCGCAGCGGTTGGTATCTGTTGCTGCTGCTGTTGCTGCTGCTGCTGCTGCTGCTGTTGCTGCTGCGCGTGTCCGTTCATTGGCTGCGCCGAGGAGACGATTGAGGATGTCGCATAGGTGTCCACGGGCACGACGCCATCCTTGCGGTTCTTGCCAAAGCGGAACATGTGGCCGATGCCCCGCAGGATGCTCGGCTTCTTGGCGCGCGACTTGCTGCCGTGCTTGCCGTCGTTGAGGGAGCTCTGGAAGGGTCCGTTGCGCTGCGAGGCGAAGCCGCCCTCGTGGTCGCCCTCCTCCAGCAGCCAGGTCTTGCGTGGCTCTGCAAGCAAAGGGAGAGAGGAAAATGTTAGTCAGGGCTGAGATGGCTACAACTGCTGCTCACTGTTTGCATCCGGTTCGCTGACGACGGCTGCGCGCAGGCTGTCCTCACGTCCACGTCCGCGTGGCGCACGGAGCGCGTGGTGTGAGCGCGGCTCGTCGGACATCTGCAGCTCCTGGACCATGGTCTGCAGCGACTCCAGGGACGAGGACTTCTTCAGGCCCAGCGACGGGCCCAAATCGCCCAGCTGATCGCGCGCCTCGGCCTCGGCGGCCAGCAGCAGCTGCTGCTGCTGCTCGCGCTGCTCGATGTGGGAGCTGGTCTTGGCGTGCTTATAGCCAGCCGCAGCGGCCGCCATTTGGGCATTGGCGCTGGCAATGCGCGCCGTCAGCGACTCAATGGAGCCGCCATAGACAGCCGACTTGGTTAGCTGAATGCGACGCTCGCGTTCGCGCTCCTCGCGCAGCTTCTTGTTGCGCTGATACGTGCCCGTCTCGCGGGCATCCAGCGCCGCGTGATGCTTCTCCGAGATGCTGCGCCGGCCGAGCGCATCGCGCGAAAAGTGCTCCACGCCCGAATTGTTCGTCTCCAGGCTCAGCTGCGAGGAGTACGTGGCATCGAAATTGCCAGCCACAGCTGGCGAGGCCACGCCACTGGTCTGCCCCAAGCCGACGCTCGCTTGCGATGTGTTCGCGCTGCTCGTGCTGCAGTGCTGGCCATCGTGTGCGCGCAACGGCAGCGTGCTGCAAGCAAGCCAAAGAAAAGTTAACCAAAGACCAATCGAGCAGAAGGAGGAGGAGGAGGCAGAGAAACTGCCCACTTACGGTGACATGGGCTCCGCATCGTCCTCGATGAGCAGCGCCGTGTTGCCGTGTCCATTGAGCAGCTGCAGCGGCGCCGGCGACCAGTTGTCGTTGGTGGCCATGTAGTAGCTCTCGTTGCGCAGGCCGCCATTGTGGCTGCCCAAAGGCGTTGGTGGCACGCGACGCTGCGACTGCTGCTGCTGCTGCTGCTGCTGTTGCTGTTGTTGCTGCTGCTGTTGTTGTGGGTGCTGCTGCTGTGTTGGCTGTGCTGAATTCGCGGAGCAAATGCCACCGGTTAGACGATCCAAAACGGGATTGCTCCATCTGAAAAGCGAGAGAGAGATGGGTTAGTAACACAATGTCTCTTTATATATCCCAAGTATATCTCAAGCATATCCTATGTATATCTCAGGCAACATAGTTTATAAACCTGCTACTAGATCCTGGTCTTAGTCAGCCTGGCATTACCTATTCATGTCGCTGCCTGGGCCATTGCTGCAGCCGCGCGGCTCGCGCTTCTCCGGACTCAGGTAGATGACCGTGGCGCCCGAGTTGTCGCTGGCATTGGAGCTGCTGTTGTTGTTGTTGCTGTTGTTGTTGCTGTTGGTGTTGCTGTTGGCGCCGCTGCTGCTGCTGTTGCTATGGCTTTGACTGTGCTCCAATATGTCACTGGAGCTGGCCGAGCGCAGGATTTTGCGTCCGACCAGCAGGGTAATCGTGCCCGGATGCTTGCCCGGCTTGTTGACCATGGCCCGGCGCAGCGTCTCCATGGCCTCGGCATTGTTCTGGCCGCGCAGCGAGACGCCGTTCACGCTCAGCAGCTGGTCGTTCATGCGCAGGCGGCCGTCGCGCGAAGCGGCGCCGCCGTGGATCACGTTCTTCACGAATATGCCCAGATCGCCGTCGTGCTTCATGCTGCTGCTGCTGCTGCTGGTGTTGCTGGTGTGGTTGGGCGTGGAGGCGTTCAGATTGGAGCACGTCTTGCCCTTCACGCTGACCCCGAGGCCGGCCTTCTCGGTGTCGTGCACGGGTATGTGGAGCGTCAGCTCCTCCCGCGAGTGCCAGCTGCTGCTGCTCGGCGGCAGGCTGTCCTGTGGGCGCACGGTTAAGGAAGTGGAGAGTTTAATGAGCTGAACTTAATTGAACTAGTTCCATGAGCCACTTACATTCGAGGCCGCCGACTCACTGCCCGCATCAATAAAGTGCTGAGATTCGTTCAGCTGCGCCTGCTGCTGCAGCTGCTGCTGCTGGAACAGCGAGCGAGCGCTGCTTGACTTCTGCACCGGAATCGGAGCCGCAGCCGGAGCTGGCGCCACTGGCACCGCCTTCTCAACTGGTTCCGCTGGCTATAAGACAGAGAGAGAGAGAGAGAGAGAGAGAGAGAGTTATTCATTTAGATTCGTTTCAGAGTTCGGGCAGAGAGTTCCACTTACGCCCACGGGCATCTCGGCCAGCTCCTGCTGCCGGGAGACCACAATGCGCACTGTGGCGCCGGCTGGCATGCCGCGCAGTATGGCCACCACGTCCGTCTGGGTCTTGCCGGTCATGGGCGTGCCGTCGACCTCGAGCAGCCGATCGCCGGGCTTGAGGCGGCCATCCTCGATGGCTGCGCCGCGCGGCAGGATGTTCTTGATGTAAATGGGACAGTGGCCGCCGGCCGGGTTGTCGCGCGTGGTCACCGAGAAGCCCAGGCCGTTGGGTCCCTTCTTCAGCAGTATCTCGATCTTGCGGCCCAGCTTGCGCGTGTTGGCCACCTGCAGCGAGGTGCCCACGGGAGCGGCGTGTGGTTTGCGCGTGGGCGACACGGTGGCCACCTCCACCATCTCGGCCACCTTGGAGTCGCGCCGCTGCTGCTGGCGACGGTGCTGGTCGCCGCGCAGCACGCGCACGCGCAGCTCTGACGACTCGAGGGCGCGACGCAGCTGCTCCTGCACCTGGGACTCGCTCAGGCCAATCAGCTTAATGCCATTGATCTCGAGGATGCGATCCTCGCGACGCAAGCGCCCACGCTCGGCCCGGCTGCCGGGCTCCACGTGCTGCACGAGCAGTCCGCCGCCGTGCTCCTTGTCCGGCATGGCCGTCAGGCCCAGCGGACTGCCGTACTCGTTGATAATGAGCAGCATCTCGCCGTCCTTCTCGCGTATGGACTCGTAGGCCTGGCCCAGCGGCTCCTTGCGCTTGCTCTCGCGCGGCAGCGACTTGCTGGAGTAGGCGCTGTTCGGCAGCGACGTCGGCAGCGGCTGCGGCTGCTGCTGGAGCTTCTCGGCCGCCTCCATCCACTTGTAGCCGTTGCCATCGCCCAGGAACTGCATGGACAGACGCCCGGAGCGGGCGAACGGTTGATGAGCACCCGCTGCGCCGGCGTGTGGATGTTGTTGCTGCTGCTGCTGCAGCAGCTGCTCCTTCAGCTGCGCCGCTGTGTCGTCCTCCTCCTCCCACTGCGGCGACAGCTGTCCGCCGGCTTTGTCCAGCAATAGGCGTTCCGGCGAATCGCCGGCCGCATAGTGCGGCGCCGCCGCCGACCAACGCTTATTGCTGCCCTCCGCCTTGAGCGAGGCGAGCAGATTGGGATCGCTGCTGCGACGCACCATCAGGCCGACGCCGAGGCCAGCCAACGGGCCGGACGTTGTGCTGGTCACCTCGATGTGCGGCGTGGAGAGATCGCGCGTGGGCGCCTCTGTGTTTGTCGGATCACGAAAGATGTCCGGCGAGCCGGTGCCCACCGAGGAGCTGCCCGAGGCGCCATCGCCTCCGCCCTGCGGCACACCCGGATCGGGCCCCGAGTCCTCAAAGTGGGCCAATATCTGTTCCCGATCGTCGGCCACATCACGCACACAGTCGTCCGGGTCCAAAATGCCCGACTGTGTCTGCAGGTGGTGCACGGCCACCCAGGAGTCGGCTTCCTGCAAGCAGAAGAACAAATTGAACGAGATGTTAATGAAATGTTAAGTCAAGAACTATATGAATAAGTGGAACAAGTTCAGGATCTTTAATGCTATGAACTAGTTCCATAATTAGGTTCAATCTCAACTAGCTGTGCTAGCGAGTGCAGAAAATGTTTCAGGAACTATAATTATATTCAAATTTGAAAGAAAACAAAAAGAACTAGTTCCACATTTAGGTTCAATCTGAACTAGCCGGGCTAGAGACTGCTGAAAATGATTTAGAAACTATACATATATTATTTTCTTAAAGCCAAAAAATATTGAACTGGTTCCAAATTTTTGAACTAGTTCAAAAATCTTCTTTAGTTGCAGATTTGTATAATCGAATGTATAAAACAGATAAATACGTATGTGTATGCTATTCTCTTAGAACGCACATTAAAGATCTAGTTCCAAGGATTATTAATTAAACTAGTTCATATTTTTATATCAAGATAATACAAATATATAAGGTATATTATTATATTAACAGATTAAAGATATCCTAAAATTTAAATAGATATTTTTTTAACTAGTTCATTAGTTAGTTCGCAGCAAAATAAATGAAGGCAGCCTAGTTCCTCAAGCTGTTTTATCGCTAAATATTTCTATTAATTATCTATCTTATGTTTCTGTTCTTGGAAGCATTTGAACGATTTGCATAATGACTCCACTCTGCATACAAACAGTGCTCTTAACAATGCGAGCCGAAGACGAGCCTGGGATAGTGCAGCATGGAGAGCGCGCCTGCGCTTGCGCTTCCGGGCCACAGAAGACAATTGCCCAATTGGCCATGTGTTGAGTCATTGACGCAGTTCAGGTGCTGGCTCGGCGCTGTATAAGCCGCCTGGGAAACCATTTACAGAGAGACTGCGAAGAATAGAGGCGACCTCCAGCCTACCAAAAGCAAAGCGAAAATTGCAGCGGGCCAAGCTCGAAAAGCCGAATCAAGTTGGCGTCATTGTTGCTTGGCATTCCATTGAATACCTAAACACACACACACACACACACACACACACATACCAAATGCCAAATGCCGAAAAACTGGCCAACAACAGCAACAGGCAAACGGCAACTATGGCAACAACAACAACAGCAACAACAACAATTGCATCACGCCATTAAACCAGTCATGGAAGCAGCAGAGCGTGCGCTTCGCTCCCTGAACTGGAGAACTGGAACGTCAACTTGACGCAACAATTTGGAAGGTTGTTTTCTAGTTTTCGAAAAAGATAAAGATAAAAGGAATCATTCAACAATGTTGCCTTTGCTTTTGCTATCGGTGTTGCTATTGGTGTTGTGCTTCTTCGATTTATGGGTCAAAGAGCGTGAATTCTATCGATTTTCAAACAGCGAGAGTAAAAGGCAAAACAAATTGATTTTGTTATTGTTTGGATAGTTTGTTGTTGTTTGGCTTTGGCTTAGCAAGTGCACAGTGTGGCAAAAGCATTGAAAAACTGACTCAAATGCGCTGAGAAGTAAAGCTTTTGTCAGCAGATATATTAAAGTTGGCAAGAATATTTGGGGGAGTGATTGACCTTGAAATATGTAAAGTTCTATAATGCACTGGTTCATGAACAAAATTCGAATATAAAATATAAATAAACTTTTAAAAATATATATAACTAGTAAATAGTAAATATATAAATTAATAATCAAATAAAAATAAAAATAAAATAATAAATAAAAATAAAACTAAAATAATAAAAAAAAAAATAAAAATAAAATAATAAATAAATATAAAAATATTAAAGAAATATAAAAATATTAAATAAATATCAAAATATTAAAGAAAAATAAAAATTATAAATAAATATTATAATAATCAAATAGACGAATAATAGATAAATAGAAAAAATATTATATAAATGTAAAATTAGTAAATAAATATAAAAAAAAATAAATAAATGTGTAATATAATAAATAATAAAAAAATAAAAGAAAATAGTAAACAGACATAAAAATATTATTATTAAATTATATAGAAATTAAATAAATAACAACAATAAATAAGTAAATTGAAAAATACGAATAAATATTATTAAAAACAAATATAAAAAAAATAAAATAAATCGAAAAATAAAATAAAATAAATAGAAAAATAAAATCAAATAAATAGAAAAATAAAATAATTAGAAAAATAATAGGCAAATATAAATACATATAAATATACTAAATAAATTAAATAAGTTCTACATTTTTATACCTATTAATAGAGTCTTAAGTTTTTGCAACATTTAAGCAACATATTGATTAAGGAAATATTTTCATTACAAATAATTTGAAGTAAATATAGGTATAAATTTCTTGTGAAATATTTTTCTGTACAGTATTCCTCCTATTTTGCCCACTGTGCATTTGCTTGTTGCTTTTGCTTGTATCTTTTCTTGAGCCTCTTCATAGCTCGTTGATTGTTTCTTTATGGTCATTTGTCAATGGAAATGATGCGTCGATGGGCAAACAATGGCTATCGCGTATCATAAAATATTTGCATATGTGTGTGTCTGTCTGTGTGGGCGTTTCGTTAGGTGGGCGTGTCTGTCAACCTTATCGTGTGACATGCCCAAAGCAGTTAAGCCCCAAGTCTTCGATCACATATTAATTAGTCGGGGCAAGAGGAAAGTTACCTTGACGCAAGCGTAGCTGGGCGACGGCGGCCGCTTGGGCAGCGTCAGGGAGTAGGACTTGTGCAGGTTGCCATGGGGTATGCCCTCATGCTTGGCGGCCACCTTGTAGGTGTGGCGCCAGCCAAAGAGCCCGCTCAATTTGTTAGCCAGCGCTGGACACTTGGGCGGCACGTCGAACATTCCAATGCTGCTGCCAGTTGATCTCTGATCTTTGGTATTTTCTACAGTTGTCTGTTGTCGTAGCACACGTTTCGTTCGCTTGAATTATGTCTATTATGCTTCGTTGTTAGTTAAATTACACATTACAGTTAGCATTTTGAGCCAAAGTCACAAATTGCACTCGCAGCTCGTTCTTCACTTTGGCCCAGGCCATTTAGCTCGACGTTGCTGGGCGTTTCAGAGCTGTTTGGATACATGGATACCCCTTATTATTATATTATTATATATTTTATATTAATATCATATTTTTATTTAGAGTGTACATGTTTTTATTTGTATTATTTTACTTTTATTTATATAAATTTGTTTTTATTTTTATTACATTATTTTTTATTTATATTATATATTATTTATATTTTTATTACATTATTTTTTGTTTATATTATATATTATTTATATTTTAATTATATTATTTTTAGTAATATAATAATTTTTTTTATTTAAATTATATTCTTGTCATTTATGTTTAATCATTTTTGTTTATATTATTTTATTTTTATTTATATACTATTATTTTACGTTTAAGATTATACATTTTTAATTATATGAAGTTTTTATTATTTTTATTTACATTGTATTATTTGTAATTTGTTTCTTTTAATATTTATTTGTTTTTTTTTTTTATTAATAGTTTTTCATTTTATTCATATTAATAATACATTATTTTCTATTAATTATTAATGTTATTTTAATTTAATTTGCATAACAATATTTATATTTTTAATATATAAATTTATTTTTATTTTCATTATAAATTTTTTTAGATTTTTATTTCATAGTTATAGTTAGAAAATATTTCTTTTTTTTTTTTACTTTCATTATTTTTTCATTATGATTCATATTATTTGATTTGAAAAATTATATATCACTTTAGTCACTCCGCTTGTTGTTGGGTGCGAACACACGCGCTCGCTCTACCGTTCTTATCGATGATGCAATTACAAATGTGGCAACAGCAGCCGCCGCCGCTGCCTCTTATCACATGCAATCGGTCGGCTTATCAGACTGCAGTAGCTGTCGTTCGCCTCTCGCCTTTTTATCGGGCAGTCAGTCGAACACTGAAATTCTTCGCCAGTAAACAATGAAATCTGAGAAATCACACAACTCTGATGATAGCCGGAAAATTCCGATTTCTTCTTACTCCCTCACAACAAGTGTTTCGCCAGGCAATAAGTCTTAGGTTTCCAATAGGAACTGAAGTCGATTTGTTATAACAAAGTCATTTCTTATTTATCGAAAGAGGAGATTCGATGCCGATGCCAGGTGAAAAATGCCTTAAATCGGAACCAATCAATACGGCAGCTGCTACTGCAATTACAGGGTATCTTAACATGATCAAGTAACAGGATATGTTACGAGTGAGCTCAACACCATTTTGCTTTTCTCTCCGTCACTTTTTTGCTGCCTTTTGTTTGGCCTCTTTTCCCAGGCGCTGCAATGTTTTTTTCTATGAATGCATTTGTTGTCTCACATGCATTTTGCATTTAAATAAAAAATGCGAGAAAGATATTTCTATATACACATATATATAAACTTTATAAGAGCATGTCAAGATATATACGTATATATATAGAAATCAACTGACAATGGCAGCCGAGGCTGCGCAAACTAGTTGAGCTCGATTCGCACAGAAATTCACATTGATTATGCACTTGCTCAGAGGCACACCTGTAATAAAGGTGACGTTGACTGACGCACGGCAATAGCTACACCAGCTACTAAAACAACAACAACAACAATGGACACCCATTTGGTAGCACTGCAGACGCACTCAGGCATTAAGCTCACAGCTTCTGGTCGCTCGCTGGGCGCGGGGCGTAGCCCAAGCGATTTATTTGCCTACTAGAAATTTTCGACGTAAACAGCAAAGTAATGAAAAAGAAAAAGAGCAGAGCAGAGAAGAGAAGAGAAGAGAAAAACATTGCCAATTAAGGTAGCACACACATCCCTCTCGCCCTGTACACAAGCAACGGCAACTGTGTACACACATGCAAAAGGTTTATTCGGCGTAGAGCTAATAAAGCGCTAAGAAAGCAAACGGATCGGCGGGCACTTAAATACGCTAATAAACAACTGCAACAATTAGCGAAAATAATCGAGACGGAGCTAAACTAGTTTCAGATCGAACCTAAATGATTGCCGAAGCAATTTGTGCATCCAATGCGAATGGGAGTCGAGAATCTACAAGATCTTTGCTCCAGTAGCCATGCGTACATTACGCATACGCAGTGTGTTCGCCTAATTACGTTACGTCTCACTAATGGCATGCCTAACGTTACGTGCTGTAACGTCTGGCAGTTAACGTAATCTACAGCAGTTGACATATATAACGCATACTAAAGAACTTCACATACGTTACGTAATGCACATATTATCAGCTGTCACGTTACGTAGACTGTTTAGTTGGAAACGAAACTAAACTTGATTTATCTGCTAGCTTTAAAATGACTAGTTATTAAGCTTTAAGTTTTAGTTTTATTAAATATATAATAAAATATATAATAAATAAAATATGTAATAATTAAAATATATAATAAATAAAATATATAACAAATAAAATATATAACAAATCAAATATATATTTTAAAAAATTTATAAGAAATAAAAAGTTTAAGTTATATAATTTATATTTATTTATTTCTTTTATTTATAATCCATTTTTTTATTAATTTAATAAATTTATTAAAATTTCAAATAAATAAATAAATTTATTAAATGTATATAAAAAAATTAAAAATATAAATTAGATTATAATAAATTATTAGATTATAATAAATATAAAAAAAAATTATAAAAAAATAAAATAATAAAAAAAATAAAAATAAAAAATTATATTTATTTATTTATTATATATTTATTTATTTATTATATATTTATTTATTTATTATATATTTATTTTATTTACTTATTTATTTTTTTTATTTATTATATATATTTTTTAAATTAACGTATATATACGCAAGCAAAAGCAGAATAATTCCAATGCGACAGTCAACTTTCATCTATCAGCTGCTGCTTATGATAACATTTCCAACCCATTTACTTCTACACTCTTTAGTCTTAAGTTCATTGCGTATTCACTGAGTATTCAGTTGACTGTTTAATAACAACAAATGTAAGGCTTTCGCTGACCATTATATCCTTTTACAACAGCAAGCAAAACACACTGAAAATACTAATTGAAAAAAAGAAAGAGACAGAAAAGAGCTGCGACTACGCTCTATGCATAGAAACTGCACAATTACAACAACAACAACAACAACAACAACAGTGAACTGCAAATGTAAGGAATGGTTTATTATCATAATGAACTGACAATAGACTCAGGCTTGAGCCTCTCCCGCTTTGGGCGGAGCCCAAAAATTAATTAAAAACGGCCAGAAAAAAAACATCGTAAATTAGCATAAAACGCCATGAAAACTTTTGTGATACGAAAATGGTAAAAGAAAAAACGGAAAAAATGAAATAATAAATAAAAATATGTAGAGAAGTTGAGGAAAAACTGCAGGCGGCGCATGCAAGTGGCTCTGAGAGTGGAGGGAGCCACGCCCACACCCTTCTGAGCGGAGCGCGCGGCCGATTCGATTCATCTGGTGGTCCGTTCCGACGGTCTATCCATAATAATTTGCAATCAGACTTAACAACCCACGACGACGACGGCGACGGCGACGTCCGAGCTGTTTAAGAAGAAGAAATCTACAACAACAGCGTCTGCGGCCAAGAAATATGCAAGCCAGCAAAAAGAAAGGCCAAATTACATGTTGTCATTATGCAAAAGGGGGGCAGGAGAGACGGAGAGACGGAGAGGCAGAGGCAGAGGCAGAGAGGTGTATATATAAACATAATGAAGTGTAGCAAAAGGTATGCAGCGAGCGCATTTCGCTGTTTGTTGATTCAAATAACGCTATAGTTAGCTACAATCATGGGTGCAAATCGAGCGGCGAGTGTGACTGTGAGTGTTTCGACCAGACGAGGTGCACTCATATAGTACAAGCCATCATTACCTAAGAGATATATATAGCCACAAAGCTGCCCCATAAAAGTTCATTCTCAAGTTCTTCAGCTGCCTCAGCTCCATCAATCATTATCATTAGCCACAATATACTGATCATAACGTAAAAAAGACATTAAAGCGCCTTGAGCTTAAAAGCTTCCTAATGATGCTGCATGCTAGAGTTTAGCCATTTCCAATGTTATCTCAGCAGTTAAGTAACATGTAAAGCGAGCTATAAAGTACGGCTACCAAGAATCCAATTAGTTTCTAATAAGAACCGCGCCCAAAGAAAATTATCTATGACTAGGAAATATTTCTCAATTAAATATATATTATCAATAGGGAAAAGAGACTTTAGAGTTTAAGTTTTTAGACTTTCTCATAGAGTTTTTATATCTGTCCAAAATGATGTGCCCTAAGGTCTATAGTTGCAGAACAGCCCTCGTTAGCCTCGGCTCTATGCACATTCTTTCAACCTTTCTTAGTTCCGACAAATAAACATGAAGTTCATACTAGTTTTCTTTCATAACATATTCAAATGCTTAAAATTTCGTTCAGATTTGCTTCAATTTACTTTTATTGCAAGTCTGAAGCAACCCTCGCTTAGGCCATATGAGCATGTGAGCGGCCAAGTGAAAGGAACAGCTGCGGGCCACTTTGAGCACGGCTCGGCCCAGCTCCACGCCTAAACACAGCGAACACAGTGTGACCAAACTCTCGCAGATAGATTTGCATGCGATTAACGCGCTAGAAAAAATATTTACTCAAATTGTTAGCGTTCTGCTGGCGCTGTATGTAACAGGTCAGGTAAACCGAAAGCTATAAGGAGTGCTAAACAAGATCAGCAGCTGAGTAGGGCTAATATAGACTTTATCGATAACTTTTCTCCCTTTCGATAACAATCTAAAGAGTACAGGGTGACTGTCATCAGCGAAGCTCTGGCCAAACAATGCAAGACAATTTGTTGCCCCAGTGGCTCAGGCCAAAGGCTGTAAACTATTTTTCAACTATTGTATTTTTCTTCTTATTCTTTTTATAACTTAATCAATGCCGCTCGCTTATCGCAAAGCCACGCCACAATGAGCGGCAATAAAATAAAAATCAATGGCAAGTGAATTTACCATTTATCAAGGTGATTAATGTCAACGCTTTCCCAATATGAGTTATAGCAGACGCAGCGGCTCGCCGGGCGAAGAGATGCGTATGAATAGATATAAAGGTGATTAAGCTAGTGTAGGAACAGTTAGACTCTAAATACCTTTGGCATATGCATGATAGAGAGTGAGAGAGAGAGAGAGAGAGAGAGAGAGAGAGAGAGAGAGCTACGATAAATTCCTTTACTTGGCAACCAATCAACATTTAATTGGAATACATTAGATAAGATTTACGTATCTCTTGAAAAAGAAATTGGTTTCGGCAGTAGGAACTTTCTGATTCACAGTGAATAAGGCCATCTACAATGTTTGTCATTCTGATTCCCATATTTGCAGAACAAGTTTCGCTAACTATTAAAAGATCGTAGCTATCGATAGGCGAGAGATGTTGCTTAATAATCCAAATTACAATTCTTCTATATATATTCGTCGATATCAATAGGAGCTAGAGTTACCAGTTCAACCCTGATCAAACAACGCATAAGATCATTTCGTTTACTTTCCGCGTAGACTCGCCTTATGTAAACCTGATGAGCTGCATAACACGCAAATAACTGATAATTGTTCAAAGTCATTTGAACTCTACGAGTTTCTCAGCTGCTTTCTCGCCCAACACGTACTGCTCCGGCATTATCATGACTGTGGAGTGGTGGTTGAGTGGGTGGGTGGGTGGTTGGTTGGCTGGTATTCCCGACGTGGCTTAGTCAGCGGGACTAGCCATAAGCATTTATCGCAAACGGCATTTGTTATGGGTAAACCTTCAGCTATTTCATACGAAACAATGACGCGCGCGTCGAGGTCGCCCATAAAGAGGGTAAACTAAGCCAAGAAAACGAACTATAAAACATTTCACAAGCGGTGAAAATCTAACAAATGACAAATAGCAAGCAAATAGAAAGAAAGACTCAAGATATATATATGAATATATATATATATATATATAAACGTATAAATATCACAGCAACAAGAAAGTTTAGACATAATTGCGATCAGAGGGCAAGAAAAGTTGTTCCCATCGGGCAAGAAGTAAAGCTAAGACTTAGAGAGCTCAAGCATTATAGTAGATTCGTGTTTTCTGTCGTGACACGAAATTAGAGAATCTCCAGAGTTATACAAAGTATTTGTTGTTCTCTTAGCTAGCTCTAACGCATCTCCCGCTATCAAGCAAGTTCCCTAGCTTAATGCTAACTTAGCGGCTCATCAGCTTTTGCTCTGGTTTCTTCCATTTGCTTTCATATGAAAGTGCACTTAATTGCCATTTGGACTGGATGATGATGAGCAATGGGCACCTGCTCTACCTGTCCGCTGAGCAGCTGAAGCGGGTCCGACTAGACCACAGCAAATGTCTCCAGCTACACAGGTGGCATATGGGAACAGCGAACGACAGTTGACACGATACCAAGAACATCAAGCGGACCCAAGCGAAGATGAAGCTGTTAGCCGAACGCTGATGACTAAACAAGTTTCGCTGACACACGTAAATATCATAAATCGATCAATGAAGTTAACACACGGACGACGGCGTTTGCCTGCCGGCTGCCGGCTGCCGGCTGCCGTCTTCCATGCTGTATTGATCGATTCGAGCAACTGAATGAGATACTTAATGCTCAAGAAATGTTTCAATGAAGCTTTCTCTAATTCGCTGAAACGACGGCTTTTGCTTTTGCTTCTGCTTCAGCTTCTCCTTTTTCGTTTTTCTTGAGCCTCAGAAGTTGCAGTGGAGAAAATGCTCAGCTACGAATCAACTAAGCATACAATCCATAATTAATACCATCATTTATGCCGCGCTCTGTCGCGCTCTCTTTTCTTATCGAGCGTTTTACAGCGCTAAGACTTCTTCTTTTGCTACCTGCTTATCTATGTAAAATATTTGCATTGATTATGGCTTTAGCTTTTAAGAGAGTTAAGCTCGGCTTTTTACTTAAATTTATTGCACTTTTATCAACATATCGATTAATGCCTATCGATAGAAATGACACAAATACTACAACTTTGTGCTTTGAGGTAAAGAGATTTTTTTATATTTCTAAGCATTTCTAAAATATTTCTGAAGGTAGACAAAATATATATAAATATATCTTATTATTTCTAAAATATTTGTGAATTTATAAAAAATATTTATAAAATATTTATAAATATTTAAAAAATATTTATAAATATTTACAAAATATTTAAAAATGTTTCTTATTATTTCTAAAATATTTAAAAATAATTCTAAAATATTTCTGAATTTATAAAAAAAATTATAAATATTTATAAAATATTTACAAATATTTCTTATTATTGCTAAAATATTTTAAAATTATTCTAAAATAATTGTAAAATATTTCTAAAGGCTTTTTAAATATTTCTTAATTGACTTCTTCCATTTCTAGCTCTCTCGCATCGTCTCTCTCTCTCTCTCTCTCTCTTTCTCTCTCTCTAATTGTATACTATATACGATCAATATATGATCGATATAAAGACTTAATACATTTCTCTATATATCTCTCGCATTCTTGCTACTTAGCTGCATCTACAATTCAATTTATGGCGCTGTTCTTTCAGTCTTATGATTATTATTATCGCTGTATATCTAATATGCATAGAGATACACATAATTTCTTATCAAAACTTTAGATACACACCCCGAGCATAAATCGCTGCTATTTTTTATCTATCGATCACGAGCAATAAACACTTTTTCGTGCAATCACAGCCTTTAGCTGCTGTTATTATATCACTTCCAATAATATTTATGAAACGCTCACAAATATTTGCATTGCTTTAACGTTACTTCAAATCAGAAATCAAAAACAAGCCAAACACCATCCGCGTGTGAATAGAAACTAAATGGGATTTGATAGAATCAAATGAGCTGCGCCTCACAGCACATAAAACAAATTGTCATGGTTTAGTCATGACAAGCGAAATATATATATAACTGTATAACTGTACATATATATATATATATTTCTAAGTTGATTACGCATTGGTGCAACTTTTGAAAACTTTTGACAGCAACAAATAAATAACTTTCTTTGGCATGTCGTCATTTAAATGGCGTCTCATAAAGTGCACTTAGTGTGTTACAGCAACAGTTACAGCCAACAACAACAGCAAACAGTCAAAACTTATAAAGAAGAAAATTGTAAAAAAAGAAAAACTACAAAAGCCGCTTACAAACTTAACTCGTAATTGCGATTGCCGAAAAAGCTGGCAGCAGAGCGGCTCCATAGGTGTCTCTCCCTCTCTCTCACTCTGTGTGTGTTTGGAGAATGTGTAAAGGTAGGCGGCAGACTTTTCATATATTAAACATATATAGACATACATATATGTGTAACCGGTTGGCTACCTGGTGGCTCCCGAAAAGTTGATTGAACCTCGGCGCCGCTGATTGAGTAACACACATTTAATTGATTTAAATGCGCGGCTTTTGCTTAATTGCACATAAACAGCTAAAAAGCGGCAGCCAATTATAATTACAGATGCTGTGCCCACACACACACACACACACAACTCTAGAAAGTGAAATGGACAGTAAAGAGAGTTACAACAAGAAGAAGAAGAAGAAGAAGAAGAAGACATATGTGCGCCCTTTGCAGGCAGCTAAGCAGTCGTCGCATGCATGTGCACTCTCGCATGCGTAAGCTGCATGCGGGCAGCATATGCAACACTTGAGATACCCTGTAACAGCTGTTCAGTTTGTCAGTAACCGAATATATACACATTCAATCATTTCTAGCGCACGAAATGCATATATAAACATAAATATCTCATTTTTGTTTGGTAATCTATGTATTTATGCTTGCTCTAATAGCAATTATTGGTATATATTGATGTCTGTTTAGGGATCTATGATATAACTCAAGCTGTAAATCGATTAGGCTCTGTATATAAACTAATATATACAATTGTATATGTATATATATATAAGTATACATGTTTTCTATAATAACAATTCCTGGTATATACTGATATCTGTTGAATCGATATATATATCTCTCTAAATATAAGCTAATATGAACACATATGTACATACAACTCTGTTAATGGAAAAGTAATGCATATATAATGAAAAATAATGTATATATATTGCATATGCATATATATATACCATATAAACATATACTATAATACAGATAAAGTCCAAATAGATTCACATTATAGATAGGGCTTACATGTAACATTTAACAACGCTATCTATAAACTATTTGTAACCAATCTACAATTAGCTATATCTCTATCTATCTTACTCTCTATCTCTCACTCTATCTCTCTCTTTATCTCTCTCTCTGTCTCTCTCTTTATCTCTCACTCTATCTCTCAATTCCTCTCTCACTCTCTATTCTCTCCTTTATTCCCTACGCTCTAGCTCTACTTCATTACGTTCATCTCGCTATCCATTTCCATTTCCAAATCCATTTCCAAGTCTCTCATTTCAACACTCACACAAGCTACCCTTCTCTTATCGCCGCACATTTACAGGGTATACGGAAGCCACAACGGGTCAATCGAGTTCACTGTCACTTTCACTCACTCACTCACTCACTCAGCTGCTGCGGCTCCTACCGGTCGCCGCCTTTGGCTTCTCCTTTCGCGTGATTAGCGCCATCTGGTGACAATATTTGTGGCACAACTTTAATCGATCGCCGGCGGGCCAACAGCTGAGTACAGTTAATCAGAGCAACGTAAGACGGAGGACGGAGGGGGGCAGCGGCAACAGCGAACAGCGAGAGATGACGTGATTTGAACGCTTCAGCATTTAACTGTGCATTTCGAGTGTTTTGACTGTGTTTTTTTTTTTTCTTTTTGTTTTGCTTTTAATGCGGTCTTTTTGCGCCGCTGTTTGTTTTGGCCAATGTGCGAGCCATCGGCTTTGCTAACTGGTTTCGTTTCATTTGCGTGAATCGTTGCTCTTTTGCGGCCAGCCAGAATTTACCTCTGTTTTTCTTTTGTTAGCTTAAGGGTTTGAGTAATAAGTCGATTACCGCAGTCAGAGACCAGTAGCCAGAGTCGAGCTCAATAGGCTCTAATTGGAGGTGAATGCTCTGGGGCGTAGCTGCAGTGATTCAAAGTATTCGAGTATTCATTGTGAGATTCATGAATGAGATCAGTTTTCAGTTTAGGACAAGCAATTGAATCAAATATGCTTCTATGACACTCAAATAGTTATTCACTTGATATATTCATTCTCATTCAAAGTATTCATTATTCTTAAACATATTTTGTATATTCATACACATTCAAGTATAAATGAGCATGCTGAAAATCGATATTTAACTTTCTTTTTGGCAAAAGCCAAAATGTATTCATGAATGCCAGTGTTTTATTCATGAATACACTCATTGTATTCACAAACTTTAATATAATATAGAGAATTTATATGTTCAATACTCAAAGCTGCAATGCTAGTTTGAGATTCATAAGCCTATTCAAAACATTCATGAATAAACTTTAAATATTCATGAATGCACTCACAATAGAGCTACCAAATATTACAATAATTCAATTATAACTGAAATAGCAGTGATTATTCGTGAATAAATGTTAAGTACTCATGAATACTGTGAATAATGTAAAGCGAGTCTATTAGCAAACTATTTGTTGTTGCTTGATTGCAGAAGCACAATGTGTACTCCTGAATAGACTCATTTGATTCACAAAAACATACATATTATTCATGAATGTTTGCCTTATCCCGACTCTATACAAATTTCTTTGCAGATTTGATTAGATTCCATCGAGATTCAATTGTTTCTGCATTCATTGAAGTGCTAGTTCATTCAATGTACTCATGAGTGTACTCAAAGCATTCGTACGCTTGCATAATGTCATACTCCGACCAAATATATATAAAAACAAATATAAGCTCATAGTCTGATTCACCTCTGGTCATCAATTAGGCTTTAAGCACACTCACTTAAGTTGCTCCACATTACACACCTTAATATTCATACAATTTTTTATTTTTCATTAATTCTTTTAGTATATATATGTATGTGGGTGTATTTATATACTCTGTTCAGGCAGCAACTTGAGGAATATCTCGGCGCAAATATTTTATCAACATATTTAGTCAGCGTTTGAAATTTTATCTACGAAGGACCCAAACGGAATTGATTAGATTAAGTAAACAACGTCAAAGTAACGAAAAATAAATAATAAATACCCTGCAAATACCGCAAGCAACGAAAGCGAGGTAGCTGCGCTAAATATAAAAGATGAAATATGAAATAAGATGAAATTTATTATTGAATGCATTAATTAAGCAAGTAATTAATGGTGTTTTATATGAGCTTTTTACAGGGTATTTAGGAATATATATTGTATGAATATACAGAAATATTTAAATATATAGAAATTTATAAAAATATATACTATATGAATATATAGAAATATTAAAAAATATATACTATATAAAAATATAGAAATATTTAGAAATTTAAATATAAAAAAAAAAAATAAAAATTATGTAAAAATTTTAATATAAAAATAAATAAAATAATATTTAAAAATTTAAATATATCTAAAATATATAAATATATAGAAACATTTTAAAATATATAGATATTTATAAATATATATTCTATAAAGATAAAGAAATATTTAAGAATATATACTCTATAAGCATATTAAAATATTAGAAAATATAAATATATATGTATATAAAATATATTTATATAAAAATATAGAATTATTTTAAAAATTATATTTTTTATATATGTATATTAATAAAAAATATAATTTTTTTAAATATTTCTATATTTTTATATAAATATATTTTATATATATATTTATATTTTCTAAATATAAAAGAAATACTTTAAAATATATGTATATTGTATATACTTTACAGAAATATATAAAAATCTAGTCTGATTATATAGCAGACAACTCATGAGTAAAGTTAGGGTATTCAAGCTTCGTCATTTGTTTTTGATTTTCTTTGGAAATATGATGTTTTTTACAGGGTATTTAAGCGCTTAGCCATGGCTGGTTTAGAATCTTAACTCGTTTGACTTATGATTTGAGCTTTTGGTATGTGGCAAGCTGCACCACAGTGGGTCAAGCCTTCAAGGCCAGCAGCAGCAACAGCAACAGCAACAGCAACAACTGCAGCTAGAACAAGAACTACAACAGATTAATGTTGATGTTGTTGTTGTTTGCCTGTTGCATTCCTGACTAGTGAAAGTCGGCCTGGCTAAGAGAACTCAAGGCTGCTGTTGGCTACCTGCGTGCCTGCCTGCCAGCTGCGTAATCCAAGACCCAAATAGATTTATTAGCTGTCGCAGTTAATTGAAAAATGCACCAACTGCATTAGTGTGTGTGTGTGTGTGTAAAAAATATATATAAAAAAATCCTCAGGAACTGTGCTGCTTAGGCAGGCACGAAAAGAAGCCATCAAAAAGGTAAGCGAAACAACAACAACAAAAACGAAAATAATGATCAAATAATGCCTGGGAAACTGACAGCACTTGAAATTCTTCCTTACGAGCTGCCCACGCCCTCTCTCCCTCTCCCTCTCTCTCGCTCTCCTGCTGCATTCTGAAACGCGCGTCATGGGAAGCTAAGCAGAAGAAGACAACGAAGCAGAAGCAGAAGCAGAAGCAAAACAAGTCGCATGATAATAAGAATAGCTAAAAGGAAGTGGCCGACACGCCCCTTCGACAATGGCATTATCTAAAACCCAAGATCTGGCCAGGCACAGACGCAGATAACGCAGTTCAGATAAAAAGAAAGCAGCGAGAATTTATACTTAATTCTCTTTTATTTCTTGCTTTTTTTTTTTAGATACACTCACTAAAATTGCCTTGGCAAACACTTGTTAACAACCAAAAAAAAAAAAAAAAACAACAACAACAATTACGCGCACTTGTTGTGTTAAATAAAAACTAAATCAACAAAAAATGAGAGAGAAAAAAAAAACAAATAAAAACTGCGTAACCGCAAAATTCGCAGCAACAACAAGCAGAGCGAACAGCCACAACGGTACGTACGAAACTTCAAATCAACGACGACAACGACGACGACAGTGACGTAGCGGCCGAACGACGTAACGAGCGAACGAGCGTACAAGCAGCGTCGTGCGCTGCGCTCGCGTTTCGTTTTAAAACTGAAGTCGCAGCGCACAAAAGCCAAGCACTGATCGTGCAGCACAACAACAGGTGAACAAAAGAGAGAGAGAGAGAGAGAGAGGGAGAGCAAGAGCGAGAACGAGTGTGTCAAATGTGAAGAGAGAGAGAGAGAGAGCGTGCCGGCGTGTGAGAGCGCGCATACAGCAAGTGCAAGCAGCGCAGCTTTGTGCACATGCAATGCATGTCAAACTAGGCGTGCAGACGCGCTTGCTACGCCAGTGGCTGTCAAACGGCAGGCAGACAGTTCTGAGTGGAGCACTGAATGGACTAGCCGTTGTGCTGGCCAGGCCCAAAGCTTAGGGCCCAGCAGCAGTTTGTCAAGCGTAACGTAAATAGGCAGGCAAACAAAAAGCAAACAAACAACGAGGAAGAAGCAATAGAACAAAGCGACAACAGCAGCCTGTTCCGGAGCAGGTCGACAGCTGAATGCTCTAACTGCAAGTTTTTTTATTCGGTTTAAATATGAGACTTGATTCCATTTTAAATTTACTTTAAATCCAAATTAAGATTTTATTTAGTTCACATCAGACATAAAACGTAATACATAAAACGTAAAACGTAGTAAATAAAATAGACTACGTATGACGTAATATGTTTTAAATAAGAGGGACAACAAAAGACGTAAAACGAACTCCATAAAATTCGCAAAGACGTAACTTGTATTAAATAAAAGGAGCAACGTAAGACGTAAAACGTAGTCAATAAAATTGGCTACGTAAAAGGTAAAACGTTATACATTAAACTGACAACGTAAGATATATCAAACACAACAAATATAATGCTTTAAACGTAATAAAAATAATATAATTAAGTTTTACGTAAGTCTTTCATTTAATTTGCAACGTAAGGCGTGTAACGTAATACATTAAAATTGCAACGTAAGATGTAAAGCGTAATAAATCAAATATATTGCATAAGAAATAAACCTAAATAAATACGTTACGTCACGTTACGTTGCCAAAGCTAATGGACTCGCTGGCTTAACGTAACTAGAGAAGTAGAAGAAGAAGAAGAAGCAGAATGCAAATCTGCTGAGGCAAAGGATGATGACAGCTGACAGGGAGAGGCAGAGGGAGAGGGAGGGGCAGATAGAGGCATGCATAATATAGACAATTGCCTAGGGCGGCCGATGGGGGGCGTTGCAGGGAAATAATTGCCAAGAACGTTGCATGGCGATGGCAATCGTTTCCTTTGCCATTTCCCCTTTGGGCAGCTGGCATCAAAATGAATTGGCCAGCGCAAGTGCAGCACGACTGTTGCTCTTGTTGTTGTTAGTGGTTGTTGCTGTTGTTGTTAGTTGTGAAATGAATTCTAGCCTGTAAACGTAATGAAATTAAACGAACTGGAAAGCTTCCTTTTTCCATGAAAAGCCTCCGCATCGTTGGCATAATTAATGAGAGAAAACCAAAACCGCTAAAAGCAACAACAACAACAACAGCAGCAGCAATAAATGTATTCAAACAAACATGCATATACACACACACCTGTGTTTATATAAATATATTCAATTTGTTTTGAAGAGCATAAATAATGGAAAAATAGTTAATATCTATCTCTCTCCCTCTCTCTCTCTCTCCCTCTATAAATATAATTAGCATTGAAACGGAAAAACAATAAACATCAAAAGGAACTTTCAAATCAGTTTATTAATTTAATTTTGCCAGCAACATTTTCCAATTGGACTTTTGCAGTGACTGCGCAACTGTCGCCGCAGCTGATCTTGCGCACAGCCTTAAGCAGCGCGCTCACAGCTCAAAGCAAAACCAACACAAAAAGGCAAAGAACCGTTAATTTGATTGAACACAACTTACACATACGCAAAAGACTTCCGTTCGCATGTGTCACTCCAAGCGAAAGAGAGTGGCAGAGAGAGAGAGTAAGCATATAGCGCCAGCTAGCCACCCACCCCAGCACACAACTAATGAGCGGCAAACAAAAGGCAGCAAAGTGCGAGCAGCACAGCAACAGCTGCTTCGCAAATTCTCAATCAGAGCTTCGAAAATGTTTATGATAAATGACGTTGCACCAGCAGTGCTGCCAAGTTAGCTATTTTCTCACTGAATGTGTCAAGAACTGCGATGGAAACTATAGCTATATTAATATATTAAAAATATAAAATACATTTTAAATATATTTTGAAAATATTTTAAAGTACTTTTAATATATGTACATATTTTTATTTTTATGTATATATTTTTAAGTTATTTGAAAAATATAATATGTGAAAAATATATATGAAAAATATATATCAAAATACTTTTAAAATATATATTTTGAAAATATTTTTTAAATATATGCATGTATGACAAATATTTAAAAAATGTATATATTAAGCATATTTAAAAAATATATATTACAAATATTTTAACTACATGCATATATTAACAATATTTTAAGAATATTTTACAAATATATGTAATATAATAAAATCTAAAACAAAGTTATATAATCAAAATCTGAATTTATAAAATCTAAATTGTTTATTTTATTTTTTATATATCACAAAATCTGCTTATGTCAGGTCATACATAAAATGCCCTAAAAATTGCATTCTGGCTACTTCTGGCTTTTTTTTCACTAATTGATCTGGCTGCAGAATTGGCAGCACTCTCCAGCACATGCACGAACCTTGCGCTCTCCCCCTGTCTCTCTCTCTCACGCTCTTTTGTTTGCACTCCCATCCAAGCGCTCAGCTGTTTTTTTTTTTTTTTTGCGAGTTTTTGCTGTTCGTAGTTTTTTCTTAGAGCTGGTCTCGTTTTGGAGTCGCGTGTTTGCGCTGGGTAAGCGGTTTGACTGGTCCATTTGGCGGCTTGCGAATTGCTGTTGGTTTAGGCCACCTCTCTCTCTCTCACACACCGTATGTTGGCCTAAACTAAAACAAAAGGCGGGCAAGTTCATTAACCATTTCACCCAATTTCTGTGGATGCTTTTTGTTTTGATTTCGATGCCGTTAAACACAATCGAACATAAACAAACACAGCGACGACAAAAGCTCAAAAGCTCCGCTTGTCAGTGCAACAAAGGCACGTGAACGACGCGCTTCGCTGCGCTTTGACATCCGGCTTCAAGGTCGCCACAAAACTCTCCAAGATCTGCAGCAAGCATAAGTTACAGTTTGAGTACAACTTTGATTTAGTTAGTTGCCAGCGCCTGCCGTCAGATGTCGCCACAAGCTGCTCAGAGGCCAATTGAATGTTTGTGCGTGTGAATAATGGACTCGCTCTCATTACGGCATTCGCTTTGGCGTGTGAATGGAACAACAACAACAACAATCAGAAACAACCAGCACCAACCTACAACAACAACAACAACAACACTCGACGACCCACTCGAAAGCGTGCACAAACAATAACAAATTGCGGTGAACAGCATTAATGCATTTGGCTTTTCCAACTACTATATCATTTTAATCAAATCACGCCCTCTGGCCAAAAAGCAGCTAAATTCATATATACTATATATACTATATAAAGATAACGGTCTAATCAGCCAACTCTAATCACACAGATTTGCTGTGCAAACTGAATAATAAAATGTGTATAAAAAAATGCCCATGTCACGACCTTGCTATCAGTTAGAGCAAACTATATGATTATGGTAGATATGCATACATAGATATATGTATGTACATATGTATATAGATATATGTTAATATATACATATGTATGTATAGATGTGCAGCAGCATTTTGCAGAGATGTACAGAACATTTTTGGCTTGAACTGAAGAGAAATGAATTGATCAGATAGGAAATTATATAGAAATAAGAATAGTAAAATAATAATAATAATATAATAATAAAATAATAATAATATAATAATAAAATAATAATAAATTTATAATAATAATAATAAAATTATAATAATTATAATAAATTAATAATAATAATAATAATATAATATTAAAAACTAATACTAAAATAAAAATATTAATATAATACTATAAAATAATAATAAGCTAAAATAATATAATAATAAAAATAATACTAATAGTAAAACAATATTAATAATAATAATAATAATATTATTATTATAATATACTTATTTTTATTAAAATAGTAATAAAATAATATTTATATACATAATAATAACTGATTATTATGAAAATTATATAATAATAATAAACCCACTATTATTATATATTTTTAGCTACAAACCTAAAACTCAAGCTAAGCTCCTACATCTAGCAGAAAAACGCCAAGTTTAAGATACAAATACGGGCGCCATCTAGCGTTGGCTAGCTCAACTATTAGACACTCAGCAGCTTGCAGTGAGTGTGAGTGTGTCTTGGCTAAGCCAGTATGTTTGGCTAGCGCGTGTCTTGGCTAAGTTTGTGGTTGCTGCTTTTGCTAAAAGCTGAGGCTGATGCAAAAGCTTTGTAGAGTAGTTATTGTTGCATTTGCCGTTACCGTTGCAGTTGCTGCTGCTGTTGTCGTTTGTTGTTGTTAACGTTTTTTGTGTGTCTCTTGGCCCATTTACCCAAATATTTGGTGACGCAGCGCACTTGCAACACGCAACGATACGATGGCTGGCAACAGCGATAAGATACGCAGGGCAAATCAAATAAAGAGATGAGAAGGAAATTGACAACAGCAAATGTTGCAACATATTGAAGAGTGTATCGATAAGCAGCAACACACACACCTATACACACACACACTCACTGCCACTAGCTGTTGTGTGGCATCAACTCACGACTCAGTGAATTTGTGGCATGCGTCAGCTCAGCTTTGCCTCGTTATTTCATCTGTCAAAACGTCGCTGGCCATTCAACTGGGTCATCGACGCCTTAGAGCACATTTATTGCTCATTATTTATTGGCCATCCTCTTATCAGCGATTTCTAATTTCCAATATACGTACATATATTTTTGGTATTTTTTGGTTTTCCACTCGACTGCTTATCAGTCGTCGCTTACCTGGAAGAAGCAGAGAAAATTGATGTCAGCTTTGTGTGTTTAGTCAGTGTTTCGAAACTTTTGCGATAATTTACGAGTGTTGTTGGGGTAGGCAGGCTGGACGGAAGGATGGATGAATGTACCATGATATGACGAACTTATGTCTATTTGGACTGGGACAGAGGAAGGGAGAGGGAGAGGGAGGAGTGATACGATAATTAATTGACATTTTGGGCAGTCGAGTGGAGAGTCGAGAGCGGAGCTTCAAGAGTTTAGATACGATATACAAGAGATAATGCGAGAGTCTATAGTCAAGAGTGGAGAATGAAGAGTCGCATGTGGAGACTGTGCAGTAGAGTTTAGAAAGTCGCTAATGGAGAGTCGGCAGTGAAGAGTCGAATGTGGAGACTCACTAAGTTGAGATATAATAGTTCATATTCAAGAGTAGAGATTTGAGAGGGGAGAGTGCAGCTTCAAGAGTTCAGATTCAAGAGTTTAGATACGATATTCAAGAGTGGAGATCCGAGAGTCTATAGTGGAGAGTCGAGAGTGGAGAATGAAGAGTCGGAAGTGGAGACTGTGGTGTCGAGTTCGGAAAGTCGGAAGTGAAGAGTCGAATGTGGAGACTCACTATGCTGAAATTTAATAGCTCAAGAGCTGAGGTTCGATGTTAGATATTGGAGAGTAGTAGAGGGGGGGAGAGTGGAGAGTCGGAAGTGGATATTCGAGATTCAAGAGTTGAAGATTACTGAGTAGAGATTCGAGAATAGAGATTGGAGTAGAGATTCGAGTGTGGAGATTACCATAATCAAGAGTGGAGAGTGGCGAGTGCAGATTTGAGATTCTGGAGTTGAGATTCGACAATCGAAATTGAAAGTTTTGCAGCTCACTTAATTATATGATTGTTGGCGTTTTCCAGAGTTTTCTTATATTATAATCTCCCCATAGATTCTCTCCTATCTAAATTAGATCTAAAGAAAATCGCATGTTTTGAGTATATTGAAAAACTTATCAATTAAATTTGAGTCCAAAATCAATTTTTAAAATGATTAAAATTGACATTAATTTTTATTTTGAATTGTATTATATTATATCATATATATTTAAGTTCATCGTTACAAAAAACGAGAATATATCTAGAATTATTCTCTATATAAGTTGAAACTAGAGATACCTAGGAGTACTGCTAAGAAACCCATATAATCTATACTTTTGTGTAAATAAAATTTCAGATCTTTAGCTCTTATAGTTCTTTGACGGACTCAACTTTTCATGCCAATCAGAAATATGTGTATATATACATAAGCACCTTGAATCACATAACCTCTAAAACTGAGGCAATCAGAACTCAGCTCTGGCCATTGTCAAGCTGTAAAGTTCAAGCAAAAGTTAATTTCCGCTAACCTCCAGTGGCCTCAAAAGGCTTTGAGTCAGAGTGACTCAAAGATGACTTTGCCTCTAGCCATATATGGCTAATGCTACAGGCTGAAAATTCTGAGCAAATTAAAAGGAAAACAAATGCATTTAAGGCAAGGGTTAAAGCTAATGGAAATGTTTGCTTCGCACTCATTATTCCAAGCAGGCCAAACAATGGACACTGATTTATAAAGGTATATATATATATATATGTATGTATGTATGTATATATAGGTATGTATATCTACACATGGTATTTCATGCCCGATCCCAGCTAACTGCAATGCTTATCACGTTTGTCTCGCTGCATTCGCAGCCTGTCAAATCAATGCAGCTCAGCTGCGACTCATTCGTCGGGGGCTAGGCTCGGGCCCCACCTCCGGCAAATGGAATGAATTCAATACTCCAATTTTGCGCCCCCAAGCAGCCAGCACGACAAAGGCAGCGGCGATAACGTCACGAGCCGTCGACTAGGCCGCTTGTAATTGATCGTGTCTTTGACATTAGAAAACATTTTTCGTTGTCCGTCGAACTGTCTCCCTGTCAGTCTATCTGTCTTGCTCTCTCTCTCTCTCTCTCTCTCTCTCTCTCTCTCTCTGTCTCTCTGTCTGTCTGTTTGGCTGCAATGAAAATGTAACGCGAAACACGCCAAGAGACGCCGCCAACTGGTGCACGATGGCTAATAAAGCGCTTGGAAGGCGAACGCACGCAGCGACAACAAATCCACTTAGGCGTGCAGCAGGCAGGAGGAAGCCAAACAAGGCACTCAAGAGCATCGAGTGAAATGAGACGTGGCCAATGGCAGCCACAGCCACAGCCAGAGCCACAGCCAGAGCAACGGCAACAGGCAGCAACCACCAGTTGGTGGCAATGGCAAGTGTGCCCTGGCTGACTAATCGGCTAATAACACCAACTAAGCAACTGCCATTGACTTTTCCTTGACTAACTTTAGCAAGTTCATGATATCATACTAAATGGAGTATGCGAGTAACAATAGCAGAAGGTATATATCAAATTTGAGTGGGTTAGCTTGATTGCTGATGTCTCTCCTTATAAATGATGAATATGCTACCCATAACGAACGTATATACCAAATTTAAGGACTTTAGCATTGATAGTTCTTGAGTTCACATGGTTATTTATGGTCATCATTATATCATAATATCATGATATTACAATATATGAACTATGCGTATGCCTAGACTAAATTTGAAAAGTCTAGCATCTGTAGTTCCTGAGTTCGGCTAGTTATTTGGCGTTAGTTGGGCAACTAATGTTAATAATCATAATATGACATTATGTGAGTCATGGGCTTCTTTATTAGAAAGTTCATGCCAAATTTTAGCAGTCTAGCTTTTATAGTGCCCGAGTTCGATTGGGTGAGTTAGTTAGTTCGACTGCTTATCATATAAATATGCTTATATAGGCAGTTCTAGAGCGGGTCTTATACCTGTTTCTATAAAACTATATCCCAGGAGACGCAAATATTTCTGAGTTAAGATCTTTGTCAAACCTTTACAACTCTACTATTCCTCTATATATGCTTCAGTATTTCTGAACTTAAAAAAAAAGCTATAGAAACTAATGCTAATGCCCGTTGAGTGCACACAATGCAATTGAATTATTGACATAAGATCAAAGTGCGCTAAGGCAGTCATCAATTGAGGCGGCTTAGACGCTTTTTGGCAGCCGATGACTGTCCTGACTCAGTAGGCAGACAGAGAGAGATAAATAGAGAGAGAAAGAGAGAGAGAGAGAGAGAGAGAGAGAGAGAGATGGAGTAAGAGTCTGGCAAGTCATCTACGTTGTGCTGCTGACCTACAGACAAAAAAGCTAAAAGAAGATAAATCATGTAAGTGCGGCAAATGGCTAAGCGGCTTAAGTGGTTCACCGACAACTTGCGAGCAACAAACAACAACAACAACAACAATAACAACATTAGCTAATGCTACTATCTAAATACCAGCAACAGCAACAGCAACTAAGACAACTGAGACAACAACCAATCGGATATTGCGCAATCGCGTTTTGTTTTTGTTTTGTGATTCGAACTGGAGTTGCGTTCGCTGCGCGCTTCCGTCAAGCGGCGCCAGCGGGTCAAAGTTCAATGTAAAGAGGCTGCCAGCTGAAGGGGGCGGGATGGGGCGAAGTTATGCAAAAGCGTGAGACGAGTGAAAGTGATGGATGGCAACAGGTGACGAAGACAATGACGGAAACGCGTTTGCGTTTTCAAGGCAAAGCAGCCAGGCCAGGCCAGGCCATCAGTCAATCAATCAATCAATCAGTCAATCAATCAATCAATCAGTCAATCACTCAATCAATCAGTCAAAGACGCAATGTGAAATGCAAAACTCAAATCGATATCAAATGCAAACAAAACAGCATTCAATGGAAAATGATTAACATGATTATTAATATAATCATTAACATGAGGCAAGCGAAGGGGCATATGAGAGAGTGTGCGTGTGTGTGTTTATTATGAAAAGGCCGTATTAAATGTTGGTAACCGGATTCGAAATCGGTTTCAGATTCTGTGCGCCAGACGCAGCCAGAACAAAGCGAATCCCCATTTCACGTTTTGTTTATGAATAAAGACTTTTCGAACGCAGCTCCAAAACAATCTCATTTATTGTTCAGAGAAAGAGAGAGAGAGAGAGAGAGAGAGAGAGAGAGAGAGAGAGAGAGAGAGGGAGGTAGAGAGAGCAGGCAAGTGAGGGAGGGTGCGAGAAAAAGTCTTAAGCACAGACAGTCGCAGACGTAAGATGAGTAAATGATATTTAACCAGATGACAAAAGTGCAGAACGAGCACAGTAAAAGCGGCGATAGCTGTAATTGAATATAGAGTACAGTGGGCACACCATATAGGCGACAGCTAGACTCGCAAACAATAGCAAAACTCATATTGCAGTGGGTATGTGCAGAAGTAGAACATAATGCAAGAACTATAAAGCCAACTTATGCAGAGAGAGAGAGAGAGAGAGAGAGATATGTATATCATAACTATATAGCCATTTTATTGCTAAATTATATATATAAAGAAATATATGATAGTGCTGTAAGCAATATACCATTATGATATATATGGAGAAAGAGATATATATAATACTGCTCTAACTATTATATGACAAAATTATATATCTATACAGATATCATATATATATATATATATATACATATATATATATATATATATATACATATATATATATATATATATATATATATATATATATATATATATATATATAGGTATATACCAAAAAACTAGCTAAAGATCTTAAAGATGCTCGGGATCGAAGCTAATAGAGCTAATAGCGCATTTCGCTTTAAAGCACGTGCTTAGATCTCATAGACTATCTAGTCTAGTAATCTTTTGGCTAACCAAGATCATAAATCTAGCCAAGTTGCTGAAGTTTAGTATCATTGTAGCCAAGATAATAAACTCAAGTCGCAATAACTCTTGGCTGTCGAATTCTATAACTTAACCGTCTAAGCACAGTGCTCACTGTAGCTTAGAAAGCGCTTAGATGCTAAATGCCTCGGCCAAGCCTCAGCTGCCATCGGTCGACGGCCATTCACGGCTCTAACAAAGGATGGCAAATGCGTACTTAAATTTCAATAGCTTTTTACACAGAACACACAAAAGGTAAATGGGAATAAACAAGTGGTAACCCGACGAGATGAATGAGAGAGTGGGAGGAGTATAAAATCGAGTACAAATGCGATTACGAGCGCTTGTAATGCCAATCATTGATCATTGCTCTAAGGAGAGGAGAGGAGAGGGGAGGGAGAGCGGAAAACCTTCCAAGAAGCCGCAAGCCCAAAAGAACCACTCGGAGTGACAGACGACAGTTCATTAAAAAGAAATTAGAGGGTATGACAGGCACGATCATAAAAACGAAGGAAAAATGCCAGACCTTTACCTAGCCACAGATTAAAAATGTCAATAGGGTGGAAGAGTGAGAGAGTGAGAGGGAGTGAGAGAGATAGCAACTTCAAGGGAAAGACACGACAAAAGATAAACAGGAATTCCAGGAATTAACCATTTTGGTAATGCAATTAAATGTGGCTCGATGGGGAGCCAAGCCCTCAAGTTGAGAGTTGGACTGAGAGTCTAAAGGCGCGTTCCGAATGAGATAAATATGAGATAAATGTGGAAAAGAGGGAAAATCAATAAGGAAAACCATTATGAATTAAGAAACAAGAAAAAGAGAAAAGCAGAGACAGAAAGAGAAAGAGAGAAGCAGAGAGAGAGAGAGAGAGAGAGAGAGAGAGAGATAGAGAAAGAGAGAGATAGAGTGAGAGAGAGAGATAAAGAGAGAAAGAGAGTAACAGGGAAAAGAGATAAAGGAAGAGAGATAGAGATAGATAGATAGAGAGAGAGAGAGAGAGAGAGAGAGAGAGAGAGAGACAGACACAGCGAGAAAGGGAGAGAGAACGCAAGAGAGGGTGAGAGAAAGAAAGAGCCAGAGGGTCAAAGGCAGAAAGACATAGAACCATAGAAGAGAAAATGAGGAAGAGAGAGAGACAGTGAGAGAGAGAAGGAAATAGACAATCAGAGAAAGAGAGATATAGTGGTGAACATAGAGTGATACTAAGAGGCAGCGTGAGACTGGGGCAGAGAGTAAGCCAGAGAGAGGGATTGAGATAGCGAGAGTCTCGCATAAAGCATAAGTAACAATAAACACAAACAGCAGGCACAACAGGGCAGAGATAAAACATAAATTAAAAGCAACGCAAAACTGAACAAAAAAAATATACAAAATTGCGTTTTACGCATGCAACAACAACAACAACAGCAACAATAACTGAAACAACCTAAACAACAACTCAAGCAACAACTTAAACAACAACAACAACAACAATTGATGACAACTGCTTCATTTTATGGGCGTTTGTCTGGCGGAAAAAGTTTGCTTTACACACAATTTCTATATAAGCAATTAATTTTACTTTTATTTATGATATATAAACAAATACGTATATATAAATATATGTATGTGTGTGTGTAATCACATATATGTTAAAGCTCTTTTTATGGCAGTGAAATTAAAAGCGAGTTCAGTGGAGCTTGCGGCCCACCAAAAAGTTTCCCACAAACATATATTTTATTTTATATTATTTTGTGTGTGTTTTGGCTGCCTTTAGGTTTGTCAACTGCGATTGCCAAATGGGAAAGCGTTGACGCGCTCTGCAGACACAAGTTACATAAAGCAGAAGAAGAGGAAGAGACAGAAAATTTGATATACTTCAAGCAAGATCGGCTTAAGCATAAATTTGCTCAATTAGAGCCAGAGATGCTGGAGTGTGTGTTGGCTAGGTTTTGTGATAGCTGCAAGAGTGATTCATGTGATTCATATGATTCATAAGGCTCATGTGATTGATTTGATTCATATGACTCATGTCATTCATGTAATTCATTTGATTCGTTTGATTTATATGACTCATGTGATTCATATGATTCATATGATTCATGATTCATTTGATTCATTTGATTCATATGATTCATTTGGTGCATTTGACTATCTGTAACTATTGCATAATGAATCAAGAATTGTTTAAGCAAATCAAGCTCAAAAACATCTTAAGACGAAAATCTCTAAAGACAAAAAATTCATTAAAAAAAACTCATTCAAAATCAAGCAAAAATTTGTAGTTTTTAATTAAATTTTGCTTTAAAATTTCAGAAAAAAAAAATAATAATTAAAATGTAAGCGGCGCACAAAATAAAGATTTATAAAGCAAACCCTCAGCTGGGCTGCATTGAAGCAAATATTTCATGAATTTACAAGGTGAAAAGCAAAATGTTGTTGTTATTGTTACCATTGTTGCTTGTTATTGTTGTTGTTGCTCTTGTTACTGGTGTATTTAGTGTACAGTGTGGTCTGCACAGCTAATTTCAAGGCCAAGACGCTAAGGCGTCGCCCATGTGGGTGTCGCTGAGCAGGTGTGAGTGAGAGTCCATCAGTGTGTGAGTGTGGGTGAGTGTGAGTGCGTGTTTAGCTGCATAGCCAAAGATTGAGCCGCACTCGACTGGAACGGGCGGCAGCCACGCCCAGCTTCAACAAAATTTTCAATTTTTTGGAATTTTTTGTGTTTCTAGGGTGCCGCGTCAAGTTTGTCGCTTGAGTCTTTTGTTCTGCGCCACAAAAATCTCAATTATTTATTTACGTATTTCATTAATTAAGCGTGCACGGCAAGAACAACACCAGCAACAACAACAACAACATGCGCAATTACCCATGGCTATGGTAGGGGCGTGCCCAGTTGGATTCCTTTTAGTTGTTGCCTTCGTTGTTGTTGTTGCTCGCTTGTCGCACGTGCAGCGCCTACGCAAAAAAAAAAATAATGAAAGAAATTCAAAGCAGAAACGTAAAAAGCAACAACAACGAAGCCTGGCAAAACGACGGCCACGAAAAACACTGTAAAGCGCAGGCAGATAACAAATATAAATTACAACAAAAGACAAATGCGGCGTGCCGCATATTAAATACCCTAGAAAATGCGCTGAGCTCTATTAAATTCTAAATATTATGAGAATTTCATTGTATTTTCTAATTGTTATTCTTTATTTTATTTATTGTTTATATATTATTAATCATTTTAATAATTATATAAATTATTTTAAAAAAATTATATTATTTACAATTATTCAATACAATTAATTTTTATATATATTTTATGTATATATTTTCATTTTTATTTATTGATATTTTATGTATATGGTTAATCATGTTAATAATATAATTTTTTTTTTAATTATTTAATATTATTAAATACTATGGGATAATTTGTTGATAGAGTTCATATATTTTTATTTGAATTTATTTATATTATATATTATTAATCATTTTATAATTATATAAATTACTTTGCAGTATTTTTAATATTTATTTCAAATTATTATTAAAGTTGACAATATTTTAATATATTATTTTTTAACATTAATATATTTTTATTATTTATTATATTATTAAATATATCAATATAAAAATTATATAAATTAATAAAATATATTTTTTAATATTAATAATTCTGTGTCTATTGATTTAGTATATTTTAAAATTAAATATATAAAAAATATTATTAAATTTTTTACTTCATTCATATTATTAATTTACATTTTTTCAAATGAATTTTTAATTTAATCATTTTTATTAAATATTAAAAATATATATTAATATTATAAAGAGTATAAAAATAAATCAAATATTTCATAAAAAAACAAGTAAGAAAACTCTAGTCGAGACCGCTCGACTAGGGTATACCCTGAACCCTGCGAAGAACCGCAATTCCAAACAATCTCCGTTTCTTTAATATACATAAGTTTATATATATGTTCATTACAAACAACACATACACACACACATACACAGGCGCAAGCACTCACAAGCGCAAATCGTTGCGTCAGCAGTTCTTTGGCTGCTGTTTGCATGGCAATGCTATGGGAAATTAAATGTTTAATAACTTTTTTTCTAGAGTAACGATTTTGATCAAACTTGTTGGGCGTGATCACGTCATCCATATATATGTATGTGCCAAAGCGCAAGTCTCTAGTATTTGATATACGGGAGTTACAAATTGGAGGCGAAGGGGGCGTGGCACCCAAAATTTAACAAAAACCGAAATTGCGTAAGACCCAAATAACACTAAATGCAAAATTTGAAGACTCTAGCTAGAAAGATGAAATAGATAGAATTTTTTAGCTTAATTTAGATTTTCGTTTTTAATCGATAACAATAAAACGATAACAGTTATCGAATTTCTGAAACAAACTCGATATGCGCGCCCTATACAGGGACCTACAAAAAAAATTTGAAGTCTCTAGCTATTGTAAGTTCTGAAATCGACGCGTTCATACATACGGACAGACGGACAGACGGACAGACGGACAGACGGACAGACGGACAGACGGACAGACGGACAGACGGACAGACGGACAGACAGACAGACAGACGGACAGGGCTAAATCGACTCGGCTTGTCTCCCTGATCAAGAATATATATACTTTATGGGGTCTGCCACGCCTCCTTCTGCCTGTTACATACATACGCCTTCCAACAAAAACATTATACCCTGATTACCCATTTTCAATGGGTTCAGGGTATAAAAACTTTAATATTTTGCCAAAAGAATATCAAAACGCAAGCTAAAAGTGTTTTAAGTCTTTGCCCTCAACCTTAACGTACGATCTGCGTAATAAAAAGCTTATATATAGAGAGGTCTGTAGCGCATGCTTGATTCCATTAAGTTCAGCACATTTCGTGACAAATTTATAATATCGCAGGCTTAAAGAAAACATAAACAAGAAGCAGCAAAACGAAATAAACGAATCTCAAAATTAATGTAAGACGCTGCCAAAGTCGAAGTCGAAGTCGAAGCTGAAGTCGAAGCTCAAGTCAAAGTCGTTGCCGCCGCTGGCATCAAAGTGCGCGTCGCCGTTTGCTGCATGAATAAAAAAACCAAAATAAAAAAAAAACAAGTAAGAAAACTCTAGTCGAGACCGCTCGACTAGGGTATACCCTGAACCCTGCGAAGAACCGCAATTCCAAACAATCTTCGTTTCTTTAATATACATAAGTTTATATATATGTTCATTACAAACAACACATACACACACACATACACAGGCGCAAGCACTCACAAGCGCAAATCGTTGCGTCAGCAGTTCTTTGGCTGCTGTTTGCATGGCAATGCTATGGGAAATTAAATGTTTAATAACTTTTTTTCTAGAGTAACGATTTTGATCAAACTTGTTGGGCGTGATCACGTCATCCATATATATGTATGTGCCAAAGCACAAGTCTCTAGTATTTGATATACGGGAGTTACAAATTGGAGGCGAAGGGGGCGTGGCACCCAAAATTTAACAAAAACCGAAATTGCGTAAGACCCAAATAACACTAAATGCAAAATTTGAAGACTCTAGCTAGAAAGATGAAATAGATAGAATTTTTTAGCTTAATTTAGATTTTCGTTTTTAATCGATAACAATAAAACGATAACAGTTATCGAATTTCTGAAACAAACTCGATATGCGCGCCCTATACAGGGACCTACAAAAAAAATTTGAAGTCTCTAGCTATTGTAAGTTCTGAAATCGACGCGTTCATACATACGGACAGACGGACAGACGGACAGACGGACAGACGGACAGACGGACAGACGGACAGACGGACAGACAGACAGACAGACGGACAGGGCTAAATCGACTCGGCTTGTCTCCCTGATCAAGAATATATATACTTTATGGGGTCTGCCACGCCTCCTTCTGCCTGTTACATACATACGCCTTCCAACAAAAACATTATACCCTGATTACCCATTTTCAATGGGTTCAGGGTATAATAAAAGAAAAAGATCCGAGCATTTTACGACCTTTTGTGGCCTTCAACATTCTTTGCAACGGAGTCGTTTGGCAACACTGGAGCGAACGCGCTTTGCTCTCCCGATCTCTCTCGCTCTCTCTCTCTCTCTCTCTCTCTCTCTCTCTCTCTCTCTCTCTCTCTCTCTCTCTCTCTCTCTCTCTCTCTCTCTCTCTCTCTCTCTCTGTCTCTGTCTCTGTCTCCACTCCCACTCTCAATGTGGCAACTGCGGCAGCTCCATTGTTGACTTAACCATATGATTCATGCATTAAAATTTACCTCGTTTTGTTAGTTTTTTTTTTTCGTTTTTCTTTTCTTTTAGAGGAAACACCTGGATAAATACTTATACGATCTCGTACACGTAGCAAATATAAATTGCTTTGCCTTGCTCTGCGTGAGTCAATGTACCCACAAATTCTGGATGCTGTGTGACAGCATAATGTGCCTAAATACTGTGTAAGCCAACACACACAAGGCCAGGCGCCGTCTGACCGTTAAATCTGCAGCATCGCATTATATAATCGCTTTGAACTTCGATTGGAAGACTTCGTCTTCGCATCGCCTTCGCTTCGCTTATTTTTGTTTTGGGCACTTCCGGAATTTCAGACATGTAATCTTCGATCAGCCCACTTTTGTTCTAGAATTTCATTTGAATTTGTATTGTGAGCACCTTTGTTTATTGTGAATGAAACTCCTCTTCGTAACTTTACACTTTTAATCAAAGCATTTCCGGTTGATTTGTGACGAATTGATTCATTTTGCTTCTCTTATTTCTTATTTATTCTACGGCTGCTTCTACTCGGCTCTTTTGGTGAGTCAGTCGTAGCTGAAGCTGTTTGGCCAAACAATAATAGAATCTGAGCTGTTTAAGTTAACAATATACTTATATTTAATGCAGTGGAATTACTAAGAACATAAACTGAAGCAGTTCCGAGTAGCAGATAAAATATTTTGAGTTTGCCCAAACAAATTTGATTTATCTTTTATTTGTTGACTTTATGCATAAGTCTTTGTTAGACCAACACGAGTCGACGCGCGTCGAACAGCACCGCAATTTGAGTAATTGATTCGAGTTTAGATTATACTCATTCGTGAAGTTTAAGGAGTATATTGGTTTTGAGTAGTGTTTGTCCGGCTGTCTTTCCGTTAGACTGTGCATCTCACTGTCTCTCTGTCTATCCGTCTTTCTGTTCCACTGACTTTCCGTCTGACTATCCATCTGACTATCCGTCCGACTCTCCGCCTGACTCTCCGTCTGATTCTATTACTGTTGACGAACTCTATTGATTTACCAAGTTTTATTTGTATCTTGAGAGCCTGATAAACCGTCAAAAACCATAAGTTCCATATTTCAACTGGTAGCTGCTAAACTATGAATAAGTATCATGCAGTCAGTAGCGCCCGACCGCAAGAATCTTCCTTGTTTACCGCACTACAACTAACGCTAATTAAACTCTTTAAAATTAGTTCCAAACTAAATCAATATATTGATCTAATCATAGGCCATATTCTAGCCTATATTAGTTCAGGTTAAGCGTGCAGCCCTCTCGGGATTTATGCTTGTTTGACAGCATTTAATTATAGACAGAAGACAACCAATTGATAATTATCATAGACAGCTGGAGCTGGGCTATATCACTGTGCTGTACTCTTGTTTGGCAGTGCTCTTTAGTGGTTACGCTAGATTGTCAGCTCGATTGGTGGGTCAGCATGCACTTCCTACTGCCAGCGGTAACGCGCTGCCGGGTACGGTGGGCGTGCATCTCTGTGGAAATGTATTTAAACATTTATTTCTGTTATTTTTTTTTTCTGCTGGTTCAATTCTGTTTGGGCATACGGTAGAGGTACGCCGTTCTGACACGTACGGCGCTCGGACAAAGCATTTTCGCTGTTGCTGTTGACTGGGCAGCATGAGTAAGCGCGAAACTGGCACGGCATGAGTGGTACTTGCACTACCTATACATACGGCTCGATCGCGTATGCCCGATATGACGACAGAGAGAGAGAGAGAGAGAGAGAGAGATATGTGTGTGTGTAGCCCAAAAGGGTTGGCTGGGTCAACATACCGTCAACCGTCAAACCATCAGCAACATCATTATCATCAGCATTGCGATCACCGCCAGCCTCACAACTGTTGTTTTGCGGGACTTCGACGTTCCACATATTCATACCCTTCCCGCTTCCAAGCTATCCATTCCCCAAGCACATTTTCACAGCGCGATGCATTCCACAAAAATGCAGCGGTGCAAAAACAACAGCGAAAATTGTTAACGAAACCCAAAACCTCAGTTGCAAAATATATTCACAATATTGAAGCTGCAACAATTCAATCGCAACGTCGCGCACGTTTCAGCGATAAAAGCGAAACCCAAAAGAAAATGTGTAAAAAAAACTATATATATGTATATGTATATGTATATACATATATAAAAAACAGATACTACAAAAATTTAACAGCAGCAAAAATTTGTAACGATAATTTTGTGATATGCAAAAACTAATTAAAACTAGGGGGAGTCGAGACTCAGCTCGACTCGACTCGACTCGAGTTGCTTTCAACACGCAGATTTGCAACATATTTGAAACGGAAATGCGAGCCCAGAAACGAACCGGTTTAAGGCGTTCAATTTCTTTATGACTTGACTTGAAGCTGGAATAGTTTCAGAAATTCAGAATTCTAGAAATTTGTTAACTAAAGCATATTCAAACTGAAAGGTCTTCAGCGCGAGTTTCTTATCTGTGCAGATAAGATATAGCTAAGGCTTAAGCATGAGTAATCCTGCTCCATATACAAATTTAAGCTGAAGACATTATGAATCACTAAGAGAAAGAACGAGTGTCAGGGCTTATCTATGTATTTAATGTGAAGAGTAAACCAACTTTTTGAATCGAAATCGAGTTGAGTATGCTTAGCGGTAAAGTCAAGGCCGTAAAATATAGGAAAAGGCTGCAAACTGGGGAAATGAAGGCGTGGAATAACAGAGGATTGAAGACTAGACATAGTTCGAGGATATCGATATTGCCAATTCAACAGTAATCGATAAGGATCGATAACTTGTTATAATTACTCGATACATGAGATATTAAAACAATTTATTGATTAGTATCGACAACTAAATTGCTCTAATAACTAATTAAATTAATTATTAAAACGATTTATCGATTATTATCTATCAAAAAATTGCTATAATAACTCATTAAATGATATATTAAAACACTTTATCGATTGTTATCGATCAATAAATTGCTATAATAACTCATTAAATGAGATATTAAAAGAGTTGATCGATTATTAGCATATATGTATATACCTGATTATGCCACCCTCAAACAGAAAAGTGACCCAAAATAACAAAGCGAAGAGACGAAACACTTCTACCAAGAGCTATCTTCTACAGCCCTTCTATGTCTAGATCCCACACTCAAAAAGAATTGAAAGCTCTCAAATTTGAATAGCTTTCAGCTAGAAGAGCCGAAAGTCAATATCTTTTAAGTAATACATATATACATATATAATCCTATTAATCCATTAGCTCACATAAAGAAACAAGCCCCATTCCAATGTCTATCGATAATAATCGATCGTTAGCCATAATGTGGCATTACAATGTTAACCTTCACCTGACCAATTGACATTCACTCAGTTACCGTTTGCACTTGACATAATGCACGCCAATGGAGCATATCAACGAAAAACTCTGGAGCGAGCGCCGCTGGCAATCTTGAGCGCTAAGCAGCGATGCGTATCAGACATATGTATATATATATATGTAAAGTATAGAGCTTCAGCTCGACCTCTAACATGCTCCAGCAAACGCAAGGGGCAAGTGCGGGAGTCAGGGGCGGGCATTACTTAATATTCACCTTGAACTCGACGCTGAGGTAAAGGTAGAAATAATAATAAATAAAAAAACCAGCCACAAACAACTCAATTGATTAAAATGGGCAACAAATTGGAGAAGCAGAGGAAGACGCAAAGCAGAGCAGAGCAGAGTGAACAAATTAATTAGAATGATGATAATGCATATTGAATGCAGTTGTTGTTGCTGCTGCTGTTGTTGACTTCATTGTTATTATAATGGATGTGGTCTGAGTGGAGCAGAGCGAGGAGGCGGAGGGCAATATTTAGGTGTGCGCGGGGCGGATGAGCTCGGTGGCGTGGCGCTTCCGTTGCGTTTGGATTCTCATTAGGAGGTAAATATCAAAAAAAAAAAAAAAAACATTCCTCTTCTTCTTTTTTGGTTTGTTATATTTTAATGATATATTACCAGGGCAACGAAATGCAGTTGTTGTTGTTGCTGCTGTTATATGAGCTGCATTGCCTGGCGCAACAACAATGAATCAGTTGAAGAACTGTAACGGCCCTTGACACGCAATGGCAATGGGCGCAGCTCTATGCCGCCCGGCAGGAAGTTCGTTTAATTAATGTGTCAGGCCGTCGATGGCGGCTTCGTATCCCTAAATTTGTTCGAATCCTGCAACAAAAAACTAACGACACAATGCAGCAGTCATGCAATGGGTGAGACAATGAGATGTATTTCCAAACAAACAGTTTAGCATGAGATTTGCGAGAGTGTGACACTATCTAATACCCTGTACATACATATATCAATTTAAATATGCATTCCCTCATTTATACAGAACATCAGCATTATATAGACATTAGTTGTCAAAGATAGCATAGTAGTTTCATAGATATGTCTAACATATATATTTGTGATCTGATATAAATATCTGATCATACCTAATATGCATAAGATATAACATAAAACTATGTCGTTCATATTATATTATCAGAGCATATCTTTCATGTGCATATATATTCATATAATATCAAATATCTGTCTTACAGATCGATGTAATATATGTATTATAATACCAGCTGATATCTAATATATATCATTTAGAACATATTTTATATATACTATCTGACATATATTATATATCATACATATCTTGTTCTCATATCATATGCACCTCATATATAACACCCATTGAATACCCAGTGAAAACCATACACCAACTACCCCACTCACCATGTCCCTTACAGGGTATGACAAACAAAACCAAACAACAGACAACAGCAGTCAACAGTCAACAATCGGCAAACAGTACGGCCAGAAAGCCAAACAGAAGACAAAGGTAGCGTAGACGGGGAACACACGTGCGTGACCAAAATAGATACTCAATTAGTGCAGCAATAAATGTATTGTAATTGTAGAAGATATGGCCGAGGATCCGCTTGACTCCGACCCAGGCCAACCACAGAGTGCAACAACAGTCGTGCAGTCGTGCGGCATGTGGCGTGTGGCGTGTGGCAGGCATGCAAATAGAACCAGCCGCCCACCAACCCAAAACAGCCCAAAGCTAACAAACTTTTTTCTATTTGGGGGCAGAGCAGCAGCAAAGACAACTGCAGTTGAGAATAGTTGAAACGATTGGAAAGCAGCGAAGAAGTTCAACAGTTCTAAAAGCGAATATGCTCGCTGCATACTCTATAAGACAATGGAAATGGCATAAGGAGCGAACTGAAGCTGAATGCATGAAGATATGGATGCAGACTTAGTATAACAGAGAAGATATGTATGAAGATATAGAAGATTATACAGCAAATGATTACTCTTTGAATATTTATCTCGAATTTGAACTGTGAAATTCTTTTATTTCATAATTAGCTCAGTTCAGGTATAACTTTTTTATTTATATAATATTTTATATAATATTTGATATATCTTTTATATAATATTTGATATATCTTTTATATATGGTAAAATATATTAAATATTTGTTTATATATACGGTAGAAAATTTTATATATTTTTATATTTACGGCAAAATGTTTTATAAGCTTTTTTATATACGGTAAAAATATATTGTATATTTTTGTTTATATCAAATATTTTATTAAAATTGTTTTATAATTTCATTATGTAAAATATTTTTCATTATATAAAAAATATATTAAAATATTTATAAAAAAAAAATGTTTAATATGTAGAAACATATTTAATATATTTTTTATATTTTTATTTATAGTAGAAAATGTTATATATTTTTATGCATATGGTAAAATATTTAATATATATATTGTTTTATATTTAAATTTTTATCTTTAATGAGTTACTATATAAATATTTTTTTTCATGAATTTTTTAGCTTATACAGGAATCTATAAAGCATTAAAAATTTGTAAACATATTTCCGTATTCTATATACTCTACAAAGAAATTCAAAAAAATATTCAAAATTAAGTACAAAATTTTGAAATAATATAGAATTCAAAACATTATTTGAATGGGGTGAAAAGGTGAAGCTCATAGAAATAGCTGAACAAGATGCTTTTTCGTGGAAAAGCCATGAAGATAAGGCTTGCCCGGCAGGGAAATGGGCAATATTTCACTTAGAAATATTTGATTTGTACTATATACTATATACATAAATTTAGAATACATATTTAGTCTTCAGTTAGAGAGTTGTTAAACTTATACAGCTCAATTTCATTATATATATGTGTGTGTATGCTTGTTGCCCATCTATATCAATTACTACCGCTTAAGTGTTTTTGGAGCTAATCAATTGGTTAAGTCTTCGGCTGCGACTGCAGTCCGCATGCAGCGAAAACAAAATAAAATCGAAATTTAAGTGGCGGCTGTGGGCGTTGCGATTGGATTGAGTTGGATTGGATTGGATTGGGCATCCGAAATTGTGTCGACATGCGCGACGTGGGCGAGAGCAATTGATGTTGAAAATAATTTTCAATTACAAGGCACCCGAAAAATGAGTTCGAGTTTGAGTTTCAGTTTGAGACTGCGACTGAGACTGAAACAATAATTCAATTGAATTTCGCGCCTAATTTGGTCAAGCCGCATGAATCAACCCGAGCAGCCCACAACAATGCAATCGTAATAAAGATATGAATAGGAGAACCAATACGTATATATCTATGTGTGTGTGTGTGTGTGAATTGCCAGTATCTAGGTGGATATTATACGACAATGAGCCAAGTAATGGACGCCCCTTAATGGAAAATGACGCAGTCGCAACTCTATGTATGCCAGATAGACTCAGTAACTATATATATATATATACATATATATAGCTAGAGCTATATATATGCCATATGTTGTGGCTGTTGGCATGACAACACAACAACAACAACAAAATGTAGCCAACCCTCATGAGTCTATCAACTACCCAAGCCTGGGCCGTTCGACAGACTTTTTGCCAAGGTGGGCGCAAAAATTAAAGCGCAATTGATTTTTATACCCTAGAAATAAATGATGACTCGTCCAGCTGGATGAGTATTATGAATATGCTATGAATAGAACTAGTTATGATTAACTTTTTAGTAATGCAAGCTTTTAATAGAGAAATTAATGAGAAATCAGGTTGGCATTAAAATGCATAATGAATAGGAATGAATATTGTGTACTATATGCGGAACTATATAAGCAGCATAAGCTCTACGCCTGATACGAACATGAACTATATATGAACTGGAACTTTATATGAACATCAACTATATGAACTGAATGGACAGAATCAGCAGTAACGATATTAGCTTGAACTATATGAAATACGTGAACAATATGAACTGGACCTATATGAACTATGTCCGTTATATGAACTAGAAGCTATATGAGCATGAATAATATGAACTGGAACTATATGAACAATATGAGCATGAGCTATAGAACTGGAACTATATGAACTATGTCCATTTAATGAGCTATATGAACTAGAAGCTATATGATTATGAATAATATGAACTGGTACTATATAAACTATATGAGCATAAGCTATATGAACTGGAACTATATGAAATATATTCATCTAATGAACTAAATGAACTAGAAGTCATATGAACATAAACAATATGAACTAAATAGACGATATGAACTGTAACTTTATGAACTAAATGAGCTATATGACCAATATGAACATGAACTACATGAAGAATATGTACATATGTACATTATGTACGCTATATGCACTGCGAGTGAGCTGGAGCTATGTGCACTATACAATAATGCTATAGTTCATATAAACTATGTCAACTCTATATCCAAAAGAAATTTCAAAGAAGTCTTAGCTCACATAAATTATTATTAAATATGCATAGCCTCAATATATATATATATATATATATATATATATATATATATATATATATATATATATATATATATATATATATATATATATATATATATATATATATATATATATATATGTATATCAGCTAAACTATAGCCGCTATTTGCCCAGTCAATTAGCATAGTACAGAGTATCCGGCAGTCGTGCATGTGCACGCCGTTCTAACGTGTCTTTGCATACGTCTTGAGCTCTCCGCTGCTGTGCAGTCGTGAAGCAGCGCAAAAATAGGTGGCAAACAGCGACTTAAATGGTAGCCCATTATGGCATTAGTCGGCCATAGTTATAATTGGCTTGCATTCTTAGCCAAACGCTGTGGAATTTTGAGGTTGGCAGCGAGGAAAGCCTTGAAGTGAGCCAACGAAAAGATTTCGCACTTTGCATACCTTCAATTGGAACTAGAACTTTAGTTCATTGAGTTCGACTTACGAACTGATCGGCAAAATATATATTACTAATTGTATTTGGATTATAATGCTACTATATAAATCTGTGTGTTCTATGCATTGCTATTTGTTTGGGGCCAAGAGAGAGAGAGAGAGAGAGAGAGACAGAGAGAGAGAGACAGAGAGAGAGAAAGAGAGACAGAGAGTGCGGTTTGCGTTGCGTAAAACCTGTTTTAGATTTCCGGTTATGTACATTGAAAATATTTTTATTATTTTTTTTTTTCTTTAGTTTTTTTTTTTTTATCGGTCTATAGTAGCCGCTGAGCAATATCAAGCAATTATCAAGAGTGCTGCAGTGAACACCTTGCGACGATTTGTGAAATATTCAACTCGTTATCCTTAGCCCGCGAAACACTTAATGAACTCAAATGGGAAGCTTTTCGGCTATGCTATTCGAGAACTTGTATCAGCAGATTCAGGGCTCATTCATAATTACAATTATTATGGCTATTTCTCAGAGCACAGGTGTTGAGTTGAGTTGAGTTGCCAATCGAAACGATAAGTGTGGGGTCTGTCCAATTAGAGCGCACTTAAAATGCGCTGCAATTAGCGTGCGCAAATTTTCAAATATTTTGCTGATAAAAATATTTTTGCGCCAGCTTCGGAAAGCGTTTCATTGAATATTTGTGAGCTCGTGTTGTTGTTGTTGTTGTTTGCATGACGAAATAATTTACAAATTGCGCAAAACTGGTTTTAAACAGTGGCCAAAAGAATTCAGCAACAGCGACAACAACTGAATGCTCAATGAATCTCTTTCAGCTGCCGTCGCCGTCGTCGTCGTCCAGAGCGATTCCCCAGACGGTTCTCTGTGCCAAAATCACAAAGAACCAAAATAAAAAGAAATGAAAACAAACAAAATGAGTCAAATGGCACGCCCAGTTACCATTTACCAGATACCAGTTACCAGTTGGCCACTTGGCCAGCTTGTCAGATTGTCCAGTCGCCTGGTTGCCTGGTTGCCCAGTTGATCGCCAGCCCAACTCGCAGCTCTAGCGATAAGGCGATAAAAACGCCCACAGAGACAGAGAGAGAGAGAGAGAGAGGAAGAGAGGGGAAGAGAGCATCCTAAAGCGACAAAGGGAAATTGATTCAACAACATTCATTCGAATTTATTATATAATCAATTTTGTTTGGGAATGCGGTTTGGGCTCACACCAAAGAACTTGATTGGGCTGCGGCTGGCTGGAGGCACTTGTGCCTGGGAACCATAGCAACCAGTGGCAGCCAAAAAGGATTTGTGCGTTTATTACAAACTGGTGAGATCTATTAGGGATTGTAGCTGAGATGTGAGAAGAGCTCTAGAAGATACATATATAGATCTATTTGGAGTTGAAACTTAGATATATATTCTAAGGTTGGAGTTTAAATATATTAAGATCTATTGAGATACATTAGGAGTTCTACTATATATACATGGATCTAAGACAGGTTCAGAGCAGGAAAAAGGCATACGATCCATTAAAATATGTTAAGGATTGCATTTAAGATATAGCAAAAGATCTAATATGAAGCAGATAAAGTGCTCATAAAGCTTAAGAACTATCAAAAATCGTTCAAGATCTGAAAACATTTATTTATACTCATAAGTTAAGAAGAGCTCTGAAGATAGCGCGCATAAGATAAACTAGAATCTGTCAAGATCTATTGAGGTTTGTATTTAAGACATAATAAAATATCTATCATGAAGCAGATAGAGATTTCACATAACATAAGATCTATCAAGATCCAAGAACTTTAAAGATGTATCTATTACATATTGTAAAACTTAAGAGTCAAGATAGATTCTGAAGATAGAAAGCATAATATCAAAAGGCATAAACTCTATTAAGATCTGTCAAGATCTATCTATAGTCAGCTGTGGCCTACAGCAACAGATCTCTCTTAAGATCTATCAAGATACATCGATAGTCAAATAAATTAGAAATTTTTAAGAAATATTTCAGAGATTTCCTTATCATATTCGAAAAACAATCTTGAAGATCTATGCTAATTAATGACATTTCATAATTTTCATGGAACTCATTATGATTTTATAGCTTTTTCTCTAATTTATTCAAATGGATTAAGATTAGCTGGAAATATGCTGTTTCATTGGCCAGGAACACCTTTCCCAAGACTATTTTCTGAGAAAACAAACTCTTAGCTTGAGAGCTTATTATATATATATATATTATTTATATATATTTATAGATGTATATTATATTATTTATATATTATATTATATTTCTTTGTTTTATCGATTTCCCATTGCTTACAACTCGAGCATTTTTGGGCTGACTTTCCTTGCACCATGATCTACTCTACATATATTTCTATTTTTTCTGCATTCCTTTCATACTTCAGTTTCTTTTGTCTTTATATATGATTTAGCCAGACAAAAGTCTGGCAAATAAATTTGCAATTAGCTGCATATGCGGCGCAATCGCTGCAAATTTGCTCCAGTTAAAATGGTGTTGGGATGAGCCAAATACCAACACAAATAGCAGCTGCGAAAGCGAAAAGGGTGGCGAGAGAGAAAAAGAGAGGCAGGGAGAGGAAGAGGTACGGCTCTGTTGCTAACAGCTATCATCATGCCATGTGAGAGAATTTGAAATCAGAGCCAAAGTTATATTTTTCTTCTTCATTTTTCTTTTTCAATTTTTTTTTTTTTTTTTGTTGATGTTGCAATTTCTATGCCGTTGAGGCATTAAATTGCATAATTAGCAAGTTCGCCGCTAAGAGCTGTCGAGACGCAGATAGATGCAGACATATATACATACATATATATATAAACATATACATATAGAGAGCCGTGTAGCAGTTGGCTCTGACTCGGGGTCTGGGTCTGGGTCTGGGTCGAAGTCTGGGTCTTGCTTTTCGGTCTCTCTTCGCACAGCGCTCACACACGTGATCGCGAAATGGAAAGCGCCCTCTTATCATTTTTTTAAAGAGCTTCGCAATTTGCAGCTGGCACAGTTTTTTTTTTTTTATTTGTGTTTCGGCGAGCCACTCACTCAGAAAACAATTGAGAGTGTGGCTAGATCGCTGCCGAATTCACACGTTGCACTCCGATAAGCACAGCAGCAGCAAGAGAAATAATAATAGTTCAGCCTGCTCCAGCTGAAGCTGGCCGGACTACAGTTGAATAGATGATATAGCCACATTTGCTGTGCCCATAGACAGCTGCAGTTGCTACTGACTGAAGCTGATGGATTTGAAAAAGTAGAAGAAATGTATATAGAGCTTTATCTATAAAGTGAAGGAAGATCAAGATGCAATATATAATATATATCTGGGTAAAGAGAGGACTCAAATTTATATATATGTATATAGAAATGTAGAAACCTTGTTATGAAATATGTACGAATTTTTATATAACAATATATATTAAATACTTAATTTATTATATTATTCGAGATAATCTTATATTTTCTTTGTTATTATTTTTATTTATTTTTATTTTTTTTTTACTTTTATGTTTTATTTTTTTTTACTTTTATTTTTTATTTTTATTTTTACTTTTATTTTATTATTCTTATTTTTATTTATTATTGTTATAATATATTGTTATATAATATTGTTAATTATCAATATTCATTAATTTTTATTTAATTGAATTTTTTATTTTTTTTATTTACCTTTTATTTGTATTCTTCATTATTTTGATTTTTTATTTCTTCTTATTTTATTTTTATTTTATTTTTTAATGTATTTTATTTTATTTTATTTTTACTTCGTTTTATTTTATTTTATTTTTTATTTTACTCTTTATTATTTTATTTCATATTTTTTATTTTTTTTTTTTATTTATTTTATTTTATTTTATTATTATTTTTTTTTTATTCTTTATTATTTTATTTTATATTTTATTTTTATTTTATTTTTCAATTTTTTTTTTAATTTAATTTTTATTTTATTTTATTTTTATTTTATTTTATTTTTTATTATCTTATTATTTTTGTTTGTTTGTTTTTTTTTCATTATTATTATCTTATGATTATTATTTTTATATTTTTTAATTTATTATAATTTCTATTATTACATTTTTATAATATAATACTTATGCTCAAAATTTTAAAGCAATTTAAACAATTCTCTACGACTTTTTTAGATCAAAGCTTTACGCCGATCTCTTCAATAACGTATGTATCATTTTCGTATATTTTCGTATAATTAATATATCTTTTAATATTTTGTAGTATCTTACGGCTATATCTTTTCTAGCTGCTGTCTCTCTAACATTTTTTACGAGAAACCCAAAATGAATTTCATAACCGGAAATAATGAAACACCAAAAATTTGTTTAATAGCTTAATCAACGTGAAAACGTCATTATCAATAGCATCATCAGCAGCTTCTTCATAATGATCTTTTGCGATTACCATAATAAAAATTGATTTGATTTTCCTTGGGGAGCTTGTATATATATATGTAAATAGATATACATACATACATATATATATTTATTAAGGCTTTTAGAGTGGAATGCATTTTTGATTAATTACAAGGCGCTGGGACTGCGGCCAGCCGCCCGTAACCCTCGCCCCAATCAGAGAGAACCCTATACCATTTGTCTTATTCTTCTTCAGCTGCGCTCTACTACCTTATGCATTACAGCGCGTTGTACCTGTCGGCTGATGATGATCATGATGAAGAAGAAGACGAAGAAGAAGCACCAGCAGCTGAAGAAGGTTGGGCCCTTAATTTGGCTGCCCCTGAGAAGTTGAGAAGTTACCGAGCAGATCTTATGTCGGGTTCAACTGAGTTCACATAACAATGCGCTCTGTCTTTGGGTTCTTAAAGGTATTTATTTACTTGATTTTCATTTTTATGCTGTGGTCTCGACTCGGCTTGTCTTTTCGATTCTGTTTGCTGTTGTTGTTATCAACCTTTCTTCTCCCTCTCCCTCCTCTTTCTCCTTCTCCTTTTTCTTCTTGAAGCATTTACATACATTTCTAGGGAATACCCTTACTTAGAGAATGGCTCAAAGAGTAAAAAGCTTTCATTAATATTTGAAAAATTAATAATTTATAGGGTAAACAAGCTATAAAGAGCATAAATTCTTCGACTTAGCCACGCTCGAATATGTTTTTATATTTGAGCTCATTTGGTTGACTGTTTCTTTTATTTCTCTTACATTTTTTGGAGCGTTTTTTTTTATTGGGTCGCCGCTTATCATTATTCAAATATTTTACCTAGACACACACACATTCCGATCTCTTCTACCATCTTTCCAATGGGCGATAAGAATGACATGTACAGGCACACACACACTCACACACACATATACAGATATACACTTTCGACTTCTTTTGGGTTCGACTTTCGTAATTACAAACAACTGACGCGCTCAAGTGCAGCATTTCCGCTGTTCGATATTCGAAAAGGGGGATGAAAAAACGCTAAATAGAGCCTAGGTGCATATGGAGGAGAGGGGGAGAGGGAGAGAGGGTGCCTGGTAGAGGGGTGGGATAAATATTGTTAACTCACCTTGCCGGCTGCCTTTTTGTAGCGTCGCGTGGCCTCGCTGATCAAATCCCGGACGAGCAGTTCGCCGGTGCCACAAGGCACCAAAATGCGCACGTCGCCGAAGCAAACGGTCACCTTCATAGTTTCGATAACAGTTTCGATAACACTCGAAATATATTTGAATAAGAATGCACTTGTCTGGGAATGTTTTCAATGCAGTTGCAGTTGCAGTTGCAGTCGTTGTTGTTGTTGTTGTAATTATTATTAATGTAGATACATATTTCGCTCTTGTCGTTCGTGTTGTTGTTGTCTTTTACTGGCATTTGGCTTTGGCATCATCTTCTCCTTCTCCTTTCGTCTGCTCCTCAGCAGCTGCATACGTTTATTTGCCTTGGCTGTATGTGTGCGTGCGCGCTGCTATTCATCTAGCTAAACAGAGTGCGAGCGAGATGGCCTGCTCTACCACGCTTAAAGGACTGCGACTGCGGCTGCGGCTACGGCTGCGCACTTGACAGCAGCTGTACACACGACGTGAAAAAAAAACGTTTTTTTTTTTATATTTTTGTTCACCTACCACCAGGCAGAAAGAACTATCGCGTGTGCGTGCGCGCTTAAAGGTGCGTCTGTGTGTGTGTGTGTGTGTGAGTGCCTCTCTCTCTCCCTCTCTGCGTCTGTGTGTGTGTGTGTGAGAGAGCGCCGCTTCGTATTGTTTTATTTTGTTATCGTTTTTTATCTCTCGCGCTCTCAATGCAGGATGCACTCGTCTCGCTCTTCGCTCTTTTTTTTTTTTTTTTTGTTTTACGCTTTGTCTTTTGCTTTGTTTATTTTATTTAGCATATTTCACTGCATTTGCTGTTAGCGGTTGTTGTTGTTGTATGAATCACACGCGCAAAACGAGTTACAATAACAACGGCAAAATAAGGCAAACAACAGGCCAAGATCATCGGAAACGTCGTTACCGAACGCAACGACGACGACGACAACAACAACAACCAAAAATGAAACACGTTAGACAACAACAAATAATACCGCCTGCACCCCGCTCTCAACTGCAACGGCAATTGCAAATTTTCGTTGTAGCACAAAAACAAAAATTCAAAATAATAAAAAAAATAATAATACACAACAATTCGGTTGCTCGACTCGCGTTTTTGTTTCTGTTTGTTTTTTTTTTTTAGCAGCTTTTTGCTTGATTGAAAAAAAGTTAAATTGTCTCTTTTACCAACTGGTGGCACAGATATTCCGTTCGATCATTTTTCGTCGCACCGTTCGCAACGTCGTTTCGTGGTTATCTTCGCTTTTATAGGTAAGCGTCGTTTCTGCTTTGAATTTGATTCGCTTTTGTTTTGATTGCACCTACAGGTTTATGTATTTTGGTATTTGCACTTGCTTCGTTAACGATTCTACACAATTATCATTGAGTGGTTCTTAACGTGTTATTTCAAAAACAAAAACAAAAAAAAAAAACAAATTCTTTAGCGTTGAACATCGCGCTGCGCTGCGAACGCTGTCTCCGCGTTAAATGCCAACAACAACTAGCCAGGTCTGGGCATATCGGCGCATCGATAAACACAACTATTGCCAATTCAACTCGATGTTTTTTCAGTGGCGATAGGTGTGTGGTTAGCGATACTACATATCGATTAAATGCTTTCCCGCTCATTATGTGGCAAATTATTCAAATAATCATTTAGAATTTAAAATACTATTACTAAAAACAATTTTATTTAGCCACATTTATGGCCATTATTTTATTTTCTAGTTAACTTAAATGCTAACTTGTTTATTATTACACATTTATTGTGTTTTCAGTGCGAGAACTATCGACAAGTATTTAATATGCGTAAATAATCGTAATTATTAATTCCAATTGGACTTGTCCGGCTTCAGCTGTCACGATCTTTGCCGCGCAAACCAACCGAGATCAGTGTGGCCATTTTTTGCAGTAGTAGCAAAGTAGGTTATCGAATGTAATCGCAGCAACTCGCTCGAAAGAAGTCATTCGATACCCCCAGTAACAGTATTCAGTGTGACCCCCTCAACACATTTGCCGATCCCAACAAACAAAACGAAATTAGCATAGCATCTGGATTTACTGAAATGGCGGATGCACGCTCAAGCGGTGCCTACAACTACAAGACATTGCTGTAAGTACACCCAATGCATGGCGCGTGCGACTAACCAATCCCACCTTGCAGATGCACCAATATACCCGAACTGTTCCTTGACAAATTTGTGGCGCGAACACATTTCGGTCGATTCGGCAACCTTGTGAACTTCGTGCTGCGTCCCCGGCGCATGACGTGCACGGTGAGCTATGCCAGCGAGGAGGAGGCAGCCTTGGCGCTGCGCGAGGGCAACAACTACAACGGGCACGAGTTCGAGATGAGCTACGCCGAGAACGAGACGACGCCGGCGCAAAAGACCGAGGAGTGGGTCGATCCTGACGTGCAGGCGGAGCTGAGTGCCCTCAGCTCTAGTTGGCGCAACGAGTACGGCAACAGCAAACCCAGCATAGTCAAGCCAACTGCTCCTCCTCCTCCTCCTCCTGCTTCGGCCCCAACTGCAGTGGCAACTCTGTTCGGCGCAAGCAAAATTGCCGCAGTTCCAACAAGTGGCAACGCTGAGCGGGAGCGGGAGCGGGAAAGAGAGAGGGAGAGGGAACGAGAGCGGGAACGACAACGTGCTCCCGCCGGTCCATCCAAGGCCGCCAAGCAGGAGCTGGAGGCGCTCATGCGCCGTCCGGCGTACACCAGCGAAGAGAAGTATCGCGTCCTGGACGCCCGGGACAAGCTGTTGCGTCTGAATCAGAAACGTGGCGCTAGCGAGGCTCAGCGGCTGCAGGGCCATTGCCCAGACATGTGTCCGGAGAAGGAGCGCGTGCTGCGCGAGTTCCAGCGCCAGATGGCCGTCTACGAGATGAAGCCGGACTCCGATGAGCAGATCTGCCACGAGCTCGCCGTGAAGCAGTATTCGCGCAGCAGCGCCGACCAGGAGACGCCGCTGCCCCATGAGCTGCGAGCCGAGCCCGCCCTGCACATGACCATGAGCTATCTGATGCACGAGATAATGGACGACAGCGAGCGGACGGAGAATCTGGGCGATTGGTTCCACTTCGTGTGGGATCGCACACGCTCCATACGCAAGGAGATCACACAGCAGGAGTTGTGCTCCCTCGACGCCGTCAAGCTGGTGGAGCAGTGCGCCCGCTTCCACATCCACTGCGCCGCCCGCCTCGTCGCCGAGGATCCCAGCGTCTTCGATGCCAAAATCAATGCCGAGAACCTGACCAAGTGCCTCCAGACGCTCAAGTACATGTACCACGACCTCCGCCTCAAAGGCATCCAGTGTCCGCGCGAGCCCGAGTTCCGTGGCTACATCGTCCTGCTCAATCTGGCCGACGCCAACTTCCTCTGGGACATCGGCCAGCTGCCCGTGGAGATGCAGAACTGCTCCGAGATCCGGCGCGCCATCCAGTTCCATCTGGCGCTGCAGGACACCAACTTCGTGCGCTTCTTTCAGCTGCTGCGCGAGCCGGAGACGAGCTACCTCTCCGCCTGCATTCTCATCACGTACTTCACACGCCTCCGCATCCTGGCCATGCACCGCATCGTCCAGGCCTATCGAGCCCCACGCAAATACGAATTCTCCTCGCTGCCCGTGCCCTACATACGCCAGATGCTGCTCTTCCCCAGCGACGAGGAGACCATCGAGTTCGTCGAATGCTGCGGACTGACCGTGAACTCGACGGATCGCGTCAAGCTGACGCGCATCCACACGCCGGAGCAGTACAAGCTGAGCCGACAGTTCGAGGTGAGTGGAAAGACGTCTCCTATATAGTGCTGATGTAATGTATGTATGAATAATGTTTACGGCGTATAACTGGAGCCGGAACTTTACCTTATAATCGTCTGCTTCAACTTGCGCATGTTCGGAGCTCCCTCAATCTTCTCCAGCAGCTCTATAATATCTAAATATAATGTCTTGGTTATATACGGCGTATAGCTGGAGCCGGAACTTTACCTTATAACCGCCGGCTCCGACTTGCGCATGTTCGGAGCTCCCTCAATCCGCTCTAGCAGCTCCTCTGAAGTTGACCGTTCCAGAGATCTCGGCTTATCGCCAACTCCCTCACAGCCTGCTCCCATCTCCCTCTAATTGATGTTTGGCTAACTTCCGTCTCTTTCTCACCCTCGCAGCTGGTGGAATCGAAGCGTCAGCAGAGCGTCGGCGAGTGCATCTGCGGCGAGCCGCTGCCGCCACAGTCGCTTTACAGGAATCATCGGCCGCACAACAGCTTCAACGAGCAGGGCTACCTGAAGAGCAGCGCCTGGACGGCCCGGGATCAGCTGCCCAACAGCGAGCAACTGGATGAGGAGCAGGAGGAGGAGGAGCAGCAGCTGGAGCCACCACCACCACCACCACCTGCACGACCAGCATCAAATACGGAGCCAATGGGCATGGCGACAGCACCGCTCCAGGTTGCAGCTCCCGCGGATAATTTGTTTAAGGTACCTCTCTTCTCGGCTCCCATTTCGCCAAAAATAAAGGCAACTACGCCACCACCACCGCCTCAACCACAGCCGCAATCCGAGATGAGCATGACCAACAACATCTTCCGCCTGGATGCGCCGCAGGCGCCGCCTGTGTTCGGATTTGCAGCCAAGCCCAGTCCAGGCTCAGCCATTGACTTCAGCTTCGCAGCCGCTGCCGCCGCGCCGGGTCCGGGTGCGGGTCCGGGTTTCCTGAACGAGCGACAGCAGCGGGCCCCCACGGATGAGGCCAAGTTGGCGGCTCTGGAGCAGGCCATAGCGGCCGCCAAGCAGCGCGAGCTGGAGCTGCTCGAGCTGCAGCGCGCCAAGGCGGAGCGAGCGAGACGCCAACGCCAGTTAGAGCAGCAGCAGGCCAAGGAGCAGCAGCAGCGTCAGCAGGAGGCGGAGCAAGCGGCCGCCGCAGCAGCTGCTGCCGCCGCCGAGCAGGCCGAGGCCGAGGCGGAGGCGGAGGCGGAGGCGGAGCGACGTCGCCTGCAGCGCGTTGAGGAGCAGCGCCAGGCGCAGAGCCACCAGCTGCTGGACGCCCTGATCGTGGAGTGTGTGAGCGACGTGTGCCACAAGGAGCTCCGGATGCATCGCTACGCCGTGAAGCTGTACGAGTCGCTGCTGGCGGAGCAGATCGTGGAGGTGGCCAGGCGGAACATCCTGCGCTCCGACTACGAGCTGGGCCTGATGCGCAACTACTGGCGACGCTGGCGCAACTATCGCCGGGTGCAGCAGTGCAAGGATGCGCTCTTCTCCTGCCTGCCTCTGAGCTTTGGGGGCGAGGCCAGCGAGCAGCTGCTGGAGCTGAGCGCGGCGGAGCAGCCGCTGCATCTGATGCGTCGCTACCGTCTAGGCGAGGCGTGCGACTATCGCCAGCTGCTGACCGGGCTGGACGATCAGTGCTGGCTGAAGCTGGACCTCTGGGAGCTGCTGGCCCGCACCCTGCAGCAGAGTACGCCCGGCGCCCGTCACTACTTCAAGCTGCTGCTCTCGCTGCCCGACAGCGGCGCGGGCCTCGCCATGGAGCACGCCCTGGATCGCGGTGTGCTGCAGCAGCCCATGCAGAGCGAAGGCCCCAGATCCGAGCCGGCCGCTGGCTACATCTCCGGCCTGGCGCACGGCGTCGCCCTCTGTGTCCACAAGGTGACGGGCGAAGTGCGCCACGCGAACCTCACGCGGCTGGCCAATGCGGACGGCATCATCTGCTTCGTGGACGTGGAGCAGCTGCAGGAGGCGTGTCAGCGGCTGCACAGCCTCGTCCGGAGCAGCGGGTGCGAGTACGTGGCGTTGATTGTGCAGCAGGCGGAGGCGCAGGACGTGCTCCTGGCGGAGCAACTGCAGCTGGCCAAGCTGCGCGCTTATCGGATCTTCGACTGCCGCTCCCTGCAGCGCGGCAGGCAGAAGGTGCAGCTGGTGGCGCTGCTCCAGTGCGCGGTGCAGTTTCTGGCCCGGCAGCCGCATCGCAGTCGCGGCTCGCTGCAGCAGACGGAGCTGCGCCCGTGGCTGCTCCAGCACCTGGGCGACGAGCTGTACCAGCGGCTGCGCTATGCGGCGGAGCGGGATGCGAGCATTGGACGTTGTTGCCGGCAGTCGCCGCAGTTCTGTGCGCAGCTCTACAATGAGGCAGTGCGTCGCCTGCAGCTGGTGGCGGGCGAGCAGCTGGATGATCGGCCACAGCTGCCGCAGGAGCTGCGCGTCTATGTGGAGCCGCTACCGCCACAGGCGCCGCTGCCCAATCGGCTGGAGTACTTCGTCAGTGGGTGGCAGACGCGCGAGCAGCGCGCCAAGATTGTCCAGTTGCTGGAGCAGGCCAAGCTGCCGGAGATGCAGCCACTCCCACTGCCTCAGTCGCAGCGGAAGCTCTGCGAGTGGCTGCTCAACTACGCCCAGCTGAGCGAGGAGGAGTCCAATGTGGAGCCGGTGGCATTGCGGGCCATACAAACGCTGGAGCTGCAGCTGCGCACGGACGCACCCAACTACCTGGACATCATCGAGATCTTCGCCAAGGAGCGTCTGGCCCTGGCGCTCCAGCGCCATGCCGCATCCTTGCCAGCGGCCATCGTCTACAGGCGCCACACCATGCAGCGACAGTTCGAGCTGCACTGGTACTATGACTGGCAGTCGCCCGATGATCCGCCAGCCGAGGATGATGATCCGCACTTGCAGCGGGAGGAGCCGGTGCGGCAGGTGGCCCCGCAGGCGCCGCTGAGCTACGAGGAGGTGCTGCGTCAGGCGCAGGCGGCGCTGGACAAGTACCAGCAGCAGGTCGAGCGCAAGACTCTAGCCAATTTGAATGAGCCGCTGGACGCATTGGAGCGCAGCATCGAGCGCTGCGACCGGCAGGCTCTGGCCCTGCGGCAGGAGCCGCATCCTCGACGCCACGCCGAAAACTTGCCCCTGCAGCCGGTCAACAAGCGACAGCGCCTGAGCGCCTCCAGCGACGAGTGCGCCGCTCTGCTGGACCGCACGGAGCGGCTGCTCAACATGAGCCAGACGAGCGAGGAGAGACGCCGTCGGGTTCTGCAACGTGCCAATAAATTTTTATAAGCGCCGTCGATGCATTTGTTTAAGAATATATACGTTGTGTGTCTGTCATGTCCTGTTCAATGAGTGTAGTTTAGATACCTTAATAAATACGTTTAAGATTTTTACTGCTCCGAACTTTCCAATTGGCCATAAGAAGCGTCCACCTCACGCTCCTTGCACAAATTAATTCTTGGCTCTGTTCAAATTAAAATCGTGACACCAAAAATAACAGTGCGCGCGTTGTGCAACACTGGTGCAAGCAAAGCATGACAGTCCAGTGTCCAGTCGCCATTTGGCTATTTTCAAGTCAGCTGGCGGTTATTTTAGCTATATTAAATAGCCTTTTGTTAAGCAGAATGAACTAATACAAGCCATAATTAAATAAGTAATACCATAAAAAAGTATTTAAAATAGTTAAAGCTTGTTTTTAATAATACTTACTAATAATTATGTATATTTCAATTTGTTTGTTTAGCCAGCTGAAAATTCAAATTGAGCCGCACACAAAATAAAATAGACTGCGCACACATTTGGCAACATTGTTCGGTTGACAATTTCGATAGGCAAAACTTTAAATAAATAAATATGGCAACACTCAACTGTGAAAATTCAAATTGAGCCGCACACAAAATAAAGTACACTGCGCACACATTTGGCAACACTGTTCGGTTGACAATTTCAGCGCCGCCTGCTATCGATAGGCAAAACTTTAAATAAATATCGAACGTTGAGCCCGAAAAAGTTAACATGTAGGCTTTGCTGGCCTTTGTGCTGGCATTCGTTAAATTGAACTCATTTGAACACAGTCACAGACCAAATTAAGTTGAAAAAGTGTAATTTTGTTGCATACATAAAATAAAATTAAAACAACGCCGTTATTTAAACCATTTCCAGTTGGTTGCAAGCTGCAAGACTAAAAAAAAAAAACAATTACCTATATCCATACGAATTTGTGCCGTTCACGATATATAATCCTTTCCCGCGCCTTCGATCCTTTCCGACTGTGAGTAAAATGAATAATCTGCCAGGATTCACCTCGCTGCGCCTGCTGCCCTTCGGCGGTGAGTAACTGTAAACATAGTTAGATCGGGTTTAGATATATACAGAGATTGGGATTCGTTTTGCAGCGCTTGGCCGCTGGACGCGCGCCTTGTCGAAGACCATGTACAGCCAAGGCGCTGGCCAAAGTCCCGTTACCGCTATTCTGAGCACTTACCAAACGGTGCGCTCGCGCCTGATCCGCCGGATGTCGGTGGCCATGTTACGCAGGCGCACGAATCTGCACCATCTCGAGAGGCGGCTGACGGAGGCACGACCACGCCACCCGTTCCAGCCGCATCCGCAGCGCCAGTATCCAAGGCCGCGCGCCCAGAGGCGCATCGGCGTGGACCACTTCCCGGTCATGCTGCCCACGTCGAGCGGCTGGGGCAGTGTCCAGCGCACCTATGCGACCATGAGCGACAGATTCGAGAAGACCAAATCCATGAAGCGATCAAAGACCCAGATCGATCGCCCGCTCGTGCCGCCGCTGGTGCTTGAGGGGAAGGAGAAGGAGGAGACGACTAAGGAGGCAACCAGTGAGGCCACTAGTGAGGCCACCAATGAGGCCACCAGTGAGCCGCAGCATGCCGCTGTCATATCCCAGGCCAAGGTGGGTCACGTGCTCAGGTTTCTGCGCGAGAACACGAAGCCAACGTTCAAGGGTGAGGAGCGGCCAGCGAAGCTGCCAACGCCCCCGCTGCCCATAATGCATGTGCTTGGCAAGAAGGAGAAGCAGCTGGACAAGGCGGAGGCCAAGCCCTCGCCCGCCAAACAGCCGACCGTGCTGCCCAAGCAGGCGAAGCTCGGCATAAGCGTCCCGGTTCTCAGGCCCATGGCCAAGCCTTCGCTGCTGCCGACGCCTAAGGTGCGCTTCCTGAAGTCCAGCTGCAACGCCTCGCACTGCCTGGAGACGTACGAGACGCGCCTGCGGGCGGAGCGTCAGCTGCAGCCGCTCAAGCTGAAGAAGCACGCGTCAGTGCCCGCCAGTGGCAGGCTGAGCAGCTTCGCAAAGCAAGCTTACAAGGGCCAGGTCAAGAGCCAGACCAAGGGCCAGGTCCAGAGCAAGGTCAGCTACCAGCAGAAGCTCGCGCAGCAGGTGAAGAAGGAGCAGGCGACGGAGAAGGAGCGGGATGTGCACCAGGAGCGGGCGGATCTGAACAATCTGCTGGGCGATCTGCTGAACCAGGGTGAGTCCAAGTCGGAGGTGGAGACGATCGAGTTCAATAAGACGTCGCCGCTGTTCAAGCTGGTCACCACCAGCATGGAGGGACGCAGCAAGCTGCACACGCGAGCCTTCGCTAAGCAGCTGGAGACGCCGCAGCTCTGCAGGAGCCAGTCGGGCCGGCACCAGGGCCGGACGGCGGGCGTCAACCGGCGCATGATTATACTCGGCCAGAAGGCGGCGGTGCGGGCCAAGTCGATTCTCGAGAACAAGCTGAGTCTGCTCCTCAAGGCCGACAAGCAGATCCAGGAGGGCGGCGACTGCGACTACGACTACGACTACGACTACGACGACGAAGCGGAGGAGCAGGAGGAGCACGAAATCCACTAATCATGCATCGAAACAAACTATTCACCCACCCATCCACTCCTCCACCACCTCCCTCCCTCCCGTATTTGTCAAACATATTTATATATATGTGTCTGTAAGCTCGTATGTATGTATGTATGTTTAGGTATAGGTAAAAGTATAGGCACGCGTTTGCGGCTCGTTGCTCACTCCGGCTGGACGCAACGGGAGAAGCACTCGGAACATCGTCAGCCCTTGCAACCATCTCGGCGGTACCACCCACCACCCACCACCCACCACCACACCCCTCAACTTATCGTTTCGCATTTAAATTCCAAATTCTCAGATCGTTCTCGACTAAATATATATATTTAACTGTAAACAAGAAAACTTTGAAAGAAATTTGCGGGATTTTGATGGGCGGAGGAAGACGAAAGTGGAAAGGTAAGGGGAAAGGCAAGGGGAAAGGCAAGGGGAAAGGCATATACATACATACATATATAGATATATGTATATCTGTTTAATATATAAGTAATACAAAGCCTAAACGCGTAATATGAAGTTAAAAATACGTAATATGATTAAGTAACAAGCATTACGTAATTTGAATTACGTAATGTGCATACTCAATAATTCATATATTATTATTTATGTAAATGTCGCGTATATATGTACATATATCCACATGGGATTTATATGGTGTATTACATTTTCATATTATATTTTCCCACTTTCATTTTCCTATTACATTTTACATGTTTATTTTACTTTTTCATTTCACTTTTTCATATTACGTTATTCACATTAAATTTTTGTACTGCATTATTCTTATTACGTAACGAATATAACGTAATTCGCATTTCCATATTACGCTTTGCACATTGCATATCGTATTATTACATATATTACAGCTACTCCGTGCTAAGCTCGTTGTTCGCTTACGCTCACAGCAAAGCTGACCAATACCAAGGCGCCGTCTGACCAAGTGAGCGCTGCGTTGCTTACGCCATGTCTTTGCTTTACCTCTTTCGCATATACATATGTATGTATGCGTGTATGCGTAAGTTCTGCTGCTCCACTGCCTGTTATATGCTCTCTTTCTTATGCACTCCGCAAAGCTATGCCAGTTGACCAATCCCAAGGCGCCTTGTGATCAAGCGAACGCTGCTTTACTCGACATGCAAAATTTCCCTTTGCTTGCGCTCACTGCAGCAAAATTCCTTTATATGCTTGCCTGCTGCTCGCTAGCTGGCTGTTCTGTGCTCATAATTTCCCTTTGCTTGCACGAACTGCTCTTTCACATGTGTGTGTATGCGGCGAAATTCCTTGTGTATTAGCATCTATGTATATACCTGTGAGCGTAAGTTATGCTCCAGACTCTCTTATGCACTCAACGAAGCTGTGCAAGTTGACTAATGCCATGGCGCCTTGTGATCAAGCGAAAGCTACATTGCTTCCATCAGCTCTCGCTATGCATAATTTCCCTTTGCTTGCACTCACTGCGCCTGCCATACATACATATATATGTATGTATGTATGAGTGCTGCTAAATTCCTTGTACTCTCGCTCACGCATTACAGCTTTGCGAATTGGCCAATCACAGAGGCTCGTTGCTCATAATTTCCTTTTGCTTGCACTTGCCGCTCTCTCCCATCTGTATGTGTATGAGTGTAGGCTCTGCTGCTCGCTAACATCTCCCAATTCCTCATTCCTCAGAGAGCGGGTGAGAGCATGGCTCCAGAGCAAACACAGCAGCCTCTGTGCTTATGCCATTATTACAAACAATTTCTTAAAGTTATTAACTAAATTTAGTACTTAAATAAACACTTACCACATATCAGCCAAAGAAGAAGAGGAGGAACAGCACACTGCACCACTGCACTCCACTAGATCGGAAAACCAACTGAAGCAGCGCTGCGCAGACTCGCCTTTTTATAGGGAGTCCCTACGCCCACTCAACTCCCGCTCAGAGTTGAACTCAACCGTTGAGCCCACTCGATCGTTGGTTGGCAAATGGGAAGGCGCGCTGCCTCTGCCGCTGCTGCTGCTGCAAGCATCTCAGAAACTTCTGCTGCTCACTCAGGCATAGCTGTGCTAGTGCTCTGCAGCGCTGCAACAGGGGCAGCGCTGCTGCTTGCTGTTTACAGAGAAGAATGCTTTACATATTAACAGAGACTGTTAGACAGGCAGAGAAATGTACAGACAGAGCGACAGACTGATAGACATACATATGTATGTATATGGAATCAACTTATTATGTATTATAGCTTTTAAGTTTTCAAAAAAAGACATTGATAAAGAAACAAGGAAATTATTTTTTAAATTTATATTTTACATTTTTTACATAAAAAAAGAACTCTTTCAATATAGACAACAAATTATTTGACAAATTATTACATTAAAAAAATGAAAAAATATTTTTAAAGCAAAAACTTACTTAAATTAAAATGTTTTTGTAATTTTATTTTTAAAATTTGTTGTTAAAAAATGACTTAAAATATTTTTTAAAAATTTAACTCATCTTTGAATGTTAAAAAAATTTTAATTGAAAAACTACTTTAAATAGTTATGAAAAACAAAACTTTTTTGATTATAAAATTATTTTAAATATTTAAAACAAAATTATTTAATATGAAAGCCACTTTAAGTATTCTAAACAATTTTTTTTTTTAATTAAAAAATTCATTAAAATATTTTTTGAAAATGTATTTAATCAAAAATTAGTATATTTAAGAAAAAAATTAATTTCATTGAAAAATTACTTAAATTAATTTTCGGAAAATTTTTAAAAATTTAAAGGTATTCGAGTATTTAAAAAAATTGTTTAATTGTAAAATAAAGCTTGATTTATTTATAAAACTGCTTAAAATATGTTTTAAAAATTGATTTGACTATAAAATTAGTTTAAATATTTGTAAAACATTTATTTAATATATAAAAAAACACTCAAGTGTTTAAAAAAATTAATTTAAATATAAAATTACTTAAAATATTTTTTTAAAACTTGCCCTTAGCATTTTTAGCAATTATTCTAGAACCTTTTGAAAACGACAGAGAGGGATGTATGGCAGCCATAGGTAGGGCCCGTGAGAGCGACAGGGAGAGCAATAGCAATGCAATGACTGTGATCCCTAATACACTGGCTATGACTTACACTCACACACACACCTGCACCTGCTCTACATCGTCATCGTCAACATGTTTATCATAATCAATTCTGTTTACTTGGCCCGGTCTAATTATTTCGCCAAAACAAGCCCCAATTGGCGCAGCAAACAAAAACAAAAACAAAAACAAAGCGACTCACGCGATGTTTGCAGAGCCAACCAGCCCTTGCTCCCCTACCTCCCTCTCCCTCCCATCTCTCTCTCTCTGAATCAGAGCAACTATTTTGGGACGCAGTGCGTCGCCAAAGTGCAAGGTCATCCCGCCGCTTGCTCACGTGCTGCAGGCTGATCTCTCGCCGCATTTCACAATGAAATGCAAATTTTACAAATTACAAAAATATAATTAAAAATACATTTTTTCTTTGTTTTGGCCGTCTGAGGCGGCTCGAAATTTCTATTGAACAATTTGACTATATTAAACAATTTGTTGTCGCATCAACAATATCATGGATTATATATGTAAAACTAATTGAAACGAACAGCGAACAGAGGAAATCAAAGAGAGAGAAAATTAATACAGTTTCAGCTCAACATTTTCGCCAGATTTGTTGTTCGATTTGTAGTTGTTGTTGTTGTTTACTGCATATGATGCTGCACCTTGCACTGTCGCAGCGCCTCATTGAAGCCCTCGCAGAGGGACAGATCGGATTGGCCCTGGGCGCACTGGAGGAACTGTTTGATCTCCCAGGCGCAGGCGCCTTGCGGCTCATTTTGCTGCGCCTGCTGGCCGTAGTAGGGCTGCTGCTGCTGCTGTGGTGCGGCAGCGGCTGGCGCTGCGGCCTCCTTGTCGCCCGAGCCGCTGAACAGCGATGTGAGTCCATGGCCGACGGTGTGGCCAATGGCGGAGCCAACGGCAACGCCGCCAGCAGTGGCAGCCATCTGCTGGAACATCGACGGCTGCTGTGGTGCTGGCATGCCAACGGCGCTCTGTGGCGCAGCCATCGGTGCTGGGGCCGGTGGTGGTGCGGCAGCACGTGCGGGCACTGGAGCCGGTGCTGGGGCAGCGGCGCGAGCGGGCGCCGGTGCGCTGCTGCAAATGGAGAGAGAGAGAGAAAAAACAATTTTTATATTAAGTTTAGTTTGGTTTCGTCACGCGTTTGAACTTTGCTCAGTTTGTGCAGTTTCCGTGTTTCCGTCTCAGTTTCCGTGTTTATCTCTTATTTTAGGTTACGTAACGACTTGCGGCACGGAACCTTCCAGAACTTGCTCAATATTTCCCCAACTCGCCTCGCAATTACCACAGGCAGCACAATGCATCACACTGTGTGGCAGCTGAGGACGGGGAATGCAACATTTCAAGTCTTTTTTGCGTCATCAGATCCGATTTGTCGCCTTTTGTCCAATTGGATTTTCTTACGTTTCGTTTTGCAGGTGCTCTGCTGGGCAGCAGAGTCAACTTACCGTCTGGCTGATGGTGGGGGGCTTGCTGAACGTCCACGGCGTACCATTTTGTGATTTCTTTTTATTTGATTAGTTTTTCGAAAATATTAGACGAACTAGTTATTTAGTTATTGACGAGAATTTAACTGTGTCGCTTCAGTTGCTTTGCTTCGCTTTATAAACTTTTACGCAAACGAGAGTTGATTGAAATTTGTAATCGATATGTGGTGTTATCGATGTGTGTGCAGTGTTGGCCAGTCTCAACTATCTGCCCGTTGCAGTGCTGCCATATCGCTGCAGTTGTTTTCATTATAACGGTTAATGGCGGCGAATTTTAAGTGAATTTGATTTCCGCAGTCGAAAGGAAAGGTTAAAAATGCAATTAACGCTAATTTTGTTGGGCATATTTTATACGCTGCACGCAATCGCAGCCGATGATCTGCTCGAGCTGAGCTGCAACACGGACGCCCAGTGCATGCAGTTCGAAGGCGGCAAATGCATCGACTCCCGCTGCATCTGCACGGCACGTGGCGGCGGCGGCGGCCAGGAGCGCGTGGACTGCGAGCCCAAGGATGGCAAGCAGAACAATATCGTGGGTGGGCCGTGTCCCTGCACACTGCCATACGCCGAATGCGACGCACAGACCCAGCAGTGCTTCTGCGCCGCCGACCACCTGCCCAGCGAGGACAGGCGCCGCTGCGTGCCGCTGAAGGTGCCGCTGGAGGGCAGCTGCGAGCTGGCGCGTCAGTGCCAAGCGATGGACACATTTGCCGACTGCCAAGCGAAACGCTGCACATGCCAGGAGCACTTCGGCCAGCACGAGGGCCACTGCCTGGCGCTACTGGGTGAGTGCTCCAAGATCCAAGTTGGCTAGATTCTAATGCCTTATCCCTGCAGATCTGAGCTGCAGCAACAGCACTGAATGCGAGGATGCGGGCGCAACCGTTTGCCTGCCGGCGGCCAGTAAGTGCGCCTGTGCCAAGGATCTGGTGGCCAATCCTAACCGGACCGCCTGCGCTCCGAGCGTTGCCTACGCCGCCAACTGCACGACTCCGGCCCAGTGCCAGGTGCAGCTGGGCGCCGGCAGCACCTGCGACAGCCAGCAGCGCTGCAGCTGCCAATCTAAGCACTACGCCAAGCGAGATGAGCTGCGGAACAGCACAGTCTGTGCGCCGCTCGTGCCCTACGGCGCCTACTGCCGCCGCACCACGGACTGCCATGGCCCGGACCAGCTGCTGAACGGCCGCATGGAGTGCAAGTGGGGCGAGTGCCAGTGCCGGTCCGAGTTCCGCGTGCTCAACAACGAACACTGCGTCGTAGTGGACGCGGCGAGAGTCAATCAACTGTCCGTCTTCCTGCTGCTGCCAATGCTGATTCACTGGCTACTTTATTCAGCGATGTAGAGAGAAGGGCCGCGCCAGAGATGCTCCCAACACTCAAAGATACAAATACAAATACAAATACACAATATATTTTGAAACTCTATATAGTTATATATGTTCCCGTTCAGAGGCCGATGCGGGCGGGCGTGCGCCGGGGCGTTGCGTTGCCCGGCGTAGCGATCTCCTGCTTGCCCGCGAGTAGCTCCTCGCGGTGGGCCGCCAGCTGCTTGCGCTCCTCCATCTCGTGCTGGGCCTGCACCATTTGCTCCTCCATCTCCTTCAGGTGCTCCGCTGCCAGTTTCTTCTTGTCCCGCCCACTGCGTCCGGTTTCCTTCACGGAGAAGAACATGGGGCCCAGCTCCGCCAGCCAGTAGCCATCGACGGCGGTGGCGCACTGCATGTACTCCTTGGCGGTCATGATCAGCTCGTGGTAGACGACATAGTCCGGCGTGGTGCCCAGGCCGTACAGCGCCGATGTCGGATGCAGGTGGCAGGGCATGCCCGTGCGCAAATTCACGTACTCGCCGATGCCCTTGAGCCGTGCCGCCTGGTAGAAGTAGGCGGAGCAGATGCACTTGCGCACGATGTCCCAGTCGGTGCCGCACGACTTGACGTTCATCTTCTGCTGCGTCATGATGTCCTTCAGCTGCTGACGCACCTCGCGCACCTTGCGCATCGCCTTGATGTGGATGAAGTGCTCGTTGCACCACGTGGAGCTGTAGCTGTTGGGAGAGAGAGAGAGAGAGAGAGCAAGGATTAGAGCCTATTGCCATTGGCTTCGTCTGGCCACTTACCTGTTCTGCTTCCACTGCTGATAGACATTGAGGTAGGTCAGATGATCCGACTCGGGCACCTGGAACTTCTCCCGCACGCCATCTGCCTCCTCCTCGCGTCCCTTGGGGCGATAGAATATGGATGGCACGGACAGCATGGAGACTGCAAAGGAAGAGGAGTTGGAATCATTCGATTTTGGGTATCATTGGGGAGAGCACTCACCTATGATGAGCACCTCGGCGCTGCACTCCATCTGGCAGGCCACGATGAGCATCTGGCACTGCGGCGGATCCAGCGGGAACTCGGCCATCTGCCGGCCCAGCGTGGTCAGGCCGCCGGTGTGATCGAGTGCGCCCAGTATCCACAGCTGGTAGAGCGAGTTCAGGATGTTGTCCTGCGGCGGTGGGTCCATGAAGTGGAACTGCAGCAGATCGACCACGCCCAGGGACTTCAGCAGCAGCACCGTATTGGCCAGATTGGTGCGCTGGATCTCGGGCACGGTCAGCGCCAGCAGCTCGTCCTTGTACTGGCGCTGCGTGTAGAGACGGAACGCCTGGCCCGGACCCGTGCGGCCGGCACGGCCCGAGCGCTGGTTGGCATTCGCCTGCGAAATGGGATAGATCTGTAGGGCGTCCATGCCGATGCGCGGATTGTAGACCTTCAGCTTGCAGTAGCCGGAGTCGATCACGTAGATGATGCCGTCCACGGTGAGCGACGTCTCCGCTATGTTGGTGGCGACGACGCACTTGCGCACGCCATCGGCGGACTTCTGGAAGATCTTCGCCTGCAGATCGGACGGCAGCTGTGAGTAGATGGGCAGGATGCTCAGCTCGGGCGCATTGTCGATTTCGCCGAGGCGCTCCTCCAGCACCTCGCAGGTGACCTCGATGTCCTCCTGGCCGGGCATAAAGATCAGCATGTCGCCCTCATTGGGCGTCAGATGCACTTGGAGCGCCTGCTTCACCGCCGAGTCCACATAATCCTCGCACGCATTCTTGCTAAACATCACGTCCACCGGAAACGTACGGCCGGGTATGGTGAAGGTGGGCACATTGCCAAAGAACGTCGCGAACTTGGTCGAGTCCATCGTGGCGGAGGTGACAATGAGCTTGAGGTCATGACGCCGTGCCACAATCTGGAAGAGAAGTCGCATTGAGGTTATGATAGGACTAGTAAAAAGTGACCGACTTTGGGATACACTGTCTTTTTCAGCAGAAATTTCTAGATTTTGTATAGTATATTTAAATACATACATACATACATACATATATTATCGCTTACATATCGACAGCGAAATCTGTCGCTTTCTGGGGCATTCCACTTGCTGCTCGATGCTGTTGTGGCCTTGGCTGCCTGACTGTGCCCACCACCCACCGAAATACGCGAGCATGACCCAAATCCCGAGCAGCGGCCCCTGAGCCCTGAGCCCAAGCCAGCTAAGCAGCGCAGCTAGTCAAAAAGTCATCACAATTCACGCAGCAAATATCCTGAGCCAAACTCACCACACAGCAGCAGCAGCAGCGAACAAAACGAAACTCAACACACAAGAACACGAAGCAATAACAAAGAGAGTGAGAGCGAGAGCGAGCACAGGCAATGCTCTCAGCGTTTCGACTCAAGCGATTTAACGACGACAACTCAACGAGTGGTGAGTTCTGTCAGGGCAGGGGGCAGCTCCTCAACGTGCTACGTCGCACGTAGGCAGATCCTGTGTGTGTGTGCCTGTGCCTGGGCCAAAGCACAGACAAAAAGCTCAAATTGCTGTTAAACTAATGCAGTTGCAGCACCTGCTGCAACAACAACAACAAAAACAAGCAGCAGCAGTCACGGGCAACTGAACAAGCAAATTGCGCATTGGTGGGCCAAGCCCACCACTACACACACACATGTGGCTTATCGATATGCGTGTGTGTCGATGGCTGTGTGTACCTACACCATGTACACATATCGCTTACATATTGAGAGTGAAGTGTTTTTTATGACAGCTCTGCCGGCGATGGCAACGGCGACGCCAACGCATTGATTCAAATTTTTATCTCCGCAGTGGAGCGCGTTAAATGACGTTGAACCATATCCCGTCCACGGCAATTACGATAGAGCATTTCGATATATGACAGTTAAGTGCTGCATGCATGTATGTGTGTATGAATGTATGTACATACATAAATACATACATACACATTTATGCATAGCAGATAAGGCGCAGGCGAAGCGAAATCGACAAGCTGAGCGAGAGGAATGCAAATCCCGTTACGATAGGCAGAGAGTGAATGCAAGCTGTGTAATAACTGTAAAGCAAATGAGTTATTTACGATCAGCTAGCTAAATATTATTTATTGCGATTGCTAATTACGATATTCGCACTAAAAGTTGCTCAATATTTATTTTACACAATATTTTTTCAGGTATTTATTCAGGTATGCACTCAGATCGTGCTAATTGGGAGTTCCCCGTTAGAATACGCCCCAAAGCTCTAAGCTCTATCAGCTAATGCTTGAGTCGTAAGGCAGTCAAAGTCGAGTTGAGTTTTACGAAATTATTGATTTTTCTGATAGATAATAGATTTTTATCCTTAACTCGTATATCCTAAGCTTTCAGAAAAAGCTTTTTCTGGAATTTCAAATCTTTCAACTCGAATCTTATCTTAAAACACTTTAAAGATAACCATGATCTCTGTTCAAATATCAAATTTTAAAAAATTAAAAAAAATTTATCTACATATAGATCTATATTTTGTATGTCTTACATTTACAGCTATAAAGGTTGATATATGTAGATATAGATATAGATATAGATATAGATATAGATATATAGATATATAGATATATAGATATAGATATAGATATAGATATAGATATAGATATAGATATAGATATAGATATAGATATAGATATAGATATAGATATAGATATAGATATAGATATAGATATAGATATAGATATAGATATAGATATAGATATAGATATAGATATAGATATAGATATAGATATAGATATAGATATAGATATAGATATAGATATAGATATAGATATAGATATAGATATAGATATAGATATAGATATAGATATAGATATAGATATAGATATAGATATAGACATAAACATTGATATGTGTAAAGTTATAGATATAGACTCCCTTGTCTAGTCCAGTATTAATCTATAATATGTATTTCAAACATATTTCGCTGTGTGAAATGGAATCGCTTCGTATGCCTTGTCACATATCTTTTGAAATTTAACTCGCCGTTTTCAGTACCAGGAACTAAAGTAACATCCATCAGTGCAAATAAAACAGATATCAAATGGCATAATCTGAACATTCTGGCAGAGGTCGAAGCTAAACTGGAATTGTGTATAGAGATAGAGAGAGAGAGAGAGAGAGAGAGAGAGAGTTCTATTTCGAAATGAGCTAATCAGAGATAGAGAGAGAGAGAGAGAGCTTTTGAGATATGTGCTAGGAATAGAGACCAAGTCGAAAAACAAATAAATTTGATCTACAATCGGTTGCTGATTAATGCGGATTGTTAAAGTGATTAGAAGATCTTCAGATATAAGTGTGTATATATGTATGTATAAGGGTTTTTCAGACTATATACAGCCATAGCAATCTACTTGAAAGTTCTACAGATAATACAGACCAAAAATATATCATATATATATATGATTACTGAAAAGCTCTTCAGATATCAGTGGTATTATATGGCATGAGTATACAAATATTTGGACTAGTGAATCTACTTAAAAGTTCCCCAGATATTAGCGAGTATATAGCGAATGTGTCATATGCATTGTGACGCAGCTAAACCTTAGATCTTCATATATACTTTTCTTATCGGGAATCGTACTACAAATATTTACTGATATTTTTGTGCTCTTTGGAGAAACTTCGACTACAATCCTAAACTGAATGAAATGCCTAATTCGATAGGGCGATAAAAACTAAGCCGCAAGGTCGTCTATTGGCCCCACCTAAAATCGGATGAACTTTGAGCACTATTGATATTGGGAGATAACTGTAGTCGACATTTCATCAGCTGGATTAACTGCAAGGCGTGACTAAGACAAATCACGAGCTATATATATATACATATATGTGTACATATATACAGCTGATACTGTAGTCTTATTTGATTAGAGCTTTTCATATAAGCAGCGGCATTTAGTGCTTGTCTCTATGAATGTATATCAATGTATTGGCGCTACGAGCTCCATTTATTATTATTATTTTTATTATTATTATTATTATTGGCTTTTCTCTTGCTGTTGTTGTTCGTTTTCGATTTCGATTTTGTATTTGCTTTTAGTATGGAATGCAGTATATCAATCTTGATAGCGATAAGGCTTTTTTTCGCCACTTGAGTTAGGTTGCGAACTTACTTTAGTCGAAACATTTACATATAGAGGCAGAGGTAGGGAGTGGGAGAGGAATGAGAAGCAGAGAGAGAGAGGCAGATTGCTGCAAAGGGAGTGTGAGAAGCAGAGAGAGAGGCAGATCGCTGCAAAGGGAGTATGAGAAGCAGAGAGAGAGGCCGATTGCTGCGAAGGGAGTATGAGAAGCAGAGAGAGAGGCAGATCGCTGTAAAAGGGAGTATGAGAAGCAGATAGAGAGGCAGATTGCTGTGAAGGGAGCATGAGAAGCAGAGAGAGAGGCAGATTGCTGCAAAGGGATTATGAGAAGCAGAGAGAAAGGCAGATTGCAAAGGGAGTATGAGAAGCAGAGAGAGTCAGATTGCTGCGAAGGGAGTATCAGTATATATATATATATATATATATGCATATCCATTAGGGAGAGTGAGAAGCAGAGAGAGAGGCTGACTTCGGCAAATGGAAGAGCTATATATATATCTATACCCATGCATATCCATCAGGCAGAGTGAGAAGCAGAGAGAGCGACGCAGACTGCTGCAAAGAGAATATCAGTCTATCTATTTACATATATGTATGTAGATACATACATATATGCATATCCATCATACAGTGCCTCTTAGCAGTAAGCGAACGCGCTTAGGGGAAACAGGAAGTGCGCACTTTTGCTCAAATATTCAATAAACTGATAAAGCGCGCCTCGCCGCTCATCAATCAAACTTTTTTGTATACAAATTCAAAATAAAAAAGAAACTAAATATATATATGTATATATATACATATATATGCCAATATATGATATATAGGAAATGCAATTGAAAATATGCAAAAATCTCATTAAAGAGAAGAAGAAGAAAAGCAAAAAAAAAACACATTTTTCGTCGTCATTTGTGGAATTTGCTGGGCACAGAGCCAAAAAAAATTCTTAGATGCGAATCGGCCCAGACTGAGAAACATATATATATAATATATACTACAAAAAAAAAAATATATAGAAAAACTGTAGCTACCTTCAGAGACAAAAATAAAAAATAAATAAAATATATTTTGATTGAAGGGCATTCTACAGAGAGTCTATAACTATATCTGATAGATTTATATGGCCATATATAGTTATATAGTATACGAAGTTGGTATCATATGAAATTAGTGAAGTAACGCTTATCTATGTAGTTTACGAGTTGCAGCAAATCATTTTCATATACATACATACATATATGTATAACACTCGGAAATTATGAGAGATATAGTATAAGTATATATTTATTGTTATTGTGGGGCGTTGACGTTTACCGTAATACCCCATGAGCTGTCCAAATTTCGTTTGTGTGTTCTTGATCTTGAGACTGGAAATGCACGGACGCAACTCACGCGACTTCTAATTGAATAATATATATATATATATATATATATATATATATATATATATATATATATATATATATATATATATATATATATATATATATATATATATATATATATATATATATATATATATATATATATATATATATATATATATATATATATATATATATACTGATATATATACATATATATATCAGGGTGTCTCCGAGTAATGAGGGCAATTAAAAATATAATTTATCTGCATGAAAATTTATGAGAAGATAAATAAATATCGTTGTATGTACTTAAATGCTTAATATATGGGTTATACAAATGGGCGTAAGATTGCGTACTTGATATATGGTCTATATAGTATAGGAAATGGCAAACAAGCGCAAACATAAAGGCAAAGTCAATGTCTGTTCAGGCAATGCTCCTCGCACACACGCCAAAAAGACAGGGTATTGTAAGTCAAATATAGAGGGAATTTATTGCATTTAAAGTAGGGATATTCCTCGATTCCCGTATATCGACTTTTGTCATACATATTTGATTTAAATTTCTACTATATCTTTTTGTTTGCCTGGCGCCAGCGAACAAATCTATGCGATTTGTCTGGCCATATAATTGCTATTTACATGCAATTTTCAGTGCATTGCAAAATGTCGGGCGCCGGGGTGGGGGGGAGAAAGGCTTCAGCGCGAGTCTGATGAACTGAGTGGGCAGTCGAGCTGGGCGGGCGCTGCTGGGCTGTAGGTGTGAGTGTGAGTAGGCAGCACGAAAGCAATTTTACAATTTCTCAGTGGCAGGCTCAAAACTTGCGGCGACAAAGCGGCACGAGTTGACAGAGCGAACGAACGAGAGCGAGAGAGCACTGAGTGGTGAATGGCGAATGGCGAAATGATGTGTGGTGAGTTTTGCGCGCTGCTTTTTGGAGGTGTGGCAATGTCTACATACAAACAACAATTTGTATTTTGGCAAAACTACCTTCAAGATGTAAACAAAACACACAAACACAATTAAACACACACACCCACACGCCCACTCAAACAACAAATTTTTTGCACGAGCAAAAACACGAGCCAACAACAATACGAAAACAACAACAATCGCAATGCGAAATATTTATGTATGTATGTATGTACATGTGGTATTTAAAACAATCATAAAATAGCGTGGCAAAGCGCAACAACAATAAACGCAATCAATGGTCGAAGATTTTTGCATATTTTGTTTTTATCCGCACATTTGCAAAGCAGAACAAACGGGCTAAAGCAAACAATGAAGCCGCAAAACGAGTTATGAGCAGCAGATGCCGATGCCGAAGGTGAATAACACCATAGCGGCAGCAGCAGCAGCAGCAGCCCGAACGAGAGCGAGAGACTCTCTGGTGTATGTGTGTTAGAGGGGGAGCGCTAATGCGCGAGAGAGTTAAAGCGAAAGTCAGAGTGAGATGCAAGCTGTGGGCAGAAGGAAGCTCGAACTCGAACTCGAACTCGAAATTGCCCATCTGCTCGCTGAGCACACTTTTTCGGTTTTCTTTTTGTTTAATTCAATTTTATTTATTTGCAGGGCTTGTCCAGCAGAATGAATAACAATGAGCAAAGCTGAAACAGCTGTTGCAGGTCCTTTTCTTCCGCCATGTGCCAACTACACACATACATACGTACGAAATATTGTGTGTTCTGCTCATACACATACATATGTATGTACACACAGCGCAGCAGGAAGAATTTAGCGCAACGGCGACGGCTGTGAAAACACAAGAGTATTTTTGTTTTTGCATATTTAATAAAAACACACATACATAGGTATTTATTTATTTTCTGCGTTCAATTGTTGTTGTTGTTGTATTCGCTGTTTTGTCTCACAATGTTTCGCGCGTTTTATGATTATCTAAAAATAGCTGTAAGCAAAGCACATGACATGCGCTGCTGAAGCCGACGCCGGCAGCGACGTTGACGTCGTGGCCGAACGTCAAACGTTTGCGTTGCGGTTTAGGATTACAAATATGTAGATACTTACGTATGTACATACATACATATATGTATGTGTGTGTATGCAAACAGCAATATATTGCCACAGGTGGCTGGCAAAAGCGGGCTTAGCAAAAAGCTCTTTGCAACCATGGCTTAAGACGGCCTGCGGTTGCCTGCTTCCTTCGCAGAAATATATGCTACATAAAGCTTTACCGTAATAGAGCTTTTTGCGCATTAAAATTGAATTCGATTTGATTTGTAAAGAGGAAGGGCATTTCCTGAACGTGACAAGCTTTCGTAAGCTTAACAAATGCCCGCAAATAATGGCATTTATCGCCTCAATCAGATTCCAGTCATACCAATCAGATTCCAACTAGACCCCACTCTCGGGCCTTTGTCAATTCCAATTCCATTGTTGTAAAACTGTTTTGACTAGACACTCAATTGTCAGAGCGTGAACGTGCATGTGTGTGTGTGCTTGTGTGCGTGCTCTTTCATTCTCTTCTAGTTACTCCCATTCTGCTGCTGTTTACTTAAACCTGGTGGTTAAGCCGGACCAATGCATGCAAAGCAAAGAGCAAAGCAACGAAACAAAACAAAACGGAAATAGCTTTGAGTATCTCTGACATGAGACCAAAGTCCGGTTATGGCCAGATATCGACGGCATTTGCCAGCGAAAAGCGCGCCGCGAAGCCTTTAAGTCAAAATGGCTTACAAAATACACCGAAAATATAGGCAAAAACAAAGAACGCAAATAAAACACGTTTTTTTCGAGTGTGTTTAGATACACATATAGAAAGATAGATAAATAGGTGCATATGACTGCTTAAATATTTATATACGAATGTTTATATTAGTTTTACAGTTTTACATTAGACGGAAAGTTAATGAAACAACAATGCAGCCGCACAAGGCCGGGTAACATCCGCTAGTCATATTTATGTACATATGTACATATGTATGTATGTACGTATTTCATGCAGGCTCTGCCCAGACACTTGCCAATTTGCATGGTGAGCAACCAATTTGGCCCAGTGGGCCATAATAGACTGTAGAATGAAAACAAATACAGGTGGTTTAGCTCACATTTTGTTTAACTATTGAAAAAAAAATACACACACATGCACACGCTCATGCACGCACACAAAAGGGCAGCAAAAGAGCGGGCGAGCGAGCGAGTGAGCGAGAGCACTTCACCCGAGTGCATAAAACAGATAATAAATACATGCAGACACACATGCCCAGCTATGCACTACATACATATGTACATATGTGTGTGAGCAGTACAGAGATGAACAATGGTGCACAATGGACACAACGAATTCTGCATACGGTTACTCAATATTCAAACGGCAATTTGGAGCTGGCATAGCAGAGAAGAGCTCAACAATTAGTGATGGCACTTGCAATAGAGATGAGCGTGTTTTGAAGAGCTCTTTCACAAATTAAAGCAAATATTGCGATATATTTAGTTAAATTATAGTTAATGTTTTTATTATATTAATAAAAAATATAATAAAATAATAAACTAATAAAAAAAGATTATTTACTATATATTTATATTGTTTATTTATTTTTTAAATATAATAATAGTTAACTTGCCTAGCTGTTAAGCCCAACATTCTGCCTGTGTGTAAGCATATCAAGTATCTGTTATGCATATGCATATATAGTATATAGCAAAATATGCAAATTGAAGTACATGTATATTATATGGACATGCACATCTATTAGTCTTACTAATGAGTTCAGCTTGTAATACAATATAATTAAATAGCCTAACTAAAATGCATCGATTGGATTAATGTGCTAACACAATTAAGAGCGTATCAATTAAGCTGAACGCTACCATTGTTCATACGCACTGTAAATCACGTATTTAAATCAAATAAACACAATTCCGAGAAATTCGAATCCCAAGATCTTAAGGGACGTCAGATCTTGAATGAGGAATTGAATAAACAATTTTAAACATTTTATTTGCTAGATTTTACGCTTAAATGTTTATGTTACTTTTGAATAGAAACAAAGCTATATATATATATATATATATATATATATATATATATATATGCATATATGTATGCATATATATATGTACATATATCTGTATATGCACATTTAATGCGGTCAACTGTGTGTTGTTGCTTTTTGGGCACTGACCTACGCACATTCATTCGTGTTTCATTGCGCAAATGCTTAATAAAAACTACAATTACAAAGAAACACAAATAAAATGAAAAGCTGAATGCAAGCCGACTATCAAATACACTTTCTAGGGGACTTTTTGCATAAGTAAATCGAAATAAAATTCGAGAAATCTAGATTTTTTTTTAAATTTTCTTTTTTTTTCATAGATCTTAATGATATTACGAGGTCGATTTTGGCTTATATATAATATATAAATCTCTCAATATTATTAAAATGAGCAAAAATGCATAAATTTAGAATTTGCTTAGCATTGAAAGGTTAAAGCTTCAATTTATTTGCATAGGATTTGTCAAATATGTATATATGTATGTATATATATATATAAAGCAGTGTAGTATATAAATATGTATATACAAATGAACCTATATTCATATATAAAAGTAATTATAATTATAAATAATAAAAATATTTCTAATTTAAACATAAATCGTCTGAAAAGTCACATGCCCAAATGGCAGGGTATCTAAAGTGCAGCACTCTTAATTAGGCAAACAATTGCAAAGTGCCAGGCGGAGCAGAGGCGGGGACTAAAGCAGAGACAGGGGGCAGCGGCAGGGGCAGGGGCAGGGGCGAAGGCAGCCGCAGGTGGGGAGCTTTGAAACTGTGGCTGTGGTTGTGGCTGTGCTGGGGGAGGAGGAGGAGCAGGAGGGGGGGGGGGTGATAGAAGATATGTAGAAATGCTTTAGAGCGCGCACGATACTGAAACCGAGCAGCAGCTAATTAAACGCAGTTGAGCTGAGCAGCGCAGCAGTCAATTGGCAGAGCGAAAATGCAACACGGCATAATCATGAGACCCCGCGCTGTCCAGCCCCTTCCTCTCTCCACGCCCCCACCCCCTTCGCTTCCATGCCCCTGTGTCCCAATGCCGACAAGGTTAAACTATAAATAGATATGGAGAATAACAACCAGCAGCAATAACAACAACAACAACAACAACTTGTAGAGCTGCGCGTATTTATATCAAAAGCAACAGCGACGTCTACGCCGACGTCAGCGTCGACTGTGAAATACTCGAATAAATAAATGAAAAACCTGAAACAATTTGTAGCGAGAAACGCCTCAGCGACGCGACAGCGCACCTCTGATACCCTGTAAGTTGACTTTCGCTATTTCTTTGTGAAGTTTTAAATGTTTTTCACATTATTTAGATTTTTTAAAGTATTATTTAGTTATTTTAATATATATACATTATATTATAATATTTAAATATTTTTTGTATTATTTGTATATATATCTATATATTTATATTATATAAATTGTATACACATATATGAAAATTCTATTTTAGCTTTCCTTATCGAAATATCATTTCCCTGACCAAACCTCCCCATTGAAGCCAACTTCAATAGGGCTGCAAATGTTCTCAGCCTCAACCTATTTCGATAATATCTTGTTAATTCAATATGTGACTAAACAGGGCGACATAGCGCCAGTGACCTTGGTAAGGGTAAACGAAATGAAAAACTTGAAAATGAATGTATATAAATATGAAATTAAATAAAAAGCGTAGCAACGTCAGCAGCGACGTCGCCGTCGACGTTGCTTGGCCCAGTTTTAAGCTTTGGCAACTTAATAGGTCAAATTAATTGTCCCAAAGCAAACGCAACTAATTTCAGAAGCTCACGCATACAGACAGGCAGACAGAGAAAGACTCACTCGCACACACACACACACACACACACACACAGAGACAGAGGCAGAGACAGGGTGAGAGTAGCATGAAAGCTGCGACGTCACAGCGAAAAGCTTTCGCAAGCCTTTGCCTTTGAGCGGCAGCCAGAAAACTCGACGCGCTTCTCCAGTGTTGGTTAACGCGCACGCACGCACAGCGAGACAGCGACAATATCGATCTGCGTGTCTGAGGGCACTAATCGTTGTATGGCCTCCTCCGATAATGTGATTATAGGATTGCCAATGCCAATGCCCAAGCCCATCAGAACTGAGTCTCGGATACAGATATAGATAGATATATATACATATGTATGTACATATCCATATTCAAGAGAAATTTGTTGCGGGCGCACAGTTGTTGTTGTTGTTGTTGTTGTTGTTGTTGTTGTTGTTGTTGTTGTTGTTGTTGTTGTTGTTGTTGTTGTTGTTGTTGTTGTTGTTGTTGTTGTTGTTGTTGTTGTTGTTGTAGCTATCCCCCGTTCAGGTTAGCGAGTTAAAGTTGGGGCAATTTCCGATTCTGATTGCACCCGTAGATATTTATTTAGTACAAATTGTCAACGGCGCTGGGGCCTGACATGCACATGCACCCAAAAACAATTTAAATAGAAATAGATAAATGTAGTATTTTTCACATATATAATATATATCTGCAATTTTTAGCATATGCTATATAAATAAGATGTTTATTAGCTTGTTATGCCCTAACACATATTTGTCAATCAGCCAAACTTGCCGTAACTCTTGAGAAGCGCATAGAAGAGGCTTGCATCTATGCCGCGCGATTCGCAGCGATACGTTAACATACGCACACGCCTACATTCATACATATGCTTGCACTCACACCAGCATAGGCATAAATTTCAACAAATTTCAACTCTAACTGTAATCGCAGACGAAGATGAGCCAAAGGCCACCATGACACTGTGGTGAAATGTTGTTGAAAGTTAAGCAGCTTGAAAATGATGAAAATATTTGAAAAATAAACTTATAAATGATCATTTATAGCTAGAAAAACTACAGTTATACAGATATAAAAGCTCTCTTCTATATACATATTTATGTATGTATGTACATATATACACATACATACATACATATATGCATGTTTTGCCACACATATTCTTATTATTATTATTGCAATCAATCATAAACAAATAATCAACAATTGCCAATACAATAAAATGATCATATTTCTTATAATAAACTAAATCAATCATTTCTACATTTATTTTTGGGACCGCATGCCATGTGACGTGTGTGCACACACATACACACACACACACACACACACACACACACACACACACACACACACACACACACACACACACACACACACACACACACACACACACACACACACACACACACACACACACACACACACACACACACACACACACACACACACAGACAGACATGCTACATGTTAAGCATTTTGTTGTGTTCGGGGCGCAAAGGCAATGAAAATAACAACAAAAACTACGCCGTTAACAAAAAATTTCAACAATATACTTTTTTCTTATACGAATAAGAAGGTCAGGCAGCCAGTGATGTCGCTGCTGGCGTCGCTGTCACGGCTGACGTCGGCGGCTGCTGCGCTAGCGTCAGGTAAGCGTTTTAGTAACTGCATATGTGACAAGCACATAATTAAATTGATATCGCAGCAATTAAAGCGATAATGAATAACAAAAACAAGCAACTGTAAAAACAATAACAACGAGAGAAGAAGAAAAAAAAAGAGTATAACAACATAAGGCGCAAAGCCTAACGGAACGTGCAACAAGCCCGTCGTCGCCAGCATGAGGGAGACAACAACAGCGCCGCAACTCACCACACCAGGGAGAGCGAAAGAGCGTAAAAATACGAGCACGAACTTCGAAGAGAGCGAACGCTGCAGACGACGACGACGACGCAGCCGACGACTCGTTGGCTAGCTGACAAACCGAAACCGGCTTTGGTTATAAATAAACCTTTGCTATGCTGGTATTTGGCTTTCGAGTCTCTAGCGGTGCAGTAGCAGGAACAGCAGCGAACAGCGAGCAGCGAGCAAAACACACAAAAGCAACAAACGGCGAAAAACACGAACTTACCGAAACGAAATCGCTGTGAAAAGAAAATACATAAAAGAGACCCAGAGCAAAGCAAGAAAAATTCACAGACACTCGGGCGGGCGCAGAGCACAGAGTTAATTTCTTTCAGAAATTGTTTTGATTGAAACACAAATTTACATTTGCGTTTTATCAGCTTTTTTTTTCTTTCTTCAATTTAACTACAAGCTGCTTTTCCAACATATTTTTTTGTTGTTGCTGCAAAAGCAAAGGAAACTCTAATTGGAGCAGCGGGCCAAAGGCAACGCAACGATAAGCGGCCGTATACAAAACAAACGAAAAACGCATTAGAAAAAAAAGAGAAAAAAAAAACAAAAAGAAAAAGGGGGATTAGCTCTAGCTAAACGCGCGCGCACTCTACTCAGTTTGTTTTAGTGTGTGTGGAGAGTGTGAGTGAGTGTGTGTGCGTGTGTGATTAAGTGAAAGTAACGCGCGCGTGTGCAACGACATAGGCCACGCCCACGGGACACCGCACCGCCCACAGACGACAATGAACCGATCAAACAGTTTTGTCACTTCACTCAAATGGTGGCCACTGCAGGGCCACAACAATCAGGCAACGCCGACGCCAGCAACGGCCGCGTCGAATGGCGCCAGCGGCGGCGGCAGCGGCAGCAGCGCCGGCTATTCACAGTCGGCGCCCAGCTCTCCCACATCGAACTGGCCGCCGTCGCTGCAGCTGCAGCATCATCAGCAGCAGCAGCATCACCACCACCACAAGCTGAGCGTCGGCGCCAATGTGAACGCCACGTTCGGCAGCAGCGTCGCCGTACAGAAGCTGCGCGAATCCAAATGGTTCAAGCCCGAAGAGCATCGTATTTTCTGCGCCGTTGTCGAATGCGGCTTCATCGTGGAGGTGCGCAGCAGTGCGGCTGCCAAAGCCGCGGCCGCTGCAGCCGCCGCCGCCGCAGCAGCGGCCGCTGCCAGCGACGCCGATTCACTGGACATCGATTGCCCGGTCCTCACGCTGGCGCCGCCATTGATAATACCACGCAACGGGAGCAGCAGCATAAGCTTTCTCGAGACCCAGGATGAGAACGAGACGCCGGTGGCGTCGTGGTACGGCATCGTGCTGTGCAAGGTGACCAAAGGTGAGTACACGAAAGTGAGGGGAAAGAGCAAAAGCTCGCCTCCAGCGAGAAAAGCTCATGTCGAACGGTTCATTTAATAGCGTAAAGCGAAAAATGTGCAAAAAAAAAAACAATTTTTTTCTCTTCTTAAATTCTTTTTTGTACTTGACCCAAAAAAAAAAAAAAAAAAAAAGGGTGAAGGGGGGGGTGGTGGTAGATTGTGCTTTGATATCAGTTTTTCTTTCTGTTGAGGATGATTAATCACATGGCAGACGTCAGAGCAATTAAACTAATCTCACAAGTTTGCCAAATGCTGATATTTCAAAATGGCACTTAATAAAAATCAACAAATTGTATATACATATGTACATAGTATATAAGTGGGAGTGTGTGCTTGTATGTGTGTGTGTGTTCGCCTTTTATCTAATCGAAGACAGCAACAACAACAACAACAACAAAGTCGCCACTCGACGGCCTACAAGAACAATGAGCACTTCTCAGCTCTGAAGAGGCAGCAGAAAAACAAAGCGCCAGCAGCGCAGCAGCAGCAAAACGAACTTTGCGACGTCGCGCTTCGCACGCACGCATTCACACACAAGCATACACAGCAACATAGTATACTCACGTACACAATACAATGTTTCGCTCACACACTTGCTGCAGCTACATACATGACCATTCACAATGCTGCGCTGACAGCTGCCAGAACATTCCATTTGTATGCGTGCGCAGAGCGCACAAAAAAATGTAAATATACGAATACTTGAAATATTGCTGCCTTGTCATAGGCAGCAGCGGACGCCGCCGCCGCATCATGTGCTTTGAGTCACGCATGCTGCTGTGTTTTTTTCTTCTTTCTTGCTTTTGCACTGCCGCCAGCCTCTGTTTCACAGTCTTGTGATGTGTGGTGAACTTGTTTGCTCTACGCCATGCAGAAGCTCACCACTGCGAAGGAGACTGTTGCATCTCGTGCTGCGAGCAATTCACCACCTATAGCAGTGGGTGTTTGGGTTTGCTTGCAAATGCATGTGTGTGTGTGTGTTTGCCATAACAGCAGATTTTAATTGTATACCATGTGGTGATTATCCTGTACATTGACATGACCAAACATGCACGTACAGACAGTGGCATAAAAACAAAGCCCATAGAACGGTTGTTTGCTTAGCTTTTGTATGCCAACTTAATATAGCATTAGACAAAGACAAAGACATTCAGATAAGACATGCTGCAAGCGTGATTAACAAATTTCAATGTAGTAATTGCTGCATTTGAGACTAGGCGAATGGTAGTCGGTGCTGCGTGACGTCATATGCAAATAGCGCTTATCTCTGTTTCGGCTTATCGCCGTCGCCGGCCATACACAAAGCAGCGCCCCAACAGGTGCCGCTTTGTTGTAATCCGTTCAATGAACCAGAAGAAAGAAAAATGCATTAACATTTATGAGCAATCTGTAGATGAGCTCACTTCAAGCTGTGCCCCCTTCCTCTTCCGACTGAGCACACATACATATGTATGTACATTTTTTCCCACGACTGTGATTACATTTTTACAGTTATTTAATGATGAAATACAATGCATGTGTGTGTGGGCGATTACATATTTAGCTCACATAAGACATGAGCACAGAAAAATGCAACTTAAATAACAGTCAACGGACAATTCTCCTGCTCAGCGAGTCACCCACACACCCTCACAACACACACACACACACATTGGGGCAAACGATTGAAAATGCGCGCAAATTAGTTGCGCATGGCAAATGCTTAAAACCGTTAAAAACAGAAACAACAACAGCGCAGAGAAGAGTGGAAAAAAGGAGCACGAAAGTGTGAAATATAAGCGATGCTAATTATATGCGATTAAAACTCATGTCATTCATACAGACAAATAAAATATGAATGAACAAAAAAAAAAAAATAATTATGCAACTCAAGCAAAAACAATGAATAATATGTAATAGGCAGCTAGTTAATGTCATAAGAGGCCTAAAAGAGTTAATTAGAGATATTACATGTAATATCTAATATTAATATAATATAATATATAGTAAAACTTGCACAAATTGATGAAATTACAAATTGCATTTGAATTTCGTGCAACTGTGCAATGCCTGTGCATATCTAATAGTTATCGACCGCGCTAGGACAATCGATTGCTAGTGTTGCACAACAAATAAATTTGAAAAAAAGGCACAACAAATGGGCAACGCTGCAGCAATTTAAATTTGAATTTAAACGAAGCAATTGACGGCGAATGCACCTGAATTGCTTTGAATTGAAGCCAATATATTGATAATAATATTAATGTATGTATCTCTCTGTGTGTGTGTGTGCGTGTGTGTATTTTTTCAGACAACAAACCAAAACCGGAAACTATTGAGATCTATTCAGTAAAGATACGAGAGAACGGCACTTACAAGCTAATCAAAATGTCATTGGCCGACATTTGGAGCCACGGCTGGGAGTTACGCATCAACAATTTCGCTGACAAGGAGAAAACGCCGCACAACGAAAAGGACATACGCAACCAGGTGAGCGTTTCTTAATATATGTATATATTATTTATTAATTTGTTGTTTTTTGTTGTTGTTGTTATAGGTGTCGCTGGCACGCAAGGCCAAGCAGAGTCTTTGGAATAATAATAAGCATTTCGTGTACTGGTGCCGCTACGGCAGTCGCCAGCAGGATGTGCGCAAGCGACAGGTAACGACGAGTGCCAATCACGTGCTGCTGCATTTGATCAACTGATAAGCGACGCGCCTATATACGCCAGCTGTATATAGGTAGTAGTAGCACACACGCGCATACACACATACATGCATATATATATATATATATATATATATATATATATATATATATATATATATATATATATATATATATATATATATATATATATATATATATATATATATATATATATATATATATATATATATTCTGTATATTCCACACACACACACACACATACATACATACACAGCTAACATCTTGTTAAAGTTGCAACAGCAAAGCTCACACACACACACACACACACACTTGGCCTACAAAAACAAATTGTAATCGAAATATCATGTATGTACGACTGATCTGCATCAAATATATATATATATATATATATATATATATATACATGCATATATGCATATATATTAATGTTTACTGATAAATCGCAGCGATATAACAACAATTTCACATTTCATCCAATTGCATTTTTGTGTCTGGCTACACAGCAGAGCCACTGATAATAATAATAATTAAAATAATGATAATGATAATGATAATGATAATTGCTAATTGCATTGCTTATTATATTTGCGTTATATCGTGCTGCAATCCTTTATAAGTAATCGAATATATCTTGCAGATGTCCGAGTGCGTGAAATGGGGCAGCGTTGGCATGAATGCGGGCATGTTGCTGGTGCTCAATAATAGGCAAAAGTGCCACTCCCACTCAAAGTAACTAACACGAAGCATATATATATACACACACACACACACACCTACATATTGCTTAAAATTCTTCTGGCTTTGTCACAGTTGAAACGAAAATCCAAAGCAAATTGTGATAAGATAAATCATATTTTAGCAGCAAGCAAATGCAAATATATAAACATATGTTCACAATATATATATATATATATATATATATATATATATATATATATATATATATATATATATATATATATATATATATATATATATATATATATATATATATATATATATATATATATATATATATATATATATATATATATATATATATATATATATATATATATATATATATATAAATATATATATATATAACTGAACAAGAACAACAACAGCAGCAGCAGCGAGCGTGTGAGCGAGACAGCGAGTGCTAGAGCAGGCTCTAAATTTCTGACTTTGTTTAATTGGCAGTATTAAATTGAAATTCAAAAATGGCCAATACACACACACACACACACACACACACACACACACACACACACACACATCTTTGCTGTTGCAACTTTGCGAAAAAAGAGCGTAAAAATGATGCAAATTGTATTGAAATTTGTATATTTTTGACAGAGAGAGAGACACACTGTGAAATTCGAAAAGACTTATTAACAATTTGTTGTTTTTTTTTATTATTATTATTATTATAATTATTATCATTATTTTAATGATGTATTATAGCTATTATAATATAATTATGATTATATATATATATATAAATATATAAATATATATATATATATATATATATATATATATATATATATATATATATATATATATATATATATATTATAAATTATTATGTTGTCATAGAATATATTAATAATCGAGCAGGCACTATAGTTTTGTTTTTGGCTTTGCTATAAAAAACATTAGAATACAAAAACTTGGCGTTTTTCAACACTTTTTGCTGCAGCATACTTTTGTGCGCGCTGCACATATTCCCCACACGCACCACACACAAACTCACCACAGCCCAATTCATGCATTCACGTAACGTAACGTAACGTCAAACAATTAGTTTGTAATTGATAACATTCACACACACACACAAACACATATATAAGCATACATAAATATATATATATATATGTATACGTTTAACTATATATCATGTATTTTTGTTTTTAGTCTCTTAAGCGATTTTTAAAAAATATTTATATATATTATATATACTATACGATCTAGCATATATATGTATATATATATACTTTTGGCAATGTGAAATTTGAATATGAAATGTTTGTAAAATGCTTTATATTTGGATATTATTAAATGTTTACCAACGGACAACTCAATTTACAAGTCTTTCATTTGCTTTCAAATTTGATAACAATCGGACCACAAACAGCAAACTTATCGATATTCGAGTAATCGAAATGGCGTTTTACAACACACTGGCATGAAACTCACCTCGCGCAGCAATCCGAAGAGTACATCCGTTGAGAGCGAACGCTCGTGCGCCTCGTCCATTATGATGGCCGCATAGCTGTCCAGATCCGGATCGCGCAGGCTCTCGCGCAGCAGAATGCCATCGGTCATGTACTTGATGACGGTGCGCTCCGACGTGCAGTCCTCGAAGCGTATGGCGTAGCCCACATCCTCGCCTGCAAAAGTTATTCAATATTAAATCGATAAACAGATAAGTGGAGCAGTAGGTGGCTTCTGACTCACCCAGTTGTGTGTCCATCTCGTCGGAGACACGCTTGGCCACCGACATGGCGGCCACACGACGCGGCTGGGTGCAGCCGATCATGCCGCGCTTGCTGTAGCCATCCTCGTGCAGGTATTGGGTGAGCTGTGTGGTCTTGCCGCTGCCCGTCTCGCCGACAATGATGACCACGGAGTTCTCGCGTATGACGTTGAGCAGCTCCTGGCGGGAAGCGAAGACGGGCAGGAAGCGACGCTGCTCCCCGATGCTCTTCTTGCGCGAGAACTCGCTCTTGCCCTTGTTGTCCTGCATGTCGCGCATGTGGTCGGCGAACCTCTGATCCTTGCGGTAGTCCGCCGTATCGTTGTCCCTGTCGAATTTGGCATCGTCGTCGTCCTGCGGCCGCTGCACGCCCATTATGTTGCCCAGCTTGGTGCCGCCCAGCTCCCAGTGCTTCTTCTGCGCCTTGCGGCGCTCCTTCTGCTCCCGATAATTGCGCACCAGGAGGCTGCCCTTGCGCGCCAGCAGCGCCATGTCCGAGGTGGGATCCTTGACGGGTACCACCGGCTCCGGCTGCTTGGTGAACACTATCCGGCCGTCCAGAAAGGGCGGCACTATGTGATGCACCAGCAGATGGACGCGCTCGAGCGCCTCCTCGTCGAAGTCGTCGCTGACACTGATCGAGGTGACCACGCCGGAGGTGAGCATACGGTTGCGCTCCCACAGCTCAATGTCGCGATTATTCTGCCGCTGCTGGGCGCTGATCCGTTTCTTGCTCTTCTGCTCCAGCTGCTCCTCGCGCCGGCGAAAGTACTCGGCGTTGGTCCCGCCGAACGGATTGTTCTCGTCGTCGTAGCCTTCGTCGATGTTGTACCACTCGCGGTCCAGGCGTCGCTGCTCCTCCTCCCACATGTCCCGCAGCTCGGCATCCTCCGCCCAGGGCGTGGCGCCGCTCCGCTTGCGATCGTGCGCCCACTGATTGTAGCGATGTGCGGGCGTCGCCCGCGCTGTATCATCTGCATTGATGAACTTGCTCCGGGTGCTGCCGCCCCTCTCGGACCACTCCCCGGAGCCAGTGCCGTAGCCGGAGCCCGCGCCGCGTGGAGTTGGGAAATCCCAATCGGACTTGCGCACGCCAGAGTTGCCCTCGGCATCGTCGTCGTCCCAGGAGCTGCCGGAGACCCCGCCACCTGGTGTGCCCGGCTCTCGGGGCGTGTGCACGCTGCGCACCGACATGGACCGATCCCGGTTGCGATCTCGATCTCGATCCCGTCGTCTGGCGTCTCTGTGCTGGTCCTGATCCTGGTCTCGTAACCGCTTGCGCCTCTCATCGCCGCGACGCTGTCTGTCTCGCTCACGCTCACGATCACGATCGCGCTCTCTGTCTCTGTCTCTCACCCGCTCCCGTTTGCCGTCTGAGTCATCACGCGTCGACTTGCGCACGGCGCCCTTGTGTCGGTCGCGATCCCGCTGGATGTGCTCGCGCAGCCGTTCCCTGGCCTTCTCGGAGACGCCGCCCGTGTTCGTGGGCGTCTCGTCTTTGTGCTCGCGCAGCTGCCGGCTGATCTTCTCGAAGCTCTTCGTGTCTGGCTTCTTGAAGGCGAATTCGCTGGCGGGCGTCGTGGCGTTGGTTGAGCTGGAGGGCGTGCCACCGTCGTCGTACTCGTTGTCCTCGAAGGAGATGAGGCGCGCCTTTTCGGCCCGTCGCTTGGCCGCCAGCTTGTCCAGGCCCAGGACTGAGCCCTTCGGGACCTTAAAGCTGGGACTTGCACTGCAGCTGTCCTTGGGCTTTTTGAGCGTCAGGCCCCCACGCTGCTGCTGGGTTGAGCTGCCCTCCAAGCGATGCACGCCTGCATCATCCTCGGACATGCTGTTATTTCGCGTTTCTCAAGTTTTCTTTTGTTTGCACTAAACGGTACCGTGCGCGTTTCAGTATAGAGGTGGCATACTATCGATATAATGCTGCAAATACCGATAGCTTGGTAGGTGCAAACAACTATCGTTGTTTGTATAAACACAATTTGTGTAAATAGATTATTTATTTTGATAAATATTCACTATACTACTCAATGGTATCAAGCGTTATGTTTTGCATTATACAGATATGAAAATATAAACAATTATTATTAATATAGACATCGATAAGAATTCATCTCTATTTTACAACACAGCTGAGCGCTGTAAGTGTCCAACAGACTATGTGGCAACGCCTGCCACTGGCGGCGAAAGTAAAACAGTTAGTTCCAAACGTAATTGATTTAATGTTTATTAATTTTCGTTTTCTTTTCTCTCTTTCACCGTTTGGCTTATCCAATTCAGATATGGCGGATTGCCAGCCTGTATGGGCAGCGATATGACCTCCGCCACGCTATATGGATGATTCTCGCGCACGAACTTGCTCAGCTCATCGATGCGGGTGGTGCGCGTCTTGATCATCATCAGATACTCATTGTCCTCGTTGACTTTGCCTTCCCACATGTAGATGGACTCGATTTGCGGTATTATGTTCACACAGGCCGCCAGCTTGCGTTCGATGATGCCGTGCGCGAGCTTCTTAGCCGATTCCTTGTCCGGGGTGGTGACAAAAGCCACGGAGCTGCTGCCGGCTACATAAACAGGATCCGAATCCATGCTGTTGCTCACTGTATTTGGTGGGTTGCCAATGGAAGAGGTGTTTGTCGCAAAGGCCGTGCGGCTTGTGACGGCAGCGGTGGCAGCAACCAGTATTAAATTGCGAGCGAACAGCCAACGACCGGGCACCGACCTTGCCTTTCCCAGATATTGCATTAAATGCACTTTGCTCGGCCACTGAAACGCTGCGAAATGAAAACAAAACAACAGTCGATAGCTAGCACTGCTAAAGAAATCGAACTATCGAAAGTGACTTTTGCCATTGGTCATCGATACTTAAACGCGCCATATTGGCCCGCTTCATTTCAAATTTGTGTTCACTTAATATATTCATTTTATATATTTTCTTGAAATTACAAACAAGTGTTTTCTTTACATAGAACTTGTCTAAAATATCTATTTCCGCACGTATTTATAAGGGTAGTGTTTTTGACTCAAGGTAAAAAATGAGTGAGTTAATTTGATACAAATGCAATATTAAAAAAAAAAGGAAAAAAAATATGAAGTATATAATTATTTAATATAGACTTTGTGCTTAAGACTAAATGATGTTTGTTTTTGTTTTTTATTATTTCGCTGCCTCACTACGGTGCGCTGTACATCGATTGGGAGTCTAATTTACAACGCGCACAGTCGGAGCGGATCGGGATCTTGGAGCGAGTGTCAGTGTCAGAAAGGTGTCTCTAGAAATGTCAGCGCATGGGGTGTTCCCTGTCACTAGTCCGTCTCGTGCTTATCCGAGTCGGGTTTCGATGCCGACGCATCGTTCACTGCTGGCGGCGGTGCCTGGGTGATGAGTGATGCGGTTAGGGGCGGTGGCGTACCCGTGGGTCCGACACCGGTTACGGCTGCGATTGCCGATGCTGTGGGTGGTGCTCCTGTGGCTGTGGCTGGCGCTGGCTGTGACGCCGGCTGGGGCAGCCCATGGGGTTGCGGTGGCGCCGGCTGTTGCTGCGCTCCGTAAACCGCGCCCGGACCCGCTGCCGTTTCGTGCATGTGCCCCGGCGGCGGCTGCTGCTGCTGTGGCGGTTGCTGCTGCTGCTGCTGTGGTGGCGGCTGCTGTTGTGCCGCTCCGGGTGGCGCATTCACTCCGCCGTGCTCCCGAGCGCTGGCAAAGTGCAGCGGCGAATACGGCTGATAGGGCGGCAGGTGCGTGTAGTAGGGCTGTGGCCGCGAGTGCGGCCCGTACTGCGGCTGATAGTAGTGCGTGTGCGAGTGCTGCCCGGGACCGGGTCCGCCGTAGTTGGCATAGCCCATGTGCGGCAGCGGCGGCGGCAGGCCGGGCATGCCGCCAGGCGGTGGCTGCTGCGGCTGTTGTTGCGGCTGCTGCTGCGCCATGTGCGGCGGCATGTGTGGAGGCGGCGGACCGCCCACATGCGCGTGCGGATGCATTTGTGGAGCTGACGTAGCCGACGGCGGTGGCGGCGGCGTTGGCGTCGTAGCGGGCGGCTCATTGCTCAGCTGTGGCGGCGGTGGCGTCGCCGCTGGTGTGGCCGTGGGCGTGGTCGCCTTGGCCGGCATGGTTAGCACAGTTGGCGGTGCGATTTTCATGGTGTCCTTGAGTGGTTCGTTCAGTGGCACCGGCGGCAGGTCCAGTTTGTCCAGCTTCGTTGGCGGCGGTGGCGGCGGCACTGAGGGTTTGGGCGACGGCTCAATGTCCATGGGCTCCGGATCTGTTTTGCTGGCCAGCTCATGCACGGGCGCCGGCTGCGGCGCCGGTGGTGGCGCCACCACAATGGGCGGCTTCACTGGCTCGGGCTTGGGCGCAATGCTCGCCTCTGGCGCCGCCGGCTGCGGCTGTGGCGCCTGCACTGAGTCCTCCTTGCGATTGGGCCCCTCCTCGATGCGCTGGCCACGCTTGAAATCCTCGTACATGCGGTGCACCATCTTCTGGAACGTGTCCTCGTCCACGGCGGGCTTGCAGTGGCGCTTGAGCTCCTCCTGGAAGGCGTCGCTCGACTCGAGCATTCGTTGCTTTTTCGCCTCGAACTTCTCCTCCATCTGCTGCAGCTCCGCCTCCAGCTTGGTCTGGTGCATGGTCAGCGAGCTCACCTGGCGCTTCAGCACCTGCATTCGCTGTGTGGTCACCACGGAGCGCACGTCGGGCACCACGGCCTCCGAGAAGATCTCGTTGATTAATCGATGATTGCGCAGATAGCGTGCATAGGCCATGTGCTTGGCCGTATATCCCTCGTCCAGATCATCTTCGTCCTCCGCTGGCTGTATGTCGATGCGTCGCTCGTGCTGGCTTTTGCTGCCGCCGCCACGCGATGGCGTCTCGTGGACGTCGGTCGCCTCGGGTTTCACCTTGGATTTCGCTGATATATAGGCCTGGTAGGCGGGCGTCTGATGGTAGGCCTTCAATGCCTTCTCATACTCGAGCTTCTCCACCTCGTACTCATCGATATATTCGGTTCGTTCGTCTTCGTTCAGCTGCTTCCACATGACGCCGATCTTTTTGCCCAGCTCCCACAGCTTCAGCTCCGGATGCTGTGCCTTCACACTGTCCCAGACACGCTTCGAGTAGCGCATGTAGGGCAATATGGGTTTCTCTGGCGGCTTCGGTGGCTTTGGTAGGCGTGATTCGCTTTGGGTCTTGCTGCCCGACGATTTGGTCACTTTCTGTGGCGTAAATGCTGGATTGCCGTAATTACTATGCGTAAATATGGGCGTCTGGTCCTTATTCCTGTCGCCAGCAGCACCACCGCCAGAGGAACGGGACCGGCTACTGCCACTGCCGCCGCCGCCGCCACCGGCCCCGCCGCTGGGTAGCGGTGTTGCCGGCCCCGTTGGTGCCCCAACAGCGATTTGCTTGTAGTTGCTGGGCAGCGCCATGTTTAGTAACATATATGAACAGTTATATTATTAACTTTTTCGAGCGAACTGCAATTTGCATATATTTCAATTAAAAACAACACAAAAACAGAGGTAAATTCACGCGGACGCCATTGATGGGTTTTTCTCTATACTGAAAATTGGAGATGGCACGCAACGCGTCACAACAATCGTTAGCCGATAGTTTTTAGGCAATTTACGCGCGCTTCACAGCACTGAATACTTGATTCAATTTGCACGAATGCATTTATTTTCAAATATTCAATTATAAAATAATTTCGAAACAGAAAAATATATATTGAATTTATTCATTTTTGAAAATTATTCTTTAATAGTTTATGAATATATTTTATTTTAAATAATAATAATAATAATATAAAGCCATTAAAATATTTTTGTATTAAATAGTTGTAGTTGTTGCTGAAATTATTTTATTTATTTTTATTTTATTTTTTTATAATTATTAATTTAATATTTTTTTAAATCTAAATTTAAAATATCTACAATTCCTTTTTATTATGAATTAGTTGAAAGTTCACGCAAGTTCACCTGAACTTGTTCAGAGCCGAGGAACTGAACGTCTCAGCTCTAGTGACGGCCAATTCAATACGTAACGTGTTAAACAAATTGTGTATTTTTGAAAGAAACAAAGTTTTGATCAAACACCTTGCCGAGGAATATCGAGATTTTTGCTGAGCGTAGTATGCCTTTGCGTTGCCAGTTTCGAGCTGGCTCAGCGTAGACCCGAAATAAAGTCAGTTCACTTTCAACGCTAATCGGGAGCACAACTTGAAACAAAAATTTATTTTGTAAATATTCATTTTAATTTATTTGGATTTTAAATATTAAAATGCATCGTATACATTTATTTGTACGCGTCGGGGATGCTCTGAGGCGGACCGACCGCTTCACCCACACCGCTGGACTCGTTTCACGCAACTTCACGCCGCTGCCAGAACACAGCTCTAGCAGTGGCGCCAGCACCGCCAGCACCGCCACCAGTCGCAGCACTGGGACATCTTCTAGCCAGAATGCGAAATTTTGCCGCAACTGCAGCAGCCACGTGGAACAGGAATATGTCCTAAGTGACATGGAGTACGATCACGTCTGCTCCGAGACTCTGAACGCACTTTCCGATTACTTTGACGAGCTCACTGAGTACGCAACTGAAATAGCCGGCGCCGATGCGGTCTTTGGGGTAAACGGCCATTGCACACACCCAAATACTTTGTAACACTAACACTAACGTTGCCTCCGAGTTGCTTGCAGGACGGTGTGCTGAGTGTCAATCTAGGGCTCGATAAAGGCGTATATGTGATCAATCGGCAGAAGCCCAACAAACAAATCTGGCTCAGTTCGCCCACGACCGGACCCAAGCGCTTCGATTTTATGTTCAGACCCGGGACCGCCACTGGCTGCTGGGTCTACAAGCACACGGGCGAAACGCTACATGGGGTACTCCAAGAGGAGTTTGCTCAAATTATTAAATCGCAGCCCGTCGACTTCATGCGGCTGCCCCATTGCCGCTGAAGCGCCCAAGCATGTTGCGAATGTTGAGCAAATTCCAGATGTTTTGAAAATCCGCTGAGTGGTGCTAAATTTTATGAATGTCGTTAAACAGAAAGCAAAATGCAAAATGCAATAAAAATAACAGAAGAAATGAAATAAAGCCAAAGGGCGACTATGTTTTTAGATGATAGTCAGTAATGGGCCTCTCTTTGCGATTCTCAGTGATGATTGGATTGCTACAGCTTCCTTCACACTCTGAGAATCGCAGACAAATGATAAATATATATATGGATATTATTTATATGAATATTTAATTTATTTACAGCTATATACTTGGATCAGTTTGTGCGCAGATGTTTTTGTTTTTTATTATTTAAAAATATGAAAAATTTGTTGTCCTTCAAAGAATGTTAAATAACAACAACAGATTTATATATATTGCGAAATACAACTTGACTTTAGCTTAAGAATTCCAATTGGCAGCAACAGAGAGTTGACGACGGTTATATAGTAGACAATATCACGTGAGATCTGGCGTTCGAGAGATTTTTGCCTGAAATGTGTCCCAAGTTTCTAGATTATTGCACTTAAGACTAGACTAAACTAATATATACAACACAAATTCGACTATTTGAAACCCAATTCGATACGATTTTAATTCAAAATTATGTACAATTGTAAGAAGAAAAAAAAACAAAAAAAAATGTTTGCGTGTGATGATTTATAGACTAAAATATACAACTGATATATATCTATATATATATACTACTAGTTAAGGGCGACGAAAATGCTTAAGTCCTACGCATTTCTCGATTTTCTTTTTATACAACTTTTGGCGGAACTCGTTCAGTGATGACGGCCGTAGATGTTGTTGTAGTGCGGCGGCTGCTGCTGCGGCGGCTGAGGCATAAAGTTCGGCGGCATATTGTTAAACGGCTGGGGCGGTCCATTGGCCCAGGGATTCATTTGGTTGCCATAGCCAGCGCCGCCTGCACCGCCCGGGCCATAGGCATTGTAGTTGCCCATGTTGTAAGGTTGTTGTTGTTGTTGTTGTTGCTGCTGCTGATGTTGTTGTTGTTGCGGCAGGTTGGGATAGCTGGGACCGCCAGACAGCTGATCGTTGCTATAGTTATAGTAGTTGCCATTGCCAGCGTTGTTTCCAGCATCCCCGTTGTTGTTGCCAAATACTGATGGCTGCTGGGATGGTTGTTGTTGTTGTTGATGTTGTTGTTGTTGATGATGCTGTTGTTGCTGGCGCTGCTGTGAATGACTACGAATTGCTTGCTGCTGTTGATGATGATGATGTTGCTGCTGTGGATGATGCTGTTGCGGCTGTTGCTGCTGATGGTGTTGCTGCTGTTGCTGCTGCTGCTGTGACTTGGCCGTGTTGTTTGCCTGATTGCTACTATTGCTGGCCAGCGTGCCCATCAGATTGGCAATGATGTTCTCGGTGTCCTTGAAGGAGATCTTCGGCGCCGCCGGCTTGAACGTCAGCAGCGCATTGGGCGACACAGCCGCCGGCACAGCAATGGGCAGCAATGGGGCGGGCTTCTTCTTGCCATTTGTGTCGGTGGCCTTCAACACCAGATCATCGAAATTGTAGTCGTCGTCGTCGTCATCGTCCAGTATGAACTTGGGCGAATTGCGCACCTCAGCGCGACGCTGCAGCTTGGCTGCCGTGGACAACTCACGCTCCACGCTCTTGCGACGCACTCCAGCACCAGCACCAGCACCACCAGCACCAGCAGCAACACCAGCAGCATCATCAGCATGCGGCACGCGAGAGGAGCTGCTGAGAGTGGCACGCTCATGGTAGCCGGTCCGGCCGATGGCAACGACTCGAGAGAGATAATCGCTGCAGGATTCGCCGTCGCTGCTCAGCTCGGCTACGTTCACATATTTGCGCAGGCGTTCGACGCGCGACGGCTCGAGCTTCTCCAGCTTGCGCAGATGGCCAATCAGATGCACCTGCTCCTCGTTGGACAGAAACTTGAAGTTCTGCAGCAGCGTCTGCAGATCGGAATCGGTGAGGGATTCCATGCTGCTGCTGCCAGTGTCGCTGGGAATGGGCTTCGGTGCCTGATCGTTGGCCACCTCCTTGGCCAGCTGCTGCTCCACCTCCTTCATCAGCTCACAAATGTCAATGTCCAGCACGCCGCCGCCGCCGCCGCCACCCTCAAGGCCGTCACTGTGCTTGGCCTTGCCAGGCGGCAGTCCCATGCGCAGCTCCACCTCGGCAAAGTCGAGACCGCTCGTCCGGTCGGTCTGGCGACGGCTGTGATCCGTCTTCACCAGCAGTGTGTAGAAGTGCACCAATTTGTTCATGTCGGCGGTGCTCAAATTGTCCATGCCGTTCATAATCAGCTCGCTGGCCAGCTTCGACGAGACCACCTGCCTGTCGAAGGGCAGCTGGTAGTTCTTCTTTTTGTCCAAGTCCGTGAGCTTTGGCTCATTCTGCGCCGCCTCTTGAGCACCTGGTTCATATGCGTGTTTAGCGTGTGTTTGTGGGTGTTGTTGTTGTTGTTGTAGTTGTTGTTGTGTGGGTGAAAAGGAAGGAGCAACATAAAAAACAACATTAATTCATTGATGATTACAAGCGAATAGTAGGAATTGTCTTCGTCGGAAAACCCAAAAACAAATACGAACAGAAATCAAGAATCAACTATTGTCTTACATACGATTCGTACTTGGGGGGAGGAGATGAGACGAACGACGCTTCCAGGGCACTTAATCAGAACGTTTATCCTTTTTTTTTTATTTATTTTTATTTTTTTTAATAAACACTTTGAACACTAGCCTGAAGGACGCTGAAGCGAAACGTAACACTGAACCGAGAGAGAGAGAGAGAGCCCAAAAATTGCTCCCGATACAAAAAAAAAAAAAAACTCAACGAATCACCGACAATTGGCATATAGTTCAAATACATATATATACTCTATATGCAACATTTGTATATCAAGAAACCAAATTTGTGCTATTTTTCCATTCACATTTTGGAGTTTTTAAGAAACTTAAACTAAATTTGATATTTCAATTTTCAAAAAATCCCAAAAAAATGACGAGAAATTCTCACACGATTTATACGACAAATATAGTACCCTAAAACTTTATATGGTACATAAAAACTAAAGCTATGATAAGTATTAGTACCCGAAAATTCTCAGCTCAGGCTAAAACACAGATCTTTAAAAATATCAGATATAATATATATCACGCAGATATATGGCTATATAATATAATAGCAGATATATAACATATAATAAAAATGTATATTTTTATTATTTGACACATATTCATGCATTTTGGGCTGTATCGATAACAATATTATCGATAATTATTGGTGAAAAAATGGTTAAATCGATCTTAAATACAAAAATAATTTTAAAAACTCGAAAGACGTAGACGGAGATTTATTTTTGTATCATTTAATACATTTCCATGAGTTGTGGCTTTTTTTTGTTAGTCTAAAAAGTTATCGATAACGACATAATTAATATTTGTTAGTCCGATAAAGTTGATCTTAAATTCAAAAGGTGAAAAAACCTAAAGATCAAGATAAATTTTGGATAATTTGATACACTTTCATAAATGTTGGGCCTTTAGTAATATATCGATTGCGCTGCAATCGATAACGCTGGCTCGATAAGCTTAAACTTAAATGCAAATAGTGAGAACCTAAAGTTAAAGTCAGGAAACCCTAAGACGGAGATACGTTAGTCAGGGGTATATATGTATGTATATATCTATATATCTAGTTAATATCCTAGGTATGCAACAATAGCTCAAGACAACTTAGAATAGAGTTACTTATAGCCTAAGCATAAAAAGTTTTCCGAATTATAACAAATTCGAACCCGAACGTAAAATGTTTGTTCAGAAAAACGCGGAGAACTAAAAGTTCGAACTGTTTAAGCACGTATTTTTTACGAAATGTATATATATATATATATAATATATAGATATAGCAAGGGTGAGTAAATCAAGCAGATCGCATAAAAGATATTGAATATTTCCGCATTACCAAGAGGATGTTGGATAAATCGAAAATATTCAGCCCGAATCTGCGCAACTGCCTGAGGAAGCTCGCCCCACGCCGTAATCCGGTAACGAGCAACGCCGTAATACTTACCCGTGTCCTAGGCTTATAGAGTGGCGCCTGTAAAGTGAAAGGATTTGGGTTGGTGGTATCGTGTGGCACTTACCTTTGGAGGTCACCTGGAAGATGATGGTCGCTATATTGCTGATTAACTTTTTCACAACGCGCACTTTTTGTGGATCGTCGAGCACTTCGGCAATGAGTATACCCTTGAGCTTCTCCTTGGTGGTCTCCATGAAGACGCAATTGTCCTCGTTCAATAGCAATTCGTCGGCAGCGTTCGGCTTGATCTTCTCCATGGCCAGCGCCCGGCTGAGCAAATTGAGCGCCTTGGGGCCCAGACTGCCCAGCTGATCCTCCAGAGCGGACAGCATGCGCAGCACACTAACCACGGTCAGCGGACCTTCGAGTTCATCAGCCTGATCCGACTCTTTGACGGAATTCGATATGATTGTGCCCGTCGGCGACAGGGAACGCTGCCTGGGCTGGCTGTACTCCGGATAGAGGCGCGAGTCGAGCACACGGAATGACTCGATGGGCTCGTAGTTGCGCGAGGCGCGCGTGTAGCTATTGCTCCTCTCCCTATAGTAATCGCCGTTTCTTTCGCGTCCCCTGTCTCCGTAGTCTTCGTGGCCGCGCGAACGCAGCGATCTGTCCCGGCCCCGACTGTACGGCGAACGCGAGCGCCGATGAGGCGAACGGGATCGGGAGCGCGTGCGTGGCCGACGCCTGGAGTTCATTGGCGAACGAGAGCGCGAACGCCGACCCAATCGAGTCGCCAGCCGACCACGTTTGGGCGACATGCTGCGCGACATGGAGCGCCCATAGTTTGGACGGCGACCGGAGCGAGCCGATGGGGCAGCTGGTGGCTGCTGATCGTCGTCGCTGATATCGATGACGGCATCGTTGCCAACGGACCTGCTGTTGCCCCGAATGCTGGACTCGCGATAGCTGTTCTTGCGACGTCCACCAACGGCGCCATCGGCTACGGCTGTGCCGGCGGCCTTTTCACCAATGTTTTTGGGACTGTTGATACGGATTTTGTAGCGGTCCATTAGCTCCTTGGTGCTCTCCTCGTCCTCGTCGCCCAGCTTGAATTTCTCCTTGAGGTCCTTCTTGATCTTGTTGACGGCTATGTTGAAGAGCTCCACGCGCCTGTCCTTCCAGTACGTGATCCATTCGGGCTTGTAGTCGTAGCTATTCGGATCGCATTTCTTTTCCTCCTGCAGCTGCTTGTAGCGACGATTCCAGAACAGTTTCCACTCCTCGGAATAGTCGGGGTGCTTCTCCGGATTCGACTCGTACGTTTCGGTCTCGTCGCGCAGCTGCTTCAGCTGTAGCTCCAACAGGCAGCGGAATTTCTCCCATTTGTAGCGCTCCTGGGCAATGTGGGATGCCTGCAGCGATAGCTCCTTGGGCGTCGGCAGTGGATGCTTGTTGCCCGCAGCTGAGGCTGCTGGCTTGCCGCCCGTGGCTGAGACATCTTTGCCCACGGGTGGTGAACGGTTTGTGGCACGATATGCTGGCTGTTGGTCGTCCGGCTTCTTACGAGGCTTCTTCGCCAGCTGCGACGCGTTGGGAGCAAAGCTCTCGTCGTCGTCACTGGAAATGGCGTCGAGGGCAATCGGTGCCTCGTTTAAGTTCAATTTGACCTTGAGCGCATCCGTGGGCTTCAGGTCGAGTATAATCTGACGCACTTCGTCAACGAAGTCGACGCCGGTGCATTCGTCGAAGTGAAACTGATCGCGGACCTGTGAACAAATCTTGGGACGAAAGCGACGAAAGTCCTCGCCGTCGACAGCCAAATGGTGCATGCTGCGGCCGTAGTGCTGCTCGATCAATTGGACCAATTTGGCTGTGGCCGAGCACAGGTCGCTAACATTGGCCGAGGAGCGGCGCAGCTGCTGCAGCTTGTCGAAGGCCTTCTTAAAGTGCGCCTTCAGATAGTTGACACGATGTGTGACCGAGGTCCAGTGTATGAATATCGAACGGCTATCGTTGCACGTATTGCACAGCACACAAAAGTAATCCGGATGCGCTTGCCCAGTCTCGTGGAGCTCCACGACGTACTCTGTGCCGATTAGAGAGCCGCCCTTGAAGCCATCAATTAGCTTCTGTACGACCGATGCGCGCGCCATCTCATCCTCAAATCCAGGCGGCACTGGCTCCGTAGTTAGATAGCTCATCGCTGACTAAGCTCTGCAAGAGGAGACTGATTAATGCCTGGACTCCGAACAGCAGAGTTGGGCGCATGTCATTCGATTACCATGGGAACCACTCACTCGCTGTTTGGATTATTGCAGTGGCTCAGCGAACCGCTTAACCGCATGCACAATAAACAAACAGCGAAATGACTTCACATTTCAAAACAAACATGCAACATAACGCTCTTTTCACACTGCGTTGTATGGCCTGGGGCCATTAATGGACTATTAACGACATGCGCCCATCTCTAGTAACAAAACAATGCAGCCGCCTGGCCAATTACCTGATCTTGACCACTTTGGCAGTGTTTCTTCGTTTGGGCTTTGCACTGATTTGGACACGAAAAGAAACAAGATGACAAGTATGCACACACCATACACACTCACAGATTCACATTCATATACAAAACTTAAAGCAGCGACTCCTTTTCTTGCTTTTCTTCTTTTTTATTCTTTTTTTGTACCACAACAAAACGTCGACGTCGTTTCGCACGCTCCGCGGAAAGCGATTTATTGTTAATTTCTTTACTTACAGTGTTAGTTATAAAGTTGTTCACTTACAATGTCAAATGTATGGGCGACACTAATATATATATTTTTTTTTCTCACAATTCTTCCCAAATAATTGAAGCATGCTCCAACAAAATCAAGGAATAGAAATGAAAATGAACGTAATTCAAGTGTAGTCAAACATCGCATAAAGGACGCAGTGTTGGTAGCTGTCTGACAGTGTGTTGATGTGCGCTCATTTGCTATCGCTGGGTTGCAAAATCGATAAATCTTGGCAGCGCTGGCGGGCTAAATTTCAAATTTGAATCACGATTCGAATGTGCCACAAATAATAATTATTTATTTGAAAGAACAGTAAATGTTAAATGAGAATGTGCAAAAAAAGATGATATAAAATATATAATGAATATAAAATATATATTAAATATTAAATAAGTACATATAATACAGTAATCCCAAGCATCTCAAGTGCCTTCACTTGACTTGATTAGGGTGCGCTTGATTGATTTATACATAAATCAATTTACAAGAAATCGGCCGCATGTTCTCAATTAACTTACCCAGTGGGGTGGCCCGCACCTGCTGCTACTGGCTATATCCCAGCATGCTGTTTTGTTGTTGTAATCATCGCCCCATAACATTTTGATGAACTCGCTGCAGCTTAACGCGCAATGCTTTCGAAAATGCGTTAATGCCTTCACACATACATACATACACATATAATTACATTTATGAAGTGGGGTGGCAGCCAGTCAGCCACCAGCAGGGCTGACAAATGGCAAATGGCAAATGGGTGCCCGGAGTCCATGTCCCAAAACACAATTTCACACCCACCCCAAAAAAATGAAAAGAAACTCAGCGGCAGGCGACGCGACGTGTGCGCCGTGATAGATGTATCACGTACGTACGTACGTACGTTCCACATCTGAATAGAGCGGGGCCGCATTAATCTCAACTTGATGATGATAATGGCAATATAAGCGACTCTACAATGAGCTGACCATATGCGCACATAGACAATAAAATGTGAAGCTGGTACAACTGGTGCAGAGGCAGGAGCAGGAGCAGGAGCAGGAGCAGGACGCAGACGGGTGGGCAGACAGTCAGTTCGCATTTAATGAACACAACGGTGACATGAGTTATGGCCCATTTTTTTTTTTTGACAACGAAAAATTGCGAATCAGCACAGCTGTTGGCTCTGCGGTGAGGCTGCGCCCGGGCATCAGCCGCAGCCGCAGCCACAGTCGCTGCACAGCAGCAGCAGTAAGGGACATTTCGACAGCGGCATGAATGCAAATGCTATTTCGCATTAACATTGCGAATGAACATGGGCCAAAGCCATCGCCATCGCCATCGTCGTGCTCAACCAAACTCAAAAGTCCTTCCGTCCGTTCGTTCGTTCGCTTCTCCGTCCGACCGTGCCACGCTGATGAAGATGAGCGCATTCCGATTACAGTTAACGCAGACAGCAGGCAAGACACTGACACCCCTTCACATGCGTATCCGTAATTCGCATTCGAATCGGCCGCCGATGTGTGCGACACGCTCCCTTAGACAAAGTGGCGGACCCAGACGTAGCGCCTGCCTGATCGTGCTCTTGCTCAAGTTGAATATTCTTCTATTTGCATGCAGTTGGCTCAGCTCTATACAGATACGAAGTCTGATACAAATTTGTCGAGGAACTTGGGCATTAGCATGCGTATTATGATAGGGTTTTGGGTGTCATGACTTCCCACTATATAAAATATATATTTATTTATTTATTGAAATATATAGAATATATACAGTCGACTCTCGTTATTTCAAACCTGCGATATTGCGAACCTCTCATTAATTCAATATTTTTTTTACTATTTAAAAAAAAAATTAATTATATTTTTTATATGTCTTAAAAAATATGTTTTTATATAAAAAATATATATTTTATTTTTGAATACATTTAAAAATATATATTCGTATATTTTTATTTATTTATTTTTCAGTATACATTTTTTATATTTTTTAAATATAAGATATATTTAATTTTTATTTAGTCTTTATGTATATCTTTTTTTATTTATTATTATTATTATTTTTTATATACATATATTTTTAAGTTTTATTTACTCATTATTATTTATTATTTTTCATAAATTTTTAATATTTACTATTTTCATTTAATTTATATACATATTTGTATGTATTTTTAATGTTTTTTTTTATTTATTAACATTCTTTTTACATATGTACATATATTTTAAAGTTTTATTTATTTATTATTATTATTTACTTTTTTTTTTTAATTTTATTTAACATACATTTTTAAGTTTTATTTATTTTTTATTTATTATTATTGTTTATTATTTTTCGTATACATTTCCTTATTTACATATATTTTCACTCAAAATATTTACTGTTATATTTAATGGAATACGTGTGTGTTTAACAACACTTGTCAGAGTCTTTGTATCGGGAAGCAGCCATCAGAGCTGGCTGCGCTCTATTAGGGTATTCCCCCCGTACGTGATGGGATGTGTGCAATTGCAGTTTTGTTGTATTTGTACAGTTATTGTTGCTGTTGCTGTTGTTGTTCTGGTTTTTGTTGTTTCGATAGACATTTCTTGGCAAGTTGTGCGCAATTCATTAAGCGAATTCTGCCCGAATGCGAATAATGCAAATTGCTCTATTTCGGGCTAACTGCAAAAACGACGACGGCGACGGCGACAAATTTATTTTCTGCTGCCCATGCGGCATGTGGCAGAGTGGCAGAGTCGAAGGAGCCCAACTTCCATCAATGAAACCAAATGAAAAGAAAAAGAAATCAAATGGAATGGAATGAATGCCGTGTGTTATGCAGACTGAAGCAGCATTTGCACTAAAAGTTCAAAAATTCCATTAATTACACTGCCTCTCCCTCTCCCTCTCGCTCTCCCCCCTCTCTCTCCCTCCCTCTCTCTCTCTCGCTCTCTTTTCTTATTTGTCGAGTGCTAATTTTTAAGAATTTGAAATTTTCTTAATGGATTCGTTGTGTTGCCGCACGGATTGTGAAATAGTTTTGCCTTTTGGCTTCGGCTTTGGCTTTGCCCTGGGAATCGAGAGTTTTTCTGACTTTCGCTCTGCAGCACCCTTCTCTGCTCTTCACCCGCTCTCCCCTGCCCATTCGTAACCCTAAATTGTGTCTGCTTTACATACGTACGTACGTATGATTGCCACCCCTCGCCCGGACCGGATGTGCTCATTGTGCATCATCATCAACAACTACTTATCACCCAGGGGAATATGCAGCTGCTGCTGCTGCTGCTGCTCTGAGAGCAGCTCTCGCTCCCAATCCCAAAGTCCGAGCTCAAACTTTTGTCGCAGGCCTTCAAAAATGCGTAAATCAAACTAAAAACAAACGGGCAACGGCTTGCCCATGAATTAGTATTAGTGTAAAACGGCTTTTAATAAGCCGGACGGACGGACGGAGGGACGGACGGAGGGACGGACGGAGGGACGGACGGACGGATGGACAGCCTAAGGCCCGCATCTCTGTCCGCAGCCATTGCATGTTGGGCGCCATTAAGTGGACCAGGGTGGCGGGGCTGGCACCACCGAGTAACGGGGCTTCGGCGTCCGGCATCCAACGACAAAGTCAATTGCGCCAGCCGCAAAATGGAATTTTGTTTTAAAAAGTTCTGCACTGCAAAATGGCTCGCAATGGGCGCATAAATTTCAAAAGCCCTTCTACACTTTACCCTTGTTACCCTAGCGGGCATTACGGCGGAGTTGCACAAGATGTAACATAATGCTAGAGATATGGCTTTATATATAGTATATACTATATATACTATAAATATATATATTTATATATGTATATCTATAGGGTGTCACAAAAATCACGTCCATTTGTGCAGTAAAGTTTTGCAAGTCAAAAAAAAATAATATAGCTGACAGTTTGGGATTATTAAAAAAATATAATAAAATACTACGAGTAAAATATTTAGAAATACAATAAAAAATTTACAATTTTGCATGATAAGTATGTGTTTCCCATCAAAATTACTTCTTGCGTGACTTTTGGGACACCCATTACTTCTTGCATGACTTTTGGGTCAGCCTATATATATGTATATATCATAGTCTCTAATGTGCCTAGTCTATATATAATATTCTATTTTATTAATCTACAGTTTTTATTCGAATATATATATATATGTATATAGCATAATTTAATCTAATTTGTGATAATAAAGTTCTTAAGCTAATGGAAACGAGTTTTTATTAGCTCTTATCTCGTTGCCTTCTAGTATCGGACTGCTAAATGAGTTGAGTAGAGGCATGGGCGTAGCTCAAGTTGAGCAGAGTTAAAGGCAGAGCTAAAGCAGAGCCAAAGCAGAGTCAGAAGTGAGTAGAACCTGAAGCTAAGCAGAGCTATAGGCAGTGCCGGAGTTGAGTCAGAGCAGACTTATAGGCATAGGTATGGGCTAAGTTGAGTAGAGCAGACAGAGAGCAGAGTGAGAGAAGAGGGAAGAGCAGAGCTATAGGCAGAGTTGAGCCTGAATAGAGCCGAAGGTTAGCTAGAGGCAGTGGTAAAGTTGAGTAAAGCCAAAGCAGAGCCTGAGCAGAGCCTGGGCAGAGCCTGAGTAGAGCCTGGGCAGAGCTATAGGCAGCCAGAGACAGAGTTGAGGAGAGCCTGAGCAGAGCCTGAGTAGAGCCTGAGTAAAGCCTAAGTAGAGTCTGAGCAGATCGACAGGCGGAGCCACAGGCAGAGCCAGAGCAGAGCTAGAGCAGAGCTAGAGCAGAGCCAGAACTGAGCCAAAGCAGAGCCAGAGCAGAGCCAGAGCAGAGCCAGAGCAGAGCTAGAGCAGAGCCAAAGCGGAGTCTCAGCTAAGACAAAGTTGACTCATAGGCAGAGCAAAAAAACTGATATATGTAAATCGGATTTCTCTATATAAAATATATAAAAATATAAATACAGTGAAACCTCGATATATCGAATCTGAGGGGAACCAGAAAATGTTTCGTTATATATATTGATTCGCTCTATAGGTACATAAGTACCTATGTAAAACCTTGATAAGACGAAATTTCAAGAAATCTGTAAGAAAATTCGTTATGAATACGGTTTAGGATAAGGAAACTGTAACGGCTTGCCGCGAATGTGATTTTGCACTATTTTATTTTCGTTATATAGAGATATTTGAAATTTTTGTTTTTTTTTTTTTTTTTTTTATGTATTTGTGAATTTATTTGCTGCTTGTTGTCAGAGACTCTATAGCGCATTTATCTCTTTACCCTTAACATTTGTTTTTTGACAGGTACACCTGTTATAATTATTCTAATTTATATGTAGTTTTTTTTTTTTTTTTTTTTTTTTTTTTTTAAATTTAAATTCCCCGACGATCGAGGGGATGCAGTCTTTTAAGTCTTCTCCTACATTGGTTGTTGACCAGATTAGATGCCAGTTGGTTTGGGTGCGCTTCCAATCTGTCCGTGTACCTTGCACTATGTCTGCCTATGAGCTCTGCTATTGTCGGCATCTTAAGGTCGGTATGAAGCGTTGCGTTTCTTACGAACCACTCTGAAAAATTGCTTCGCTATATAGAGGCTTCTTCGTTATAGCTATAGAGCACTTTTGTATGAAAAACTTCGGATAAAAGCGAGGTTTTTCCAAGGGACTTCAAGCGAGGTTCGTTATATCGAAGTTTCACTGTATATATATATATATTTAAATATATTTTTTATATACGTATATTTCTACTCAGCCCCTTTCTATGCCAGAGAGTATCTGGTATTCGTAGTGCTCTCTCGCCTAGGTCGAGCCTTTTCTATGCTTTTTCTTGTTTTATGTGGTTTTTAGTTATAGCCATAATCTTTGTGTAGCGGGGGGTGGGGGTGGGGGTGGGTGGTAATCCCATAACTTTTGCAACAAGCTGGCAACGCTGTTCGGAAACTATTAATTTGAAATAAATACAGTATATATCATCTGGAATGGCTCAAAGGTGGTTTGCAAATGTTGCTTAAAACTAAATTTTAGAGCGAGAGAGAGAGAGAGAGGGGGAGAGAGGGAGAGGGAGGGGGGAGGGATGGGAGAACTTAGAGCATTCCTAGTGATATATGAGCCTGCAGCAGCCATATCAATGTATTATTATTAGCGCACAAAAGTTGCTAAAACAAATTATGCGCCTGCTGCTGCCCCGGAGAGAGAGAGAGGGAGTGAGGGAGAGAGGGAGGAAACAAAAGTTTGGCAAGTATTAACGATGGCGGACTGCATGCTTAGATAACTGATCTGTGTGCCTCGCTGTTGTTTCTTGCCAATTTGAAACATGCAACATGTTGCAATGGAGCCATAAGCCAGCCCCGAATTTCGAAAACTTTGCAGACGACTTATATAAGCACTGTGTACATAGAGGGTTGAGTGGGTAAAGGGGGTGGGGGTGGGGGGTGGGCGTGTAAGGGCCGCATGCCAAATGGAAAAAACTTTTCTCTTTTTTCTTGCCTTAATTTTTGGCGTTTTTTTTACCTTTTTTTTTTTTGCTGTTTTGTACACTCTCTGCCGCTTTATTAACGTTGCCCTGTTTTTAGTAGGGGCATTAGGGGTGCAGGGGTTGGGGTGCAGGGGTTTGTTTGCTGGCAGCAGCGCAGTAAGTAATATTTTTGCCGCATAAAAGTCAAAATATGCAAATAAAGCTGCCGCTGTTAAGGGGGAGTTGCAGGGCGCACAAGCTAGGAGCAGGATAGGTGGGTGGCAGGGGGTAGGGGGTAGGGATGGGAGGGGGGGGGGGCTAATATAGCAGCAGTCAGACACAGAGAGACACAAACCGAATGGCTAGAACAATGTGCATATAGATCAGAGAGAGAGAGAGGCAGAGAGGGGGGTGGGGGTGGGGGTTGGGCAGAGAGAGAGAGAGAGAGAGAGAGAGAGAGAGAGGTGGGTAGAGCGTGGCTTAAATAATAAATGTAGTACACGCTTTGAAAGAATTTACTATGCTTTGGCAAATGGAAGTTATAAAAACCAAATACAAGCACACACACACACACACACACACACGCACACACACACACACACACACACACACACACACACACACACACATGGCATATAAATAAACAATGCCCCTCTATATAACCCGAGGCGAGCCGCAGCAGTGGAGAGGTAGCGGCATTTCCATATTGTTGCTATAATCAGCGGCTGCTTTGATTCATCTGCATGCACGCGCGATGCCGGGACATTGAAGCCATTCGGCCGTGGCCTGGGCAGAGATCGGGCGGGGAATGCCACCACCATCAAGTCAAAGCCGTAGCTAAGTCCAAAGCCTTAGCCACCCCATCATCATCATCATCATCATGATGATGATCATCATCAAAGTCAAACCAACTGGGCGCAGCAACCACCACCACAGCACAGCAGAGTCACACAGACTCCGGCGGCCCAACTTCAACTCAGCAATTTAGTGCTGCAACAAATTAGCAGGCACGAAAAGCACGACACGACACGAAACGACACAACACGAAATTTAATCATTTTAATCATAATTTATATGCAACTCTCTATTATTTTTGATATATTTTCACATGCTCACATCATGCACTTCACACAACAAACTGTTTAAACTTGATTTGTTTATTGTTTCAGTCTCGCCGCGATAAATAATCACGACCCGCTCGCATTACTAATCCCGTTCAAGTTTCGCTTCGAGCATGTTCGTGTTCGATGCTCGAAATCGCGCTCGAACAACAACCACTGACTGACGCCCCTTTTTAGTATGTGCGGCCAGTGCTGGCACAACTGGCCGTGGCCTTGCTAGCGCAGCTAGCTCGAAAAGTGCTAGGCTTGCAAAAACGTAGCTAAAATTATTGAGAAAAGGCTAGGGAAAGGTTAGGTATTATAGTTGAAGTATATATCAAATTTTCTATAGTTATTTGGATTTCTTTTTTAATTATATATTATTTTTGGCATTATTTTAATAATAATAATTTGAGCATAAAACCTTAATATATATAATTAAATACATATTTGTAAATACATACATAACTATATTAATATATATCAAAGTTATATTATATTTGAGTTTTATAAATTTAGCTACTGTTACATAAAAGCATGCTAAAGCAAACGCAAATTTACGCTAATTACCTGAAGTCAAAGAAAGAAGCCAAAAGTTAGCCATTTTGCGGCTGTAGCAGCTGTGCGCTTAGCAGCCCTTTCTTTACTCTGCTCTCTGGTACGCTGTGTACGTGCGTGTGTATGAGCGCGCGGTGTCTCTGCCCGTGCTGTGTGCTTGTGTGTGTGTGTGTACTTGTGTGTTATCTCGCAGCCTGGTTCTGGTTCAGTTTTCGTTTTCCGTTAGTGCAGCATTTATCCTCGACGACGTTGGTTGGCCTCGCCTTGCCTTCGCCCTCAGCCATTGTCACTGTCGCTGTCGCAGTCGCGTTTTGTCGCCTTGTCGCGCTGGTGTTGTTATTTATTTCGGACTCTCTCTCTCTCTCTGTCTGATTGTGTGTGCGTTATTTATTTTTTGTTGTTGTTTTTTGCTGCTTCTGCTGGGCTGCTGCTCTCGTTGTGTGTGCACGTTTTATTTATTGTTGTCGTGTGTTGTTTGTTTGTGTTTTTGTTATGGTGCCAGTGCCAACTTACCTGATATAAAACCCAAAAAGCAAAAAAAAAAAAACAGAACTCAAACAAGGTGCGCAGAGCTGGAGTCAGGGCCACGGTACATGTTGTTAGTTAAACCAGCGCCCCAAAACGCCGCCTCGCCCCGCCAGCAGCCGGCCAATAACTAAACCCCAAACAGCAGTAGCAACTAGAAGAAGAACAAGAAGAAGGAGAAACAGAAGCACAAGCTGAAGAAACGAAACTAAACGAAGCAAAGGAACGTCCACACTTCACAGTAATAGTTACGGTTACTCTGCTTTGCTCGCTGCGTGTATCAATCGCAGCATGCTTTTAGCTGAGGCACAGTTATTGCTGGCGCAGCCAGAGCTATAGGCAGAGGCAGAATCAGAAGCAGAGGCAGCGGCAGAGGAAGGAGAACTAAACAAACAGAACGCGTTGCGTCCGCTGCTTCACTAAATGCAGTCGACGTCAATGTTGACGTCGCTGTCGTCACAGTCGTCGCGTATTATGGGCCTAACCAAACAGCAACAACAGCAACAACTTCAACAGCACTTGATACAAAAATAAACAAACAAAATCAATCAATTAATCAATCTGTGAACGCCCCAGGCGCACGCCCACGCCCACGCTCGCTTTAAACTGCAACAGCAACAACAAGGAGCTAAAGGACAAACACAGAGAAAACAACAACAGCAACAACAATGTTCCAGTCAATTGCATTAGTGCTCGTCCTGGTCGCCGCCCAGTCCTTGGCACAGGCTCCGAAGGCTGCTGCCGCTCAGCTGCAGGCAACCGAGACACAAGCAGCAGCGGCGGCAGCGGCGGCGACGGCGACGGCAGCAGCGACGCCATTCAGCAGCAAACAGCTAAACAGATGCCGCCAAAGCTGCTATCAGCAGGTAAGCCCGGCTCCGGCCACTAAAGATAAGACGCACTTGATGGACACTTGTATTGTACGCTCGCTCGCTCGCTCGCTCGTTCGAGTGGCGACTTCAAGGTTAGCGGCTATCCGGGCGACCCCTGCCCCTGCCCCTGCCAGTCCAGTGCTCTGACAGACAGAAAGTTATACACTGTTCGTAAGCCGAAATGGGGTATATTTGATTGATTGATTGGACTGTGGACTGTGGGTGTGCTGAGTATGGGAATGCAAATAGTCTCGTGTTTGTCGTGTCACTTGTTTGCCTCAAAACTTGTTTAATTATGCCAGCCACGCCCACCCAGGGGCTGGTTAATACAGGTGGGGCACAGGTGAAAAGTTAAAGTCAACAAACAATTAATGCGGCGAATGAGAGAGTTGCCTTTGTTGTAGCCTAGAGAGGGTTTGAGAGGCATCTGGAAGAGCTTTAAAATGCTGCGTACAGTTTTTGAGCCATTGAGATTGATTTTAGTAGTAGCTTAGTAGCAAAGATGGCAGCGTGAGACGCTCTACTCACGACCTATGAACATCAGCTAAGGCTACAGTTTGCGAGTCGCTGAACAGTTTTTCATTTTTGGGCAGTTTTGCTACTACAGTCTGAGAGTCATTGCAAGGCTGTAACTACAATAAAGTTGTTAGCGTGACACGCTCTGCTCACGACTTATGAACAGTATTAAAGCTACAGTTTGCGATTCATTGATCTGGCATAACAGTTTTACAGTCAACAATAGATAATTATGAAAGCTACTACAGTCTTAGAGTCATTGCAAGCCTGTAACTGTAATAAAGTTGTCAGCGTGACACGCTCGACTCACGGACTCACGAAGTTTTCCAACACTAAGTTACAGTTTAAGGCATTACAGTTTGATAGTCAACTGGAGAGCAGTCTGAGAGTCATTGGAACAGCGTGACACGCTCTGCTCACGACTCACGAGCAGCTTTCCTGCCAAAACTTACAGTTTTCAAGTCTTACTAGAGTCTTAGGCCCACTCCGTAGGGTCTCTCTCTCTCTCTCCCTCTATAACTAACTATTCCCATGCTATGGAAACAGAGTATGACGCAGTCGTTACTATGCGACTGCGTCTTACTCGTCTCTTTTTCTTTCTTTCACTTTTTTTATGTGGCTGCCCGCCTTTATCTGCGCGCTGACATCGCTGTCGCCGTCGCTGCTCCTCAGGTAGCTGCCTCTGTCAGTTGACAATGTCAGCTGGGTGGTCCACGGCAGTCATAGCGCTGCTAATAGAGATTAGGCAACTGAAAACTGAAAACTGAAAACTGAAAACGGGGAGGGCGATCAAGAAAGGAGCCACAATGCCGCAAGGGCAATTGGGTGTGTGTTGTCAAGCGTCGAGCGCTCCGTCCGGGGGTTGGGCAACAAGCAAAAAAAAAAAAATAAAAGAAACCCATTTCATTGAATGACTGTGAAAACTAGTATTCAAATGTACTTAACAGTAAAAGACAAAGTAACAACAACAACAACAAGAAAAACAATAACATAAACGAGTCCAAAAATTATAGAGTGAAAAACAGGAAATGCTCTGAGCACAGTAGCCAGATCTTTCCGTGCGTCAGCCAGATAAAGCAGGGTTCAGGATCACGATCGCCGTATATCATTAGGCAGAGAGAATACCTATACATAATATTCCCAGCGTAGCTTGGAACTTATCTGATTTGGTTAGTTGACGGGAAAGAGTGCCGCCCGGAGGGCAGTGTCCGGCTGTGAACCTAGGGCTGGCTTTCTGAAAGCGCACAAAATATGATAAACTCGTGCTATATAGGCATATGTATGCTTGTATAGTTTGATGGCTTACGAGACTCCAAAGTTCATACGGACGGAGAGACACTTAGACGGACGGATAGATAACAAGGCGGAGGAATACACACTAAGCCAGACGAATAGGCACTTAGACGGACGGACAGATAGCAAAGGCAGAGGAATAGGCACTTAGACGGACGGACAGACAGCAAGGCGGAAAGGGACTTTAACGGATTGACAGACGATAAGGCGGATGGATAGACGTTAGAACTTCGCACTCAGTTCGTCGCTCTGATCAAGAGCATATATGTATACTATATAGAGCCTGCCACGCCCTCTTCCTGCCGTAGATAGACTACTTCGCCTGGCTTCGCCTGGGTTTATAGCTAAAAATAGTTGTATATACTTGTTTTTAGTCATCTTCCACTCCTAATCTGCCTAATTAATATGTCGAGCGCATGCTGAAATTCCAGATAAGTTGGCGAAACTAAATTTGGTCACACACGAAAACTCGATTGAATAATGTTTCAAATGTTCATTTTGAGAGCTGTCGAAAGTTCTGCTCCGACTGTGATATGAGCAGACAAATGTTGACACATTACGTGATTGAAACAAATGCGAGTTGACGTGCCTGCTGTACGCCGTACGGCGTAGTGCGCGACTAGCAAAATATCCTGCAGGCTGTGCGTGTGGGTCAGGTCCTTTAGTGTTAAGTATGAGAGATCTATTGAGGCAGAGACTGTAGATTTTCGTTGTATTTGAATTTATATTATATAAAATATTTATTTATATTTATATTGTATAGCATATAAAGCACAATCGATATTTATCGATAACACACAAGATGCGCAAATATACATATATAATAACATATTTAATAAGCTTTGCTTGCCTAAGCCTCAGTCTATAGCCTCATTATGTGCACATCCAAATGCTGCTGACTTTCAACTGAAACCAATATACCCCATTCGGCTCCAGCGCAGTCGGTGCTCTGGGCCTTTGTGTGTGCATCTAATGGAAGAGGCAAAATTCTGCTGATTGCCATTGCGTTAATTAATGCAATTTATTATTATGAAATGTGAAATAATGTAACTTTGAATGCATTATTGTGTGAATGGGAATGTGTGTGTGTGTGTGTGTGTGTGTGTGTGTGTGTGTGTGTGTGTGTGTGTGTGTGTGTGTGTGTGTGTGTGTGTGTGTGTGTGTGTGTGTGTGTGTGTGTGTGTGTGTGTGTGTGTGTGTGTGTGTGTATGTGTAGCTGAATGGAAGTCAATGCATTATTTGTTGTCGCATAATTTATTAAATTATCAAGCATTATTATATAGGTTAACCAATTCAATCCGTTTGGCTTTCTCTATTTGCATTTCGTTTGGAAAATCTACTTAGCATTCAGTTAAAAAAAATTATATATATATATATAGAAAAAAAAGAAATATTTAAATGTTTTTTAGTCGCTGTTTATTTCTGCATCACTTCTTTGTTAAGAAGTCGCTTTGACGGGCTTAACTTTAAAACTCAAATGGAATTTTTGTATGCAAAGTTTCTGTCATTGAGGATGGAAGTGGGAGGCGTAGTAAAGCTTTTCAAATAAATAGTATATATTCTTGATCAGCTTGACGAGTGGAGTCGAGCTGGGCTTCTGTGATTGTCTGTACATCTGCCTGTCGGACCGTCCGCCCGTCTATGTGTTCGTCCGTACTTCCGTCTATATATCCGTCCGTCTATATATTCGTCCGTCTATATATTCGTCCGTCTATATATCCGTCCGTCTGTATGTTCGTTCCTTCTTCTATCTGCATCGTCCTTCAGACTGTCTATCCTTTAATCTGTATGTTCATCCATACCGTCCTTCTGTCTATTCCTGCTTCCGTATATCTGTGTGTCCGTCCGGCAGATCGTCGATCTCGGAAACTATAAGGTCTAGAGAGCTCAAATTTGTTGTAGATCTCTCTATAGCACGCACAGATCAAGTTTCTCCCAAACAATCAATAACTACATATTCCCTTTCCCTTCTTACCTTGCCTTTATCCTCTCAATGCCTTATCGAACTTCAGTTATTAAACTATATCCCCTACATCTTTATAGCTCGTAGTTTCCCCATTTCACTTAATTTGAAAACCTTAACGAATCGATTACTTTACCTTTGGTGGTGGTAAATGCATCCGAATTAGTTCCAAGTTGTTCCGGATTTAACATAGAACCGTGAATCTTGGGCTGTCAACTGGAAGCGAAGGGATTCGATTTTGGGCATCGATTGTGCGCTAATGTCACGTTCCAGTTCTTGGGGGTGCACAAATGCACAATGCGTTGACCTCTAAGGGTTGCATTGCGGGCTAATTTCACGGCTGTCCGGCTCTAATCCCCGGCACAGGACGAGCGTCGCTCAATCAGCGCCAAATTAACACCATAAAACTTGGCAGCCACCAAAGACTCTGGTGGCATTGCAATTTGCCTGACTTTCTTTCGATGGGGGTGGGGGTGGTGCGTGTGCCTACCCCGCCCACTGCCCTACGCCCCCATCTCTCTCGCTCGCTCTCTCTCTCTCTCTCTCTCTTTCTCTCCCTTTGCGTGTATTAAGAAATTCAGTCTGTCTCGGAGTCAGCGTGAGCCGTGTGACCCAGACTCCGATGCGATTCGTAATGCCGAGCACGTAGCCTTTGGCTGCTGGTGGAATCTGTTCCGGCGGAGCTTCAATAATTGACAAGCGCAGCATTTGGCGACTACGTGCCACAAAGAAGAAAAAAAAAGTGGTCAACGGGCATTTGCAATAGGCATTGGCACCAGCACCAACACCAGCACCAGCTACAGCTCATAAAACTGCCTCAAAACTGACCTGGATGGGTAATTTATGTGGCCTGGGTGTGAAGCGATGTCCAATTCCGTGGGCAATTGCATGTAAAAGTTGTTCGTTGCCTGCGTTTAATTTATATCGGCCAACAACAGCAACGACGACAACAACAGCGGCAGCAGCAGCAGCTATGTCAGGTAGCCCACAAGACGCTCGAGCAGACAGGGGCAAGGGCAAGGGCGAAGGGCGAAGGGCGAAGGGACGTTCTTTGGGCGTCTGGTGTTTGCCTGCTCAGCGTTTTCATTGAGCGCGTGTGGTGCGTTCGGCCGGACTAGAGATGGTAGCGTGACACGCACGACTCACGAGTTGCCAAGGAAACAATCTCTATAAAGAAGGAGAAAATGGAATTAATAACGGGTTCCTTGGCTTGATGAAAAGGAAAATGTATGGAAGAAAGTGTAAAGGAAGAATTTGGCAAAGATAGAATTACAGAAATATTGAAAAGAGTGGAAAAATACTGTTAAATATCTATAATAAATTAGATAAGTAGGAGAAATTGGGTATAGGAATATGAAGATATCAAGAAGATGAAGAAAAAGAAAAAGAATAAAAGAAAAGGAGAAAAAGATCTGCAGAAGATAAAACGAAGAAGAAAATGATATGAAGAAGCCGAATATGAGAATAGTATGAAAATGAAGATACGTTGAAGATGGAAAAATGAGAAGGAAGAAGAAGATGATGATGAAGATGAAGATATCTGTGACGATATGAAGAAGAAGATATGACGAAGCAGATATAAGGATGAGACAAAGAAGATAAGATGAAGATACGAACTGCAAGAAGAGACGAAGATGAAGAAGGGAAGAGGAAGAGAATACGAAGAAGATATGAAGAAAGTAAGAAGAAGAGGATATGAAGAAGAGGATGCGAGAAAGAAGGGAAGAAGATGTGAAGAGGAAGGGAAGAAGAAGATATGAAGAAGGGAAGAAGAAGATATGAAGAAGAAAAGAAGAAAAATTTATGAAGAAGAAGGGAAGAAGAAGCTATGAAGAAGAAGATATGAAGAAGGGAAGAAAACGAGACGAAGCTACGAAGAAGATAGGATGATATGCAGAAGAAGAAGATATAATAAAGAAGTTGAAGAACAAGAACAAGATGCGAAGAATATAAGATGATATGAAGAAGAAGAATATAAGTAGATAATAAGAAGATACGAAGAAGACGACATGAAGAAGAAGATATTACGAAGAAGAAGATACGAAGAAAAAGATATGAAGAAGAAGAAGATAAGCAGTTATGAAGAAGATAAAATGGTATGAGACTTCTTCATAAGTAGTTCATATGAACAAGTCAAATAGAGGATATTAAGATAAAGAAGAAGATAAGAAGTGGAAGCTATAAAGATGAAGATATGAAAAATATGTAGAAAATAAAAAAGAAGATAAGCTGAAGATACGATAAAGAATAAGATATCAAAAGACAAGAAGTAGATGCCTTGGTAATAAGATGAATATACCTTAGTAATAAAGATATAAATCAAGAGCTCGAATCTGTTAACCTATATATAAATCAGTTGCTAAGTCATGCATATATGCATATATAGGGCTTAAGCTAGAACTGACAATCATCGACAATTTAGTATACGAAAAGAATGAATATTTAAATGAAATATTCAGAGAGGAAGATGAACACTTCATCTGGTGCTTGAGCTTGAGTAATACAGATGAGAGGCAATAAAAATGCCATAATGAATCTCGCTCAATCTGGATTGGGATTTATATAGATATGTATATATTGAATTGTCAATTACAATTAGCGGAACGATGCTGATGGGGGCAATCAAATCACGTTGCCATCTCTAATTGATATTGCCAGTGGCAGAGGCATTCATTCAGTCAGTCAGTCAGTCAGTGGCTCATTCATTTGCCGCCTTATTGTTGTTACTTATCGCCCAAGTTGTTTCGCAAAGGCCAAAAATTCAATTGAGCGGAAAATATGTTGTCTTTGCGATTTTCCTTTTGGCATGCTCGTTTATCTGGCCGCCTTATTGTGTAATGATGACAAAGTGCCGCTGCCGCTGCCGATCCGAGAATGCTGCTGGTTGCCAGCTCCTTGATGTCCGCCATCTCGTTCCACTCGCAGTTAAAGTCGATGTGCCCGTCTCTATCTCTATCTCTGTCTCTGTCTCTGTCTCATTCTCAGTTCGCATCAGCACATTCATTCATTTGTCTGCGTGCTCATTCATAAACTAAACGGACAGGCACTGAGATCCGGGCTGTGGGCCTTTGGTGCCCAGGACGTTGTCCAGCTGTCGCTGCTGCGTAGCTAAAGCGACAGTTGACAAAGGCTAAGCAGGCACAGCCAGGCACAGGCAGGCACAGGCAGGCACACTCAGCATTCGCAGTCGTCGTCGCAGTCGCAGTCGCAGTCGACGTCACATTTGCCATGTCCAGTTAGTTCACAGTTTCATCTCCTGCCAACAGCGTAAAAATTTCAATTCGCCATACAACTTTGCGGTCATTTATACAAACACACACACACACACACACGCACACTCTATCATTTCTTTTTTTCCTTTTACACACACACACACACACACAGTGGGAGTTCTATCTGTGTTCTCTTTTTTTTTGCGTTCTGCCATGCCAGGCCTTTCATATTACAGTTACAAATTTGCGTCTATTGTTGGTAATGGCGATGCTGTGGCGTTGTCCTCGACCAGAGCCAGAGTCGGAGTCGGAGCCAGTTGCCTGCGGCGCTGTGCCTGATTACTTTTTCTAGCTTACTTAAAATTCGATTAGGCCACGCCCACTAACTAACTTTTTTGTTTGTGTTGTACTCTGTCTCCACCCCACCCCCTCTCTCTCTCTCTCTCTCTCTCTCTATCTCTCTCTCTAAACATGCTTCTTCTTTTATTTTGCAGTTTGCGAGGGATTGGAATTATTGCACGGATTTCGTTGATTGCAGAAGCGTAAGTACATGCCACACCCACCAACACATCCACCACCACCACCACCACCACCCACAGCCCCATTATGTTAAGCACAAAGAGACAACAACAACAGCCCTAAGCCGTGGCTTTCTCAGTTCATAATTATTATGATCCCTTAACCCATTAATGCGCCCGATGCCTAAACAACTATGAAAATTTAATGCATTGCTAAGTGCTAACTGGAGGCCAATTTCGCGGCACTTCTTGGGCCTGGCCACGTTCCGGGCAGTAATTAAGAGATGCACTCGCTGTATGCGCCCCTCGAAATCACTTGAAATTGAAAAGTTTCACATAACAAATTTTGATTGCGTGGCGCAAACATTTTTTTTCTTCCTTTCTTTTTTTTTCGCAAATAACGTTTTCAATTTGAAGAGCATTCCATTTCAGTTGTTAGCCAAGGCTAAAGCGGGCATTTACAAAACAACAACAAAGGGAATTCAAACAAAAAATGCCAGCTCTGCGATGCCAGCAACAACAACAACAACAACAAAGTGACGAAACAAAAGTAAAACCGAAAAAGCAATTTAAAGCTAGAAAAAAAAGCCTTTGTAAAATGAATGTAGCAAAAAAAAGAAATTTTTCAGTGCCTGCTCAGTGAAACGTATCGATATTTTTGCCAGCTTAAGCACTTCACTAAGAAAATTGCATTTAAATTTTGCGGAACGATCGCCTTATCGATATCTTCGCCAGTTTAAGCACTTCACATTTAAATTTTGCACGACTATCGCCTGCTCAGCGAAATGTATCGATATTCACTAATAATTGCAATGAAATTTCTCAATACTGGCGTTAGCTCTGCCAGCATATCGATATCTTTTTGAATTTACTCAATTAAATAAGGCTTATCGACAGCAGAATTCATTCACAATGATCTTCAGTTTGAATTCAAATTGAAATTCAGCTTGAATCTGGTCGTAGTTCAGTACGTGGGCGCATTAATGGGTTAAATTTCGTTGCTTTTGATTGCTGCGGGCGGCTGGCAAAATTGCGTTGGCAATTTGCGACTTTTTCGCCCAACTCCCAGTCCCCCCCACTCCGACTCCCACTCCCACTCCTATAACCATCCAAAGCCAGCATATCCTGCAGCGATATATAGATACATACATATGTATGTATGTATGTATGTATATAGAGCTACCGTTATGCTTTCGGTATTGCTTTTGCCTTTGCCATTCTCCTAATGTCGAAACCATCCACAGTGCTGGCAAAACTGCCACAGGCAATTGGCGCCCTTTGAGCTGCGCGTCCACCATGCCCAGCGCCAGGGTGCACTGGTGCTGACCGACATCGGATGGGACGAGATGATTGCGAACGCATCGCGTCAATGCCTGATCACCTGGGAGGTATCCGGCGGCGGTCTCATGGGCAACCTGCTCACAGACACCGCGCGGGCCGAGCTCTCGCTCTGGCCGGACACGGTCTACAACATCCAGGTGACCTGCAAGCATAAGGTAAGCCAGCCAAGCCAACTCCGCAGCCTTTGACCAGCCACAGTGAGAGCCTAGAAATTGTCAACCATTCTGTTTGTGTACGCAGCTAACGGGCCTCATGCGACGCTCCCTGAAGCTCAACGTGGACACACATCGGCTGCTGTCAGCGGCAGCGGGAGCGGCCACCAATCGTTGGACAAATCCCAGCCTGTTGCCTCTAAATGTGGATGCAGCAATGCCAGCAGCAACAACAGCAACGACAACAGCAACAGCAACAACAAAGGCCATGGCCACAGGAACACAGCAGCACACTCGACCCACAGACCGTGTGTACATCATCAGTGCACTGCCCACGGCCAGCCAGCTGAGCGGGGTTGTGTATCCGGCCTTTGGTGCGTTGGCCTTCTTCCTGGCATTGCTCGTTATGTTCCTGTTTCTGCGTCCGCAGCGCAAGCGGGCGAGCGATGGGGGGGAGACCGCGGACACCGCATCCCTCCTAAGCGGACGTCGCTCGCGGCTCTCCATGGACAACTCGACGCTGCATGTGTAGGCGCTCAAAAGGCGAACCGAGTTAAATGACAAAATAACAGCAGCAACAGCAACAACAACAACAACAAACAAACCAACAACAACAACAACAACAAAGAGAGAAATTGTAGTCGTTTATGTCTGACTATGTGATATTCTGCACCCAAATTGTACATAACATAGATACACACACACACACACACACACACACACACACACACACACACACACACACACACACACACACACACACACACACACACACACACACACACACACACACACACACACACACACACACACACACACACACACACACACACACACACACACAACACACCTACACACACACACATGCATACTATATAGTAGCCCATACTAAACATGCGTATTATAACATATGGTAGTTATCAAATCAAATATCTCACATCAAGTCCAAAAAAACAAAAGAGTAAAGAGAGAAAGAGAGAGAGAGAGAGAGAGAGAAACACAAAGTTCGCTCAATCTGTACGATTAAGTTTTATCTTTTTTTCTAGTGCTTAAGGCCAGCTAAACAAAATCAGTCATAAATTATATAGAACACATATATATATATATACATATTATACTATATATATATATATATATATATATATATATATATATATATATATATATATATATATATATATATATATATATATATATATATATATATATATATATATATATATATATATATATACATTAACTGCGTACACTATATACATACATATATATATATATATATCATAGTTATATATACATAATCTAGGGGCCGCGGCCAACCAACTACATACACCAAACTAAATGCAACAAATTGCTACAAATTTTTATGCAACATACAAAAAAAAAACATTTTTTTCTCGTCGCGTCGCTTATTCAAAACTAACTAAAAACATACAAATATACATATACATACATACATATATATACATATATATATATATACATATAAACTAAAACTAAAATCTTAAAGATCGCATGTCGTTTTCAAATTCGTCGTCTATATAAAAATATGAATTACAAATTTAAAAAACAAAAACAAAAAACAAAACAAAAATTTGCATAATAAATACAAAAATTCAACTAAAATCAAAATGGAATATTTTTCAAAATTTTTAAATGTTTATATAACTAGCTAAAATGCAAAATTACAACAACAAAAAAAAAACACAAACTAAACTAAACTAAACTATATAAATCTAAAGCAAATTCTGTACTTGAGCAAGTCAAAAGAGAAAAGAGAAAAACCAAAAAAAGAAGAAAGTTTAAAAAAGAAGCTTCGCTACGCAAAATGCCTGTAAATATCTAAGCGTCATTCAGATAAGAAGAAAACTTTTTTTTTTAAATATAATATATATATATAAATATTATTGTCTAAATCTAGCTCTTTTCCAGGTCAAAGTATCCTAAATAGTTTAAGCAGCAGCGGATGAGGCTACAGCAGGAATCAACACTGAATAACTATCTGTTTGTCTGACATACATACATACACGCATACCTACATACATACATACATACCTAATCTAATGATAATCAACTACAGTTCTGTAGTAATCGATATATATATATATATATATATATATATATATACTATATACATATTAACTAAGACTAGCAAAAACCCAGAGATCGGACCAAGTGGCTTGATTCGATTTTGATTTCTTTTGACTGACTGATCTAGTCAAATACATATAGACATATATGTATGTAGCTAGCTAGTTTTCTATATAGCATTCCCCCGCCACAAAAGCTCAACAAGCTACAACTAGTAGCTAGGCGACAACAATAGAGTTCAGCCTAGAGACTAAACAGTGGACATAAATAAACCAAAACTACATAAACTATATAGATATATATATACACATACATATAATCAGGCTGATAAGGAGAACATTTGTGCAGAGTCTGAACTATATATATATATGTATATACATATATGTACATATATATATATATAAATAACTTGTAAATCGATTTACCGGAAAAGAGCATACGAGATGCGGTGCGCACCGATCGTTCATATAAACTAAACTCAACTAAAGCTAAATATGACTAATTCAAAATCAAATACAGAAACTTCAATTGTAACGACATATTCATATGTTTAGAGTTGGTAAGTTATCGATACAGCGCGCCATCAATAGATAGTCGCTATCGATAACTACACATCTCTAATATGCACATATACACACACACATACACACATATATAAATTTGAATTATTCTAGTTTAAGTTTAATGTTTTTTTTTTTATTATTGTTTTTTTTTTAGCGTTTAGCATTATTATTTTTATTTGATTATGTAAATATAATTTGATTTGTTATTGCAGCGCATTTTGGGTTTTATTTGTGCCGTTGGGCGTGTGTTGGCATGGGAATATGAGGAGGTGGAGGTGGAGGTGGAGTGGAGGGGGCAGTCGCGCTGGTTGCCAAACTAACCCATCGATTTTTGTTCTCTTTCATTTCATTGCTGCGCTGCGCTGCGGCATGGATGTTGGTTGATAAAAACAACAAAATGGATAACCACTTACCATATAAATTGGAGCCGCAAAATATGCCAACGATAAAAAAAATATAAAAATAACAACAGCAACAAAATAGAAGCAGCTTTTGTTGAGGGTGTGCCCGCAGACCGCACCGCCCGCCCACCCCCGCACGTTCATGATGGAGGCGTGTTGTCCTTTATCCAATTGGTTTGCGTTCTCGCTTGGTTTACCTAGTTATGGAGCTGCCAGTTGCTGTTGTTGTTGTTTCTCTCTCTTTTGTTGTTGTTGTTGTTGTTGTTCGTTATTGTGTTGCAACATTTACATTTATACATTTATGTATTTGCTGGGGTTTTACTTTTCTCTTAACTGCCGCCCATAAATATCTCTTGGCATGCATAATTCCGCCCTACTTTGACTTTACTCATTTTGTTTACTTAACCTCCAGCCCCTCCCCCCGCGCGCGTTTCCAGGCAGCTGCATTCATTTATGTATATGTAATCAATTGAAACGCTGACAGCATCTCTTTAATTGGCTTATAATAGTTTACTCAGCCTCTTACTCAGCTTTTTATAAGATTCCTAATGGATTTATTGTATGTTTTGACAGTTGCCTGCGCTGACAACTAAATGGATCACTCTTCGCAGTCAGCGATGCCAAGGCTGTAGCTAGTTTAACTAGTGAAAAGGCTAGAAATAGCTAGATAAAAGTTGTGAACTTCAGTAAGAAGACTTTGCATAGTTTAAGGATAGTTTTTTTTATGATTTTAATAGCGTAAATTTAATAAATTTCACGTTTTATATTATTTTTTAGCATTTTGTTCACGCTAAAAGTCAGCTTTTTCTAAATAGCTATAGTTCCCGCCAGGCAAAATAGCTAAGCTGGCAACACTGCTTGCAGCAGATCAACTGCATCGCCGCTGCTTAACCATAACGATCGATAGTTAGCAATTGTAAACGATAGTAGCATCGATAAAAAAGGAACGATGGTAGAGCAACAGTTCGCTCCCCTCCCTCCCTCTCACTCGCTCTCTTTGATAATTTGAGCTGTTGTGCAAACATTTGAAATTCCTTAAGAAGCGCTCTTCTAGACGCAATTACATGATTTGTTTTACAATGTAACACTTTTTGCTGTGTGTGTGTGTGTGTGTGCTTTATCTCTTGAGTTGCCGTTAGCTAAGTCCAACATCGTTACAGATTTTTCCACTTGAGGATTTGTTTTGAATTTCAATACAAAAACAAAAAAAAGAGGCAGCAGCGGCATCATCTTGTTGAGGAGGCTTTAGCTAACCCAGAAGGGCGTGCACCCACACTAAACAAGAAAAATCTCAAGTTGCATTATCTCAAGTTCCATTTGGAGTTAGGCGAAAGGGGTGCCGGGGCTGTGGCTTCACCTAGCTGCGCCAGCTGCTCCAATATAAAAGGCGGATGGAGGCACTTGGCTGGGCAGAGCAGGGCCGGGCCGGGCTGGGCTGCGCTGGCCTGGGCTGGCCACTTGGCTTTCAGCTCTGCGCTCTCCACTCTTCACTCTCCATTCTGAAGCACTTTTTATAAACCAAATTAAATTTATATGGGCCTCCGGCAGTCAACAACGCTCGCTCAGGCAGGCACTTGGCACCCAAAACTCATACAATACCCCATTCCCATTCCCGCCGTTCCCATTCCCGCCGTTCCAATTCCCTTGCTATTTTACTCTCACTCTCACCCTCTCTCTCTCTCTCTCTCTAGTTCGCTCTGTGGGCGCTGTCAACTGCCAATTAGCTGAGCATTTTTCAACATTTTAAATTGTCTTGCCGAGTGCGTGGCCCCAGCTCTGGGGCAACACTTGAGTGAGTCGTTTTATGCGACACAGCCTTCAGATTTTACCCCTGCTTTCTTTGTTGTTGTTGTTTGTTTTTTGCTGCTGCTGCTGCTGTCAGCTGTGCAGCGCGTGCTTCATTTATCAAAAAGCAATTACAATGTTATAGGCAATTCGATGCTTGATTCAGCAAGAGCCCCATGGGCTATAGACACACGCTACATCATCAGCAGCGCAGCAACAGCAGCAAAGCAGCGCTGCAGCAGCGCAGCCGCCTCACCTGCTAAAACAAAGGCAAGCGAGCGGGCAGAGTCAACCCAGCTTTATTTCATTTTATTGTTGTTGTTCTACTTCTTTTTTGCTGTTGCTTTGTTTTGTTATGTTTTGTTTTGTTGTTGCTCATTTTAACAAACATACACAAACATACATATATATACATATAAATATATACATATATAGCTAAATTGAAAAGAAAATTCAAGTTGAAAGAAAAGAAAAAGAAAAAAACCAAAAAGCATATAGCGCGTACCTACAAACATATTGTATTACAAAAACAACACAAATTATTAACTTTAAGTAGACGAAAACAAGCAAAAAAAAAAAAAATGAAAACAAATGAAGAGGCTGCAGCAAAGGCAACATCAACAAAAAATAAAATTAGACTACAAAACTCAAAACAAGCGAAATACTAGAAACCACTAGAGAGGAGAGAGGAGAGCACTAGAGAGGAGACAGCAGGCGGCAGAGGGCAGCAGTAGCAGCAGCAGCCACACTAGAGAGAAGAGTGCAGAGGGCGGGCAGTCAGTCAGGCAGCAGCGCTAGAGAGGAGAGTGCAGAGCGTAATGGCAGCGGATGAGCAAGAAACAAGCAGAAGAAGACAAAAAGCGAGCATGTGTTTGTGCTATAAAAGGTTTCTCATTACAATTTTTGGCCAAGGGTCGCATCGTTGCACAAAATTACTTTTTGTTGCCGTTGTTTTTGTTTTTGCTTTTGTTTTTGTTGTTGGTGCTTCAAATGCTGCGCTCTCAACGCCAGCGGCGCTGCTAGCCTGGGCTGGGCTTGGGTGGTGGGGGGCTGGCCGTCCTTAGTAGGTGTTCGTTCGGCTGAGTGAAGTGCTAGGGCGGCAGCGCAGGACAGGGCGATTGATATACAACACACAGCCGCGCTGAGATACACACACACACACACACACACACACACACACACATAGCTATATATACATTTATACATAGTATATATGGTACACATAGAGATGCTTATGCTGTTTATAGCTAGCACAAACAAACACACCCACACAGAGTTGCAGAGAGACAGCGCTGTCGCTGGGTCGGTTGCACGTGACATGACCGAACATGTTCGAGGCTGGCAGCAAGCGCTAGGTTCGATGCAAAGGATAAAACGTATTCCGCAGCCCAAATGGCAGTCGAACCCAGTGCCAGTGCGTCGGCGCCTCGCTCACACACACACACACACATAGACAGAGACAGAGACAGAGACACAATGGGCAGGAAACAGGCAACGAGCACACAACACACAATGTTGAAGCCTTGCCTTTATGCCTTGCTCTTGATGCTGCTGCTGCTGCTGTGGCTGCTGCTGCTACTCTTGGCGTGGCACAATTCGCGGGCGCCGTGCTCACATTTAACCTTAGCAAAGGTTACGCGGAGTAGGCGCGAGCGCCAACGATGTTAGCCGACGACAGCTGCCAGCCCGAAGAGCTGTTGAAGTTTTGGCCCCGTCACAGCTGTCTCTCCAGATATAGAGCTGACGATGAGCTGATACTTAGCTTTATGTACGCCCATTGGCTGCTCCCTGCTGCCGTTGCAATTGACAGCTGTGACGGGCGGTAACATGTTGATGCGGGGCGCAGCGCTGCGTTGTTGTTTCTCAGAGATTTCATCTAATTCGCTTTGCGTTACACTTGATTTTCGGCTTGTCTTATTAAAAGACAATCAGATTGGGACTTTGGCCCATATTAAGGGCATGTGTCACTGCTAATCTTCTCGAGCATTTCTCAACGGATTCCACTGACGGCCGCTTAAGCCCAAATGAGTGATTTTTTTACAGACTCTCTCCCCCATTCTCTCCCTCTCTCTCTCGATTTATCAACTATGCAGTGACTGACAATATCGAATCACAGTGACTAATCACATCACTGCGGCTTAGCGGCACGGTAAGTAGACGTAAGTATTACGGCGTATAGCTAACTATGCCTCTCGCACAGTGGGACTAGCGAAAGAAAATGCGGATAAAAGAAAATGCATATTAAAGACTGTGCTGAAATCCAGATCCAGAAACGGCAGAGATCAGCTCAAGTTCTCTCAGTAAGCTTAGCTAGAAACCCAAAAATTTCAAATTAAATGAAAACAAAAAAACATTTGTAAATTCCAAACATAAACCCAGACACATGAGTATCCTGCCAAAATTTCTACACATTTCTTTTTTCATATCGAAACAGAAAACTTACAAAAAATAAAAAAAAAAAATGATAGAAAATTCGTTTAAAATCTAAGAAGTTTTCCAAGTCTTAATAAACGCAATAAATTCCTAAGTCTCATTTCACATCAACGACGACCCAAACATCAATTGTTCAACGAACACACGCACCAACGAAACACGTACATACGCACGCGTTTGCCAAGGCCGCAACTGACTCTGCCTGCATCAAAGCCACAATATTGCTGAAAGCTTTGAACAAATTCCTGAAAGAGAGAGAGTGAAGCTTGACTCGAAACTGAAAGAACTCAAACTGTATTTAGTCTGCGTGGGTAAGTGCATATGTGAATATATATATACATATACATATATAGATATATATACATATATATAGGTATACTGCAGTCGGCTGCTACTGACTGCAGTATGCTTATCAACAGTCCAAGAGGAGTATAGACTCCTTAAGGAGCAAAGGAGTATTCATACATTTTTGTATCTTTAGCTTCAAGAATACACAAAGTACAGGGTATCTTTCGTCTATCCAAGTCGAGCTATACCGACTGCAGAATACTCCTTCACAGCTCCAAAATATTGCTGGATTTGCCACGCCCCCAGTGTACATAGGCATAGCATTTTTGGCCAATTTCTAAACTTTTCCAAAATATGTAAATTACAGGGTATTTTTATTCTTGCCACGCCCCCAATTCATCAATACAGCAGCTCACACAATTTTTAAGTTTAGCAGATAGAAACTTTTGCAGCTGGAAAAGTCGCTTCTAGGCGTAGATATCTTTTGATATATCCGCTATATCTCTTGCATCTTAGGATATCTGCATGCATATGCATGCGTGCATATATGCATGCATGCATGCGTGCGGTAGCAGATAGTAGAGTACCAACCACTACAAGTCTCTAGTTTCAGCAGTGAGCGAAGTGATTTTGTACAAAACCAATATACCCATTTCACTTTGAGAATGAGCTTAATTACTTTTGTGTGTGAGAACTTTTAAGAGAAAATGTAGGAGAAAACTAGAATTAAATAGGAAATATTTACAGAATTTTTTAGAAATTTTGTTTTGATCATCGAAAAGTTATGGTGGATATATCTAAGCCAGCAAAAGTTTAGATCTAGAAGCTTTCAGAGCTAGTAATCTAAAAAGTAGATAGTAGATAGTTACTAATCTAACTATCTATCGATGATTTGTGGGGCGTGGCAAGACCGAAAAATACCCTGTACTAAAAGTGCTTTGCCTACGTCCTCTGGGAGCGTGGCTTTGGCTTTGAAACTGGCAGAAAGGGTATACTGCAGTCGGTAGCGCTCAACTGTAGTATGGTAAACAAGGCTGACTTGAATTTGAATATTTTCACCTGCTCCCTCTTAAGAGTCCTTTAGTTCCTTTAGTCAGGTCAACGTGAATCTTGAGCAGTATGAATATATATGAATAGTATATAGAAGATATGCCAAACTATATCTTAATATCTTTCCAATCGTGTTTAGCTAAATAGAAATCAATTAGCACCTTATTGGAGCTAGCAAGAAAAACCCAGCAACAAGAAGAATCAAGAAAACGGATAAAAAGAATAAAAAGAGAGAGCTGAAGGACTCTAGAGCCGTTGCAATGGAGAAGCTGAGCGAAGCGAAGCGAATGGAAATGTGCAACACGTTTGCCATATTGGACGTGGATGGAAGTGGACTACTGACAGCCAGGGAGCTGTGTTACATGATGCGCGTATTCGGCTATGAGAACAGCGTGGAGGATGTCCAGAGGATGATCGATGCCGTCGACACCGATGGCACCGGCACGATGAACTGCGACAAGTTCTGTGCCGCCCTGCTCTGGACCATAGATCCCGAGGAGCCAAATCTCATCACCCAGCAGCCTGAGGGACCTACAGACGAGGATAACGTATCCAATGACTCGGCCAGTTCGAACGAGTAACGAATTCCCCCAGCAAGGACCAACAGACAAAAGAACTAAAACCCAAAACCCAAAAAAAAAAACGAATATGAATAGTTAACTGCGTTTCCTCTCGAGCCTCCGCTACTTTGTGTGCACACATATAGACTATATGACGATGATGTAGCTGCAGCATTAGCGCATATACATACATATATATATATACATATATATATATAGATAGATATGTTTGTTAGACCACACAATGACCTCATCTCCAAGCAACATTTCTGTTCGCAACAAACAAATTTATATGGATCCGAACAGAAAATGGGGGAAAAAAAATTTTTGTGTTACATTAAGTGAAATGAAATTATTAAAAAAAAAACAAATTTATGACAAAGAATTAAATTAAATTGGAGTTTTCAATCAAGGGAATTACTTATGCATATGGCAATCCAGGCTAGCCTCACGAAGCCTGTAAAAAGGATTCCTCTGAAGCTGACACTGAGTTCAGTACGAAAAGCTTGGCATATTTAAATATTCATGACTATCAATACATTCTTGCTTTCATTTCATTCAGCTAGCATACACTAGCCGCTTCAAGCAATTCTTTTTTTGGCTAGTTAAAAGCGAAGTTCATTGAGCAAAAAAGTATAGCATACTTTTCAGGGCAAATAATTTTAAAATTACCTTTGCTGCTTTTGGAATTTTTTGAGCTATATAACACACACATATATAATGGTTACAGACAAAATTGATTCATTATATAATATATGTACTTTTAAAAATATATTTATGTTGTACTATACATGTATATATACATAAATTTAAGTACTTTACTTCAATAAAACTCGTTGACTATCTTTTGATAAAACAAAATGTTGGTGTTTATTTCAGCTCAAAGGTTTGATGAATACAAAAAAATATATATATATATGTATATATATATGCGTACATATACACATACATATGCATATACACATATATATGTAAGATATTGTACAATATGTTAATGTTGTTTTCGCTTCTTTTAAATATTATAATTAGTTTTGTTTTTTTGTTTGAATCATTCTGCTGCATGACATATATTTATAATTGTTGTATTTAAATACATACATAATAATAGTACATAAATGTTGTTTTTCTGTTTAATAACCCCCCCAAAAATATTTAAACCGCAACTAAGTGTTACATAGTTCTTCTGGTTGAAATTTGTTTTGTTTTTTGCCTTTTTAGTAATATATATATTTTGTTAAATTTATTAATATATATATATATATATATATATATATATATATATATATATATATATATATATATATGTATATATATAGATGTGTATATTATAATTATCTAGTTTTCCACAGTGCCGCCTGCTGTTTCAGTTTCTCGTTTGCTGCTGCAGTTGTCTGTTGAATCGTTTTTAAGTACGTGCGCACAGGAAATAACAATTTATCGAGTGATAGTTCGTGGAAATGTAGGCCACACGGTGTGCTGAGCTTAATGTGTCGGCTTCCAACACTGCGCTTGTCTGTGTGTAGGTGTGTGTGTGTGTGTGTGTGTGTGTGTGTGTGTGTGTGTTAGTGTGAGTGTGTGTGTGTTGTGTCACCGGCCAGCGTGTAGCCTAGTCCTGGGAACTAAGCCAGCACGCTGCCAGAGCGCCTGAAGCCTTCATTAGTTTCATTAAAAAAAAATATTGTTTAATACATATTACATACATACATATAAGTATAACAAATTAAGTTTTTTTTTTTTTATAGTAATAACTATGAGCTCTGTCTGTCATCGATAGACGAGTGTACACAGCGTGTGTAACGATCGATCGACATTATCGATAAACTGCTTCCAATCGCCAAATGCTAAGCTTCAATAAATGCGCTGCGTTTTCTCTTTCTCTTTCTCCTTTCTTTGTTTGTTTGTTTTTTGTTTCATTTGCTATACACAATTTGTCACATTTTTAGTTGCGTTTTGTTTTGTTAATGCATAATAAAATACATTTCTGCGGTTATTGTTAATTGTTTCAATTTACAATTTAGTGTAGTGGCTATATAAGTTAGCTTGACGCTGTTTAATGACTTTATTGTCTTACATTAAAACTGAATGTTGTCTTTTACACAAAACAATTACACACACAAAATAGCAAATCATAATCATAATCATAATCGTAATCATCGTATTCATAATAGTAGTTATCAAGAAATGCATACACGCAACGCGGACATTCAGATGTTTTCGACGAAGAAAAAAAAAACAACAAAAAAAAAACACCGTAAAGGCGTAGGGTATATAGAGGTATACATATGTATATATAAATATATATATATATATATATATATGGAAATTATAAATTATTTTTCTTGCGTTTTTCTTTTAAAGCAACTGGATACTTTCGCACACGCTGACCAGATATTTGGAAAGTCTGGCAACGCCGTTTGTTTTGCTGATGTTCTCCTCCTTTGCACACGGACTCTGCTGGGTTATCCTTCCATATGAGTGAATGAGTGAGTGGGTGTGTGTGTATTGGTGTAGGTGTGTGTTGTGTTTTTGTGTATGTGTTTCTTTTTTTTTTTAACTTATTTTACAATATATGCGTGTGTGGCAACCTCTGTATTTAGCTGTGCTCGGTATGCGTGTGTGTGTGTGTGTGTGTTTGCGTTGTCTTTAGACTTTTAGCTTAGACACTCGCTACGCTGGCTTTGAAGCACGCTTACTATTCGTGCGATGGCTGCTGTTCCGGAAAGCCGCTAACCTCCGTCTGCTCCACGAGCTGCTGGCCATCGAGCGTGTATTGAATGCGTAGACGCATGCGTAGCACAGCCTAAACAGGAGAGAGAGAGAGACAGGAGAAACATATTAGAAGGGTAAAGAAGGTTAAAGTCACCTAGCACCTCTTACATTGGACGTAGCTACAACGCGCATTTCCTGCGTGATGACGCCACCTGGCGGCAGCACCGAACCGGACGGCGTCAGCATTTGCAGTCTAAAGCTCTTCTGCACGGCCGCCTGTTTTAGAGAGAAAGAACTCGTTAGACTAAATCCATTTCAGCTGCTTGCCATGGGCTGACGCACCTGCAGCAAATACTGCTCTAATGTATTGTCTGAGCTATTTGTGGTTGTCATAAAGATTTTCATGCAGTCACTGTCCGGCACTGGCACCAGCTGCACCAGCAGTCCGTTCTTGTCCAGGGCCGTTAGCTTCGGATCCTGCGGAGGCTGCAATGCAAGTTGACAATAATAAGGACCAAAGGCTGGCTGGCACAGAGGACATTTCGCTTACCACTGCCACATTGTTGGATGCCGCCGTGGGATTCAGTTCACCCAGCAGATTGGCGCGGTTCATGTCACCGCCAAGGGGTGGCATTGCATGGGATGGCGCCCCAACTCCAGCGTTAAGGCCACCCAGTATGCTCGACAGATCGTTGCCGTTTGTGGGCATGTTGTTGGGCATGGAGTCGATGCCGCCAAAGCCGCCCAGATCGAGCCCACCGAGCATGTTGTTCATATTGGCGGCGCTGCTGTGATCCGTGCCCAGATTGACGCCCATGACGGGCGCTGCAGTCGGCGCTGACATATCCAGATCGAGCAAGTCGAGCAGATCCTGATTGTTCGACACCGGCTCATCGTTGTTTGCATTTCGTGTGTTCTTTTTATGCACCGCATTCGACAGGTCTGTGGCCATGGCCAACTCGTTGGCGCCCGCCGACAGATCCGTGCTCCCCAATAGGTCCAACAGAATGTTCTGAAATCCAATTCAAGTTAACGCATCTCCCTAAAGATGGGTGAGCTTTGTCGCTTACCGTATTGTCCCCCATTGTGTTCATATTGCTTTCGATCAGAGGATGCGTGCTGTTGCCGCCAATCTCGATGCCGTTCTCGATAACGTCCGGACTGTTGTCATCGAAGGAGCCGCCGCTTTCGCCATTCTGCGAACTGATGCGACTGATTTGCATGGCGGGCATCTTTTCCAGTAGGGGCGGACGCAGGTGCTTGTAGCTGCCAAAGAGCTGCGTGAACTCGACGCCTCGCTGCTGCAGATCCACATTCAGATGGCTGCCAAACGAGGTAATCAATGCCTGGATTTCTCTGCAATGGACGGAGATTGATTGATTGATTGATTATTAGCATCGATGGATCGAGATCAGCTGGTCACTTACTCCACGCACTGCTGCAGGCGCGTGCTCAACTTGGCCAGAGAGACGAGCGCATATTGCTTGCTTGTTGTCGACACTTGAGCAGAGGTTAAAAACTTATGATACACAGCGATCAGATCGCTCTCCGTTGGACGCTCGAACTCTGTGGCAATAGAAAAGATATATATTTGAGATTATATATATATATATGAGAGAGATCAGCTCTTCTGCTGTCCACTCACCATCTTCATTGGCGCCGTACATGAACAGATCACCGTACTCGCCTATGGCCCAGACGGCGACCTGCAGCAACGGCTGCTTGTCCTCACAGTGATTGGGCACCTGCAGCGACTCCCAGAACCGATTCGTGATATATGTCTGCTCTGGCACGGGGCTGCTGGACACCAGCTGTATGGTGGACGAGACAACATCGTCGCGCACATAGTTGCCAGCCGCAATCAGGACGCTCAGCTGCGTATCCAGATGCCAGCGCGAGTTGGGCGAATAGCGCTCAGCGGCCAGAATCATGCCCGAGCTGCACTGCGCCTTGAACTCAGCGTCGGCCTTCTCGAGGAACAGCAATAGCTCTTTAGTCATTGTACGTATATTTTGTGCATTGATAAGCGCAAAAGACAGCTCCATCGCACGTCGCCTGATCGACACATCCGGATCCTTGAGGCACTCCAAAATGGTGGTGCGATGCCGCTGCACCGCCGACGTGTCCGCGTGCACCGTGCGCAGCAGCGTATTCAGGGCCACATAGCGTATGTTCTTGTCCGAGTTGAGTAGAAAGCGTCCCAGGATGTTCACAGCCAAGACGCGCAGGCCGCCCTCCGACCTGTCAATTATGGATATTAAATTAGATAATATAGGACATATATATATAGAGAGACTCACCGTATATCCATTATGGATAGCACTGTCTCGTAGAGAATGGTGTTGCCCACATTCTTGCTGGTCTCCGTGTTGGTGGCCACCTGCGCCAGTATGTCGTTCATGGCTTCGGAGGCATCCGGATCGTTATGGCCGAGAATGCGCAATAGGCGCAGGATTTTCACCTGCAGGAACGGATCGCTGACGCCGCTGACATCGTGCTCAGGTGAATAGCCGCCCAGGATGAGGCTCTTCAGGATCCGCACCAGATTCGGCACGATCTGTTACGAAACAGAAAGGGACAGAGCGAGAGTGAAACAGCTGTGCAATATCCGAACACAAACAGAGAGAAAGATAGACAGAGAGAGAGAGAGAGAGAGAGAGAGAGAGAGAAAGATGTGTGTGTGTGTGTGTGTTGAAGCGAGTCAGAGCTAGCTACTGCATAATTCTGTGCGTGTGCGAGAGTAATAGAGAGCGAGCAGAAACTGGAAAAAGTAAACTACATCAAAATATGACAGTCTTAGAGACTGCTTCAAAGGAAAGCTACATCTTTCGTGTTTATGCTAAAAGCTGAACAAAAGTGTTTTCAAAAACAATGTACAAGATACATATGTATATATATATATAACAAATACAACAAAAATGTGAACATATATATATATATTAAAAGAGTTTAAGTTGAGGCACAAATCACAATCATACCTCTCGATTTCCGCTATCCTGGCAAGCAAATTACAACAAATTTCATTTTGTGTTTGCGCGGTATTCGATCAAAAACAAACGAAGCGTTAATTTGTAATTACAAAATGTCGTTAGGTGTCAAAAAGTAGTACGTGGCAAAGCGGTAAACAATTAACGATAACAGTTACAAAAAATAGAATGAAAAACGAAAGAAAATAATTACACAAATTTCTTAGCGGAAGGCGCAAAAAGTAGAACAAAAGAAGAACTCAAGATATGGCAGCGAAAATAACAATGGGTAAATAAAACGAACGTTGAAAATGAAAAGAAACCACAAATTACAATCAATATACACTGAGCGAGGGCCGCCCAAAAAGTAACTAAAATGGCTTTGGATCGGAACTCAACAAGGTCCGGGGGCCGTTGCTGGCCTTTGAAGCTCTATATTATAATATGTATGTATATATGTATAATCGCTTTCCATATGAGAAGAAATACCGTTAGCTGTTTGTCTGCCTGCCTGCCACAACCGTCCGGACTGGCCGAGAGCTTACCTTTTTGAAATGCATCAACGTATCCGAGCTGTTTTCGCACATTTCCGTGATGAGCGTGACGCCGGTAATAAGGATGCCTGCGCGAAATGATATATATTAATATAGATAGATATATATATATTTGTTCAATCATCATCAATGCGAACCGTGATTCTTCTCGCTGAGCAGCGAACGCGTGGCCGGCAGAAAGATCTCCATCAGCTCGGGCACACGGCGTATGACTCGGAATGCGCAGAGTGTCGCCTTCTTGCGGATGTACGTGTTCGGCGACTTCATCAGGCGCTCCACCTCGCTGGCCAAGTCACGTGCCATCTCCGGCGATGCGATGGCGCCCAGTGTGCACAGCGCCAGCCCCACCACGAACTGCGTCGGGCTGTTCAAATCGCTGCAAATGGATGGAAATGGTAAATAACATTCAAATAAATCAAATGGTTTAGCTAATAACTAAATTAGTTTACGACAAAGTTAAGTTAAGGCTATAACTATATTTAAATATATATATATATATATATATATATATATATATATATATATATATATATATATTTATTAGTCATAAATGCCTGTGACTTATATAGTTGGGCTATGAAAAACTGGAATTCCCTACGCAAACCGGATTGCCCGGATGGTTAGGGTCTAGTGTCTCCATAAATATATATTTAGATTTTTCTGTAGTTGTTTCATAGCTAATTATATTCCTGTGAAGAGACAGAGCCTATCTTGCCCATAGCTTAGAGCCCGCCGAGCTGACTCAGCTGCTAACTAGCATATAGTACTTTATTTGAGTACAAAGCTAATACGTGTACTATAATTGTCATAATTAGTGCTAGAGAGAGAGAGAGAGCGAGAGAGAGGGGGTCGGTAAGTCATGTGCGGCGTGACCTGCCTTAGAAATATCATTAGATCTCATATATTAGACACTGCTGGAGGGTATTCGCTTGCTCATCAATCTGTTTGCCATCAAGATTATTAAATCTTACGTTTTCTATGCCCTAAGCCCATTGAAATGGGGGTATATAGGCTAGCTCATCAATCTGTTTGCCATAGAGATTATAAAATCTCAAATCTTATGCCCTAACATAGGAACTATCGTTGGCTAATCTACCTGCTTTCCATAAATATCACATAGGCTCACATTTTCTATATCCTAAGCCCATTGCAAATGGGGTATATTGGCTTGCTGGCGAATCTCTTCAAGCTCGCTCTGCTCGTATCAACCATTCAAGGAGGTAAGTAGCTAGCTTTAGCCTTTGTTTTACCCCGATCCAGTAACAAGCTGACAACTGAGCGAGAAGGATGCACTACGTCTATATCTATACGAGTCTCCGGAATTTTGTCAACTTACTTTTTTAAACAATTCGTGATCAGCAAATGGACATCTTGACGCTCATCCAGTAGCAGCATAGCACCCAGATAGCCAATTCGTTTATCTGTGAAGCGCGTGCTGGCCGTCAGTTTGAGGCACTCCAGTTGGCCAAAGTGCGCCGGATAGCCCAGCATGTGTATGTACAGCAGCTTGGCAATGTTGCGACAACTGCAACAGCGAGCGAGCGAGCGAGAGAGAGAGAGAAAGAGTGTGGGAGTGAGATGAAAAACGGGTTACAATTAAGTAGTGCCCACTCACCGCCAGACGGAGTCCTCCTCTCGGAATGTGCTGCGTATGTAGGCGCACTCTTTGTTAACCACGGCCCGCTCCTCGGCAGCGGTGCGGGCGGCGCGTATCTGTCGTATAAGATCACGCAGTCGTGTGGGCGTCGGCATTCTGACTGCACGTGGGCGAAGCACAAAACAAGAAGAAGAAGAAGAAGACGAGGAAAACAACAGACAGTTAGCAATTGCTGATGGGCAGGGATGGGAGGGAGGGAGGCTGTGCGCCTGCAGTTGCTTACCTCTTTCGACGGCCTCTGTGAATGCCTGGCGTATGGTGGCCATATTGAAGGCTGGATTGAATCTATAATGGGGCGGAGAGGAGGCTGATTAGTATGTAATAGAGAGAATAATGCGGGCGTAACTTTATATATTTAATCTATATATAGTATATATATATATATATTTTAAGCTGCATACCCATGCTCGGAATTCATTGTGAGGCGTTGCGGCTGCTGCTTCTGCGGCTGTGAAGCACTTTGGTTGTGGCACGCAGACTAACTGCTGTTGCTGCTGTTGGTGTTGTTTCTTTATCTTGATTTGCTTCTGCTGTTGCTGCTGCTGCTGCTTCTTCTACTACGTGCCGGCCTATGCTTTTAAGTTTGCATTCCGTTATTATTATTATTATTATTATTATTATTGCTGTTGTTTCAATTATTGTTATTACAGCTGCGCTGGCCAGGTGGCAACAACAATCATTTGCGAACTGAGTCGTTCGCAGTTTCGATCACTTTTGCAACACTCGCCACTCGCGCAGCATACTTATAAACGATAACACAACAGCAATAGCAACAACAACAACAACAATATCTGTGACAGCCGGCCGCTATTCAATTGCAGTTATTTCTTCACTTGTCGCTCTAACTCGGGCTCTCTTACTCACACTCCCACACACACATACACTTGCAGCGCTCTCTCTGAGTAGCTGCTAGCATTGCACATTTAACTTCAGCACTCTCTCGCTCTCGCTCTCTCTGTCTGTTACGCTCTCCCTTGACGTTGCTTTGTCTTAACATTATTTACACAAATCGCAGTTCACAAACAAAATTAGTAACTTATTTGTGTTATGAAATTTGATATACATACAGACATGGTGCGTGTGTCTGTCGAGGCTTAAACAAACACATATATAGATATGCATGTATGATCTGTCGCCGCTCAATGCAAACAAAAAGCTCTGCGCTCACACACACACACACAGTTGCACACATTTGGTCATATGCATGGACATTGAAGTGCCTTTTAACTGGCATCAGTTACATACATATGTACGCACAAACATACATACTGTATATTTATGTAGCCAACGAAGCGCAGCGTAGCAAAGTTGAAAAAAGTAGGCTAGGTGTGTAGGGTGTTAATTAAGACGACAAAAAAAAAGCGGAGAGGTGCTCACACAAATGCAAAACCATTTGCTGCTGCGGCTGCTGCTACTGATGAAAATGAAATGATTAATTCAGTTGTGTGAATAATGCGAAAACCGCACTTGAAGCATGAGCCGAGCCGAATCGACGATTAGCGCGCATTGAGTTGACAGCAACACACATATACATTCATACGCACTCACACACACGCACACTCACACGCGCGCAAGCAAACATCCAGAGAGGCGAATTACAATCCAATTGGTATACGAAAATAAGTTCTAATTACATTCTTTCTTGAAAACTGATTAACAAATAAACAATGCAAGCCAAATGTCCAAATTATCAATTAACAACTAATTCAGCTTTAGCTCAAATGCCTGTAAGGCAGTCACAGTCACCAGTTATGGCTAAAACCAAAACAGCTGCCGTCATAGCTGCTGCATATCGATAATTGGATATCGATATGGCCATGTATCGAGTGCATTGCATGCGTTGCAAAAAAAAAAGATTTATATACATATATATGTATTTTAACTGCACGAAAATACACGTATGTATTATGTTTCTCCATGTGCACACTCTCACTGTAGCCTATTATTGTAAAACATTGCATTATTTTCTGGTTTTGTTGAATAAAGTAATTTCATTGGAAAGCTCAAGTACACAGACATATACACACGTACACGCACACAGCGATACATGGCACACAACACACACACACACTCAAGCGCTCACTGAGTTAAGCGTATGCTTCTTTTGGCCACACGAAAATTAAAACATAAATTAATTGTATGTTGGCCACAAACACACAGCGAGTTGCTTTTCTTCGTTTGTTTTATCTTTAGCTGGCACGAAATTAAAACGTTTGCTTTATAGCCACCTGCCGCCTCCGATTTCCAATGCAAATTTTAACAACGCGACAAAAATGCTCGTAGAATGTTGATGATGAGCGCAACAGTAGTAGTAATAGTAGTTGTAGCAGCAGTGAGAGTGAGAGAGCGCTAGCAAGCGGTTGACATTTCGTTTTGACATTAGCAGCACTGCTATCGCCAGCCCGCTGTTATCGATAGTCCAATTGGCCAAGACGATGGATTCGCGCATAACGTCATTTTTTGAAATAACAAATCCCCGCCCCCACCACCACATTGCCGTTCCTTCTGCGGACTCACCTGCGATTGTTCTCCGGCGGCAAAACGCTCCAGTCCTGTTCATAATACGGATACATGATGGCAGCGTGACTCGCTCTCCCTCTCTCTCGCGCGCTTTGTCCCACTAGCACACAACAGTGGACAGTAACTAAATACACAAACGCTTACACACACTAAAACTCCGCACAGTTACTGACACTGGAATAATGATGATAAGCGGCTACGGTGCTCCACATAGACAGTGTGCGTACGTGTTATCTAATGTACATTTATAAGTAATTACGGTTCAAATCCCCTCCATACACACACACACGCGTAATGCTACTGCTCGATGCGCATTGAGATTTACCTGGTCGACTGGGCAACCAGAAGCTAACGGATCATCGGCTGTAGGCCCTGCACGACAGAGATTATGATGAGCGGCCCGCGCAACCCTAACTCTGGCAAAAGACTAAAGTCATGAGGTTCGGATCCCTCGGTCTTCATCGACGCCTGCTGCACAGTTCAGGTGAGTTGAGCGTTTGCATTTGGCTGCGCATAGATAAACTGTATGCGATAACTATCGTGCTAGACGCTGGCAAGGCATGCCATGGCATGGCATGGCATGGACATGGAGCTCTCGATGAGCACACACAGAAACTATACTAACTTATCTTTCAGCTGATAACAAGGTGAGAACGCCACACACACATATACACACACACATGTACATGTCTATAATAAAAAATATTTCATTTATGGATAAGCAAAGTCGTCACCGACTCTGCTGCTGCTGCTCCCGCTGCTGATAAGTCAATGGCAGGTGAAAGCCGTTCGCTCGCGCACACACCACATATATATATATATATATATATATATATATATATATATATATATATATATATATATACATATATTTCTGTATGCAGGCTGAGTGTTTCGATTATCCTGGGACAAAATATTGTTTGCTTTGTTTGTATTTGATACACGCTTAGGGCTATGCTCTATCTAAAGCCAAGATCCTATTGTACACCGTTGTCAACTGTTTCCCCGTTCCGTTCGTTCTGCTCTGGAATTCCATTTACTTTCGTTCGTTGCGTTTCAGTTCCCGTTTCAGTTTCGCATCCATGCAGGTCTCTCAATCGTTTTCGCGCGGCGGACGCACTAAGGAGTGACGTTTGATTGCCTCCACGAGCCATTTGATGCCCTCGTCGACGCCCTCGCCGGTGAGCGCGGAGACGGGTATCGTTAGGCAATCCCTGCGTCCTATTAGCGCTCCCGCCTGCTGGAATACTGGCTTTATTTCCCTCACGCCCATCACATCAGGCAGATCCTGCTTGTTGGCCAGTATGAGCAGCGGCACGCCCGACAGCAATTCGTTCTTAATCATTTTGTCTGCAAGATCGGGAATCATAAATCTGATCATGGATTCGAGAGGGAGAAGATGAGCTGGATAATTTACCAAAAATGACTTTCGACTCGTCCATGCGTTCGCGATCATTGGAGTCTATCACATAAATAACGCCATGCGATTCCTGATAGTATTTGTCCCACAGCGACTGCAGCTCCTGCTGCCCGCCCAAATCCCAGAAATTCAAGCGGACGCCGTGGACGTCGATGGTGCCAATGTTGAGGCCGACTGTCGTTGTGATTTTAGCTGGATTCAGGCCTTTGTAGTTCTTCGTAAATTTCGTTTTGGCCGCCTCCAAGTAGGTCTGTCAATAGAGAGTTGCAGTTTAAAGTTTACAGTTAGCTGCAGACGTGTCGGCAGTCGCTTACCGTTTTGCCAGCATTGTCCAGGCCGAGAATGACGACGCAGTACTCGTCCTTCTGTGTGAGATACTTGTAGAAGCCATGCAGGAGTGTGTACATCTTTGAAATAACTTCGATTGCACTGCAATGTCACAATTGCATTCCAAGTGGACAATAAACAAATATAACAAAAATAAAAACACGATCTAGGGTTGTTTCTGGCCGGAATGATGCCAGCATACGTATAGATGAGATTTCCTGGTTAGTGTTTGCCTTATGCGACTAAGTCATAAGTTAACTTGCACAACTATTCTACTCGCTTTGCGTATTCCATAAACCTAAACGTTTAATTTTTTAACTATGAGTCGAAATGTAATTTTTGTTTTAAATGTTGTTAATTGTGATTTGGTTAAGTTTCGATTGGGCCGCTTATCGATAGTTGAGCCACCAAACAGCTGTTAGTGGCAGCTCCATTGCTTTGTTTACATTTTTGATGCACACTCTGGCAGCGCTGTCAGTACTCCATTCATAAGCAGCCAAGTTAAGTGTTGTGAAACGAAGCAGATAATTAACGGCTATTCAAACGCGCAATAGAATAATTTGAAAGCTTGCCTATTATTATTAAATCATATTATTACTATAGTTATAAGCTAGAATGTAGACCCCAAACTCCTCTATTTGGATTGGGATAACTGGTTATATTGACAATTTCTCTAGCAATGGCAAAGTGCAAACCGGTTCTGTACTACTTGGGTTATCCGAATAGAGTGAAAGTGTTCCGGCATTTATATGATATGTATTTCAAATTATTGTTCTCGATAAGTTTTGAGAAGGAATGCGATAATGCTAATATATCGTAATTTGCAAAGGACTGTCAGAGCTGAAATTATTGTGTCAAATTATTGTTATCGATAAGTTTGAAAGGGACTACGATAACATTGGGCGGTCACTTTGAAGCCATATTTGATACTGGCCAAGAATTCGAGTTTGTCATTCCCTTGGCTCGCTGCCAAATGGCATAAGCTGATAAGCTGACACCGGCAGCCGGCCAAGGTTGGTGCGAATTTGCGTGCATTTAATTGGCCAACACATTATCGGCAGCTGCGCAACAGCTCAGAACTTTCAGCGTCAGCTCAGTCACTCAGGCAAATGATAAAAAATAATGGCAAAAAAAAAAAAACAATTTCAATTGAATTTGAATCGCAGCATTAAAAGCGAAGGCAAACCCTTGCACCTGAACTAGCTCTGGACTTGGCCAAAGTCCAGTTACTATTTATACTCAACATACATACACATGTATGTATGTGTGTGTGTGTGTGTGTATGTAGTCATTTAGGCATATTGGCCAAATACGAATGCGCTTACAAAACAAACGGACAACAATAACAACAAGAGTGTCAAGAAAACGGAACTAGTTCAATGACTGCTCGCTGCACGGCCAATGTGTTGTGTTTGCGTTTTATATTATTTGTCTTACAGTTGTAATTGCCTAAACTAGCTAGTTAAGGTTCAAATGAGCTCTAGTCCACATGGACTTCAAATAAAAATATCAAGCCTAAAAGATTGCTGAGTGGGGGTTGACTGATAGCCGCATTCTCGCTCACAGTTTGAAAAGAGTTCAATAAAAAAATATAGGAAAATATGTTTTAAAAAAATGAATAAAAAAATATATATATTTTAAAATTATTTATTATATATTTAAAATATTTTAATTTATTTTATAAAAAATATATAAAAATATATATATATATATTTATTATTAAAAAAATATTGTTCAAACTTAAAAAATTATGTAAAAATATTGTACATAGTTAAAAAAATATATATAAAATAGATATTTTTAAAAATATATAAATGTATTATTTATATTTACAAATTATTAAAATTATTTGATAGAAAATATATTTTAAATATTGTATAAAAAATATATTACAATAATATTTTTAATAAACATAAAAAAAAAATATTTTTTTAAATATATACAAAATATATTAAAAATAAGTAAAAAAAATACGTTTATTTTTATAATTTATTTATATTATTTTATAGAAAATATATTTAGCAGGAGCATATATTGAAAACATATTAAAAATAAATATAAAAAATATATTTATTTTTAAAAATTATTTTAATTATTTTATAGGAAATATATTTTTAATAATGTAAAAAAAATACATTTGTAAAAAATATTTCATAAATATAAATACATATATAAAAAAATATACTTTAAAAAATATTTTTTAAAATATATGCAAACAAATATATAAAAATAAATTTTTAAAAATATATAAAAATATATATTTCAAATTCGTCCAGTTCATGAAGACAGTCGAACAGCAAAACGGATGTGCATGCAGCGAATGGACTCATTTCAGCTCTTGAACAAGTATTATTAGAGCTGCGATAATATGAAATGTGAATTGTTAATTGTTAATTGCGTTATTAGCGAGTGATTGCTGTTGGTGCTGCTACACTTGCAGAAATGCACAATTATGTGTGAATATATTTGCGTGAGTCGCATTTGGCGCTTGTCATTGAACATTGACAACTCGCAACGAGTGCGCGCCATACGAAAAGAACCTAAGAATCCGACACGCGACGACCTCATCGTTAGAGGGGCTCAAGTTTCAGCAGATCATACTTTTTGCAGCTCATATAATGATAACTATTAACAATCGATGCCAGGCGAGCAAGTCGGTATTCTAATTGGCTAATATATATATATAGTATATATATATATATATACATACTATTTTACTCACATGCTCGAACTCCACCTCGGCATCGTCGGCCGTCGAGTACGTACTGGGGGTAACTCGCTTTAACTGCTGCCAGAGTCTCGTCGGAGCTTTGCTCTTTTAGATTCCATCAGAGTGAGAAGAGAGCTGGAGCAAGGTCTGGCACAAGTTCTACTTTATATATCATAAGTACTCACTGCCCTTGTTTGGACCCTGGCATTTCGTCTGAAATTTTCTGGTCATCGAGCCAAAAATACGACCCTAAAGAGCAGATGTAACGGTAGTAGTAATTCTTTCGTCCGTACTCCACTTACCACCTATCGATAACTTTGCAAGGCTCTTCCAGTTTGAATGTCAAGTTGACAGGATGGCAACGCTGTCTAGTGATGGCAAAGCAAAACCTCAAATATAACAACATATTTAAAGATTTAAAGTTTTATTTAAATATATATTTTGTTCATAATATTGTATTATTATACGATATCAATATAATTGCTAAATGTTTATATCTAAAGAAAAATTACGTTTTTCCTATATTTTATAATGTTTTTGATAGTTTGTAAAGCAAAGGCAACGTGAAGTGGGGCTCTGTGAGGCAAGCAAAGTATAACTGCAATATTAGAGTCCTTTTTAATTGTTCATAGCCGTTAACAATTTGAATACTGCTATCGATAGAGCAGCAGCATTAGAAGTGCGATAGTTGCTTTCACTTTTTATCGATTTATCGAAAGGATGCGACTGGCAGTTATTTCAACTGTCATTTCGAGTGCTTTGAACGCTGACAAAATGATTCATTGACTGTTCGCTAATGATTAATTGCCATAGTCATTGCGCTGCTGTTGTTTTTTTCGACAAGCTGCCGTTTAAAGCTCAATAATGTAGCTGAAAATATAGCAAAATAAAGAAAAAAATGATTAATGGCAATTTGTAAGAGCCCAAAATAAATTTGGGAGTATGAAAAATAATAAAAAAAATGATCAATTATTATTTTGAGTCATTCAAACAACTCACTCTCTAAATAAACTTTACAGAAAAGCTCTTTATTAAAATCAATTATGTGATAAATTTATGAATACGAGCTGACATTAGTTAATGCGATAACTGCCGACAGAGCCGATCAAGGCTATTAATTTGGCTAACTACTTAAGTGTTGGAATTATAACGAGTTATTGGCAGCTGCGAATGCTTGAAGCCATTAAACGTTTACATCGATCGTCTCATTAGAGATGCAAATGAGCAGATAAGCCAAAGCAAACTATTACAGCTGGACTAATTCCCTGCCATTAGCAATTAGCAATTAGCAATTAGCTGCGTTAAGGCTTCTTTCCTGCCCAAGTGCAAACCAGAATCGCAACAATGTCAAGAATAACGGAACTAGTTCAATGACTAGTTCATGGCAAGGCCAGTGCGTTATGTTGTGCGCACAAAATACAAACTAGTCTTAATTGCAGATGTCAAAAATGATTACTTTTCATAGATTCAAATGTACCTTTGAGCTTCAGAAGAAGAGAGTGTAGCGTAGACTCTGTTCAGCTCGTGAGCGGCTATTATTAATGTGAATTGCTAATTGTTAATTGCTGTTGGCGCTGCTACACTTGCAGAAATGCACAATTATGTGTGAATATTTGGCGCCTGTAATTGAACATTAACAAGAATTTCAAAAATCCGACGCGCAACGGCCCCATAATAAATCATATGTTTTTTTTTAACTCTTTCAAGTTGGTATTCTAATTGAAAATTTGAATTACATATTTGTTGTCCACCTTGGCGGCATTAGCACTGCCTATCGATAACTTTGACGCTCTCACCACAGTCCTTGGAGTCAAATTAACAGTCTGGCAACTCCATGAACAGCACTTTCAATTCAAAAACACATTTGAAGTCAACTTCAAGCTGAAACTTTATTTATGCATATATAAACTATTGATAACTGTTATAGTGCTGATTCCCAATAGTTGACATTAAAAAAGAACAAAAAATAAAAAAAAACTTTAGCTATATATCTGGATGAGTTCGAATACTGAGTTATTTGCAGAGCATGGGCAGGGTGCAATGGGGTTCGGTCAAGCTGGGGTTGTCCGAGTAGAGCGAAAAGGTCTTCGCGTTCAAGTCGAAGAGGCCCACGGCTATAGTCTTGACCTCCTCGTCGCATCTGCCATTGTCGCGGAACACGCAGAAGCAGCCGCCCGAGACATCGCCCAGCATGTTGCGCACATCCTGCTCGCTGGCCGGCGGCTTGTACTTGCTGAAGGCGGCCATGCGCGAGACGCTCGACTGGACCATCGGCTCGTTGGCCTGGTCCAGCAGGATGCGCTCGAATCTGATGGGAGCAAGCAACAAGATTAACGTGGTTCTTACACTTTTCAGGCTTTAACTTACTGATTGGTGTGATAGTTATGCCCGCCCAGCGACACCTCCTTGATGCTCAAGTGCGACTCGTTCTTCTTGTCCGGATTCGGAGCCATCTCAATATTGTAGAACATCTGACGTGGATCGCTGTCAATTGATAGATTAATATGCATCAATTGATAGATTTATATTCCACCAAAGCTCACTTACGCCACAAAGGACAAGTTGACGGAACAAGCATCGGCGGCGCCTACGCCCGCATCCGCCAGCACCCTGAAGGCATCGTCCACGTTGCTCGTAGCCAGCAGCGCGCGGGTCAGAAAATGACGAGCTGCAAGGCAGGTAGATTAGTGAGCAATATATATATATATATATATATATATATATATATATATATATATATATAGCTGATCCTATTCAAACTCTTACGTGTCTTGCCGCTACGCAGCAGCTCGGCGCTTATGGTGTTGATGCTAAATACCAGTCCGTGGTGATTGTGGCTCATGGTGTAGCCGGGTAAATGGCCCGCGTAGCAGAGCGACATGAAATGCTCCTCCTTCACATTGTACTTGCCCTGCGGCTTGTCGCTGATGATGTGGGCGACCACAAAGTAATAATGATTCAATGTCTCCGTGAGCGCATCCTCCGTGTGGCCCAGCAGGCGCTAGAAAAAGCAACCAGATCGTTGCATATATATTTTATATATACATATATATATATATATATATATATATATATATATGTATATATATATATATTTCATACGCTACTTACGCAATGCTTGTGATTCACAATAATCGAGGAGCAGCCAGTGGGCTGGTTTTTGCTGCGCGGCTGATGCTTGATCGCCTGCGGCAAGATTTCGTCCAAATGCAGCAAGAACAACTGCAAAGAGAGTCGTTAATAAAAGTATCGATAAGCGCTAGCGCCTGGGCAAAGTATCGATTGCAGTGCATCTGCTCAAGGCGCAGCCAACTTTCGCCCGCTTTCGACTAATCGACAGGATGCAACTGTCAGTTATTTCAAATGGCATTTCGAGTGCATTGAACGCTGACAAAATGATTCATTTAATTTGCATGATTAATGATCATTGCGCTGTTCTCTTGCGGTGGCGTTTGAAGACCAATAATTTAGCAAAAAAACAGAAAATAAAAATGATTAATGACTTTTGTTTGTTTGTGAAAGCCCAAAAAATGTTATTTAAATTGCGCTAAATAATAAATAAATGATCAATTATTATGGGCAGCACGTACGGCCGTGCTTTGTTGCATTTAAAAAGGATTGTAGGCAAATTTATGAATCTGTCAAGCAAAGCAAAGAAATGGCCATCAAATGAACAAGGCTATTAATTTGGCCAACTAACTTACAGCTCTAACAAGTTATTGGCAGCTGGCGGAATGCTTGAAGCCACATCGATCGGCTAATCAGAGATGCTAATGAGCAGATAAGCTAGAGCAAAGCAAAACACTGCACCTGAACTAATTCCCCAGCTGCATTAGCTAATTTGTTGTTTTAAGGCTTCTTTGACTGACGTAAGCCAGAGCCGCAACAATGCCAAGAGAAGCGGAACTAGTTCCATGACTTGTTCACTGCAGGTATGCACGTTTTGGTTGCCTAACTATCTTGACTAATTAGAGAATCAAGAACTAACTTTTTTGGCTAATAAATCCTCATTTGACTAGCTCAAGTAGTAAAAAGGGTATATTGGTTCTATCTCGTCTTCGTCCCTTCCTCTATTTATCAGCCCGTTCAAGCTAGAGTCTTTTGGAATGGGTATTTCACAGTCGACTACGGCCGACTATAACGCTTTTTACTGCTTTCGGCTCGTTAAAATGTGTGAGAAACAGTTATAAGCAGCTCAAATATTTACTTTTAATTAATATGCGATTGAGAACAATTGCATTACTGCACGGCATTACCATAGACCGCCCATTGGTAATTATGTTCGCTTTGCCGTCGTTCGTTATAGATGAGTGCTAACTGTAATTATTATTAAATAATAATAATATGGACAATTATGTGTGAATATTTAGTTGCTTGATTGTCATTGAACATTGACAACTTGCAACGCGTGCAACATGCAACATGCAACATGCAACGTGGAACACGCAACAGTGTGCAACGACTTTGGCATTAGCTTCACCGTTAGAACCGCTCAACTTGAAGTGCAACACCGACGCAGCCATTGAAAATGGAAAATCAGCGCATAACGGTTTTGTGAAAATGAATATAACAGCTAGCAGGAGGCGTGGCAGTGCCCCATAAAGGGGTTGAACTGAGCTGTTAAGGGGTTTCCTTCGTTTCATATAGAAAAAGAGGCTGACAGAGGTATTACCTCGTTCAATTGAACGTATGCCAAATAATCGATAACATTTATCGCTTTTTTTTAAGATTTCGTTTAAAAGCTAACTTTGAATTTCTTTTATTTTTCTTAGCAAACTCCTTGATCTGGAAACGAGAAGTTGAATCCTCATTGGAATCGGGTTATTTTCTGGTCGGGCATACTCTAAGTTGCTTTTCGATAACTCCATACCAGGTAGAAGCAGGCAAGGCAGACCCAAGAAAGGGTTTAAGTTGAGTTAATATAGTTAAAGGTTCGTCTCTCATAGAACTCGAGGTGAATAGAGGTATTGCCTGTTAGAGCAGCTCTAAATATACGTATAGCAAGCAATCGATAACAGTTATCGATTTTAAAGACATCTATTAAGAGCCAACTTAACATTTCTGTTATTTTTCCTAACAACACTAAACTGAATTCCTGCTGAGGGCAGTGTATTTTCTAGTCAGGCATACCCCACTGCAGTCTATCTTGGCTTTTCGATAACTCCAGCCAACATGCATGTGTATTTGTGGCCGGTTAATATTTAGCGGCTCTCAGCGCGCTAATTTGAGCACTTAACAAGCGAGCTATATATAATTGCGTTATGGCATCTGGATTTGGATATGGACATGGATATATGTGATATATGTATATATATATATATAGATTGATTAATAAGTTACCTTATGAAACTCGACTTCGGCACCATCGGCGACGCCCTCCAATTCGCGTATATATTGCGGAAAGCTGCACTTGACCGATTCCAGAGTTTCGTTATATATTTGCCCTGGAACAAAAGACGAGCGACAAAGGGAGAGAGAGAGAAGAAGAAAGAAAGAAAAGTAAATATAGTTAAAAATAAAGAATGAGATAATGGAAAAGTCGAAGTCGAGTACTACTCACTGCCTTTAGCGGTGCTGTAGAGGGGTAAGTAGGTCTCGTTCAGTGGCTGCGATAAGATCAAAAAGTTCTTGATCATCGAGCCGAAAGTGCGACCCTGTAAAGCAATTATGTATGTGTTCGCTTTATTATCATTATTATTGACGCTGTTGATGATGATGATGATGATGATAAATGTGGAATGGAAGCTTTCTAAACACTTCATTTTTTTTTATGCTAATGGACACTCTAGTTTAAAATCTAAAAAAAATGTTTATAATAAATTGAAATATAAAAAAAATATATAAAAAAAAAAACGATAATCGATCACGACTGATCGACAACAACAACAACAGCAACACTATGAATAAATAGTTATTGTTAGTGGCTATTGTTGGGTGTTGTAAGTTTTGGTCCATACACTCGCCGCCGTCTTGGCCACTTGACAACGGCGGCTCCCAGGCGAAGCGTCCGGGCCTGCATGCTAATTGCCGCGCGCCCTTGATATTGGCCATTTGTGTGCAATTCCGGTTCAAAGCCAATGGCTGAGGCAGTGTTGGAGTGTTGCTGAAGGCCAAACAGGAACTGGGTCACGAATTGGCATAGCCAACGCCTACTACACAAACAGCTGGGCGCTAGGTACTGCTTAAGTATGTATATATATATATATATATATATATATATATATATATACATATTATACATATTATACATATATATATATATATATATATATATATATATATATATATATATATATATATATATATAGCTTTATAGCTCCAATAGCTGTGTAGCTAAGTACATCGGGCTAGTCAACAACCGATTGTGCCGTTGCTTATCACAGTCAGCGATTTATCTTTATATGTCATATACGTATATAGAACATGTATATATATATAGTACATATATATATATATATGTAGGGCATATATATGCTATATTTATAAGCTGCAATTGCACGAACTGATAAGCGCGGCCTGCCAGAGCAGGCAGATTGGAGTGCAGCTCGACTAAAGCAAATCTGTTCAAGAAGAACTGGCACTAGACAAACAGATCTCATAGAATTACTGTGAAGCTGGGAAAGTTTATAAGATCTACGAATTCAAATAAAAAATAGATAATGTATATATACATATATCATAATCTTATAGAGCCTTTAAGAAATAGCCAAGTGCTGAAGGTCTAGATGCTGTGTGAAGTCTTCTATTCTGTTCTATTACTCTATACAAAAAATAACTATAATAAATGAGATTTTCTCGATGAAATTGATCGAGGTGTACTCAAAAAGTATTGCGAATAATCAATGCAGATAATAATTCGCTTAACTTTTGGCACACCCCTCGCAAATGTCTATTTTGAAAGATTCTCATTTCATTTACAAATTGTCTCTCTTTTCTGTTCTATCTATAGATCTATAGCTCTATAGATAATCAGAAATAATCTGCTCAATTACGAGCTATATATTATTCTAAATTTGATTACTAGATAGATTATATAACAGTAACAGTATATAGATATGTATATATGTATATATATATATATATATATATATATATATATGAATTTTCTGTCTGAATGAAACTTTCGAATGCATTGCAAAAAAAAAAAAATTATTTCTCTTGCTTATTCTATAATTTTTTTTTTTTTTCAATTAATTTTCAATTTTTTAGTTGTTTTTTTCTTCTGCTTTTCAATTGAGAATTGAAGTAAGCGGAATGATTTTCAATACTTAATTAGGCCCATTAATAATTCACTCGATTATCGGTGTGGCTCTGCTACAGCAATCAGTTTTCAGCTAATGACAGTTAGAATTTCCCCACAGCTTACTTCCTTGACGGGCCTTTGTCATAGCCAATCGAAAAATTGTAGTGTTTGGACCAAATACAAAAAGTTTGACTTTCAAATTCTGCTAACTAGCTCAAGTGTGTGTGAGGGCGCCCCCATCCAACCCATCAACCCCCACTCCCCTCTATTCCATAGTTTTTTTTCCTCGTATTTTGGCTTTGCGTGACTTCTCCGTCTTGTGTACGGCGTGTTCTTGTGTGTTGTATGTGTCTGGAAGGGTCAAGACGGTGCTCAGGTGAACTGGTGCTCAGGTGCTGCTTACCATATCGAAGCCGACCTCGTAGTGTGTGCCGCGCGTATAGAGTACGGGTATCGCCTGGCGACGGGGCAGTATCCTGCCGGACGACATGCTCGATGACATTTGGTGGGCTACCGGTGAGGTGCACATGGCTTCCTGGTCTTTCGTGCTCGTCTATGTGCTCTGGACCGTTTATCGCTCTACGTACTACCTGTCACTGCAATTTGAGGAAGCGGATCAATAAAGTCTAGCCACGTTCGTATCCAAGCCAGGCCGGACCGGGCCGGGCTATGCCCCGCCGTGTCGTTTATGGATATTCATTTCTTTCGGATTTTCTCAGCCCACGAAACGTGAGTGAAATGACAAAAAATCACAACAACAACAACAGCGACGGCAACAACAAATCTATAAATAATAAATCTCAGTGGGAAATTAGCCAAATTAAAATTGCAAATGCAATGCTCGTAATGAAGAAGCAGCGAGAGAGGGCCATGAGGCAAAATTCAGACAATTAAATATAAATTTTTAAAATTTGTTTAAAAAAAAAATATATATATATATATATATATATATATATATATAAAAAATTAATTAAAAAAATATATATAAAATTTAAACAAATTTATATAAAAAAGAAGTAAAATTTAATTTAATTTAGTTGATTATTTCATTAAACACACACAGACGCACGCACTTACGCAGAGAGACGCTCGCAGTGTAAACAAATGTTACTCAGAACAACAACAACAACCACAACAAAATACAAAACAAAACAAAGTTTATATACTTCAAGCCAAGCTTCGCAAAATAATGTTCTAAAGCGCTTGAACGCAGAATTCAAACTGAATTGGCCACGTTTTGGCGGCGGCCGAGCAACCCACCCAGCGACAGCGACAGCGACGACCGGCAATCGCAGCGATAACGGAGCAGCAGCAGCAGCAGCACACACAAACACACGCACATACACTCATACACACACAACAATAACAGTAAGCGCAGTCGCGATGCCAGCTGCGCCGCCGACGCTTATCCAGAGATGGAAACCAAACAAATTCGCTGTACATCGAATGGGAATTCGAACTCGAATTTCCAATTGGAATTCAAATTGAAATTGAAATGGCAATTCGAATTCAATAACTGTTGCGGTTCGATACACATTTGCGCCAACTTTTTTGTTGTTGTTATTAATATATGGTAATAATATTTGGATATCGACAAAATTATAGCAAACTAATTGAATATGCATGATATATGCAGCTTAATTAGCTGCGATACTGAGAAAATTTACACACTCTATACACATGTATATATAGATATAGATATAGTTGGGGGAGCTACAATCGATCACTATGTATCCCTGGGGCGTGGCGTTACGAGTACGTATTGTTTTCTTCTGCTCTACCTAAGTCGATTACGGCTAATAGGCTTTCCCTTTGACAACACACAAATGCACCTGCTCTGCTCTGCTCTGCTCTATATATAGATATTGACGTGTCTCAGCCTTTAAACTTTTCAAGTACATTTTTGATGTCTTACTAATTTCGTATATCATGCCAAATGTGACGTCAAATATGTTTAGCTAAACTAATTCCAGTTCCTGTTTTTTTTTTTTAACAAACATCTGAATAACCTGTATGTGTGGGGAAACCCTAAAACTGTTGGTAGCTTGAGCTAGGTAAGTAACGCACACGAAACAGTTAGAAAGACGAAAAAGATGATAGAAATAGTCTAAAATTTAAGGCAAAGTCAAGAAATTAGTTAGGTCATTTTTGCTATTAACTAAATCTAGTCGAAAAAGCAATCAAATAACTTACTTATTATTTTTTTATGATAAACAATTTTTAATTAAGTTTTATATTTGTAAAATGTGCAATTTTATTTTATTTTGATGTATTCAAGTTTATCACAAAGAGTGAAATAAATATAATATATATTTATAAATTTTTATTTTATTTTTCTATATAACAATTTTGATTTTATTTTGAATATATATTTTATGCATATGTATATACATTTTTATTTTAATTTATATGTAAACATTTTTATTTTATTTTTATATGCTATGTACAATTTTATTTTGTTTTTATGCATGCAAGTTTATAACAAAGAGTGAAATAAATAAATAAATAAAACATATAAAATATATAAAATGTGTTTTATTTGTATATATAAATTTTTTTATTTTTTTTTTATATATATTTTATATATATGTATATAAATTATTATTTTATTTGTATATTATTAATTTTATTTTCGAAATTAATTTTGTTGTTATTTTTTTGTTTTTATTTTTTGTTTTTATTTGGTTCTTAACGTTGTTCTTCTTGTGATGCACTTCGGTTACGTATACGTAATTTGAGTGTTTGCCAAGCCGTTATAGTCACACTAACTCACGCTCACTCACACCCGTCTAGGCACGCAGTTATTGTTGCTTTTTGTTTTTGTTTTTGTTTTTTTTTTAAACTGACCTTGAAAAACTAATATTATTTTGTGTTGGTGCTTTCCATGGCAACGCGTTTCTTGCTGCCGCACGCCGTGGCTGCCACACATTTCACTTTTTTTGTTGCTTTTGTTTATTTTCAATTTATTTAATTTGCTCATTTCTTTAATACACTTATAACTATGTATATGTATGCGCATATATTGTATAACATTATTGAAATGGGTTTGGTTTTGCATACAGACACCTCGCAGGTGGGTTAACGCTGTGAACGCTCTCAGTCAGTGCCAAGGATAGCCGGTTAATACATTTCTGAGTCGCAACTTACCAAATGATTAATTTCTCAAAAATTGGCTCATCTCGTGCACTGAAACGAGCTCCATTTGTTCTAGCATAAAATCGCTGATTCTATGTTGATAATCCGGTTATAATATTAGTTTCGACTATCCAAAGTCCATTGTTGTTTTTCCAAATTATATTATGTTCTATTGTAATTATTCTAGAATTTATCTCCAACTGGTTTCAGTTTATTTTAGTCTCTGAGAATGCTGTAAATGATTTTAATTTATGCCTCAACGGTTGTTTCCATTTGAATTCATGCAGCGCGCGCAACTCAGGCGCCATTTTCTCGCTGCTCAACACAGCTAATTGTTATCGATATATCGGCAAGCGTTAACCCAGCCGAAGAGATTTTAACTGCGTGCAAGTTGTTTCCGACGCGAAACAGAAAGCAATAAATAAAACACATGTTGAGTGACAATAATATTATATTAATATTAATCGAATATTCAATTAAAATGGAGCGAACTGTAAGCAATCGGACCCTCAAGGACGAGGAGCCACAGGCACCGCTCAATTGACAGCCGAGCGGCATGGCATTTGGAATCGTGTGTAATGAAACAAGGTGCATTTAACATATATATATGTGTGAATGTATGTACGTATAACTGTATTTAGACAAGTATGGAGATGCGGACAAATACTGATGCGGACATGGATCCGCCGGAGCCTTCAGGTGAGCAGCTCTCGACTCCGTTGCACGATTTTTTGTAGCCTTTGTATTTGTAGAAGAGTGCGAGGAGAAGCCCACGCTGGCTCTGAATGAAGTGAACGTGGACAGCGGCAAACCGATTGCCTACAATCTGAAGACATATCTGGCAGAACGACGGCTCATTCGGCTGGTGAGGAAGCGACCGGCGCTCTACGACAGACGCCATCCGCGCTTCAGCGACGACGTCTGCAAGGAGCAGCTCTGGCAGGGCATTGCTCGCAAGCTGGCAATGGAGCAGTCGCAATGCATAAGTACCTGGGCGGAGCTGCGCTACAAGTATCAACGGCATGTGCGCCGCCTGCGCAGCTATCGCCGGCAGGCACAGACGACTCGCCGACCGGCGCGTGCCCGTCCCATCATGCTGCACGAGGAGGAGCTGCTCTTCCTATACACACATGTGGCGCAGCTGCCGCCGCAGTCCGGCAAGCCCGACAATCGCCACGAACTGGAGGTCAGTGTTGACGACGATGTGACCATAGTGAGTGTGCAGCCTGTGGCCGTCATCGATGTGGATGCGGAATATAATGATCAGTTCAAGCTAACCACGGAGCAGCAGCTGCTCATCGATGCCGTGCGCGCCTATCCGCAGCTCTACGATACGGCGGACGTGAACTACGGCAACTACTACCACCGCGGCCTCATTTGGGGCGCCATCTCCAACGAGCTGAACGAGAAGGCGACCAAGCTGATGAAGGCCTGGCTGCACCTACAGACGCGCTTCGAGTGGGAGCTGCTGTATGCCAGTAAAAGAAGCAACAGCGACGCCAGCAGCTCCTCCTCCTCTTCCTGCTCCTCCCAGTTAATGAAGGAGCTCAGCTTCATCGAGCCGCAGATGCGCAAGAAGCCCAATAGCGTGTGCAAGGTGTCGCTGTACCTGAAGGACGCCTGGTTCGAGCCCATCGAGCACTTTCGCAGCGTTGTCAATCTGATCAACGTGCTGACCATGCTGCCCGATCTGGGACTGATGGTGGAGAATTATCAGGACACGAACCATAAGCCGCCCTACTACCAGGAGCTGTGGATGCGCGTCTCAGCGCAGGTGAACTGCAGCTATCAGCGCTGCGAGGTCACCTGGCTGGTGCTGCGCAACTTCTACCAGGAGCTCGCCGAGATGCGCAAGGCTGGCTATCAGCTGCAGGACAAATGGTTCTTCGAGCATGCCATCGGCTGCCACTACAAGCTTCTCTCCGCACGCACCGAGCGTCGCGGTCAACAACGTTCCACCAGCAACGTGGAGAAGGTCGCGTCGCCGCCCAAACTTGCGCCGCTCACGGCCAAGCCACCGCTCACGGTACGGGAATGGGCGAAAACAGGCAGTACGGTTCAGCCGCCGCCGCCGCCGCTGCCTCTGGCCATTGTCTACCCGGCGTCCACGCGCACACCGAACACCAGCCCAGCCGCTACACCCACTACCTCCAGCGTGGCCAGCAGTCCGTCCAGATTCGCCCTGCCCCGCATCACGGCCGCCATCAGCGTGATGGCCAAGCCTGCGCCGGGCACAGCAACGTCAGCACCCAAGCCGCTGGTCCTGCCCATACCGGCCACTGTGCAGCTGGCCAGTGTGTCCGGCGCGCGAATGGCTCTGCCGCGCACCGGTCTCCAGGTGACTGTGAGACCCGCAATCCCCTCGGTTATTGGCAGCAGGAGCAGCCCCACCATTATACGCCCTGTGGCAGCTGGTGCTCCGGCTCCAGCCGTAGACTCGCTGACCATTTCGAAGGTGGGCTGCCTGCCAGCAGCGGCCACACCCACCTCGACCACGCCTTCGCCTGTTGCAAAGCTGGTGCCAGCGACGCCCAAGCTGTTACCGGTGACCGTGCGCAGGGACAAGGTCTCCATGGCCACGAAGGCCAGCGTGGACGGAGTTGCGATGGCAACGCTGACGCCCGCAAGTCCCTCGCGATCACGCACCGCCAGCAATGCCATCAGCAGCTCATCCAGTGGCAGCTCCAGCCTGGCCAAGTCAGTTCCGACGACGCCGCCCCCGCCGCCCCCCATCAAGATACTCATTGGGCATTTGAGTTTGAAAACCAGCAATCCGTCAAATGGAAATTCCGGCGGCGCCAGCAACGGATCAGACCATGTGACGCTGCCCGAGCCCAGCAGCACCACCCAAGTAGTCAGCTCTCCGGCCAGTGTGCCCAGTGCCGCTGACGCTGCCGATGCCGCTGCCGCTGCCGCTGTCGAGGCACCGTCGGAGTTGGACATGACCGTCGAGCTGTGCAGCTGCCCGACCAATGGACGCATTATCCAAGCGAAGGGTGCAGCGGTGCCGTTTCCGTCAACTCTGAGCATGGCGCGCGCGGCCAGCTTCATACGGGAGGTGTTGGCCATACCGCAGCTGCACCGCGTGGATCCGCAGGCGTCGAACAGGTGCACCATCTTCTGGCAGCAGATATCCAGGAAGTTTTACATGCCAGGCAAGTGCACTAGATGAGATTGGGCATCCTCTGTTCCAGCTAATGATACTTTCCCTTGCAGAGCACGTGTGTCGCGGCATCTGGCGCTTCCTGGCCGCAAACTTCAGTCTGTTCCCGGAGATCGCGCCCATGGAGGAGCTGATGCGTCCGTTCAAGGCGCACTTCAAGGTGTGGGAGAAGTCGCATCGATTGTTCAGTAAATTCGATGAGATTGCCCGCAAATACCAGTGGATGATGCACAAGGACAAGCTGCCGGCCCTGATGCAGCTCTTCAGCCAGCACGAACATCTCTACGTGGATCTGCGGCGGCCACGTCCGGGCAAATCGATGGTGCCGGCGCGCCAGTATAGCGAAAAGGAGCGCATGGTAGTGTGGGAAGTGGCACGAGAGCATTTTCCAAACAGTGGGTGACGCAGAGCAGCTGGCCAGGATTAGGCTCAATCTAATTGCAAATTCCGTTTCCCCTTTGGCAGTGAATCATCGCGACATTTGGTCCATGTTCAAGTTCGCCTTCCGCACGTATATGGATGACCTGGAGCGCGGCATCGAGAATCCCTGGCCGCAGAACTGGTGGCACGCACTGGAGCAGCTCAAGTTCCTGGTGAATGTGCGCTACCATCCCCTGGAGCCCTTCTACTACATTGTCCACAACAAGTTCATGGAAGAGGTCAAGCGCTGCAGCATGTACGAGGCCCTGATGCAGCCCCAGATCACGGACACTCTGATCAAGCTATTGAACAACAACAATTCGACGATGCCCTGGGAGACGGAGGAGGCCAAGGAGCTGTTCGCCCAGCAGGTGAGACCGATGAAAGATCTAATAAATGGTGATGCCTAAAATGAATCCTTGCAGGCGCAGCAAAAGCGACAGAAGAAGAAGGAGGGGCTGGAGCAGCAGCAGCTGCAGGCTGATGACGAGCTACCTGACCCTGACTCTGGCCGCAGCTTGCCCAGCATGGATTCGTTCCAGCTGAGCCGCCTGTTGCTCTGCAATCCGCATAGCTACGATCCAGTCGGCACGGCTGAGAGGCGAATGGCCTGGCTCAAGGTGGCCAAGGAGCTGAAAGCTACAGGTAACTATCCTCAGCTACTCTCTCTCAAGTATGTCTCTAAAATCTCATGCATCATCCGCTGCAGTCACCGAGTGCCGTCTGTGCCTGCAGCATGCGCTGCTCGAGGTCCGCACCCTGAAGCAGATCGATCTGAACAATCGCTGTTCGCTGGCGCAAAGCCACTATCGGCATACGAACGACCTTTATCGTCAGGTTAGGGCTGGTGGTGCGACGATCATAACGCCGCTACCGCAGAAGCTGGGCAAAACGATATTCGAGCCCGCCGAACTAGTATATCCGGAGCGCTATGTGCCCGCCATCAATATGGTCATGTGCAAGCCCCGGCTGGTGCTCAAGAATTGGGGCTATGCGATCAGCACGCTGCCAAGCGTCAATCAGGATACATTGAACGGACAGCTGAAGCAAATCTTTGCCAAGTACGCGAGGCTGGCCAACATCGAGGAGTCCGACGCGGCGAAAGAGCAGCCACAGCCCAGCAATGGTGTGGAAAAACATCAGCTCCAAGAGGAATCCCAGCAGCAGAAGGAGGAGCCCTGTGCGAAGCGACTCAAGCTGCAGTTAGATACATAGTTTATAATGTTAATACCAACAGATATATATATATATATATATATATATATATATAGACGAAGCCTGAGCATTATGTTCGAGCTGCTATTGGAACCCAATCCTCGCCCAACCTAACATATTATCGAGCATCAAACAAGCCACTGTTAAATATAGTACAGCAACGACTTATGATATACAAATAATAATATATGCGATTAGATATATAGACTAGATACACATGCAATTAAATTAAAATATATATATATATATATATATATATATATATATATATATATATATATATATATATATATATATATATATATATATATATATATATATATATATATATATATATATATATATATATATATATATATATATATATATATATATATATTTATATAATAATAATAATAATAATAATTTGTTTAATAATAAAGCTTTATAATTATTATTACTTTATAATTAAATACATTTTTTTTTGCAAACGAACATATATTATTAAATTATTATTATAAATATTATTAAATTAAATAAATAAATTAAATGTATATTTTGAAATATATTTAATTTAAAATTATATTATTAAAAATTAATTGAACAAAAAATGTACATAATTTTATTATTAAACAATTTTTTTTAATTGTAAAAATTAAATTAAATAAATTTATATTTGATTTTCATTTAAAAATTGATTATTAAAAATAAAATAAGGTGAATTTATTTATTTTTCAATTTAAAATTATATTTGTATTTATTTTTAAATTTACACTTAATTTTTTTTTAAAATTATATTATTAAACAAAAGAGCAATTAAAAATTAAATATAAAAAATTGCAAAATTATATAATTTTAATATTATATATGTAAACGAACAATGAATATTATTAAAAAATAAATAAAAGAAATTTATATTTTGTTTAAATTTAAAAATATATAATTAACAATTAAATGAAATAAATTTATATTTGATTTGTATTTAAAAATGTATTATTAAAAATAAATTAAAATAAATGTATCCATTTTCTAAATTTAAAATTATATTTCTATTTATTTTAAAATTATGAAATTCTGAGCCATTAAATAACGAAAACTGCCTGAAATGTGGCACCCGGCATGTGGCATGTGGCATGTGGCATGTGGCGAAAGCATAGTTTGCTGATTAGATCTCGTTGACGGGCAGCTTAACGACTTGGGCGGGGCACATCAAAGTAAGCCCAAAACAAATTGTTGCCGCACAATTGCCCAAATGATTGGGCATCTAAGGGCGGGTTTGCCCTCACTCGTGCCTCTCCAGCTTAAGTTGCTTTGCAAAGCCTTAACAACATGTCATAACTTGAGCTTAGCAGCGGAAATTTAGTTTTGGACCAACTGCAGTCCTGGCCTCAAATGGGAAATAAACTGACCAATCGATGCCTTTGCGAATCTGTGCCAAATTGGCTAAGATAAAGAGATGCCTTTAGAGGAGTTCCATATAAGAGTCTTTGTTCTACAATGGCTTTGCCGACATGTATGAGGCAGGCAGATGTAGACGTGGCAGAATCTATTAAGTATATATGTTCTTGAACATGAAAGAAAGCTGAGTCGAGCTATGACTGTCACGATAGACTATCTATCTTGTAAGCTACAAATGCTAGAGACTTGAAATATCAAAAATATATTCCCATATATCATACGCAGCTAAAGTTTCTAGAATGATTGAAACTGCAGCTCTACATGGAGTTGAGTATATATTCTAGTCGGATACTCCCAATTAATACACCTCTAGCAGCTCTGCATAGAATTCAGGGTATCTTCAAGTCAAGTATTCCCCACTACTGCACTCTTAATAACTTTTCTGGTGCTTAGGGTATTTTCTAGTCGGATACTCCCGATTACGCCAGTCGTAGCAGCTCTGGTAGATGGCTAAGGGTATTTCCTAATCGGGCAGCAGTTAAAGTAGCTCTGCTTGAGTTTAGGTTATATCTTAGTCGGACACTCCCAATTACGATTCTCCTAGCAGCACTGCGTAGAATTCAGGGCAGTCTCTATTCAAGTATTGTCCATTACAGCACTTTGGCTAGCTCTGACAGAGCTTAGAGTATCTACTAGTCGAGTACTCCCTACTACAGCAGTCGTATTAGCTCTACTAGGTCTAGGGTATTTTCTAGTCGATTACTCCCCACGACTCTACGCATAGTATAGAGAGTCTCTTAGTCAGGCACTACCCTTAGCAGCTCTGCCATGGCTTAGAGTATCTCCAAGTCGAGTACTCCCCACTACAGCAGTCGTTGCTGCTCAGCTAGCTCTTAAGGTATCTCCTAGTGGAACACTCCCGACTGCAGCACAGCTCTACACATAGTATAGAGTGTCTCTTAGTCAGGCAGGATTTATGATTTAGGGTATTCACTAGTCGGGCACTCCCTAGTGCAGCAGTCATAGTAGATTTCCCATTTAAAATACTCTAACAGCTCTGCTAGGACTTAGGGTATTTCCTACATTCTACTCTGCTTATAGTTTAGGGTATCGCCTAGTCAGGCACTCCCAGCATTATCACTCTTTCTCATATCCTTTCAGCTATCTTAACTAACCAAACGAAGTTTACTTCATTTCCGATCTCCTTAGAGTCCTTCCGCAGCGCCAACCCGAGAATACAAATGGAAATAGTTGCATTTCTGAGTGGGATACTAAGCGCTTGGCTAATGAGCCCTGGAGATACTTTCGCCCAGCTGCGCGTCCGGGACACATCAAATTAACATTCTAATGTGCAGCGCTTGAGCTGAGCGACTCGCGTCGGCTTCACCTTTAAGGTCCATTGCACATCATCATTCGGATGGCGAGTAACGTTTGCTCCCGGTGATTAACGCAATTAAACAGGTGCTCAGAATGATGTTTCCAGTGGATTAGCCAGCGACAAGGACACGGACGCGCTGGATATTTTACGGCTCTCGCTCGCACGCCCGCTAATAAGCGCCACATTAGCAGCAGGCGCCACAGTCGCAGCCACCGCCACCACCACCGCCACCGCCCCCACTCCTGCTCCAGTTCTAGTCACGGCCCCCGCCACATTCGCATTCCCCAGTTCAAGCTTGAGTCTCATTCGCATTAATTCAATGTGGATTTTGAGCCATCAGCCAGCATCCATTACATGGAGGGTGCCACAGCAAATTGGAGAGGGCGGGGCAGGGTGCTGGGGGCGGATGGTCGCTTGTCCACGACGTCTGACGTTAAAATTCCATTAGCCAAACAATGGACTACAGGCTAGAGCAGGCTTCGACTGCTGCTGCCGCTGCTCTAAAGTTCTTGCGCCCTTTTATGATTTGTAGGTGTTGCTGCCGTGTGATAATACCTGTAATTATACCGCCTCTAGCCGGGAGATGTCTAAGTGCTCGGGCCCTCAGCTGTGCCAAAGATGCGCCAGTTCCCAGCGCAGACAACTTCTCCTGCAATTAAGTTTTTCTCTTCCGTAAAACATTTCCGTAACTAATTTCAAATGTAAACTGGACTTTTGCACTGCGAGGAGTAGTTAAGGAGAAGTATACGAAATTAGCATGAGCACATTCAATTGTAGTATAAACCTGGTAGATTGGTTATACACTCTTTATATTCATCGAGCCTACTAAATTGATATAATTATTTTTTTATTATTTTAAAAATAATGTATACTTCTTTATACTCTTTGTATGTTTAGTATTGCATATCTCCAAATCCTAGTTTATCCAAAATTTGTTTCTAATAAATGATTTAAGTTGTACTTTGATTTACAGTTGAGTTTTAGATGGAAAATTTATGGGTTTTATTCTTTGGAGCTTAATATCTAAGAATTTCATACACAATCGTATTTATTATTATCTAAAAAAATTTATTTATTTTATTATTTTCTTTTTATAATATACATAGTATATTTATATTTTATCTTGTTTTTTTTTTTATAAAAAAAAATTGATTTTGAATAATATTTTTATATTATATTATATATAATTAATTAAACATTTAAATTTAAAAAATGCTTTATATATATAGAAAAATACTAATATTAATAAAAATAATAATAATAAAAATAATACAAAATATTAATTATATAGAAATTTTTATTCAAAATTAAAATAGAATAAAAATATATTACTATATTTATATCTTTTTATTTTATTTTAATTTTGAATGTAAATTTCTATATAATTAACATTTTTTATTATTTTTATTATTATTATTATTTTTTTATTATTATTACTATTTTTCTATATTATTTATATTTTTCGATATATATATATATATTTTTTTTAAATTTAAATAATTAATTAATTTAAATAATATTTCCAATTTAATATCACATAATTTGTTTTTGTATTACATTTTTATTTTATTTCTTTATGAAATATATATTTCAATATAATTACTATTTTTGACATGATATAATTCATTCTTTTTATATATTATATAAAAATCTAGTATTTCTTATATTTGCATACTATTTAATATATATATTTTTATTTCATTTAATATATTATTTATTAATGTTGTTTATTATATAATTTGATACTAAATAATAATATTATTTTTATTTTCTATAAATATTTACATCTTATCACTTTTGCTTCTCAGTAAATCAACACCTTTGTTTCAGCTTCTGCTCGCTTCTCCCTTCTCCCTTCTCTCTTCGTCTCCCGCATCCAATTACAGATAACTGTGACAATTCCACGTCCAAGACGCGACACTCGTCCGACGCGTCAATTGTGTTTGTCCAACTGGTTCACATGACCTCCATGGATGCACGGAGCGTAATGAGACGCAGGTTTTTCATGATTGGGCGGCGTCTGTTTCACATGGCAGCAGCTAGCTGGGTCAGCCACTGGGCTATTGTAAGATGATTTTTGTTTTTATATTTCAAATAAAAAACAAAACAAGAAAAAAAACTCAAACTTTTTATTGCTTCTTTTTTTGCTTTGCTGCTAATTGAACGGTTTTTTGTTTTGTTTAGCCATGTTTTATTGTTGAAATAATAAAACAGAGAGAAATGAGGCAAACGAACTATTTAATGACAGCGGGGCAATAGGTGGCAGAGTGCGGGGGCTGCGCAACCGGATTCCAGACTCAGCTGGTTTCAATGTTTTGCTTCTGGTAACAAAGCAAAGAACACGCCCCAAAAAATGTTTGTTGTTATTGTTGTTGTTGTTGTTGCATGAGAAACAATTAGAATTTGGCAAAGCGAAGATAATTTGAGGCTGAGATCGGCGAGACGATAGAATGACGACTGCAGCCACAATGACGCCGACGTGGGGCTGATCTTGATGTCAGCGAGGAATTTGGCTGAAGTGATTTACCTGTCAGTTCAGGTATGGCCAGGACCAGGGGCAGGGGGTTGCAGATATGGGATAGGCTCTGTTGGCGAAAGATCTAGGGGAAGGTAAGGGAAGGTGGTAGTGATTGAGTCAAGTGGCAGATGATTTGATGACTGTTATGCATAAAAAGAATAAGAATAAGAGAAGAGAGTTAAGAGGGAAGAGAGAAACAAGGAAAGAGAGATAAAGGATAAAAAGTAAAAGGGTTGCTTAAAAATCTGCGAGAGGGAGGAAGAGAGAAAGAGATATATATGTATCTGTTAAGTTCAGTTAGGCTGCTTCAAATTCATGAGAATTGCATAGAAAGGCAGTGCCTGCAGGCACAGATATCAAAGTTCTGGAAGTCTGCTTCAAATTCATAGAAATCAAAGTTCTGCTAGCCTTGATTAAATTCATGAGAATTGCATAGAAAGGCAATACATACCAAGCTGTTTGTATATGTTTATAAATCTATTTATTATACATAAGAAAAAATATATTAAATTTAATATAAAAAATGTAAATTTAATTGTTTTATTTATTTATTTATTTTTGGCAAAAAGAGAAATTGTGCTTAATGATGTTTTATGATGATCCATAAAGCATTATTGTGTGTGCTCAGCCTTCCCGCTGACCCACAAAGTGTAATCGTGCGTAATCCACACGGCAGCAGCAGCAGCAGCAGTCGTAGTCGCAGTCGCAGCACCGGCAAAGCGAACAACAACAAAAGTCTGGTTTACGACGTGAACTGTTTATTACGCCTAATGAACTTTCTATGCTGGGGCACTTGGCACTTGCATAATCGAGCCCCCAATCCCGGCTGCCATCGATGACGCTGCATTTAGCGGGCCGCGAGGTAATCAATTGTGGAATCTGCTCTGATTGCAGCGGGGAAAGCACGACAATAACAACAACAACAACAACGACGAAATTTTTGCTGCTGATTGCCACTTGCAAGTTGTCCTCATGTTGACATTCAAAAAGAAAGTGTTTCATTAAATAAGTATGCTCAGCTTGAATTTTACGTAAGTCAATTGATGTGTTTACTTGATTCTAAATATTTTTAAACTGCGCGCCAACACTCAGCTCAGTGACTGGCAAAAAAATATCGATATGCGATGATCGTGTTTCGTTTGCGATGATCACGCTGAGCAAGTTGAATGCAAAAACAAAAACTTTAGATTAATATTTTATTACTTTTAAGTTTTAGCATTTAAAAAATATGTATATATTTATTTATTTAAAATAGTTGCTTATATAGTCGAAATTTGTATTTCACAGTCAAGCAAATTTAAACGGCCTGCTGCAAACATAAAGTCAACGCGTGTCGTGGCGAATACCATGGAAATTTCAACTATCGATAGCGGCAGGCACGACGTGCTGATATCGATTATCGCATCGATTGCTGTCGCAAGATTAGTCTGTTTGGCGCAATTGTAACGCGAAGATCGTGTGTCTCTCTTTCAGTGTGTCAGAGAAACGGTCGCGAGTTCAAGTTCTCCGGCTAAAAGGCAGCTTAACACATTTGATTGCGATTGTTAATCACGCTCATACGATTAAGTACGAAATTATTTTGGGTAATCTAGTACGACACAAGTAATTGCTACTGTTGTGACCGGTGGCCGGGGCAACAGAATCATTACAGCGCGGCCGTTCCTTTTTATTACATTTTATTTTTTGTTATTTTTTTTTTATAATTTGTTTTGTTTGAGAAGTGTCGCAATTAAATAATCTACATACAAACATAATTATTATTTAATTGTAGAAGCAGAAAAAAAAAACAACAGCAACATCGTAAAGTGAAGTGCGCGAACGCAAAGTAAAGCGCGATACGCGAATTAATGTAAAGTGTGTGTGGAGTGTGTGTGTGTGTGCGTGCAATTTGGAATTGGAGCAATAGCCGCAACGGCCAACGGGCAAAGCCACCGATTTTCCAACAGCTCTGTAAGTGTGCCTATTGTTGTTGTTCTTATCTATCTCTCTCTCTTATTGTCCCTATTAGTGTTGTTCCTTTCGCCGTCCTTGCTGCCGTTCCTTTCTTTGCGGCTATCTTTTGTGCGTGCTTCGTCCACGTTGCGTACAAGTTCAAGTTCAGCTGTTAACCGGCGAAAATTAGCAACGTTGTCGCCTGCAGTCGGCGCTGACTGTGCGCCCACCACTTGAACTTACAAGCAGCAGGCGCGCGCTCTCTCTTGCACACACACACACACACACACACACGCACTCTTCACCGAACGCTCTCTCGATCCGTTCGGCTCTCCTGCATTTCGTTGCGTGCATTGCACCTTCCTTGGGCCTTGTCTTCTTGCCTTGCTTTTTTTCGCTTTCGATGCGTTTTGACAGCGAATTGCTAATCGCCGCGGTATTTCGCACTCACACATACACACACGCACTCATACACATACTTGTATGCGCCACCCACTCGCACTCACACTTGCGCTCCAACTAAAAACTAATACATGGAAAGATCTCGTCATCGTTCTTTTACCTCTCGCCGCCGCCTGTGAGAGGCTCTGCTCATCACTGTGTGCTCTCGCCGCGCTCGCCCTGGCGCTCGCATTCTTTGCGTTTTTGTCATTTGCTTCGCCGCAGCCGCAGCAGCAGCAACAAATTTCTTAGATAAATAACATTTGATAAGTAATTCGTGTATGTTATGTTCTTTACTTTTTTTCCCCTCTTTCTATATTTTTTTTTTTTTGGCAAATCGGCTATCGGTTGCTCGTCGCCCGCGTGTCTTGCTTTTACCTTTTACCTTCTCGTTTTTTTTTTTTTTGCATTGTTCACTGTGCGTTAGATAAGCCCCGTGGGCTAAGTCAACGATTTTTGCTTATCGCTCTACCTTTAAAGGTAACCAAATGATGTAGAACGCATTACCTCATAGTTCCAGATATGCCAAATCGCTTACCTACATGAGGTATCTGCTGGAGGTACCTATATATATATATCTACCATTCACATGCAATTTACCAGCGTCTATTAGTTATTGATAGACAGCAAAGTCTTATCAGCACAGATCCTTACTCAACGCACTCGCCGTTGCTCAATCAGGTACAATTTCCACTTTGTTTACTTTGAGATTTGTGGCTTAAATGAAAATTGAACCAGTCTAGCAAAACACAGCACATGTTTGCTCTCTCTTTCTCTCTCTCTCTCTCTTCCTCTCTCTCTCTCTCTTACACTCCCTCTCCCTCTCTTTATATATATCTCTTTATAGTTTAGGTATAAATTAGTCAGTGCAAACACGCTTTAATATGTTGTAGATAATCATAAGATTTATTATTCTGAATTACAACATAAATATTTATGTAAAAGCAAGATCTATGGAGCTGATAAAATTCAGAGTGTCAAATAGTGAAAGATTTCTGAGAAATATATATAAAAATTATTGCAAATATCAAAAGAGAACAAGGAATCTAGTGACTTGGAAAGATATTATAAAAATTGATAGTTCAAGCGAAAAAAACGGTTTAATTGAGGCATGAAACTTGAGAAATACCCTAGAATAAACATATAACGAGGAATACTTAACATAGATCTCTTACTTAACATAGATCAAATTATATGTACAACAAGTAAGAAAGTTCTAGTCGGGAGTGCTTGACTAAGAGATACCCTGAACTACCGCCAGATCTGGAACTTTTATATATAGTCCATAGATTGAATCTCACTAAGAATCTCGGATTGAATATGGAACTTCTATACATACATATACCATAGTTTGAGTCTAGAATTAAGAACGAACGATATCAGGATACCAGGCCTCGAACTCTTCCCTTCCCTCCCACCAAGGGTCGAACTTACAACTAGATAGTAACTCTGAGATCGAGATCGCCCCTGAGATCAGCTCTAAGATCGCTTCTAATATCGTCTCTGGTATCATCTCTAAGATAGATGCATACAGATCGACTCAACTCGTCATGCTGATCCAGAATATATACATATACACTCTCTGGGCTCTGCCCATGCCCATGCCTCGTCTTGGCATAGAAACAGCACGTTAGTCAAAGCCCATTGCGATAAGGTGTTCAGTGTGTAATATCTATAGAGCTATTACCTGTTGCTGGAGCATATCAATTTTCCCCACCTGAGCTGATATACATAACAATAGCTTGTTTACACCTCGAGAGAGGAGAGATATTGACTGACATTTACGATCGGCATATAAACAATCAAGTTTACAGTCAGTCAGTCAGTCGATTGGTCGATCTACACTGAAGTGTCTCAAGTTTGGCAAACTTCTCGATTTTCAATGGATCGGTGGACCTTACCCAGTGATCTACACTCGCGACACCCACTCCGATGGCTAAATGAATCACATAAAGTGGCAAATTTGTTGGCCAAATATGCGAGTCTTTAACTATATATGATCGAGTTGCGATCAGACCGCGTGTGGGCAGCAGGCAAAAAAAGAAGAAAAAAAAGAAAAAAAAAAAAGTGAAACAAAATTGGGTAAAATATATATTGACAGCGTCGTGTTTGCGTTTTGGTGGCCAATTGTTTCAATAGAAAGCCGCGATCGATCGCGCTCGAGGTCGGGCCTGAAGATGATCACAAAGCGAGAAGAGAAGAAGAGGAAGAGGAATAGGAAGAGTGAGAGGAAGAGAGAAGAAACAAAATAAAAAACGATCTCGTTCGCTTGATCAGCGTCGATCAGCGTCAGCGTCAGCGTCTAAATATAGATTTCGACCATATTTGATGATAAATATTGGCAATGAGTGGCTCCAACTGACAACAACCGGACCTACCTCAACCTGCGCACAGCAGCACACACACACACAGAGAGAGAGAGAGAGAGAGGGCGCTGCACGTGCGTCAAACCACGCGCAACAGACGCGACAACATGTCAGACAGCAGCCGCAGTCCCCACGCGGCATGCAACATTTTTGCAGCAACTGCGCTGCTGCCTCTGTCGCTGCCTCTGCTGCTGCTGCCTTAATAAGTTTTAATCTATTTGTCAATATTTCCTTGTTTAGTTCTCAAACATTGCACATGTCTATCTGCATCTGTATTTGTATTTGTATCTGTATCTGTAGCTGTATTGTGTGCGCTGTATCTTTCGGGCCTCGTCGCCTCGGCGCACAATGCCCGCGTATTCATAAACAAGGCAACTCCATCTCCATCTCCAACTCCAGCGCCATCGCCATCGCCATCGCCATTGCCATCTCCTACTCCCATTCCGTTTTGGACTCCTTGGCAGCGCGGCAGGCCCTCATCTAGTTCGAGCGTGGCCGCTGCCGCTGCCGCTGCCGCTGCCGGTGCCACTTTGCCACTTCCACTTCTTTGCTTCGTATACCCTAGCTGAGGGTATTATCAAATCTACAAAGATCGCTCTATATATATTATATTTAATTTAGCTTTAGCTTAATCCCACAATTGGCTATACTATATCTATAGTCTAATCCTCAGCTATATCGTACGATCTTTTAGCAATCTCCAGTTGCTTGCAAATTTAGTCCGAATTATCTTATTAAATCTTATCAACGTCTTGCCGTTATATGTATCACACAGAAACAATCAATCAAAAAATTAGGTTAATTTGTTTTGCAAATATTTTGATTAGATAAGCGACGAAGCCAGCTAAATCTGCTCGAATTTTGCCTAAATCTTAGCAGTTGAGTTAATTCTAAGTTATCTAAAATTTGCTTAAAGAACAAAGTTCTTTTTTGGAATATAATAATAATAATAATAAAATTAAAAGTAATAATAATCAAATAACAAATAAAAATATAATAAAAAAATAATACAAATAAAGTCAAAATAACAAAATAAATTAAATACAAATAATAACAAAAATAATAAAAATAAAAAGAATAATAATAAAAAGAAAATAATAATATAAATAAAAATAATAAAAATAAAATAAAAATAATGAAAATAAAATATTAAAATAATACAAATACAATGAAATAAATAGAATAACAAAAGTACTAAAAATAAAAATAATAATGAAAATATAAAAAATAATATAAATTAAAAAAAAAAATAATAATATTATTAAAAATTAAAAAAAAGTAATAAAAAGAATAAAAAAATATATAAAATAATAGAAATAAAATAGAAATAATTAGAATAACAAAAGTACTAAAAATAAAAATTATATAAATAAAAATTTTTTTAAATAAAATAAAAATAAAAGTTAAATATTGAAATAATATAAATACAATGAAATAAATAGAATAACAAAAGTACTTCAAATATTAATAATATAAATATGCAAAAATAATAGAAATAAAACAAAAATAATAAAAATACACGAAATTAATAGAAATGATTTTATAGCATTTGAAGTTTTAGTAAACTATGACCAAAATTAGCTTAAACTTAAACTTATGACTATCTAAAACTATCAATAGCATATATGGGCTCTGCAAGAATCGTAAAACTCTAAAGGCTGTCTTTATTTTTCCGCATTTCGCACGATTGCTCTAAGCATAGTTCTACATTTGCTTAGGGTATTTAGGGTGCGGCTAACTTCCCTCACTCTTTTTCTCTTCTGTTGTTTTTTTTTTCTTTTCTCATCGTGCGTTTTGTTTGTCTTCGCTGATATGTACGAATGGGCTGCGGCTGCCTCGTCTGCTGCCGCCGCCCCAGCTCCAGCGGCTGCGTCCGTGCAAACTGTCGTCATTGTATTGTCATATTTCTCTGTTGCATGTGGCCATCAGCCAGATACATAAGTTCCTCCAAACGGCTAGCCTCCAGACCCCTCCCTCTCTCTCTCTCTCTCGTTCTCTCCCTCTCTATAGTTGTTTGTTTGTCCGTTGCTGGTTGCTTGGCGCAGAAAGTAAAAGTTGCATCTTCTGTGTGGCCTAATAGAGTTGCCGCAAGTTGCAAGTGCCACATCATGCTGCAAGCAACTTTTTCCATTTCGTTCTATTTCTATTATAATCGCATTCTTCTATAACTTTGCCCTCGAAACTGATTCTGGTCAAGAAAATCAAATATATGTTGTTTATATGTTTTCGGAATTTTTGAGATTTTATCTTTATGTTTTTCGAGATTCGTTGGGCTTCATAAATCTGCGTATTAAATAACAGTTATTTAGCATATATGCAGATATTGTATGGGATCGATTTCGATATGGAAAAATACCAGTTCTTTGGGCCTGGCTCGGAAAGTGTGTCAAATGTGTCTCAAAACATGTCGCCAGCCAATTGGAACACTGACCTTGCGCACGCTGATTTGCATTGTAGCGCAGTAGTTATAGATATGCACGCTATCTGATAGATACGAGCAAGCAGACCAACCAACCAACCATATCGGCCCTCAGCCAAATTGACACGAACTCAACTAGCAAAGGATGCAGGCATATATCATATATAATACATATATATGTACTACAGTTATATGCATTTCAATAATGGCAAATCGACGCTTATCAAAGAGCATTTCAATTGATTTATTGAGGCATCAATTGAGCGAATGCAAAGAATGCGATCGCCTTGGCGACACTCTCGCGCCAATTCACCTTCAGCCTCAATTGACTGAGCAGCGACGCCGGCAGCCAGTGCGTGCCGCGTCGCTTATCAACAGCGAGAGCGTTTATCAGAGCGACTCGAAAAACAAAGGCGAGAAACTGCGGCTGTCTTAGATAAGCGCTCAACAGAATTGTATCTGCATCTGTGTGTGTGCGTGTGTGTTGAGTATCTGTATCTGGCGAGCCGTGCCTCAGCTCAAGCTGTCAGCTGCGCGCAGCTGTCTGCCATATCTCAGCTCCATCTATATCGGTAAATATATATATACATATATGCATAAACAATCTATCTAGCTGTGCGCGCAACGCCATCTCCAATTTATGGCTCAATATCGTTTAATTAACTTCAATTTGACGCCGCTTTAAGCTCTCAGCCTCTTTGTTACCTTAACATAAATAAAACCGAAATTGATAAACAATCGTTCAGATTTTGTATTATCAACTCTGAACTGGAACTGGAACTCGGTTCGAAATTTAATGCCTTACTCAACTCTTTTGTCATACTCACAGCTCTCTCACTGTTGCTGTTGTTGTTGTGTCATGTGTCGCTTTTTGCTAATGAGCCGGTCCACCAAATGGTAAACATAAACAAGATACATCAACAAGTTGGCCAAACTCGCCGCCCTCGATGCGAAGCCCAAATGCTCTTTGTCCAATAAATATTTGGATTGTTCAATACCAGAGAATCCCACTATGGGACGTATGTATGTTTCTTTGTTCCAAGGTTTCGAATCGAGCCAATGTGAAGCGAAACTTAACCGAGTTTAGCTTTATTTTCTGTTTCTGTTTGGTTACACAAGATGTTTCGTTTCCACTGTTCCCATTAGCCAAGCCTTGAGTTGCATATTCACTCATATCGATATCATTCTGTTCCAATCCCGTTCATTTCGTTTTGTTTCACATTCTAGACGGATTTTACTTCATTGTTTCAAATTTAACTATTCCAAGTAAGATTTATGTTCTGTTTTCCATTTTGTTCCCATGCCAATTCGTTCACATGCTTTTATTGCACACTTAGACAGCTCAGCTCGCCTGTGGTTTCATTCCAAAGTGTTCCATGTGATTTTATTATTATTGTTCTGATTCCAAACTGTTCCGCATGCTCATATGACATACTTATATGCATCATCGCTCACTCGTTCTGATGCCAAACTATTTCCCACGTTTTTTTCACATCATCAGTTCGTCTTTGCTACAATTTAGTTACATTCCAAACTGTTCCACAGCCTATAACGTATTACATGCATCAGGTCTGCTCTGTTCCCATTCCCAACTGTTCCACACGCTTTTATAGCACAAGTTGAAGCATCCGCCCGCCAATGTTCTCCTTTCCAACTGTTCCTTTATGCTCATTCCAGACCGTTCTACACGCGTATGTAGCATTCCTGCTGACCCCACGCATCTGTAGTCAATTTGCATGATTCACTTTCCATTGTTTCACATAGTGGTGTGTTCCGCATTCCATAATCGTCATGCTTTTGCGTAGTTCTCGATCAATGACCAAATTTAGTATTTAATTCGTATATGTGGATTGTACGATTTGATTTGCGACTAAGACTCGAACTTATTTTGATTTGGATCTCTGCGTTGCACACGAATCGAACTCGGACTTCGTGTGCTGTGGCAATGCGCCTCATGACGAATTCAATGCACTCGGCAATGTGCATAGAGTGTAAATCATATAATAAACAATTTATATACACAATGGAGCTTAAATAAATAAAACTCCCGAGACAAAATCTCATTTCGTATGCATTTAAGCTTCGGTAATGAGCTGCGATTGCTCTGCGGCTGCGCACCGACGGCGAGGCGAGGCGGCAAAGCGAAGCAGCAGCTGCGACGATTTCACGCGTTTTTTCTGTTCGTTCACGCGTTTTTCGTTTTATTGTTGACTTCTTTTTGTGTGTTTGTGTGTGTATTATTTATTTTTTATTTTGTGACATTTTTGTTTTTAATTGGTTGAATTAAAGTACCCTGGAAAGCTGGGCTGGGCCGTGGGGCATATAACAAATGGAAATATGAGTAGAAATATAAATAAGTAAAAAATAATAAAAAAATAAAAATTAAAAATTATAAAAAAATAAAAAATAAAAAAAAATAAAAATTACAAATTATAAAAAAAAATAAAAATTACAAATTATAAAAAAAAAAAATAAAAAATAAAAATAAAAAATTATAAAAAAAATAATAATAGATAGTAAATAAATATAAATAAATCGTAAATAAATATAAATAAATAATAAATAATATAATAAAATTAAATAATATAAATAATTAATAAATATAAGTAAAAAATAGTAATACAAAATAATAATAACAAATTATACAAAATAATGCATAAGATACAAATTCGCGAAACTTTTCGAACGCTCCTCGTATAGCATATAGCATGTTAAAATGGTGACCAAAACCTATGAACAAAATGTGAATTCTTTATGATCAAGTCTAATCAGAGTAAATGCACTTTACAGGGTATCTGGAAGTTGAACACTTCACGTCACTTCCCATATCGCATACTCGCATATATATCTTGTCCGATGGCTGATTTTAAAGTGTGCGTAGTTCGAATGCAGTTCAAGTTGATTTTGTCTGTTGTCTGTTATCAAAACGTGTAAATCGCGCGCACTTTAATTTGCAATTCAACTTCCGTCAACTGCTGAGGAATTTTGAGCAGGCTGAGGCAGCGGCTAGCAGAAAAAAAAATACAAAAAAAAAAGAAACAAAAATATATATAATAAAAATGGCATTAAGCAAGGAAAATGAGTAAAATGGTTATGTAAATGCGAGATGGAAATGGAAACGAAAATGAAATTGTAATTAATGAGCATAAAATGCGGAAAATTGTGGAAAATATGTGAAACAAGTTTTTCACAGCTTCTTTTATTTTCTCATGCGTCGCGCAATGCGAGTGGGGGATAGAGAGCCGGACAGACAGCTGGACAGAGAGCCGGACAGGCAGCCAGACACAGACAGATAGACAGGGACTGGCGGACAGCGCGCTGCAGACCAGATGAACAAACGGACAGACATCGTCAAACATCTCGGCAATGTTTGGACAGTGCGATTGCTCCGTTAACCGTTAGCCGTATTTGTTTTTCCTTTTTTTTTTAATTAAAAGTACGAGTATCTGCAAGATACATTCACTTTTTATTCGTTTTATTGCGGCCGGTGTGTGAGAGGCGCCGCCACCGCGGTCGCTGCTGAGACTCAATTGGCCAGCAGCACTTCACACAAATTCATAATGAGCATCTGGTCTTCATAAATCATAACTAACCAGGTTTTTTTTTTCTTTTATTTTTAAGAGCCAATCAGCTAACTAATACGCTCTGTGTGATATCTGTTCGCCGTCTGATTGGACGGAGAGAGAAAATCTTTGGAAATGCATAGTAAAAGATTAAAATTATATATAGAGAAGACTTTGATATAGTATGAGAGTTCTTTTTTTTTCTCTTAATTTAATAATAATTGATAATAATAATGTTATTATGATGAGCTTAATAGTCAAACTTTCAAGCCTTAGCTCCCACACTTCGAAAAATAGGGATATTCGTAACATTTTATGAAAGGGAAGTGCCAATGAGTATATCTGCTAAATTTGAAGTCTCTGCCAGTAAACGAACATTACACAACACTAATACTTTTGTTTTTGACATATGAGAGCGAGTGCCAAGCAAAAAATCCTTTCCAATAATCAGTAAGAATTGTTCTTGAATTCAACTTAAATTGAATAGGAAAACTCTTCAGTAGCCATTTATCAGCTACTATATACAATAATGGGTAAAAATGTGGAAAAGGAATACAGCGATTTCAGTTGAAACTGCAAAGAAGTGACAATGGTATGTTCGTAATCAATTTAATATATACGGAGAGCTCAGCAGAGTCGAAAGTTGTGCAAGAAATCTCAAGAGAAGAGCTGCAGTAGAAGGCCATAAAGATGAGTTGCCCAAGTAACAGACAAAGAGACCTACCTTAGGTTTAGAGTGATCTAAACCTATGTTACACTAGATGTTAACTCAAATTAACATAGATATTATATACAATTATAAGTTATCATCATGTAATATATAATCAATATCATAATACATATATATGCATATATCATCTCTTCTGGCACAGCACAGTTTCCAGGCTGTTATTCGCAATGTTAATGTGCATTAACAGCGCTGTTAACTCACAGTACCCATAACGCTCACACTCCAGCAATAAATAAGCTCGAGTACTTGTAAATTCAGCACTAACTCGTTGTCAATCTTTTCTTTATCCACAGCTGCCCAGCACGTACCAATCATATATATGTGTGTGTGTGTGTGTGTGACAGTGTGTGTGTGTGTGTGTGTGTGTGTGTGTGAGTGAGTGGTTGTGTGAGCGCTGCCCACCTGCCGCATAGGCAAATCGAGCACGTTAATTAAATGTCAACAGTTTGGAAATTGAGAAGCGCGCGGGTCGCGAAAGGACGCGGAGTTGAGAGCGAAATTGAAACCGAAACCGAAACCGAAGCGGAGGCAGCGGCCAAAGCTGAAGAAGCAGCGGAGGCAGCGACAGCGACAGCAACAGCAGTCAAAGACGACAGCAACGAATTGAAATTGTGCAAAATGTTTGCATGACTGTCAAATAAATCATAAGAAGCGCAACAACATAAACGAAACAACAACAACAACAACAGCAGCAGCAAACACTTGCCACAAACAACAGCGACTTGCAAGAACAACAACATGGTTAATGCAGTGATGGATGCCATTGCGGTAAGTCTGTCCCATGTCCACTGTCCACTGTCCACTGTCCACTGCCCAATGTCCCATGTCCATTTGTCCCATATCCAGTGTCGCCGTAATAAGTCCCCAAGCTCGTTTAATTTAATTTTATAATATTCATATTATTTCATATGCCCTAACAATTGGGTATTATTAGCTATGGCAGTAATATGTAATGCTTGAGATATATAGTATTTTATATATAAATCTGATCAACAGTCAAGCGACAGCTGACGCGATTTGCCTGAGCTTTGAAGCTTAGATCTTTGCCTAGATTTAAGATCTCTTCTTGTTGCTGTCGATCTTCACATGCACAATATATCTTAGCTGACATCGAACTACTATATCACATAGAGCTATATGTATTATTATATATATATATATATCTATATATATATATATATATATATAAGTATACATTTTTGTCTTATAGTCTATAGTCTTATAGCTCGTCTTATATGCTCTGAATCAAATTTATCCAACAGATAAATACATATCTATTTACCTCTTTACGCACGAGTATGATCTATGAACATATCTTATAAGACATATGTATATATATGCACATATATACATATAATATATATATTCACATATTCCAAAATCTAGCTACATCTCTAAATCACAACATGCCTATCAGCTCACTCCAAACTCTCTCATATATAAGGTGTCCCAAAAGTCACGCAAGAAGTAATTTTGATAGAAAACACAGATGCATAATTCAAAATTGTAAATTTTTTGATTGATTTATATAGTATACGTTGTACGTTTCATTTTTAATAAGTCTGCGTGATTTTTGGAACATTCTATAGTATAGTATAGGCCTATAGTATAGGGTCTATACTTATAATTTCTCCACTTCTTTTGCTGAAAACTTCTCGCAATTTATCATATTCGTATATATACACATATGCAGGCCTTGTATAATACAGCAAGGAATTTCATTTGCACAAAAGCTTTTGTACCTCTTATCTATAGAGTATTTAAGCTTCAGTTTTCAACTTGTTTTTCACATCTTTTTTTTCACTTTTAATTTTATGATTCCTAAATTGAAATTGCAGTCGCAGCCAATTGAAGTTTTGTTTGTACTTCAAACAAGAAACTCGGTGATTGTCGTTTATTTATATATATGTATATATATATATATATATATATATATATATATATATATATATATATATATATATATTATTCTCTCTCTCTCTCTCTGTCTGTCTGTCTGTCTCTCTAGTTTTTCACTCTTGTGTGTGTGTGTGTTTTTTTGCGCTGCTTTGCCCACATTTTCAATTTGAATTTGTTTGCTGTGGCAATTGCTCAATTGGCTGGCCTGTCTGCATGTTGTGTGTGTGTGAGAGAGTGTGTGTGCTTAAGTGCCTGAGTGTGTGTTGTGCACATTACACGCTAAGCCATGTGTTTAAGGCCTTTTTTCTCCTTTCAATTTACATATTGAGGTATAAAACGACACTGCACGCTGCACATTAAGCGTGCAATGAGGCGTATGCGTGCTGTGCTGCAGCTTGCAACACGTGTGCCACATAAATGGGCAATTACGGCCCCAGCAAATTAGAGGCACGCATAGCTAGAAGTGCACATAGAAAGCAGCGCAGCAGAGGCAGAAAGTAAAGCCAAGGGACTATGGAAAATAACAGACGAAGCTCTACTCTAAATATGCATATCCCATTTTCATGTGGAATATATGATATATATACATATATGATATATGTGGGATATACCTATGTAAGGTATACATACATATGAAATATATAAAGACAATAATTAAATTGTTTTAAGTTTTTCTCAAACCCTCAAGAAAGACAGTTGCAAAAAAAAAAAATAAATAAATAAATAAATAAAAAAAAGTATTTAAAAATAAAAAAAAAATAATAAAAAAATATTAAAAATTATTAAAAAAAAAATATTTTAAAATATTTTTAAATACTTTTAAAAATACTTTAAAACAAATAACAAAAATTAACAAATAAATAAATGAACAAATATACAAAAAAATTAAATAAATACAAAAATTAATAAAGAAATATTTAAATAAAATAAATAAATACATAAAAAGATATATTGGAAAATGAAAAAAATAAATATATATAAAATATATGACTATATATACATATAAATATGTAAAAAAAAAAACAAAAAACAAATACTCGCCTCAACTCGATTTCAAAATATTCTGTTTATCACTAAATAATATCTAATATCTAATATTTGGCAAATATTTATCATATATATACATATGTATACATATGTATATCGACTAAATATTTGACTTAAGTTCAGGAATGCATTTAAGAAATTTGGCTTTTTCTCTTATCTCTAAGTCTACTTAATTATAATATCCATTATCTTAGCTTTGAAGCGTACTTTGATAGCGATTCGGCTAGTGCTATCTAAGCATTCTGAAGCGCATTCCGTTTGTCGGCTAAATCGGATTCGCTGCGGCATTTTCCACTTGAATTTCGAGCGCATAAAATTTGCATAGTGCTGGCTTTTTGGCCAATGCAGCAAAGGCCACAAAACTGTACGAATATTTATAAATACCAACAACAAAGTGAAACAAAATATATAAGAAGAAGAGGGGGAGGTGGGGATCGGTGAAGAATAATATAAACCAAAATAAACGCCTCGAAAGAGACGCCAACTGAAACCGAAAGACAGAAAACAGAAGTGGACCTCAAATTAGCACAAAGCGTGGGAGCCGGTTTGCGTTGCGGCCAACGTCGCTGTCGCTGTCGACGCAGCTGCATGAATTTTGGGCATTAAGCGTGCTGCACGTTGCATGTTGTCTAGCTGCTTGACGCACACATAGAGATGGCAAGCGAAGAAGTAAACCCGTTATTATAGGCGCGTAATTATTGCAAGGCGTTGCGCTATCGCCAGCCTCGTCAAGGCCTGCCCCACTCGATGGCAACCCGGCCGGAAGTTACGACCAGTTCGTATCATGTCCAGCGGCTCTGGCCGTCGCCGCCGCCGGCTGCGATTGCAGTTGCCTTTTGGCGCTTTGTTTGTGTAACGGAAATTCCGCACGGAGGCCGACTTCGGCTGCCTAGACCAAGGGGCCATGATTTGGCAAGTCAAGAGAACAACAACAACAACAACAGCAACAACAACAGCAACGACAACAACATAAAATATGAGAAAAAGCCATAAGCTGAAAGCAAATCAGCGGCAGCCAAAGTCGTTTCTCATGGCCGAGTCGAGGCGTCAGCACTTGATTGTCTGTGTCAAGTCGATGGCTGCTTGAGACATCCGTTCATTAACCCACAAACCTGACAGATTTGCATAGAACTTGATTACCAATCGATTCCGATAGCTGTTGCAGCACTTTTTTCCATCGTTCCTGCTCCCTGATTACCTGGGAGCCGGCTGTACTTGCGCCAAATATATTTGTCAATGTTTCACGAGAAAAACTTTCATCGATTCTTGGTAAAGTTGTTAAGGCAATATGTATATATTTATATATGTATTACAATCTTATCTGATACAAATGTGAACTTTGTTAAAGCATGAGTAAGAGACTATGAAATAGAAAGAGTGTGTGAGAGAGAGAGAGAGAGAGAGAGAGAGAGAGTACTGAAGCAGAAGAGTAGAGATAAAGCTTAATTGCTGGCCTATAGCAGTTGAATAATATTTTTGAGAATTGCAAAGAAGGGCGATGGGTTCAGAGGTCACAAGAGAAGAGTAAGAGAGCGCTAAAGAGTACATATATTAGTATAGTGGGAGTTGAGATAAAACTTGATGCATAATATCACACTATTTTTGAGAATTGCATAGAACGGCCATTTGTTAAGAGACTATGAGATAGAGTGAGAGAGAGAGACAGAAAGAGAGAAAAGCCTCAAGTTTATATGAATATAATGAAAATAGAGATGGAAATTCATTATTAATATCAGACATATCTACTTAAAATATTGAGAATTGCATAGAAGGGCGATGTGTGGCTTAAAGACTATAAGAGCAGAATGAAGGCAGTTATAAAATCCAAAACTTGGCCAATATCAGTTATCTTCCATTTTTGAGAATCGCAAAGAAGGGCAACGTGATGAGTGACCAAGGAATCAATAGAGGAGACTGAGTCAAATACTCAAGAGCAGACAGAGATTAGAGATAAAGCTTAATTCATAGCCAATTTTTGAGAATCGCAAAGAAGAGCACATACTAAGACTTTTACTATAAAACCATATGATTAGAATGAGGATTAGTATAGTAATATATAAACACCCGCCGTTATGCGTACTTTTTTATACCCTGAACCCATTGAAAATGGGAAAATCAGGGTATAATGTTTTTGTTGGAGGGCGTATGTATGTAACAGGCAGAAGGAGGCGTGGCAGACCCCATAAAGTATATATATTCTTGATCAGGATGACAAGCCGAGTTGATATAGCCATGTCCGTCTGTCCGTCTGTCCGTCTGTCCGTCTGTCCGTCTGTCCGTCTGTCCGTCTGTCTGTCCGTATGTATGAACGCGTCGTTCTCAGAACCTATAAGAGCTAGAGACTTGAAATTTTTTATGTAGGTCCGTGAATAGCACGAAAAGATCGAGTTTGTTAAAAAAGTCGATAACTATTTTAATTTTATTGTTATCGATTAAAAACAATATCGAATGTTAGTTATAAAATTATATCTCCCACGTCTTTATAGCTAGAGTCCCCAAATTTTTTTGTAAGTTTTATATTTATTTTCTCTAATTTTGATTTTTGTTAAATTTTGGATACCGGCTCCAAATTTCCCCAAATATTTAAATTGAGGTTAGTTGCACTCAAAGCCAGTAAATGAATGGGTTTACATTTTTGAAAATTGGAAAAAATGTAATAAAATATGTTGAACATAAGCTAAAAATTTCATTCAAATCCATTAATTCGCGCAGAAGTTATTAAACAAAACATTTTGCCAATCGGCCAAACACGTGACCAGCAAAACAAAGCAAACTGTTTTCCTATACATGTGCACACATACACACATACACATTGAGCTGCGTGCATCTAGCAGGTTCTAAAACCCGCAAGTTTTAGTGTACATATTTCCAATAGATGGCGCTGTGATTTGCGAATTATCAGCTGCTCAGTTGGTTCGAAACTTGGATGGCGCTATTCAATCGAACCATTTCGCTATTAGCTAAACAATTGAAATGAATTGAATTTAGTTTTCTGTGCGTTTATACGAAATGCTAATTATGCAGTATTTTAACGCAGATAGCGCGGGGTTTAGGGTATCTCCTAGTCGGGACCGCCGACTAGAGTTTTCTTACTTGTTTATATTCTAAATAAGTTTTTCATTTCTAGTGTAAATGTTTGCTTTTCTTCTTCTTTCCCACTTGCTTTTTCACTGAGCTTTCATATCGAATTTCCAAATTTCCCGTTTCTGTTTCCTGTTTGACTTAAGTCCATTTGATCTGCTCTTTGCAGCTGCTCAGCTCGCTGGCCAGTGATCTGGATGTAATGCTGAATGATTTGCGTTCGGCGCCCAATCATAGCGCCGCAACAACAACGACAGCGACGGCAGCAGCAGCGACAGCAATGACAACAGCGACCATACAGCAGCAGCAGCAGCAGCAACATCAGCAGCAGCAACAGCAATCGTATCATCAGCAACATTCAAGGCAACTGCAGCTACAACATTGGCAAAACAACAATAACAACAACAACAACAGCAGCAGCAGCTTTAGCTATAACAACAACAAATACAATATCAACAGCAGCAGCAGCAGCATACAGCTGCCACGCCCACAATACTTAAGTGATATCAAATTGAGGCCTGTCAAAACGGGCACATTAACAACACCAACAACAACAACAACACAACAACAACAACAACAACAGCAGCTACAACAACAGCAACAGCAACAGCAAGCGAATGGCTTTCAGCGCCGTCGCATGGCCACAAAGCCAACGCCGCCGCCGCCGCAGCGTCGCTCCACGCGTCGCATGCGCAGCGAGCAGCAGCAGCAGCTCGAAACTGATGCTGATGATACGGATGCTAGTGAATTGGCCAATATGACGTCACCGCTGAGTGCCAGTGCGGCTGCCACGCGCATCATTGGCCTCTCGCCGGACGTTAAAAAACTGCAAAAGCTGCCGCTCTGGTGCCGCAACAACAACAACAACAACAACAACAACATTAGCAGCAGCAGCAACAACAATAATAATAACAACAATGCAGCGCAGCGCCGTCCAACAACAACAACAACAACAACGCCGAAACGCCAAATTCAACTGCTTCAGAGGTAAGTGCAGCGAGCGTGACAACTTAGCTCTAGACACAAGTCCATAAGGAAGTGGCCGCTGGCCTGCATCTGCTTAGCCATGCAGAATTGAAATTTGGGGCAAGCAAATACTGGGAACTCGTCTCGTCTCGTCTCGTCTCGAGCTGACCTGCTCGACTGGGGTATGTCGAGCATGGCCTTGCGGCACGGCCCGTGCACAGAACCAGGAAGGTGATGCGCCGCCGTGGGTGTGCTAGCCATGACTCAGGCTGATGTGTGTGAAAACGGCTCACACATATGCAAAGAGTCACAATCACATTCGCATTCGCATTCACAGTGGCAGTCGCAGTCGCAGTCACAGTTCAGGCCGCGAAATGGTTCATGCATCGTTGAGCGCTTCATGCGAATGGCAAATGCTTGAATGCCTACAAGGTGCCTCCGCCTAAGGCAGTCAGTCTGAAATTGCAGGGCAGCAGCGTGGCTCAATTAAATGGGCATGCGCGACTGGCAGATGCCCTAGATAATTGAGAATGTAGATCAACTGTTTTATATAATCTTTGGGGCATGATCTGTCAAGCACCAAGCAAACGATATTTATCGATTCTAGAATAGATAAGTTATCGATTGGCTATAATGGAAAAATTTATTGGTTATACTAAAAGACTGATTGATCAGAAGCTACACATTATCTTTAAGCTATGTTTTTCGAGTATTGAGTAAACGATATTTATCGATTCTGGCTAAACGAAGCTATCGATTGGCTGTAATAGAAAAATCTATTTACTATAAGAGAAGAATGCTAAAGAATATTGATCAGAAGTTATATCAGCTATGCTTTCTCGAGTATTGAGTAAACGATATTTATCGATTCTAGAATAGCCAAGCTATCGGTTGACTATAATAGGAAAACTGACTGGCTATACTAAAATACTAGTAAAGAATATTGATCAGAAGTTGAATCATTATCTGTAAGCTGTGTTTTCTCGCGTATTGAGTAAACGATGCCGATAAATATAGTTATCGATACACTATATTAGCAGGCTGATAAAGGATATTGATTAAAAGTTTTACACTATCCTTAGGCAATACATTCTCAAGCATTGTGCAAACGATATTTATCGATTCTGGGTAAACTAAGTTATTGATTGTTCACATACTATATATATATTTACTATCGAAATTACACACATTCCTAATCACCCAGCATACCCTCTATCACTACCCTACTCTACAGGGTATATACAAATAAAACAATCAACTCTGAGACAATGGTGAATTCCTTATCTAATTACAAGCATTACAAGCGTGTGTAGTTAAATGTTCAGTCGGTTTATCTTGCAGCCAGCCGAGGATAATTTCAGCTTAAATAATACCTTGAACTTACCTTTCGAGTTCAGTTCGTCCGTCGTCTGTCGACTATGACAAATAAGCAACAGTGTGAAGGCAAACGATTATTTATTTTGTTGATCAAGCGTATGTCTATAAGAGTGTTATGGAGTACAGGGTAACTGCAGCTGAGAGAGAGGATTTGTAGAAGTTATTATACGCTGGAATCCATTGAAAATGGAACAGGACATTGTTATATTGTGCAAGTGTATTCAAAAGAGGGCGTGGCTAAATCCATAAATTATATGCATATGTCGTCTGTCTGTCCATATGAATGCAACGATCTCGTAAACTACAAAAGCGAGAGCCTTTAAAAGATTCATTTATATTTCTATCTGCCATGCGCACTTCGAGCTTTTCACTTTTTATCGATAACTATTCGCTAATCGATAACTTTAAGTATCTGTAAAGTAAGGTGTAGATTTCAGCAGTCAGGGTATCATCTAGTCGAGCACTCCCAGCATGCTTACATATTCGATTTCCGTTGACTTTTCGCATTTAATTTTAATCAACATTATTCATATGAATATATATATATTCTAAGATTTTAATACAGCTTTCAATTTGTTCAAGCTTCATTTCAATTTCAATTTCAATTTGCATTCACTTGGAGCTTTTCTCAATTAGTTCGTTGTCTCAGTTGCGGCTGCGACTTCTGTTTGTAAATGTCAAAGGCGAATTGCATTTGACAGCTAGGGATTTGCCGGGCTTTGGGGCCAGAACTAAAATCTCAGCTCGACGCGTCGAAAACTAAAAGAGAAGAAACCGACAAAAATATTTTCGTGTAATCCGCATAAGGCGCAATATGTTTAGCATATAAATTATGAGGCCAGTCAGCGGCAGATGCTGGCGAACTACAAAACAAATCCCAGTAGCCCCTGCACCCGGACGTCACATACACACATATAGAAGACCCTCGTCGCGTTCAGTGGCTGTTGTTTTTGCTGTTTCGTAATCGTCGTAGGCGTCACATGAATTTGGCTCAAGACATTTTGGCCAAGAAAAAAGAAACAACAACAACAGCAGCAGCAGCAGCTAGCAAATGGTGGGCGGGGTCTGGCAAATATGTTAAAATGAAGTGTTATATATTTTATGTGGCTGCCCGCAACAGCAACAGCAACAACAACCATAACAACAACAACAACCATAACAACAACAACCAATAACAATTTACAACAATATCCCTTGACAAGAACAAATACAACGGGCCATAAACTTGAGTAAATATGAATATGGACATGGCTAGGATGACGACGTTGGCTTCTTCAGTTTCAGTTTCAGCTTCAGCTTCAGCGTGTTGACAGCCAAACAGAACGCAGGGGAGTGGGCGTGGCTGGTGTAACGTTGGGGGGAGGTTTGGGTCTGGATGGCATTGCAAAGGGTTGTGACTTTTGTGTCTTTAGCTATTTATTAAATTTGTTTGCCAACACAAACACTCGCCAGTTATATGCGGGCTGACAAAATGTCTATATATATAATGTCTATATATATGTATATATATATATATATATATATATATATATATATGGGCGGGCAGGAAGAGCAAACAGGACCAGCAAAACATGAGCTGCGTAACTAATTTGCTTAAAGTGCACGATGGCTCATCAGCGACATTGATGGCACAGTGGTGCGGGAGCTATCCAAATTAAGCTGAAACATTTGAATAGATTGAGTTTTGGTTGCAGATTAGAGTATATATAGTTATTATGGAAAAGGTATATGAGTACAGTCTCGCTCTACTGAAATGATTTGTTTCAATACTATTTCTTCGTATAGCACAAAATATACTCTTATTATATAAGCAAGCTCATCAGCTATCCTGAAGCATCATTTCTGGTCTGTCAATTGCATATTTATGCAATTTAAACAAAAATTTTCATATCAAACAGGTAAGAATATTGCAGTCGGGCGTTACCAGCTGCATACTACTTTTTCGCTGTCCACCAACAGTTTTGGTAAAGGAGCTATGAAAGAGTCTGCAACAACTTGAAGGTATACTTATTTGTAACGATTTGCCACGCCCCCAATAGGCATAAATATATGATTTTTGGCCAGTCTATAACAACTGTAGAAGATACACTTTTAACCGATTCACCACGCGCCCAATGATCGTAGAGATAACTTCTATAGCTTTTTGATGCTGGCCTATCAACGCCAGCTAAATTTGACGCCTCAACAGGGTCTCTGAGATGCCGATTTGCCACGCCTCTAGAGGGCGTATCATAAATATCTTGACATATGCTTAGGCGAGCGCATATACGAGTATATATGGCAAATTTCAAGTCTCTTCAAACGAACAGATATATTATAAAATCTATCTCGAGCCACTGTGCGGCGCATACACCCTTCCACACACGCACACACACGCACACACGCACACACACACTTATTTATACACTTCGCAGCCGCAGCAAACTTTTTGCTTCAAAGTGTTTTGTGGTTCACATGCAATGAGCCCCAAACAGCAAGGCAAAGGCGTGAGCGTTATGGTTGAGGGCGGCTCTTGTGGGTGGGTTGGTCTGTGGGTGGTGGTCTGTGGGTGTTTGTGGGCGGGGGTGCCTGGCTGCTGGTTGGCAACTTAACTGATGACGTTTAAGACAAGTTGGCTCTCCTGAGCGCTTGAGCAACAAATGGAAGGCATCTTTTAAGCTCACCTGGCGATATGGCCCCAAAACAGCGACAGGTGTTTTTGCTTTATGAACTTGCAAATGCAGCCACGCCCCTGCGCCTACCTAGCGAACCGCTAACTCTTAATTTGCGCCGGCTGAAAGGCAGCCAAGCAGGCGCGCAGCTCATGTGGTTGACATGTAAACAGATTAAAATAATTAATTTATACGTTGCTGGTCTCATCTAACAGCAGCAGCAGCAGCAGAATTTGAGACTCATTGTTGTTGTTTGCTGCTTGTTGCTTGTTGTTGTTGTTGTCGCATTGTTAGCAAACTAATTTAAGCTTTTTTGTCAGCGCCTAATCAAATTAATTAGCATTGCATGCGCACATTAATCAAAGTGCATAAATATTTAAATGGAGCAAATGTGTGAGAGAGTGTGTGTGTGTGTGTGGGTGTGTGTGTGTGTGTGTATGTTGGATGTTGTCTGTCTGTTTCTTCATCTAACTAATATTGGAGGCAGTTGTAGCTTGATGCTGGAGAGCTTCTGAGATGCAGAAACACGAGAAGAAAGGAGAATGGAACAAAAGTAATGAGAAGGCAAGCGAATGGAAGAGAAAAAAGGAAAGAGAAGGGAAGGAAAGTGAAGAGAAGGGAAAAAGAAACAGAAGAGAAAGATAGGGAGCGAAAAGAAAAGGAGAGAAATGAGATGGAAATGGAAGAAAATATATGAAAAGAGACGAAAAGAGAAGAGAAGAGAGAAGAAGGGAAAAGAATGGAAAAAGGAAGGCACGAGAGAGAAGAGAAGAGAAAGAAAAGAGAAGAGAAAGAAAAGATAAGAGAAAGAAAAGAGAAGAGAAGAGCAAGAAAAAAGAAGAGAAGAAAGGAGAAAGAGAAGAAAGGCGAAAGAGAAGAAAGGAGAAAGAGAAAGGAAAGAGAAGAGAAGAAAAGAGAAAGATGGATGAGAAAGACAAAAAGCAAAGTGAAAGAAAAGAAAATTGAAGATAAGAAAGTAGGAAAAAAGAATAGAAAGATAAGGAATGAGAAAAGAAGAGAAGAAAAAAGATTAAATTAGATGAAAGGAGAAGAAAGTAGAAGGAAAGTGATGAGAACGAAAAGAAAAGAGAAGAAATTGAAAGAAAAGAAGTGAGAAGGAAATAGAAGAGAATGAAAGAGAGAGAGAGAGAAAGGAAAGACATGAAAAGGGAAGAAAGGACAAGAAAAGATAAGAGAAGAGAAGCCTAGATAAGAGTTGAATCAAACGACTTTGGAACAAGTTCGAATTGAACGAATCAGTTCAAATGAACTATTGAGCTAGCTCAGTAAACAGACAACTACATAGTTTATTAGCTTGTGTCTTAGCGCCAGCAAAACCTAATTGAAATCTGTTTAGCTGCTTCAGATAACTAAGTCAACTGAGCCGTTCATGAACTACGCAATTTCGGAACTAGTTCACTTTTCAATATAGCTAACAATCCCAAACGATTAAAGCTAAGCAGAAAATGACGAGTTATTTACAGCTCTAATAGAGCCAGCTTGATTTCTGCTTTCCATGCAAACTTCAGAGCAAGCAACGTTCTTTTCTGGCAACTGATTGAGTTCTTTGAGTCTGAGTCTGAGTCTGAGTCGGAGCTGGGCAACAACTGACACGTGGAATGCATTGGCATCAAGGCAATCGGAGCCGTGTAATGAATGGCAAGCGTATTGGCGTCTAATAGAAACGAATGTTATTCAAATCCAAAGTGGCAATCAAACGTCTGGCTGGCTGCATGATGATATCCGAAAGTCGTGGCATTAGCGTACCAGACAGCAATCGTATCAATCATATTTAGCATACAACTGTCGGTGGCTCAGTGAGTCAACTCGCAGCCGAGACATTGACAAACTGAGCAATTGACAAGTCATATTTTGGCTGTTGAGAAAGCTCGAATTTCGCAATTATGCACGAGGGTCACACAAATGGGGGGCCGGTAGAGGCCCTCTGACAGCTGTAAAGCTGACAGCAGTTTCGGCCGGTCAGCTCCCCATTCAAGCGTCTCATTAGCCAAGCGAACGAATGAGAAGAATAAAAACTTCAGCTCAGCCTGAACTGATTTGCGCTCTCATTCAGACACACGTACACGTGCCCAGCGCCCGACTCACACCTCGCTCGGTTATGCATAGCTGCAAATTTCCCCTGACAATAGACCGCAAAGAAAAGAGCCAAAAGAGCCAAAAGAATGACCAGAGCCATAAAAAATGCCAACCTTCAGAGTGCAAACATTAAAAGCCAGCACGGCCAAAGCAGGAAATATGCAAATTGAAAGGACAACCAAGAATAGAACTGAACGCCGAGTACTAAGAACTGGCCGTGGGTCCGCTAAAAGCAGGCGGCCAGATTCGCCTCCAAACGACGAACGGCGAAAATAATAAAAAAAAAAAACAAAAAAATACCAAGAAAGTAAATGTTTAGCTCGAAGTTGAGGAATAGCAAATGCTCTAGCTCGATGTATGAGATTGATATATAGATAGATATATAGATAGATAGATAGATAGATTGATATATAGATAGATAGATAGATAGATAGATAGATAGATAGATATAGATATTATCGATATTATGTCAAGTTACAGAATGTTTGTATATCAAAGTTATAGCAAGGAAGCAAAAGCTTTCTAGTTTATCTTTACTTAGTGCTTGAATGGTTCTAGAGCTACAAGAAACTCTAGCGAGACTATGGCATAGTCAGAACTATAGAGTTACCATAGACATGTGTAGAGCATAAAGAGGAACTATGGAAAGACTATATAGATAGACCATATCAGCATATCAGGAAGGACTACGAGACTATAGTGAGTCTGTAGAGTAAATAAAGAGGAGCTTTGGAAAGACTTTGGACTATAGAGGAATTGTGTAGTGCATAATGAGGAACTCGAAGGACCACAGATATAGACGAGCTGAGGGAAGGTCTATGAGGGGTAATGGAGGCACTATAGATGAGCTACAGGGAGGCTATAGTGTGGCTATAGACAGGCTGTAGACAATAGGGAGAGACTACAGGAATACAATGGAGAGACTATAGTGGGACTATGGACATAGTAAAGAAATACTTATAGAAAGACTGATGGGAGAAGCGATAATGGAGGGATTGTAAAGCTAGAGAGACCAAAGAGGATGGGAATGCTTAAGAGAGACTATAGAGAGAATATAGAGAGACTACAGAGAGACTAAAGAAAGACAATAGAGAGTCTATACACATTAACGAGAAACCAAAGAGGACTATAGGAATACTTAAGAGCGACGATAGACAGACTATAGAGAAACTAAAGAGAGGCAATAGAGAGTCTATAACGAGACTATAGAGAAACAAAAGAGAGACAATAGAGAGTCTATAGAAGTCATATAAATATATAAACGAATCACAATGAAACTCTAGAGAGACTAAGGAGGAACCTTAGAGTGACTATAGAGGAACCAGAGAGAAGATATGGAGAAACTATGCATTATAGACACAATATAGAGACTTTTAGTGACAATATAGAGATAATATAGAGACAACAAAGAGACTTTTATACAGGTACTATAGATGCAGTTTCCCTCGTTATAGCTATGAAGGAACTTTAAGATCCTCAATGCAGCTGCTCCTCCTGTGTCACTCACATAAGAGGAGCAACTGCAGTTGCTCTCACGCCAGTTCAACTCAATTCACGAATCGGGCATGCCCTGCTGCAGGGTATTACAAAGGCGAAGCTGACGTAAATTGCAAATTAAATTTTACATTTTTCATATTTATGCAGCCGGCGATGCGACGCACTCATAAAGTGAAAGTGACTCAAAAGGCATTTAAACGGCGGCCCACTGAGCCTGGACTGGGTCTGTGGGGAGCTGCGAGCTGGGAGCTGGGAGCTGGGAGCTGGGAGCTGTGGCTGGGGGCTGGGGGCGTGTGGCGCAACAAGAACAACATTTCAATTTAGCAAAATATTCATTATGCTCAAGTGTAGACTGTAGGCAAATGGCGCTAAACGGAAGCGGAAACGTGCCGAACAGAAGTTGACCCCACATCTGCTCACGTTGGCCAACAAAACTTTTAACACACACACACGCACACACAGATACAGATGCACAGTCTCTCAAAATATGTACCGTTAGCCGGCACTCATTTGGCCATTGTCAGGGAACGTCTTCATTGTCGCCGTTGAGCCACATCCTTGCCAGCGTCTTGGCTGCATTGTGCAAACTTTTATAAAGTTATGAAAAGTCATTCAAGTGCGTGGCTCCACAAGAGACAGACAGACAGAGAGTGGGAGGGACACAGAGAGAGAGAGAAAGAGAGAGAGAGAGAGGGAGACAGAGAGAGAGAGAGAGAGAGACAAGTTGGCGACTTTCTTGGAGCACTTTGTTCTCATTTTCAGCGTGCTTTCTCCACCTTTTCTTTTTGGAGCGCAAAAACTAAAGACAGCTTCGACAAGAAGTGCGACCAGGTGGTTGGGTTCGGGTCCGGGGACTTGGCTGACAATAAAGCCGTCAGAAACGTGCATGTCGACAAGGCTGTTGTCCTTAAATGTGTGCTCAATGTCCTCGATGTCGTCGCCGTTGTCGACGCGACTCGTAGTCCTAGTCCTAGTCGTAGTCGTAGTCATCTTAAGCGGCAATCCCAAGTAGTTAGACACTATAAATAAATATGAAGTAATGGCAACAGCACTTGCTGAGGCAGCCTGCTGAGGGCATATGGCAGATAGTATCTATCATGTAGATATTATATATTCTTCATTGAATATATTCAATCCTTGTAGTTTCCTTCTCAGTTCTCAATCTAAAAGAAATGCAGAATATTAAGTACATGATGTACATGATGTAAAATATAATATAATACCATGTTCTCTGCTGAGGGGATCTCTCTCTCTCTCTGTCCCTGTCTCGCTCTCAACTGATCAATCTGCCTGAGCATCTCCTATCTCTATCTCTATCTCTATCTCTATCTCTATCTCTATCTCTATCTCTATCTCTATCTCTATCTCTATCTCTATCTCTATCTCTATCTCTATCTCTATCTCTATCTCTATCTCTATCTCTATCTCTATCTCTATCTCTATCTCTATCTCTATCTCTATCTCTATCTCTATCTCTATCTCTATCTCTATCTCTATCTCTATCTCTATCTCTATCTCTATCTCTATCTCTATCTCTATCTCTATCTCTATCTCTATCTCTATCTCTATCTCTATCTCTATCTCTATCTCTATCTCTATCTCTATCTCTATCTCTATCTCTATCTCTATATCTCTATCTCTATCTCTATCTCTATCTCTATCTCTATCTCTATCTCTATCTCTATCTCTATCTCTATCTCTATCTCTATCTCTATCTCTATCTCTATCTCTATCTCTATCTCTATCTCTATCTCTATCTCTATCTCTATCTCTATCTCTATCTCTATCTCTATATCTCTATCTCTATCTCTATCTCTATCTCTATCTCTATCTCTATCTCTATCTCTATCTCTATCTCTATCTCTATCTCTATCTCTATCTCTATCTCTATCTCTATCTCTATCTCTATCTCTATCTCTATCTCTATCTCTATCTCTATCTCTATCTCTATCTCTATCTCTATCTTTATCTCTATCTCTATCTCTATCTCTATCTCTATCTCTATCTCTATCTCTATCTCTATCTCTATCTCTATCTCTATCTCTTTCTCTATCTCTAATATTTGACTATAATTTAATCTGTAAGCTGAGCAAATGGCAGGGCATTGAAGCTGAGGTGTGCTCTTAGCGCTGAGCGTTGTCCTTTGGCTGGCAGCTTAAGTGAGCTTTGCCATTAGGTTTGCCTGCCGCACAGATGCTACCTGGCTGGCTGGCTGGCTCTGGCTAGTCTGGCTATTACCTGTCGTGAGCTGCACTTTGAGTGCTGCTGCCAAAACTCATTAACCACACGCGTTGGCCACGTTCAAACTTGCGGCCGGCTTGCCACACAAGTGGCAACAAGAAGGCGCAGCTTCACAATTTGCAATATTCTAACTGTTGTTGTTTCTGTTGTTGTTGTTGTTGTTGTTGTTGTTGGTGGGTGTCACTCAGGGGCAGCCACGCCACACAGCAGGCTGTCGCATTTCATGTGCTCAGGATTGCGTGTGCGGCGCGCAGCAGTAAATAATTTTTGCCCAAAGGTTGTTGAAACATTTAATAAAACCAATATAAATCATAACAAACACTTAGCAAGACAACAAAAACAACACACACACACACACGCAGACACAGGCCGAGGCAACAAAGCGTAACTAAAATTCCAAAGCGTTGCCCATTTTGGCCGCAAAAACTTCTGCCGCAGTCGCCGTGCACACAAAAATGCCGAGCAGCCGGCGAAATGACAAACGCCAAATGTGCGTGTGTGTGTGTGTGTGTGCTGTGTGTGCTGTGTGTGTGCTGTAAGAGTCGGCGGCATAAAATTCAGGCATTGCAACGCGTGAACGCACCTTTGCCTGTGCCTCTGTCTGACTGTTGTCGCCTCCCCCCTCACCCTCTCCTTACCATCTCTGTCTCTGTCACACACACACACACACACACACACACGTGTTACATGTGTCTGTAGCCATGCTGCTCCATGCTATGTCGCCTCTTGCATAGTTCCATGTCCATGTCGCTGTCGTTGGCCACGCCAGCTTCCCCATAGCAACATTCAGCAGCAGCAATTGAACGAAATGCCCAACTGGCAGATACCCTGTAAAAGCAGAGCAGCTAATATTAGACTAAAGAAGTTGTAGGATACTTAAAAAAAAGATAGGCTACATACTTCAATGATTTGCACGTAGCTAATGGGCATGATCTGCTTAGCTTATACCCTGTATATCAAATTTATAATATTATGTTATATATATAATTGATATATATATATATGTGTTTATATTTATATATTATATTATTATTTATTTTTTTCTCTTTAAAATTCTCTTTAGACTCTTATCACATCCAAAATTTCCCTTTTATATTTCCCCAAATTTCCCGCAATTTCCTTCCAGCCTATATACCCGCTCAGCCAACTCTCCTCCAGGGCAGTAAAATGCGCAAAAAATTAATTGCGGCGCATAAATCAAAAGACTTTTGCTCTCACTCTCCGTCTGTGAGCAGCGACTGGCTCTGCACTCGAAAGAGCCCCAAGCCCCACCTTTGCTTTGCTCTTCTACTCCAACTCCCCCTACACACACACTCACACACACACACACACACTCACACTCTCACACACACAGAGAGAGAGACATGACATTTGGCATCTCGCAGCGCACTTGTTACTATTTTTGGTTTTGGGCCATCATGCAGCGTGCATGATTCGCATGATTTCGCATCCAGAAAGTGCAAAGTTTGCTCCGCCGATTGTTTACTTCGAGTCTTTTGGCATCAAGGCCACATTTGATGGGGCCCTTGCACGGCAACGCTAGGTGCTGTTGACCGACTTGTGTCGAGTGTTGCCAATAATTATGGGCTTTGCACATTGATGGCCGGAAGTATTTTGCCCACCGGCCCTGGACATGCTCGTGAACGAGAGCAGACCTAAGGCCGCCCGATGAATGCGTTTCTCATGGCTGACAACTTGATAAGCGTGCAACAATTGAGCGCTAATTCAAAAGATTAAATGTATTTTATAAGCTCAATTGAGTCCGGCTCTGTTGCCTCAACTGGCTGAGATATCATGCGCCATGCGAAAAAATTATGACTTATGCGAGCTTCCAGTTAAATTCGTTCTACGTCCACTGCGATAAGCACTCGTTTCGACACAAAGTGTATGGCAGCTGCCAGCGTTTAAGGCTAAGGCTGTGATTTAGTAATCAATCAATCAGCTAATCGTTAAGTCAATACCGACATATACGTAGAAGTAAGGCTGCTCTTGTCGGGAATGCTCGACTGGCAGAAATTTGGAAACTTGGAGGAAAGTAGTGCGTATCCAAAATGCGAAATATTACAGCAAACTATAGTTAAATTAGTATATGCTAAGCTTTTGTGGCTATCAAGCTATACTTTATAAGCAAATTATCGCTTTTGACCGATAATTTATCGAATATTTTAAAATAATTAACAAAAATTTAGGATGTTATCGACATTGATTGTAAATATAGTATTTATGTTAATTTAAATATAATATTTTTAATAAATAAATTTAAAAAATATATTAATGAATATTATTAATAAATTATCGAATATAATTATTAATTGTATAAAATTATTATTGCTTAATTAAATATTATTATTAGTTATCAATATATAAAGTATAATCGAATATTATCAATAAGTAATCGATATCAAATCGAATATCAAATATCGAATATCAAATATTTTCAATATATAATATCAATTAGTAATCGATAATTAAAGAATATTATCTATATTTACTACGTTATGGATTAGCATCAATAAGGTATCAATTATCGATAAATTATCGCCAATATCATAGATCTTTTTTTCATAGAGAAATAAACGAATTTTAGATACTAATGATCGAATACTATTGAAAAATTGTCGAATATGATCAATCTTATATAAGTCAATACTAAATTATCGAGAAATAATCGTTCGATTATAAAATATTATAGATAGATCAGCGATTATTATCGATAGTAAGAGTTATCGGTACGCCATTTGGTATACAAGAATAAGAAAGAATTTTGTTGAATCTATAAAAATATATCTAAAATCTATATATATATATATATAAGTAGATCTCAAGCAAATATGTCTACTAGCTTTTTTTTTTAAAAACTCTCTCTAACAGTTTCAATGTTTTACCGTTTCCTATGAGAAACTGTACTTTTACTTAAGTACAATGAAAAACTGCAAGCTTTGAGGCCAGAAAACTCAACTTTCTCATGGCGCATGCAGCGCTTAAGATTTTCCAGCTACTTCATGCTGGAATTTGCCTTCCGTTCGCCCTTTTTTGCTGCACTCATAAACTAGAAATTTAAATGCATTCAGTATTTATGACAATAATGTTATTGTTGTTTCTATTTTTTGTATGCTGCTGTTGCCAAGGCCGTTGCACAATTGTTGTCGGTCGGCGGCGACAAACAAATGTCCGAGAGGCTGGGAGCGCCGTATCACGCATACGTCATGGGTGCCGGCTATAAAAAGTAACCATGCATAAAATACACACGTCAAAGCAGCAGAAGAGGAGAGAAAAAATGCTCGTAAATAATGCACAGGCGATTTATCAGCGAGACAGTTGCATTTGCAGTTACCAGTTGCCAGTTGGAGTTGCAGTTGCCAGTTGCCATCAGCTGTTGCAGCGCGAGACCCTCGACCCACGGCGCTGAGCCCGCGACTTTTCAAATGGCAATTTGGCAATAGTTTGGTAAAAAAAAAACAAAAAAACTAAAACTAAATCCAAACAGAACCCACATGAAACTGGTCTCCACTCTGAGGTTTCTTTTTCTAGTTTTTTTTTTTTTTTTGGAGCTTTTGTGGGTTTCACTGCGGCTGCGGCTGGGGCCTGGGTCTCTCTATGTCTGTGTCTGGGTCTCGGGTTTTAGCCCACGCTCGCCGACAGTTTGTTTAGCCCCGTTAAGCCTCACACTAATTACACTTGCGCTTTTTACAAATCCAAACACACACACACACACACACACAAACACACTTGCAACATTTTTCTTAGTCTGGCTGCAAAAAAGTCGAGGTAGCATGAGCTACAACTCGCAACATATTTTCATTTTCATGGTCAAAATGACAGTCAGCCGGGTTTGGGTCGGTTTTTGCTGGCGCTTTTGGGTTTACAGCAGCGACAAATATGCAAATACCTCGGGCTGCAATTTCCCTTTTTTCTTTTTCTGGCATTTCACTTTTTCCGTTTCCGCTTTTTGGCCGAAGCACGCAAATCTTGATTTAATTTCCGACTATTAAGCTCAAATGGCAGCCAGCCAAAAATATTTGCGGCTTTCATGCATACCAAAAAGGATTTGTGTTTTAGCATGACTTAAAGCTCATTAGTCGGTTGATTGTTGGGAGGGGAGAACTTTGAGGCAGCTGCTTAGCAAATGGCTAAATAGTTTCACAAAACTATGCAGCTTACCAGGAACATTCCTTTGCGCTGTTGCCCAACTTCACAGTGTTGCTAAAGCCGGTTTCAGCTTTGGCTTGACTTAAAGCTCATTAGCAACGAGTAGAAGTTTTTTAATTTTGCTGGAATTACGACTTGATCTACTTGCATTTGCTGGCATCTTGCCAAACTTCACAAGTGTTGTGAAACAGTGTTGGTAAACTTTCTTGGGGCTTTCAATAGTCCTAAAGCTTTGGCTTGACTTTAAGTTTCTTTGCAATTTGTACAAATTTGAGCAACTTTTGTCCTGTTGCCAAACTTCACAAGTGCTGTGAGACAGTGTTGGTAAACTTACATCATATATATATGCAAAAGCTTTGCCTTGACCTTAAGCTCATCAGAAATTAGTACAAATTTTGTCGTTTGGCATAAGCTATGATCTTAAGCTAAGTTGCCGAGCTTCACTACGCGTTCCACTGTTGCCAAACTTCATTTTAAGGCTTTAAAACGATGCCTGAAGCTTAATACCCTGTTGCCAGATTGCATTGCTGCCGATGTGCCCTGTTGCCAAACTTCTTTTGCCTACAGAGCCTGCCACATATTACCCCCCATTGATTGACAGCATCAGTGAGCCAAGTTCCTGCAAGTTGTTAAGCTTTCGACACTTACCCTTTTTCACATTGTTGCCAAAATGCAGTTTGTTGCTTAAGCTTCACTCCACTTACCATATAAAATCTCTAAACTGTGCGCTCATTCATTATATTTAAAGAGCAAATTCTCAGCTGAACACAGCTGCTGTTTCGGAATTTATAGCTGCGCAGTTGCCAAAGTTCATTCGAAACTTCAGTCCTGTTAGAGTTGAGTTTAGTTTGTCAAACATTGTCCTCAGTTTTACAGCAGCTTAGTTAGTAGCTATCAGTGTTTAGTTCACAACTCAATAAAGCAGCATTCTCTCTCCACACACACACACTGTTGCCGAACTTCATGGTGGGGACACAGCTGGCTGTCAGTTTATGAGCCACCTGCGTATTAGGCCCTAACTATTGACTAGAAGTTAACCCTTTCGCCCGGCACACTATTAGTTATTTATATAAACTTTGCACCGGTCAAGTGACAGTGGTTTCTGCCGCTTGGCCGCCTCTCTGGTGTGACAAATGAATTTGGGTCAAAAGTTGTGAAAATTAAAAAAAAAAAAAAAAACTAAAGGGAAAGGAAAAGGAAAAGGAAAAGGGGACCCCAGCTCTATCGAAGGCGCCAGAGCGTACTCGAACTTGAACTCTGTGAGGCAACCGCACACATATGATGATGATGATGATGATGATGCCACAAACAGTTCGCACGTCTCGGACTCAGCAAAGTTGTCTCGACAAAGTTGGTCTCACAGCACAAAAGGGCTGACCGGCGATTCGCAACGCTTTGCGGACTTCAAATGACATTCAACTGGTCTGTCGAATTGCAATTTTATTTCCGTTTCCGCCTCGACGTGCCACATATGCCGCACGTAGCCGCATTCAATTGAACGTTCGGTTTTGATACCCTTTGAACATTGGTTCACAGCTAAAAGTATAACTCCATTGTGCGATTGTCACATATGTTAAGGGCAGGTAAAGATTTTATAGGCCGGAGAATGTTTGTGAATTTGTGATCAGTTCGGCGTTAGAGATTGTTGATAGCAGAGGCAAGGGTTCTTTTAACCGGCTGTTTCTTGAAAATAAGATAATGAGCACTAAAGATTATCGATAAGTTTTCATTTTTATAATGGAAATCGGAAATCGATAAAAATCTATCAAAATACTTAGGAATAGACAGAAGTCGATCTAAAACAATCGTATAGTAGCTAGTACACTAAGCTAATGTCATTCAGCTATACAGAAACGTGTTCCTTTTATCGATAACTCTTTCTGTTCCAAACAAAAAGTTGTTGAAACTCAATTAAATATAACATATTTTGTTGATTTTTGCTCTAAACTTTAGATAGCTAGAGATACATGTCCTGTTTCTATAAAAGCGATAATGAGCACAAGAGATTATCGATAAGTTTTACACTTTTTAAAGAAAAATTGATTATAAATCGATAACAATTGATAAAAAAGCAAGCAAACCAAGCTGATCTGCTCTAGGCTTAAAGAAACTTGTATTAACTATCGATAATTCTGCCTGTTATCATTGCATCAATAAAAATCGATATTCATCGACTATAGGAACACCAAAACTTATCGATAACTTCTATTGCTGGCATAGAACTCACATAAATCTTTTCTCATATCACATATAAACGATGTTTTATATATCTATCTCGATGTTTCTTAAGTCTGCCATTTCAGGGTATCTTCGAGTCGTTCAGCCACCCTCCAGTGGCATCTCACGTGCTTCTCTCTTTTTTAGGAGCTCATCTTCCGGCCAACCAACTAACCAGCCAACAACAACACCAACAACACAAAAGGGCCACTAAAACGTTACAAAAGATTTACACCGCTTTTCGGCGCAACAAACCACCTTCGGCCCTGCCGAACGCTACATAACACCCTCTGCTCAGCGCCCCGCCCTCGCTGACTGGGTTCCGACCATTACTTTTGCTTTTGCGGGTTTGAGTAATGGATTAGATTTTTACTCACTTGTTGGGTACGCTGGCTGCTGCTCCATCCATCGGTTCACAGTGACTCCCTTTCTCCACTCGCCTTTGATAGTGGTTTTTTTTATGCCCTCGCCCATAGACTGCATGCTATCATAGTGCTGTGGCCAAGGAAATGGAAGCTGGCAAGATTTTATTTCCGCACTTTAGATTTTGAATGCAAATTTGAGCTGAAAGCCTCGAAATTGTGACTTGGAGTTGGGCGCAAGCTAAAGACTTTAGCTGAGTGCTAGAATCCATAAGCATTGCTAGATCAATCTGATTTTGGGTAAAAGTCTGTTTATATATTATTTCTTCAGCTCTCAGTCGACTCTGTAGAAGAGCTATTAGATTTGTAGTATTTTTCTTTCACTTGTCCCTATATTTTCTCCTCTTTCTTCCTTTCTAGCGCATTCAGCATTCGCTGTCCCTTTTCCCTGGCTGTCCATGGGCTAAGGGTTTATATATGTGGTATTTGGTAACCCCTTTCTTGACCACAATGCTCCCACATTAAAGCGCATTCCTTCTGGATTTTTACGCACTGCGTACTCAAGTGTGAAGTGCTCGCAATTTGTGTAGGTTCGACAGAGAGCAGAACTCACAAAGCTGCAAGCTGGAGTGGGAGACTTAAAAGATATAGATATATAAAGATATATAGATATATCGATATATCGATATATAGATATATAGATATATAGATATATAGATATATAGATATATAGATATATAGATATATAGATATATAGATATATAGATATATAGATATATAGATATATAGATATATAGATATATAGATATATAGATATATAGATATATAGATATATAGATATATAGATATATCGATATATCGATATATAGATATATAGCTATAGTGTTTACCTGAATCAAAGCCTTTGCTGTCTCAGAGCAACTTAGACCTACAGAACAAGAGCTGCTATACCTAGCTCATGCAGTCGATAGTCCTCAAACCGCTCTGGGTCCACAGACTAAATGCTAATTTTAAAGCCGTTTTTTGTGTTACCAATGCTACAAGTCATTAACTGTAGCATACATTCCAGGCAGCAACTACCTGTGGCCCGAACCACCCCCGAGCAGGAATCTAAATCTATCTGGCAGCCCAGTTTCTCCGCCTCCACTGCTGTTTGTCATTTGCCGTATCAGAATCAATCGAAACAACAGCAAAAGGTAGCTAGGCGAGGGCGAGCTGCTGCCGTGGGTGGGAAACCCCAAAAAACCATCAAAGAAACGTTGAAATTTTATGAGCCCGCAAGGGTCACATTAAAACGCATGTTAAGGCAACAACTGAAACATCGAGAAAACAAACACAGAGAATGAAAAGAAAGTAGAAAAAAAAAACACACACACACACAAACAAGAAAAGGAAAAACATTGGATCAATCGTTTGGCTAGGTATTGCCATTGGCTGGTGGAAGGGTTTCGTTTTTTTCTGTTGTTGTCAGGTTCTGCTGTGATAAGGTCGCACGGCTTGGTACGCAATGCCTCGGCTGGCATTTTAATAGACTGGCGACAGTGTTTACAGTGTGTCTGGGCGCAGGTTGTGGCTCATCTGCCACCCGGCCGACAATGAGTCTGCTCCAGAGTGTTGTGTGTGGCCAAGTAGAGCGTGACAAAGACTGCGACCACGTAGCAGGACGAAGGGGGAGATGGGCGTGTGGGGCGGTCTGTTTGATTTGCTCGGTTTAAACAACGGCCCGACAGAGTCAAAGTCAGCTTTAAGCTGGCCAAGAAACTAACTCCTGCTGCGCCTAGTGTCAGGCAAATCAAGTCGCAGCAGGATAGGAATAATTAAGGAGAGAAAAGGGAAAACCAAAGCCAGGCCAGGCCAAGCTCTGCTCCTCTTAGCTCTCTCCTGCCCCCTCTCCGGTCCCTGCCCGTCAGCATCTGGCTGAGCTTTAAATATTTCGCTGCCAATTCACACTTGATATGAATACTTAGACATACATATCATTGCTCCGTCGTAAGACCAATCAAAAGTCAGCTCTGACTGCTACGTTCCTCCTGCTGTTTTTTTTTTTGTTTCTATTCTTTTTATTCCCATTTTCCCCATTTCTTGTAAAATACTTTTCACTTTTGTTGTCGAAACGTAATCCGAGTTGTATCTATTTACATATTTATCTGCATTTTGCGGTATTCGTGGCGCTGAGCTGGGGCTTGGGTCTTGGGGCTTGGGGTTTGGGGTTAGGCTACTACGTGCCGCATCTTTTGGCTGACTCTTTAACTGCTTATGGGTTAGATTTATAGTCACGGCTTTTATTTATGTCACTTTTGCCGTTGTTCTTTACTGGCGCACCATTTTTCTTGCGGCTTTAGCTTTAGCATACCGGCTGGCTGTCTCTCGTCCGGCCTGTGTGTGTCCTGGCTCCAAACGCGGACGTCTTCCACCCGTTGCCTAAAATCAATTTCCTTGCCTTTTGTTTTCGCTCGTTTCGGCGCTCGTTCCGCACGATGATGAGGTAAAAGTGTTGCAAGTATATGTTCCTTATTCTCCTTTTCTTTTCATACTTATTCGCAAAGTGAAATAAGTATATTGGCTTCTCCCTCTGTCCCGTTCGGAATATATACTCGTGTATACCCTCGCCAAGACTTTCCCGTTACGCCCCTATGGGGTGCTGGTACGTGAATAAGTATTTTGCAGTCGGTAGCGTCCGACAGCAACGCTCTCACTTTATAGCGAGACGAAGCTCGAGACGGCAGCTTGCCACAGCTGCCACAGAGTGTCAGGGTGGGAGAGTGCTGGCACATTTGGCGCCCAGCCGAGCGCTGTCTTGCATATTTAAGTTGCTGTCCCCCTCCCCTCTGCCTGCCACGTCGTCCGGCTTGGGGGCTGCACATTTCCGTTGATTCTTGTTAGCCCTACCTGCTGGCTGGCGCTTCATTAGATGCTCAGCTCCTTGGCGCTATCTACTCCATATTTTCATACATTCGTTTTGGACACTGCACTCATTTCCGTGCGCTACTCAATGCTCTTCCTGTTTTATGAACTCGCCTCCTTTATTAATGAAGTGCCCTCCCATTCAGCGAGCCAATTAGCAAAATGTATGTGTTAATATACATATTTTGTGTTAATTTCCGTTTAATTGTTTAATATGTTGTTTGCATTTTCTATTAGCAGCCCATCCGCTGCGCATTGTTGCCACAAATATAGCTTCATCCGCCGCCCTTTCCTCTCCACTCTGCTGCTAATTGCATGAAGTGTTACTCGAGTGGCTGTCGGCTTATATATATATATATATATATATATATGTATATATCTGAAGGGGTCGTCTCTGGAATACTCGAAGCTGCTTAAGGGTGAGCCACTGCCGCAAACAGCTGAAATTAGCCGTAAAACATTCGGACAGGTGAACGCTGAACAACTCGTTTAGCTCGCCAGCTGAAGTGGTCAAGTAGCTATTCCGGGCTCAGCTTAAAGATATACCTGCAGATCTGTCAACTAATGTTAAGTGGACTTTGTCATGCATAAGGCCTGTGTGCAGGCAAAGGGAATTTAAGCGAATATAAGGATAGAGTTGGGTTTGCTTAGGAGTAGTGAGATGGGCTTGAGGCTTATTTTGTTTGCAGTTTGTAGTTTGCAGAGGCAGAAGGAGCTGTAGCTGAAACAGTTTATTACTGTGCTTAAGAACATAAAAGGAGTTTTTCTGAAGGAAAAAGTGGGGTAGCTTAAATAGAGAAAAGGAATACTCCGTGAGCAGAGCATGAAGAAGAGCAGTGGAAGTGCGCTTGAGTATCTTAGCATTATAATCGTAGAATACTATAGGCAGTAGGAATACGCTCTTATCATATGAAGTATGGAGATATTTTAGCATGGGAAAAATTTTTCTATAAGATAAGCACTGCTAAGAGCTAGTATAGGCATAAGGAATACTCTTTGAGTATAGGAAATTTTGAAATATATTTAGTATATTTATTTCAGAGAAAGGAAAGGAGAACTTCTGCTGACGTCTTCATCATAGAAAGCTTTAGGGTATCCCTTTAGGTATGCCCTTTTATCATATGGAGTATAGAACTGTTTTGGAATATAAAGAAAAGGTTCTCTTTAGGATAAGCATTGCTAAGAGCTGGTATAGGCATAAGAAATGCTCTTTTAGCATGGGAAATTTTGATATAATATAGAGCAAAGGAACTTTCTCTTCCTCTATCTTAACCCTTTAATTATAGAAAACTCAAGGTACTCTAAAAGGTAGTAGAAAAATTGTAAAATGAGAAGAAGTTCTCACAGAGCTAGGAAAGAGGGAAAGGAAACTCTCATATCATCGTAAGCTTAATCATATTGTGCGACGACTAAGTACTAAATCATCTCATCTTATATTATATGTTGGAAATATTGTAGTATACAACAATATATGTCTTATATTATATATTGGAGATATAGTAGTATAAGAAGTCACTTATCGAAGAGCCTATGTAGGCAGCAGACATTCTCTTTACCTAAGATTTAGCCGAGGCAAATGGAAGACTTAGATCTACTTTAGAGATCGTTGAGGTTGCTTTCGTTAGAGATTAGAATTTTATTAACATATACTAGTATAATATGCCGCATCTAGGGTATCTCGTAGTCAGTCAGGCATGGCTAACTAGCTGCCCCGCCCTGCACCGTTTAGGCCCATGCGCTAAGCCGCTTGGCTAGTTAATTGGCTTAGGAAATGCTGCAGCTGGCACGGGAGAGGCCCATGTTGTCCGCTTAACTAATTTAAATCATTTTAATGCCTCGATGTATTCGAACTGAACTAATTCCCGCGCAACTCTTAAGCTTCATGCAAATCCCAAATGCCATAAATGTGGCGCCGAGGCTCAGATGCTTAGCAGCAACATGGCTCAGAGACAGAGACAGGCAGACAATGCTCGAACATGGCCGACAGAAGACGCAACTTTCAATTGTTCGCCGTTTGTTGTTGTTGCTGTGTGTGTGTTCGCAAGTCGTAATAGAATAAAGTTTTCCACCATGGGAATTGCAACTGTTGTTTTTCAACCACCTGCCCCACCTGCCTCGTGCCCAGGTTGCCAAGGACAAAAGCATAAAAAGCAACATAGATCTCATTCGCGACGTCTTTAGCTTGTTCTCTCTGCGTGTAATCCACTCAGGCCCCAACCCCAAAGCCCCAACTCTGGAACCCAAAGCCCATAGAGCTGTACGTACATATGACAGTTGCCGTGAGCCGCCATTTTGCCCGAATTCGTAATCCCAAGTTGGCAAAAAAAAAAAAGAAGACGACGATGTTTATTGCCTTCAGTTGAGAGCGCGCACTGTTAAATATATGTATAATATTATACATTCGGCTGCTTACTCTATATATCATTAAGATATATACAGCTATACCAGTCAGGTATACCCTATGCCTTAAATATGCCCCAAAATGTGCTCAGAAAATAAAAATATAATTTGCTGAAATTCATATCAAATCTGCTAAGTTAAAATATATATTATATAATATTTAATTGATCATTTTCATGTGTAAAATATATATTAAATATATATTCCAATCGGTCCATCATATGATAATAATTTGCTAGATCTCGCTCGACTTGCCTTAAAAATGTATAAGTTTATTTGCAAAAGATTAAAAATTTAAAAATATTTATTTATTTTGTATATTGTAATCATTTTCAGTTTTCTATATTATAAAAAATAAATGAATATATAATTTTTTAATTTAAGTATTTATACATTTTTTAAGTTAGCTGCGTAGTTAGCGCTATGCTAACTAGTCATAAAGTTCATATTAAAATATCATAGATAAATCAAATCAAAATAAATTTGATTTAGCATCTCATAATTTTTGAATTATGCAATTTGCATATTTAAATTTTAAATATATATGTGTATATTATAATATTTTTATTTTTTATTTTATTTGTTCTTATAGATTTTATTTTATTTTATTTTCTTGTATACTTTATTGTATTTTTGCTTTGTTTATTTACTTTTTTATTATTTTATTTCTTATTTTTTATTTTATTTGTTCTTACATATTTTATTTTGTTTTATTTTTATTTATTAATATTTTGATTATTTTATTTTTTATTTTAATTGTTCGTATATATATTTTTATATGGTTTTATTTATTTATATTTTGATTATATTATTAAATATTATTATTTTTATTTTTTATTTTATTTTTGCTTTATTTATTTATAATTTGATTATTTTATTTCTATTTATTAATTTTTTTTATTGCATTTCATTATTTATTTTGTTTATTATTTATTTATTTTTTCTTTTTTATTCATTATTTCATATTTTTTATCTATTTTTATTTTAGTTAATTATATTATTATTAATATGTATTTGAATTATTTTGTTATTTTCTCTTAGTTTTCTATTAATTATTCTTTTTTTAATTATTTTTGCCACTTTCTTTATATTCTTTGCTATTTACTATTTTTTACTTTTAAAATTAGTTAGTTTTAATATTAGTTGTTAATTTTGTATATTTAAATTATTACTTTTAGTATTCGATCAGGCAAGCAAAGGCTTTTGCTTGTGCCCTTTCGCCCTGGCGCAGCGCAAGTGAAACACGTCCGATCGCTTCAACTTTCAACAGCAAAATGATCTATTTTTGCTAATTTGTGATTTGAGTGGAGAGAGTGGAATGGGGAGTGTGGAGCGTAGAGTCTGGAGTGTGGAGTATAGAGTGGCGCTGCGACGCCCTCTTTGACAGCCACCCAATGCACTCAAAGCCAAATGCTGTACGCAGCGATCGTAGCGTTGGCTCAACTCAAGTGCCCAAGCATTGAGTGTTTTAGACTTGTGCTTGTATTAGTAGGCAACTAGGCACAAGCAAGCTACAATTGAGCGTGATAGGCGTTTGAAGTGATATATATTGATATATATATATACATATATACTTATATGCAGATATTGTGAGTGCCTTTAATTGAATTTCGCTGAGTTTATGTATTCTATTAGAGCTAAATGCTTGGTAAACTGATCCTAATTGTATTCAGCATTTGAATTACGTTATATATGTAGATGAGAGGTGATATATATATATATATATATATATATATATATATATATATATATATATATATATATATATATATATATATATATATATATATATATATATATAGCTGATATATGCCTGTGTATTATGCTACTTGTGCTCAGTCAAGCTCAAAAAGCGTGGCTCAGAAATCCTAGACGCCTCTTATATGCCTAACTGTTTGAGCAAATATATATTTAATATATGTATATATAATTGTATATATACGTGTCTATATGCCTGTCTCTAGCTGCTTGCCTACATATCGCCTGACAGGCATTATATCATTAAAAAAAATTGACTTGACAAAGTCTCAAGGCTGCAAAAAATGCTCAAGCAAAAAAAAAAGCAAATTTTGCAGGCGCAAAAATTACATAAATGAAAGTGTGACAAGTATACAGAAATGCATATACATATATGTAAATTGAACTGTATATATATAATATATATTATCTATATATATATATATATATATATATATTCTGTCGCCTTCTGTCGTCTGTCCTCTGTCGCCTCTCATCTCTCGCCTGTTTATTGCTTTTATTTATTTACTGCTGCCAGCACCCCCCTCAAGCAACCCCCAGCCCTACCGCACCCCCCTCTCTCTCTCTCTCTCGTCTTGCTTTTGATTTGTTGTTGCTGCTGCGGTCGGCGGTGTCGCAGGTGTTGCGACGCTCCATTTTGTGGTGTTTATGTCAAAAAGTGGAATTTTATGTGCGCGCTTAAAAGTATGCAAAATGTTTTTGTCATCTTGACGAGGGATGGAGAGGGGAGTGGAGCGGCCATAAAACAGGCGCCCACGCAAAAGTGGGCAACTCTCCGCTGTTGGTTTGCTGCTTTGCTTTGCTTTGCTTTTATGTGGCGCCCGGCTGCTGCTGCTGGGCCATTTAAACGGCTGTTTTGGGGGGAAGGGCGGTGGGCGTGGCAATCAATATGCCAACTGTCCATTGATTGGATTTTGATTTGGCCCGGCAGGCGTTGCACGCGGCGCGTCAGTGATTAGGACTTGCGCGCAGGGGCCATAAAACTAATCAAGTTTAAATGCGAGTTGGGCATCAATGTTAAGCTGCTTTAATGGCTCACCCACACACGCACACAAACACACACATCCACACACACACACATACACACACACATAGTCACTAATTAAGTAATTACTTTTCGCTCATTAAGCGCGACGCAAGAAATTCAACTTCAATTTGACTTGATGCGCCCCAAACGCCCGTCCGCCCTCTCGTCCTGTCCATCAAGTGCGCACTTAGCAGATACAACTTATACTCTCACCCTCTCCCTCTCTCTCTCTCTCACTCGCACACATATGCCCGCCAAGTTGGCAAAGTTTTTGCGCATTTTCTTGGCCCTGTGCCGCCGCCTCTCGCTCTTGTCTACGACATCAATCGATTGAATCGACGACGCTTAAATATTAATGCTAAAATGAACCAAACGGTGGCAGCCCCACACTGCCCCCCTGTTTAAGTAGTGGAGCCTGTGCAACGCATTTCATAAGCAGCATCAAAAGTTTTGCGCAGTTTGCCGAGTGACTCATGCGAATCATGTCGCGCTGGTTAGGCTTCGGGCATCTGCGAAATCTCCTTTTCGAGAGAAGAAGAACTGTCTACATAGAGTTATCTTAAAAGCTTCAGCTTCACATGGAATTCAAAGAGAGTTTCTGTAACCTTTAAGCAAGCAAAACTTACAATAGTTAACTTCTTAATGTAAACTATTCTAAAACTAAAGCTCATATGTGATCTATTCGCAGGTATATATCAGAAAGCTCTTATATGATATATTCATATGTATACATCAGCAAGAGCTTTCTAGAAAGCTTCTAACTAATCAAAATTTAAGTAGATTAAAGCTCAAGTTAAGGCACTGCATGAAATGAGCTCAAATGAGCTTTATAAAAAGCTCCCAACTAGTCTAAACTGATGTAAATGAGAATATAAGTTAAGCTAGTGATTAAATTGAGCTCAAATTTTAAGAAGCTTAGTGAACATAGATCTTTTTTTATATTTATACATAATACAAAAGGCGCAGAGCTTTTTAAAAAGCTCCAATTTGCATCTATCAAAGTTTATCACTGTTAAAGAAACTCAATTGGTTAACAGAAACAAGTAAGAAAACTCTAGTCGAGACCGCTCGACAAGGGTATACCCTAAACCCTATGAAGAACCGTTATTCCAAGCATTCTTTGTTTCTTTTATATACACATGCATATGTACGTTCATTGCAAGCAAAACGTACACACACACGCACAGGCGCACGCACACACACACGCCAATCGGTGCGTCAGCTGTTCTTTGGCTGCTTTGCATGGCAATGCTATGGGAAATTAAATGTTTAATAACTTTTTTCTAGAGTAACGATTTTGATCAAACTTGTTGGGCGTGATCATGTCATCCATATGTATGTATGTGCCAAAGCACAAGTCTCTAGTATTTGAAATACGGGACTTACAATTTTGAGGCGAAGGGGCGTGGCATCCAAAATTTAGCAAAAACCGAAATTGTGTAATGCTCACATAACACTAAATGCAAAATTTGAAGACTCTAGCTATAAAGATGAATTATATATAATTATATAACGGAGCATCGATTTCGTTTTTAATCGATAACATTAAAATTAAGACAGTTATCGATTTTTTTTAACAAACTCGATCTTTTCGTGCTATACAGGAACCTACATAAAAATTTCAAGTCTCTAGCTCTTATAGGTTCTGAGAACGACGCGTTCATACATACGGACAGACAGACGGACAGACGGACAGACGGACAGACGGACAGACGGACGGACAGACGGACAGGGCCAAATCGACTCGGCTTGTCTCCTGATCAAGAATATATATACTTTATGGGGTCTGCCACGCCTCCTTCTCCCTGTTACATACATTTCAACAAAAACATTATACCCTGTTTTTCCCATTTTCAATGGGTTCAGGGTATAAAAAGCAAAGCTTTAGGAAAAGCTTCAATTCATGCCTGCTTTAATGTGACTATCAAAAGCTTTTGAAACAAGCTCAACTGCAAAGCAAACAGAATTCAACAAGCTTTTAAGCTTAGCTTCAATACCTATCTTTAACATATTAATTCAGCTAAATTAAAAAAAAACTCCAGCAAGCTGTTAGGAATAGCTTAAATCCAAATCTTGTAAAGCAGCTTTTATTCTAGATCATTTAATGAGCTTTCTGATATAATTCCATATGCTTTAAAAGCTTTCAATTGCAATTTTGCTGCATAGTTTGCCGCCCTAATGCACAAAGCTTGCAAAAGCTCTTATTCTGTTTCAATTAATGAGCTTTTGGATACATTCATTTTACTTAATGAGCTTTCATCTGCAGTGAATAAGCCTAAAGAGCAGAATATTCAGTTTATATAAACTATAATTGCAGCTACTAGCCTAAAGCTCACTCAAATTCAAATACCCTACGCAGCTAATATGCCCCATCGGTGCGAGTGCAGTGCACAGCAGCCCAAAAATAGCGAAAAAGTGTAAGAAAAATATCAGACTCCATAATTAACTTGCTCATAACGCGCACAAAATGACGCGTAGCCAACAAAGGACGAAAAGGGCGACAAGGACAAGGACACGAGCTGGCTGTGCAGTGGGCGTGGCACTTACATGGAATAATTTTTATTTTTTTTGTTTTTTCTTTCGGTTTTTCGTTTTTGGTTTTCGGTTTTCGGCAGCAGCCGCGTCAACGATTTCGCTCGTTTTCTTTCAACTCGTGCGAGGCCCCAGCAGCAAAGCCGTGCACTGAAGTGCTTTAAAAAGATAAAAGCCATTTATCACGCATGTACACTCGCTCACACACACACACGCATAGACAGCTGCCTAGACAGGTGGTGCAGGATATGGAACTTAGCGCACAGACACGCGTGCCGCAACGCGTTTTCATTGAACTGAGTAATCCTTGGCGGGAGTTGAAGCCGAAAACGTATTGAAATTAAGAGTGGTAACGACTTGCAGATACCCTAGCTATGAGTGGGCCCGATGGGCGTGAGGTGGACGGTGTTCGAGTGCGGAGCAAATCTAAATATTATTTAGTTTTAGAGCTTTTTTATTTATATGAAATTATGTTTAAAAGAAATTTCGATATTTACTATTTCTAAAAACAGGTGAGAGGAGGAAAAGTGAAGTATAGAGAAGGGGTGTACGAAAAGCTAACTTTGATAGATATATTGAGTATATATAGATATATTGATATATTGATATATTGATATATTGATATATTGATATATTGATATATTGATATATTGATATATTGATATATTGATATATTGATATATTGATATATTGATATATTGATATATTGATATATTGATATATTGATATATTGATATATTGATATATTGATATATTGATATATTGATATATTGATATATTGATATATTGATATATTGATATATATGATATATTGATATATTGATATATTGATATATTGATATATTGATATATTGATATATCGATATATTGATATAGTAGATATATAGCTATAGCTCCACCCGAAGCCCATCTCTATCTCCTATTATATAGACAAATCTGCACATTTCAATCTTCATCCACTTCCCCATCTATATATCACTAACCCACCAGCCTAGTCCACACGCTCTGCCGCCCTCATTATACACTAGCATCTGGAGGTGAAGGCAAAAGTGTAAAGCCAAGGCGGCGCAGGCTTAGGCTGTGCTGCTGCCGCATCACCGCCCACATGCTGCTAAGCCGCTTAGCCGCTCAGCCATTGCCATTAGCCATAGGCACAGTGACCTCGCCCCCCCGGAGTATATAACGGTGCTATGCAGAGCGTATAATTCCTGTCGGCCGCAAAGCATGCAACAGTTTTTGGCTTTTCAGTGCACGTAGCTAAAGTTAGCCGAGTCATAAACCAGTTTTTCAATTTGTAATGCAAAAGGTTTGCCACTTTTTGGCAAAGTGTATTGGAAACTTGGGCAGGTGGGCGGGGCTAGGGCTAGAGCCATCCGAGTCGTGTCGTAAATAAGCAGCAGCAGCAGCCGCCGCAGATAAGAGCAGCAGCCACTTGAGCGTGGGTTTGTTCCTTTTCCTTTTTTCTCTTTTTTTGGCTCGCCGAATGCAGTGGCTGCCGCTGTCGACGTCGACGTCGGCGTCGCCAGGCATCGACTTTTATCGCATTCGCGTGTGTAGCATGCATGCTTCACTTATGCCAATACTTGACTCGCCACCCCCCACCCACACCCCCAACCCCACCTAATTTGCCATTTCTCTTCCTCACTATCTCTCTCTCTCTCTCTCGCTCTCGCTCTCGCTCTGTCTCGCCTCCCACACGCAACTAAGCTGAAAATTGCTACTTTGTTCAGCGTCGCCGTCGTCGAGCCAGAGAAATGTGGAGTACTGGGTTAATATGTCTATCACTTTTATGGCTAGTTGCCTCGACTAAGCACATATTAATTTTCGAGAGTTGTTGCCGTTGTTGCTATTGTTGTTGTTGTTGCAATTGTTGTTGTTGTTGTGGTTATTGTTGCTGCTGCTAATCATTGTTGCAACTTTCGCATACATTTTGGTGGCTGTTGCGCAAGCTAAAACGAGCTAAAATTAAAGCCAGAAATGTATATATATATATATATATATATATATATATATATATATATATATATATATATATATATATATATATATATATATATATATATATATATATATATGCTTAACGTCTGCTGTCAAGAAGTAAAGCATGAAGAGCGCAGGCAGAGAAACATCTTCTATAAACTTCTCTGGCCTAAACTTAGTGGTTTTTATCTTTTGAAAAAGGTTTTTCGATTAGATCTATAAATCTTTCACAAAACTAGATTGAAATATTGATCGCTGAATTATATTTTCAAGCTAAAGTTTGCCTTTAAAAAGATAATTTTTAGCTTTTTAAAATGCCAAAGAGATCAAGATCTCAAGAGATCAAGATCTCAACAACAATACGCCGTAATGCGGAATAGGAATAGGACTAGGAACCTAATAGAAATATGTAGCTATGCAAGTCGTTAGCTCCAGAGAGCAATAGCAGGTATCGATCGGCTTGTTGAACTCCATATGAGAATCTCTCTGAAGTCCTCAAGCACCCCGAGTCGAGTATGGAGCGGCTTTAAGAGCTAGAGTTTACTAATATACAAGGTCGCTCTGCGTAATTGAGCGAAGAATAATAGAAGATCAAAATCGAGTTTTAGCTCAAAGTAACATCGACTTTTAGATACGATATAATTGGGAAATTAGAGTGGGAGAAGTTTAAAATCCTATAGAGGTAATCTTTTACTATAGTTATTATTGCTATAATTATTTTTATTACTTCTCTTATTATTTTTATTATAATGAATTATTTTTTATTAATTATATTTATTATTTTATATACATATTTATTATTACTCAGATTATTCCTATTTTTATTATGCTTGTTATTATTAGTTTCATTCCTATTATTATTATTATTGTTTTCTTATCATTATTCTACTATATTTGTATTATTATTTTTATTTTTAATATTTTTTTATATTTTTTTTATTATTTATATTTTTATTATTATTTTCAATATTCTTGTTTTTATTTTTTATTATTATCTTAGTATTATTATTTCTATTATTATTTATAGTTATTGTTTTTATTATTATTTCTCCTACTCTTATTTTTATCATTATTTTACTATTTTTATAATTTTTATTTTATTATTATTTGTATTTTTTTATTAGTATTATTCATGTTATTATTTTTATTGCTATTTATACTTTTATTATTATTGTTAGTAAATATATTTTTAAGTTTTTATTCTTATTATTAGAATTGTTTTTTATTGTCGTTATTTTAATATTTTTATATTTTTATCTTATTGATATTTTTTTTTTATTATTTTATTATTATTTTTATTATCTTCTTAATATTTTTATTTTGTTATTCTTATTATTATTCATATTCATATTCTGGTTTTTACTCTCTTATTATTTTACCATTATTATTATTATTTGATTATTCTTATTACCATTATTCCGTTTATTATTCTTCTGCTGCTTCTACGCCTGGCATTGGGCATTTTAGCATTTTGCGTCTCTGCTTGCAGTCGTCGCCAGTTCCAGTTACGCTTCAGAGCGCACTCAATGCGCTCGATCAATGCTGATCTCTCTCTCGCTCACACACACTAAGCCTCACCCTCTGCCCCTCTCTCTCTCTCTCTCTCGCTCGCTCTTTGTCGCCTTGGCATGTTCGCTTCCTAGTGGAGGCCGCAACGGGTTTCGCCTTACCACTTGCCGCTGCCTCAGGGCTGCTGCACTTGTTGTTAGTTATTTTATCATAGCAACAACAACAACAACAATAGCAATAGCAATTGCAAAAGAAAACCTTAACGCCTGCTGCACAGGTTGTTGTTGTTGTTGTTGTTGTTGTTCGCTTTGCTTTTATTGGATTATGCGCTTTCTCTTTCACACATTTCCGCATGTCGAGCTGCAGTAATAGCTGAGGGCAGCGCGAGTCGCGGAAAAACCAGACCGACGCGTCGGCCTCCTGTGCCCGGTGTGGAAAGCGCAAGAGAAAATCGCTGCCAAGCCGGTCCGCGGTCCGGACAACAACATGTGTGAATGGACAGCGGGCAGCGGGCAGCGAGGTCAGCGATTGGTGGGTAAACCATGCCTGTAAACTGGAACTGGAACTGGAACTGGAACTATTTCGCTCTCATTGCGAAATTGCAATTTTTAATTAATTTGCATTTTGCTGCACGTCTCGCATTCGCGTATCGATTTGATTGCCGCACCACAGCTCAATTGCAGTTGATTGAACCTGCCACCAGCCGCTGTGACTCAGCGGGCAGCGCGCAAATGGCTTCCTGACCGAAAAAGAAAAAAAAAACGATGAAAAAGAAAACAAAAACAAATTCACAAAATCTTAAATTCCATTTTCCAATTCCTTTGCGCTCTCTTCGCTCTTCTTGCTCGCACGCATGCGACTGTAGCTTTGCACTCACTTTTACGCTCTTTCCAGCACGCTCTGTCGCTCTCCCAGCGCTGCCTGCTGCTGGCTGCTGGCTGCACGGCCTTTGGCGCTCTCTCGTCGTTGTCGACGTCGCCTTCAGTCACTGGCTAACTTTCAATGCGAACGCGCGTCTTCGGTCTTCGGTCGTCGTTCTTTGACGCTGCACTGCGGCTCTTCTACTGTGTGCGCTCTTAAGGTGTGTGTGTGTGTGCGTGTGTGGGTCTATGTTCACCCGCGTGTGTGTGTGCCCTACCCTCTTCAAACTGACTCCCGCGCAGGTCGCTTGTGATTCATTCAAATCCAGCGAAATTCGCCAGCCTCAAATAAATTTTAACCGTTGTTGTTGTTGCTGCTGCCTCTTCATCTCCTCTTCTTTTTTTTGCTCTTGTGCTGTAACCTGTAGCCTAACGGTAACGCTCAACTGCGCGCAGACAAAAACTGAGATCGTTTTTGTTGCTGTTATTTCTTTTTCAACGACAAAATGAAGAAGCAACAACAGCAACAACAGCAACAACAACAACAATGAAGTTCAGTAAATGAAATTCGCAATTTATGTAATGTGTGTTTTATGGCTGTTGTTATTGTCATTACAATTTTTCTTCATTTCATTTTATTTTTCTGTTTTTTTATTTTTTTTGATACCGCAAAGTTCAAACCAAGAGTTCAGATCGGTTAAGAAGTTGAGATAAATGTAGAATTTGGTAAAGTTTACCATGGGTGTTGACAGAGAGAGAGAGAGAGGGAGAGAGCGAGGTAGATATGTTGCAATGAAAGGCAAGAAATGTTTATTATAATAGTAGAGTTGGGATAATCTGCATATACATATGTATATGAATAATTAGCTATAAAGAAAAGTTAAGATTGGCTTGGAATAATAATCCTTGAAATATATCGATATTTGTTGACTTAGCTCAAATTCAAGGAGTTTCGAGCTAATCAAGTTCAGTTCATTCATATTTTCTGCCTTTATTCTTAGCCAACAAGAAAAAACTATATACATATATAGCAAGAAATTAAATAGTATTATTTTCTGATTATTAAACATTTTTTTAAATTTTAAAATGATATATTGATTAGTTTAGAAGTTATTACTAATAATAAGGATCGTTTTTAGCTGCCATAAAGTCTTGGTATATGGACATGCGTAGATCTATAAGCATATATAGCACATATATAGATCTCTTTGTCTATATATACATATATGTATGTATGTCTTTAGGTGTATATAGATAGGATAGTACATACTTATACAGATCTTTTAGCCTATATATGTCCATATACACATATGTATGATTAGCTCTATATGCCTCTATATATGTATATCTATAGACCTACGATCTTTAGAGGTTATTCCTACTTGTAGTTTCCTTTAATCTTACTCGACTTTTTGTAATTCCCACTCGATTTATCTATATAGAAGAGAAGAACCAGCTCATTAGCTCATTAATCATCCAAACTTAAAACTAAAACGATATATATATGCATATATATATAATATTAACTGAAGACACGCCTGAAAATAGGCTTTTATATATATGTACATATATATATATATATTCATATACATATATACTATATTCTGGATAAAGATTAATCGGCCAAAGCGATTAGTCATTGCAAGCACTCAGGCAATACACGCACACTATATACACAAATATGATTTATGTGATCATTGAAAGCGATTTATTTATCATCGAGTGCGTTTAGTTATCGCGCGCAACTTTTCGGGCGCGTTTTAAAAACGCGCGCAAAACGCTAGCGAAACGCGACGTCGCCTTACACCAATTTCAATTGTTTGTTTTTTTGTTGTTTTTGTTGTTGTTGTTGAGTGAACTTAAGTGTGTGCATGTGTGTGTGTGTGGGCGTCTGTTGTGCATTGTGTGTGGTTGAGTATATGTATATATATATATCTATAATATCGTCTGATTAGTTTAATTAAAGCGTATTTTCCTTAGCAATTGTGCGCATTTAGCATACACACACACACACACACACACATACATATACATATATGTATATAAATCTAAATATATATAGAGTAATTCCCGAGACGAGTAAAGTGCAGTTATAAGTGTGTTCAGTGGTCCGCTTGGGCGCCTCAGCGTACAGCGCACAGCATCAGCATGACAACGACCAGCCTGGGACGACACTTTCTGGAAAAGTTCTTTCCATTTCGGTGAGCGAAACTCTATCCTAAAATAAGCAAAAATACCAAAATGCCAAAAATAAATATGGGTCAGCCCGCTGTGCAGAAAAGATCGACAATGCGCCCACTGCAGCCAGCCAGCCCGGCAGTCAGCCCGGCAGTCAGCCAGTCAGCCTGTTTGCTATTTTTGTATGCTAAGTGCAGGAAATTGTGGCGACAACTGAATTAACGATCGATCTTTCCATGCCCGCTGATCCTCGACAGCAGCAGCAGCAGCAGGAACTGCACTCAGACGAAGATGCATGAGCTTGGCATGCCTTTGATCGAGTGAGATCCATGCAGTTGCCAGTCAGAGTTGACCTTAAGTAACTATGATCAGAATGGGGCAATTTAAAGCCTATATCAGCTTTTTGATTATATTTAGAGCTTAGCTGCTATGCTAGATCTGTAAATAGGCCCTGAAGTAAGCCCGATCAATTGCTTCCTTAGCTAAGCTTAAGTTTCGAGACTTAAATACATTCGACAACTTCGTTTCCATTCACGATCAGTTGAAGTTTCCCTTAACTATGCTCAAAGTTGTTGGTTCTTAGCTTTAAATTGGGATTTGTTGCTATTTGAATACATCCGAATACTTGACTTCCATTTACGATCAATTGACATTGCCTAAACTAACTACGATCAGTTGCTGCCTTAACGATGATCAGAGTTGATGCTTAAGTTTGGATATATCTGAACTGATCATAATGAGCTTCGATCAGCTTCTTCCTTAAGTAACTTTGATCAGAACTGCTTATTTTATCTATATTTATTTGATTCTATATAGAGCTTAGCTTCTATTCAAGATCAGTAAAGATTCTCTGATGATTCCTAACTGCACAGAATTAGTTTATGCTATTTGAATGGATCTTCAGGCTTGACTTCCTTTACTTAACTTTCCTTTACTTTGAGGATTAGTTGACATAACCTGAGCCAGCCATGATCAGTTTTATCTTTAGCCAACCTCGATCACTGTCTTCCTTAGCTATGATCGCAGTGGATCTTCTCAATGCATCTTTAAACTTAAGCTCATTCACGATCAATTGGGATTCCCTTCTTTAGCGAACGATGATCAGGATTGATCATATTTTAGCTTCAATATATTTTCGATTATATTTCATTACCTAAGCTAACCACGATCTGTCGCTTCCTTAACACTGTGATAGTGGATCTTCTCAGTCTTCCAACTTCTTTAACTCTACTTTACTTGAGTCCACTTCACCCTCTTGCAGATCGTTGTCAGTTGTTGCCCCCTGCTAGCTCTGCCAACTCAAAGATCTTTCCACTCGTTCTAGGCAACTATCATACATTCACTGATCGAGCACCTGTTCGCTAGCTCCAAAGGTGTTTAATTGAGCTTAATTGGCATGATGTATGATATTTTGCGCTTGCCCCGAAGCTCAACACGATCCTTGGCTGCAGCTCAGCTCAGTTGCGCTTCCTGGCATATAATTGATGTCTTTGATCTTGATTGCTTGACAAGCTCAACTGTTTCACTTCATAATTAAATATGATGAATGGAGCCTTTGCCGCAGAGCTGAGCTGCAATCGCTCTAACTTGTCAGCTGATATTGAAGTTGTCTTTATATGGGGGCCTTTTAATGTATAAGATATCTTCAAGCTATATCAATTGAAATAACTGCAAAGAAATTCGTCTCGAGCTATGCCGAACTCTAGGATATTTGATACTGATGCCATAATGAAATATCGATCCTGCGTAACTGAACTTCTAGCTAACTATTTCCGATCCAGTCTTAAGTTTCTTTTCATAGATCAGACATTGCTGAAAAATATTTCAAGACCAACTACCAAAAGCTTCAGAATGAAATAAAGCTCCTCTCCAGCTATCTATCTACGATCATTTGATATTAGCCCAAACTACCTATAAAGATATCTGAACAATGCTGCCGATCAATGCAGATGGATCTTAGAGATTTTTTATGCATATATCAATCTACTTACCTGCAAATATATCTTTTTATGTATCTACATTGATCTTGAAGCTTATTTAACTATCAACCATCTATCTATCTATCTATCTATCCAACTATCTATCTATCTATCTATCTATCCAACTATCTATCTTTCTATCTAACTATCCAATTATCTATCTATCTATCCAACTATCTATCTATCTATCCAACTATCTATCTGTCCAACTATCTATCTATCTACTTTCTATCTATCTACTTTCATTCGATCTATGCCAGCTTCTGCTTCGATCTGCATTCACTCTTCCGCAAGATCGTCTAACTGCGAGCAGCTTAAAACTTCTCCAGCGACAAACGAGACAAAGTTGGTTGTCATTTCGCAGTTAGTCGTAGATCGTTGATCCACACACAGCAGTGCTGAGGTGCTGTGGTGTCAGCCACTTGACATTTGTCATATGCAGTTAGCTCAAGCGCTCGCTGCCCCAAATGGAATGTGCTTTTCAGTTGATCCAACTCACTCGCCCCACTCACCCACCGCCTGCTGGCAGCTGTATTTTATTTAGCTTCGGGCGGGCGGGGCGCAGCTGTTGGGGGAGGGCTAGAATAAATAAATACTTTGCATCGATCGGTTCGACTTTGATCGAGAAACGACAAGAACGGCGGCCAAAAGGTCGCAGCTGCTGCCTCAACAAGTCAAGTCGTCTCATCCTTTGCATCTGTCTTAACTTGGCTAATAAACATATTTTCCCATTTGGCCCAGTCGTTTTTATCGCCTGCTATAATTGTCTGCACAACAATAACACTTTTGACATTAGCAACAACCAACAACCAGCAACAACAACAATGACAACAACAACCAGCAACAAGCAACAACAACAATGACAATTGTCATAATTTTGCACAATAAAAAGTGTTTTTCTTGATTAAATGGGGGGCCCGAAGCCAGGCCAAGCGGATTGGCTGCGCTCTTTAGGCGACCCATCAAAGATGAGAAACCCAAACAAAGTTTAGCGAAAATCGCGCTCATTTTCCATTTGCTGCCGCTCTCGCTTTTCTCGCGCTTTTCCGGCGCGCTTTCTCGGCGTGAAAATACCAAACCAAAAATGGCATTGCCCATAATTTTATTGCTTTCATTTGTTTAGCGGGCGGGGGAGGGGGGAGGCTAAAGAGCGCCATTAGCGAGTGGGTGGCTGGAGGGTGGTGGGTGTGGAGAGGGTGGAGAGGGGGTGCGAGCGGTGGAGAGGGGGTGCGAGGCGGGTTAAAGGGCTGCTGCACGTAACTGTTTATGGATTGTCTTCAATTGCTACGAGTGGAGGGAGCAGGCGCCGGAAAAGTGTTTACTTGGGGTCAACATATACAGACAGAAGCACACACACTCACACACACACACACACACACACACACACACACACACACATACATACATGTTCTGTATGACATTTATGGGAATGCAATTGCCAGGGCTGAAAAACTTCGAAATTGCTTGAAGGAAACTTTCTGCTTCGTAAAGGGGGAACATAACGTTCTTTGAGGCACTGCTCCTCTACGTGATTCTCATGAATTCAAGTAGACGCTTGGCTCAAAGTACAAAGCTTCCTTAACTCTCTCGCTTCTGTATCTCTCTGTCTCTCTGTCTCCCTGTCTCTATGTCTCTATGTCTCTATCTCTATCTCTATATCTCTATCTCTATCTCTATCTCTATCTCTATCTCTATCTCTATCTCTATCTCTATCTCTATCTCTATCTCTATCTCTATCTCTATCTCTATCTCTATCTCTATCTCTATCTCTATCTCTATCTCTATCTCTATCTCTATCTCTATCTCTATCTCTATCTCTATCTCTATCTCTATCTCTATCTCTATCTCTATCTCTATCTCTATCTCTATCTCTATCTCTATCTCTATCTCTATCTCTATCTCTATCTCTATCTCTATCTCTAACTCTCTCTCTCTCTATATATATATATATCTCTTCATCTTCATCTCTCTCTAATGTTCCATCCCTGGGGCATTCCTCATTTTATGTGGCCATCGCACATCTCTGTCCATGTGCGCGCGTTTGATTGGAGAAAGTCCAAATTGTAATTGCCGCCGTTTGCCATATTTGATAATTTCTGAGTTGCATTGCGCGAGGCGCTTCACAGCCGCAGCCGCAGTCGCAGCAGCACCAACAACACCAACCCATCCATAAAAATGCTCAAATCCAGAGACATGCTATATGTATATATATGTGTGTATATATGTATGCATGTATATATCTTCGTAAACATACAATGTCGCATATGACCGGCCATAGACACCATCATCATCATCATCATCAACATCATTATGCTATTTTTTTCATGCTGTGGCAGCAGAAGTTTAACATCGTTTGGCTTTAGCTTGAACTCTGCGCTGGGCATGCTGGCTGCGTAGCTTTAGTTGAGAATTTACTAAAAATCACGAATTTATTAATTTTTTTTTTTTGCTTATTTACATATTTTTCTTTATTTATTATTTTTTATTATTTATTAATTTTTAAAAAAAATTTTTCGTATTTTTAAAAAATTTATTTTCTTATATTCTTCTTTTTTATTTATTAACCATCTTAAGTATTTTTGATCATTGACTTAGATTAGAATAGAAATAAAGCCATAAAATATTATTTAACTCAGAAATGCATGCAAATGCTAGCCTTCTATGCGATTCTCATGCATTCAAGGAAGGCATAAAAGTTCTCATGGAATTTTTATTTTGCTCAATATTCAATTTGTTTTTGTTTTATACTCATTGATATTTTTTTTATATGTATATATAATTTAGATTTTTTATTTATAGAGTATTCAAATTTGGTTATTTTAATAATGTATTTTATTTTTTTCATTTAAAACTAAAATTTAAAAAAATTCAAATCAAACTAAAATGATATTTTAAATTTGGAATTATTATTTTAAATTTTTTTTAAATATAATTTTGACTTTCTATGTATAGAGTATTCGAAATTCGTTATTTTAATATTTTATTATTATATTTAAAATTTAAAACTTTTATTTTAAATATTTAAAAAAATACTTTTTAGATTTTTTGTTTATAGAGCAGCTATCTTAATATATTATTATTTTATTTAAAATTATGATTTTTTCTTTATAAATAATTAAAAACTCGTTTTTTTTAATATTTTATTGTTTTTTTTTTTTAATTTTAAAATTTATATATTTTATTTATGGAGTATTTTAAATTAGTTATTTAATTTTTTTTTATAAAATTTAATTGTTTTATTTATAGAGTATTTATATTTCGCTAGTTTATTATTTTATTTTCATCTGATTTTTGTTGTTGGTATTTGAGTTATAATTATTTGTTTATTTGTTGCGCAGCTTAGCCACTCCGCCGGCTCCTAGCCTTAGCTCTAGTTCGCACTCTCTTTCCTGCGCTTCCTCTCTCCCTCTCTCTTTCTCTCCTTCTCTGTGGCAACTTTCGCTTGAAAATTTATTAATTTATCCTAGGGGAGCAATAGTTTGGCGTGTGCATAACTCCCTGCTCTTGCTTCCTCCACGCTCTATCCCTCTCGCTCTCTCTCTCTCTCTCTTTCTTTTTTTTGCTCGCCAGACAGCAAACAGTTTCCCGCCGCCCACGCTTCCCTCGCCACACACACACACACGTATTTTTTGCTGTTTCGTTGGCTACTTCAACTTCAAATGGCGCCGCATGCCGTTAAGATACTTTTGTATCTTTTGTTATTGCTGCTGGCGGGAAGTGGGCATGGGCATGGGCATGGGCATTATTTAATTACAGGCTACAGTTGTCCTCCGCTGTCCGAGTACCGCCCCTCCCCTACCCCAAAACAGCTGCTGACCCCTTGGGCTCCATCGTAAAAAATATTTTGAAGCTGCTGCTGCTGCTGCTGCTGCTGCCGATTTCTTGAGCCCGTCAATGGCCTGTGGGAGCCACAAAACAATTCTCAAAAAATGCTGCCCCAAAGTTTTTAATTATTTTATTCTCTCGAATGTTTTCTTTTTACCCATTTAAGCGCAAATTGCAACAAATTTCATTAATGTCATTCTCTCTTCTGCTTCTTCTTCTTATTCTCCTTTCTCTTTTGCAGGTGAGTTTGTGCCTTAGATTTACCGCCCGCCCATCGCATCATCGACCCGTAAGTACCAAGTTTGTATCTCCAACTGTGGCTGCTGCCAATCGAGCCCGAAAATATATATCTTCCGAGCTGCTTTATGCCATATGAGTGCAGCCGCAGCGCAGCATTCCTCGGTTCGTTTCGGTTAGTTTTTCCCTCCGCCCAGTTTTCCCGGATTTGACAGCTTGTTTACAGCTCGGCAAACTGTGCGGCTGTTCGTGGGTGGCTGCCGGAGAAAGAGCGAGAAACACAAAACTCAAATGCAGACGGAAATTGGGAAAATGAGCAAAGTTTTTCCTGTATTTTCTCTGCAATTTGCATCGCACTGAAAATCTATTGGATATGTGGATACTTGAGATATTTATCTGAAGATAGTTTCTGCATTTATTTATAGTATTTATCTTTAATCTATCGAGCGATCTAGCAACTCGGTTACACATTATTATTATGCATTATTTTTGTTCGCCTCTTCTCTGCTTTGAAAACATTTCTTATAGCATGCTTTTAGGCTTTTTCGGCTGCTGTGGCCTTAGCTCTCGAATAACTGTTAATAAATTGCATTGAAGAGCTGTTTGAGGGAGTGGGGAAAGAGAGAGATACATCTCTCTTAGACTTGAAGTACTGCTAAGGATAACTAGAGTTTATATTCGCTCAAGAGCCGTTTCTTATAAAGTTTATTTGAAAGTGGGAATCCTTAATTCCCATAAAGCAAGCCGGCAAGATTTGCCAGAGCTTTTTGAAACTGAAAGCAGTTTAGGCAGTCCTATAAGATCAGATTTCGAAGTATGCAAAAGCTAAAACTGATTATAGTAGAGTATCTCAACTTCGGCAGAAAACTTTCTCTCCCAGAAAGAGACCTACGTTATCTAAAAAGCCTTCAGCCTTACGTTATCTTACAGCTTTCAGCCTTAAGTTTTTCGCAGCCTTACGCAATAAGCCTTCAGCCTAACGTTATTTTGTCTCCTTTAGCCTTACGTTATAAGCTGTCAATCTTACGTTATTTGAAAGCCTTCAGCCTTACGTTGCCTGTAAGACTTTGGCCTTACGTTATAAGCTTGCAGCCTTACGTTGTCAGCAAGACTTTAGCTTTACGTTATTTTAAAGTATTCGGCCTTATGTTATCTGAGAGCTTTCAGGCTTAAGCTGTCTGCACGCCTTAAGCCTTACGTTTTCTTACAGCCCTCAGCCTTATTTTAATATTTTCAGCTTTACGCTATAAGACTTCAGTCTTACCTTATCTTGTCACCTTTATCCTTACGTTATAAGGAGTCAACCTTACGTTATCTGCAAGAATTCGACCTTATGTTATAAGCTTTCAGCCTTACGTTGTGTCACAGCCTTCAACCTTACGTTATCTGCAAGAATTCGTCCTTACGTTATAAGCTTTCAGCCTTATGTTGTCTTACAGCCTTACGTTATTTCTAAGCCTTCAGCCTTACGTTATCTGAAGGCCTTCAGCCTCCTATTCCCCCTAGCAACTCACTTAAAAACTTAAAAGTTTTAATGTGAAATCTTGAAGTCTTTATCAACAAACCAATATACTCTTTTTGCCTTTACGAACAGAGTATAACTACTGCTACAGAAAGCCCGAAAGCGAGGTATAAGCAAGTGGAGAGTATGAGGTCTGCTAAAATGCCTGAGATTCTACTCCTTTTGGCTGCTCTTCCTCGATTTTCTTGGGAATGAATAGAGGAAGTATTAAAATTAAGAAAGTATTACTTAATGGGTATTACTTTCAGTTATCAAAAACTGTATCTAGATGTTAAAACAACTCAAATATGCCTGAAAAAAGAAATTTCGAGATACTCGTAGTTAAAAGTATGCATAAAACCTGTTAAAATGGAGTTACTTTATCAGGTTCTACAGACATACCGGCTATAATATTTGGAGATAAATTCGAAACACTGGAAAATCTTTTTGGGTAACTCCAATTGGGTTTTTGGTTTCTTGTCAGCTCAAATAATTTGGATTTTGGAACACTTTGAAACCCGAAAGTGTATCATGCAGTCGTTCACTCCCCACTCACTTCTCTCCAATTGAAAAATGTGAAATTAATTGGCTAAAATCATTTCAGAAGAATCTTTGTTTTGGGCCTGAGCAGCTGTTGCCGTAAATCCCTTGTCTAAGCAGGCAATCCGTCAGGAATGTTGGCGGTTCGCGAGGCTGTGGCTGTGGCTGTGGCTGGCTGGCTGTTGGCCTGGCCAAAAGCGTTTATTGTTTATTGCGAATTGTTGGCGCTTTAATAATTAATCATTTGGCCTTAAAAGGCAACCAGAAATATGCACATTATGTGGCTAGAGCGGTCCTGTTCGCAGGATATGCGTAAGCCAAATGGACCAGAAAGCTGCTTGGCCAAAGCCCCAAACCCGGCCAAAAACCCGAAACCGAAACCGATATAAATTGCATTATGGGCAAATTAATTGTTTTTACCGGAGCGATGGGGCGACATTAATGGGCCAACTCAAACCACCGCCCAGCGGCCAGACGGCCAGACGGCATACGGCCCAAGGACATTAATAAGGCCCAAAGGATGTGGTGACATTAATTGCGCAACGTTCGAGACAAAGCAGCAAGGGAGAGCGAGTGGGAGTGGGGGAGGGTGAGTCGCGTGGAGCAGTCATTACATTTCCATATAAATATTTATCGCATGTGATAATGCCGGCAGGAGCCGTTAGTGGGCAAAGCCTTGTCAATAGTTTTTCAATTTGTGCGAGAGAGAGAGGGAGAGAGTGGGTGAGTGGGCGAGTGAAATGGCAAATGCAATTGTGAGCACATGTTGTCGCCTTATAGCAGCCAAACCCCTACCCCCTACCCCCCTCTCCTCCCCTCTCCCGCTCTCTCTCTCTCTCTCTCTCTCAGTGTGTGCGGCGAGCTTTGCATATGTAATGAGCGTGGCGAAATCCCTGGTCAAGAATTGTGAATTATAACGGCATTTGGGGCCATGCTGCGGAGCATTCTAAGCGGCCCCAAAAGCACATTAATTACTTTAATTAATAATTGCATCGCATTAATTTTGATTTATTTGTAACTTACCTTAGCTGTCGTCTCTGTCGCTCCCACTCCACTTGCTCACAATTTGTCAGCGTCGTCAACTGCTCTCTCACTCATTATGCCTCTCTCTCTCTCTCTCTCTCTCTCTCTCTTTTATCTTTTGTCGACAGCGCTGCTCGAGTCAAAACAAAGCAACAGCTGGTCGAACGTTTGCTTGCTTGATCGGTCGAGGCCACCGCAGCAACAAAAACAACAACAACGGCATGAACAAAGGCCGCAGCAAAGAACAAAACTGTAAAGCAGCTTGGCGAAGGGCTCTCCCACGTTCAACTTGCCATGACAATGTTAAATACACGCATACTAGCATACACTAGCACACACACACAGAGAGAGATCAAGCGAGAGAGGAAGAGAGACAGCGCACACATGTTCCACTTCCTTGGCAGCCAGCCGCCTTCTCAGTGATCTTCGGCAGCTCCCACTCTTCCTCGCTCCCTCTCTCTTTCTCTCCGCACGCCGTCGCTCTGTGTCGCTCCTGCTTCGCACGCTTCGCTAAGCTTTTTGGCCAACAGCAGCGGCGTCGGCAGAACTGGGCGCGTTTTACACAGGCTAACAAAAAATTTGCAATCGCAATACTTGAACTTCAACTAAAGTAAAAAATAAATAATAATTTTAATATAAATATAAAATTTAATTAAATAATTGACATATAAACATTAAATTATTTATTAATATTCTAAATTTTATTTTTAATATACACTTTTGAAACTTTACAGTTTGCTGCTGCACAGTGTAGTACTTTAATGTGCACACAGTTACACTTCTCTTTATGCATACACGCATACATAAATGTATCACATATGCATGCACTGTGTGTGTATGTATGCGCGTATGTTCGGGCACAGGGAAATAACGGGGGATAACGATGTTGCCGTCTGTTTTAGGCTACGCGCAGAGCTTCTCTTCATCTGCTCAGTGCACTGTGAGTCTTTTAATAGTTTTTGTTTTTGTATTTTTGTTGTTGTAATTTTTTTTGCTCACATGTGTTGTAAAACGCACGCGTTAAATGCGCGTCTGCAATGCGGTTGACCAAAAACAATGCGGACGCTTTGTTTGTTGGTTTGTTATTAGTCGCTTTTGTTGATTTTGATCACACGACCTGCAATGCGTAGCAAATGGCTGTTGCAGTTGCAGTTGCAGTTGCATGCCCATACGCATATGGCACGCATACGCAATCAACGCCCAGCGATCTGCAGCTATTGAAAAACGCATGCGATTTGCGCAATTTGTTCGCATGCAGCAGCAACAACAACAGCAACTCTAACTCCAATGTGGGCAGCGCAGCGACTGCGACGGCGACGAACGCCAACGGGCAACTCGTTCCACACACACACACGACCACGAACGCAAGCATACACGCACTCAGTCACTCGCTCGCTCACACAGCATCAAAAGAAGCACCAATGCACACTGCACTATAACTCATTTAATTGTATTTAAATGTAATGCTCAATGAGTTACATACCTATGCAGAGAGAATTGTACTTAGTGCACTCATAGAAATTGCTCAGCTAGCAGACAAAGAAATCAGCATATGATGTTTGTCTTACTTATTTAATTTAATAGTATGTAAAACCATTTGTAACCAAAAAAAGAAAATACTTCCATCGACAACAAATAGCGGAGAGCCCAGTGTGCATGGGGCGACTAAGGTAAGCGGGTGGCAGCGCCGAAGAGCGCACGAGTACGAGCGCACGAGCTTCGCTGTCGCTGTCGCTGTCGCAGTCGCTGCTTCTGCCATTGGCCGGCCGCAGCCGGCTTCTCGGCTAGCTCAGTTGTGTTTTGCGTTCCACAGGCGACGGACGAAAGTTTTTGTAAGCGCATCGTGCGGTTGGTCTGCTGTATTCCTTCTTTTTTGTTTTTGTGTTGTTGTTATGCCGCTGTAGTGTGTGCCGATCAAAATTAACGTTTGTGTGCAAAGCAAACAACAAATTATAAATAAAGTCAAAAACAAAATAAAATAAAATAAAAAAAGCGGCAACTAAAACGAAAACCCAAATACGCATTTTGTTACAAATTGAGCAAAAATTTTAATTGCCTTTTACACATTTTTCAGTTGTTTATTTTTTGTGTTGTGTTCAGTTATTTTTGAGTTTTGACAATCAAATATTATATAATATCATAAAAACAATAATTAACTCTGGGAAATGGTCAAAGAGTTAAAGAGACTCGATTTAAAACGAAAAACTCCAAAAGGGAACGCAAAACGTTCGCCGTTATTGTTGTTGCTATTGCTGTTGTTTTCGGTGGTTGTTGTTGCTTTTTGCGCTATGCCGCTGGCAGAGCTGCTGTCGCTGCTGCGGCCGCCGCTGCTCGAAATTTGTTTTGTTTGTGTTTTGAATGCAGAATCGAAAGTGTGTTTGCAGTGCCTATGCCTATGCCTGTGCGTGTGTGTGTGTGCATGTTTGTGTGTTACTTTTTGTTTCTCTTTCGTTTTGTGTTTCTTGCAATAAATGCAAAATTGATTGCAGCGCATAAAACTTCATATGAAAAAGTGTCCAATTGGAATTAGTTTCTTTTTAGACTTTTTGGACAACTAGTTTTCGTTGCGCGCAGTCAAGCGGCTCGCACTGAGTCACGTTAGAGTTGAACCCGTTTGCAGCGCTGCCCGTTTGCAGCGCTGCGGTATCTCCCCAGTGCGACGGGACGGAGTCTCTGACTCAGTTGAGCGCAGATATTTCAGCTTAGCGCCAGCTGCCCGCTGTCGTCCGATATCGTCCGATGGCCGAGATATTAGCCAGTTATAGTCAATTTGAGTTTTACTTTTTATTTTCATCAATTTGCGATCGCTGAGCAATTGGATGTCAAGTGAGATGCGTATGTGTGTGTGTGTGGATGGTATGTGGAGTGCATGCTGGAGATAGTCCAATTGGCATGCAATATGATTGACTGGAAATGCTTAGAATTGCTAGTAAGCTGTGGATGATATTTGTGATATTTGCCAATTGGAAAACGTGTGGAACTTAATTACATGCTATGCCCAATTGGAGCTGAATGTATACCAATTGGCATACATTTTGCTATAGTTGGATTGGATATGAGAAGATTCGGTTGAAGATTATTAGAAATTTATTAAATTTAATATAAAATCATAATAGTAATGCATTTAATATAAATTGTAAACAAAGTCCAATTGGCATACCTTGTGGAACTTATTTATTGTGTATTTAGTTGGACTTCAATTGATTAGACATTTGTGGATGTTATTTGCAAGAGCAATTAATATTCCAATTGTAAAACTCATTTGCTATGACTTTCTAGTTGGAAATTCATTAAATTGCTATTAAAGCACATTTAATTAAGATACAAAATATTTTAAAAATTATTTTAAATAAATATAAAATTTGCATAAAAATAGCAGCTAAATTTCAAGCCAACATAAATAATTTAAATTTAAATTCTGAAAAATATGCGAGAATCCAATAAGAGGCCAATCAGAAAGTATACCCTACACAAATCCAGCCTCATAACTTAATTATAGAGTTGTTCTGTAATATGTATATATAGTATATATGTATATATAGTATATATGTATATATAATTGGCTTGACTTACAGCTGCGCCACGCCCACAAAGTGAAAGAACGACAATTAAGTCTTCGGCCAACTACCTGAAAGTTGTTTCAGTTAGTGCGTGCCGCAAGAGTCTCAAGACTCAAGATTCAAGAGATTCGTTACATTTTCCCCATGTCCCAATGGGCCTGGCCAAGTGTTTAACATGTGATTAACTTTCCAAAAATAAATGCAAAGAGTACATGAGTGTGTGTGTGTGTGTGAAGAGAATATTCTATATAGGAAAATATTTCATATGGTTGTCCCTTTTTGGGGCTGGGAAAATCATTAGCGAATCAATTTGACAACAAATGTGACAACACCACCGCCCTCCTGCCCCCTGCCCCACTCCACTGGCATTGGATCTCTCGAGCCACCGTTAAGGGGCCAGCGCCCCATCGGACCACTTGCGGTTAACGTTTATTAACTGTAAAATGAAGAGAACAACCAAAGTCATAACCAAATGCAGTTAGTGGCAACGCCGGCAGCGGCAGCGGCGTCGACTGCGCTTCGCTTGCTTTCGATGCCAGTGCAAAAGGCGCTGCAAAACGCGCGGCATTTGCTGCGACTGCACGACTAGCAGATGCCCTGTAAAATGTGTAGCTTACAGAGGTAAAAGTAAACTAAATAAATTGCTTAATTTTGAATTTATTTTTATTTATATGTAAATTTATATAAAAAATAAAAATAATTAAATTTTAAAGAGTTGAGCATTTTTTAGTTTATTTTTTATTTTTCGTAAATTGCGAAAACTTCTAAAAAATATATAATTTAAAAAAATTTTTTTTTTGTACTAACTTTTTGTTTTTTTTTAAGTTCTTCAGATTTTTACTCAATTAAAAGAAGCTAAAATACTAGACATGATTTTTTTTAGATTTATTTAAAGATCTTTAGATATATAGAGCTTATAGATCTTTTGGGGTCAAAGAGATTTTTATATAGATATTATATATACTTTGTATCTAGATACACTACCTAGATCTCTAATAGGCGCTAAAATACTAGATTTATTTAAAGAAGTTATAGACACTATATAGATCTTTCGTTCCTATATAGATCTCTATGCATTTACCATACAGATTTTGTGTATAGTTACACTATATAGATCTTTATATAAACCTTCTTCATCGATACATACAGATCGTTGATAGGCACTATATAGATCTTTATATGTATATGTATATTGATACAATATATGTGTAATAGATAGATCTTTATATAGATACTTTAGAGATTTTGCATCTAGATACATGTGCATCTTTAATAGCTATTGTATCAATCTTTAGATAAATGCTATAATGATATCAATGATCTTTCCTACATAACTCTATATAGAACTCTATTCAGTTAAAGTCTCTCCCTGGCTTAGCCACCCCATGCCCAACTTTTTGCAGGGCATCAAGAGCTTCGGCTCCAGAAGCGAACAAAATAAATTTCTTCAATATTTTCTACATTATTTTCTCGCTTTTTTCACTCGTTTCGTTTTAATTTCTTTCAATTTGTATTGCATTGTGCGCTCGACTGAATTTGGGGTGAGTGGGGAAGGGGGGCCAGGGGGGCAAGGGGGAGGTGTGAGCTGTTAAATGAATGACTGGTTGAATGAGTGTATGAATGATTGAGTGAGCGCCTGAGTGCATTATGCAAATGCCAACAGCAGCAACAACAACAGCAACGAAGTTTTCTTTTTTTTTCTTTTTTTAATTTTAAATTTAAATATTTAAAAATATATGAAAATAATTAATAAATTTATGTATATATATATATATATATATATATATATATATATATATATATATATATATATTTGAAAATGAATTCGATTTGGAAACGCCAGCGCTATGAAAATGCAACTGCAGCAGGGCAACTTTATGCACTCGGCTGCATTTTGAATAATTCACACAAAACGTCAACGAACTGTGCCCGAAACGATAATAAAAAGAAAAGAACTCACAGAGACAGAGAGTGACAAACAGAGAGAGAGAGAAAGAGAGAAATTTGCACAGCTTGCAACATTTAAAGAAAAACGTTTTCACGTAAGTATAAAAAAAAGAACAAAAATTCGCTTAGCAAAGTGAAAAATTTGATGCTACCAAAACTAAAACCAAAAACAAAATGAAAATGAAAATTCATTAAAAACATATATATAATTAAAAAAAAAAAGAACAACAACAAACACTCGAAATGAAATTTAAGCAAATTTTATGCAACATTTTTTTTTTGGGAAAACTCGAGAAAATTTGGGAAACTCTTAATTGAAGTTGCTAGATAAATGAGCTTTGTTTGGTTATAAAATAGTATATTCAGAATATTTGCAGAGTTCCTCAAATAAGTTCCTCAGATTGTCTGAGAGACTATATATAGTTAAGATCTAGGCCCAGCTTATGGAAATTAGAAAAGCGCAGCTATATATTTATATCTTTATATTTAAGTCTTTGTAGATTATATAGCTGAATTTTTATAATATAGAAGAGACTTAAGTATATAAAGTTACAAGATTTATATATGAAGATATAGACTTAAAATTTAAAGATTTATATATATGAAACCTCGATATACCGAATCTGAGGGGAACCAGAAAATGTTTCGTTATATCTATAATACTATCTATATATATACATATATTTCGTTATAACTATTATATTATCTTATTAGTAAAACCTTGCTGAAACGAAATTTAAAGAGATCTGCAAGAAAATTCGTTAAAAATGCTATTTTTATTGTTTTTATGCTGAGGTTTGGGCTAACGGAACTTTAACGGTTTAATTTTGCCTTATTTTTCGGTTTTCGTTATATAGAATTACATGTGAAAAGTCGCTTCGCTATATAGAGGCTTCTTCGTTAAAGCTATAGAGCACTTTTGTATGAAAAACTTTGTATAAAAGCGAGGTTTTTTCAGGGGACTTCGAGAAAAATTCGTTATGTTGAGTTTTTCGTTATAAGGAAGTTCGTTATATCGAGGTTTCACTGTAATATATGAAGATTTAAACATATAATATGTAAAGATTAATATATGGGTTTATGCCTTAAAAGTTTTTCTGAGAGTATCTTGTGCTCTGTACTAGAATATATCTATAGATATGTGAAGCATATCTCAGAGTATCTTTAGTCTATATACTTGCTCAATATATTCATAGACATCTGAAACATACTTTTATATACTTTGCCTCTAGTCTCCATATCTATTCATCTATCTGTCTATCTCTTAACTCTTGCGGTGAATATTTTTAATTGAAACAGAAAAAAAAACTTTGATTTTCGATAAGATAATTTCGTGTTTTCGCTTTGGGCCTAATCAAAAATTTGGCCATAATAAAAATGGGAAATCTGCGAGAATAGCCGAGCGGTGAGATTGAGCTTGTTGCAAGTGTAGCTGTAGCTGTATCTATGGCTGTATCTTGGCCGCAACTCAGCTGGAGTCGAGTCGAGTTGGGTCTAGATAGCCGCATGTGTGGGGTCGATTCGAGGCGGGTATATTTGCTGTGGACAGACGAAGTTGTCTGCCTTATCAGCATTGTGCAGTGTCGATAACTCAGAACTTCGAACTGAAAGCTGCACTGAGAGAAAATGCGTGGTATTTGCCAAGTCAAATCATAGGGAAGTTCGTTTGGTGAGCCATGCTGGACTAGCAGAGACACTGACTAGCAGTTAAATTGGATATATAGGAGCTAACTTAATAGATCGAGTCTATATATATATATATATATATATATATATATATATATATATAATAAAATATAAAAAAAGTATCATAGTTTCTCTCAGTGTTGTGGGGCGGCATGTCCAGTTTGGCCAGTGACCCGCTGACGTCGCTGCCGCCACCTGCGCATGAATGTCGCCAGCTCGCTGGCGATAAGAGAAACTTAAAACAGAGAGAGAGGGAGAGTGTAGAGGGCGAGTGTAGAGAAGGAAATGAGAGATGGCACGGCTCAATCGACAACGACAATTTGTTTGTAATTTGTTTGTCTTTCGACCAGTGCCCCCACCAGCACCAGCACAGCACATGCCCTGTGCTCTCTCCTCGCCTCTCTCCCCTCTCGAATGCATGTTTATCTATGCGTTGTACCGAAATGTATCTACACAAATCGCTGAGCAAACAATGAGTCGGGAGCGCGCACCAAAAGTCAAATGAAATCGCTCGCCGCGGGCGCAAATAGCAAACAACAAACAAAACACGCAACAGCGGCGACAGCGACAGCGACAGCAGCAACGGTAACGGCAATGGCAACGGCAACACAAATTGCCAGCAAATGCAATCCAAATAGGTGACCCCAACCCCGCCCTCCCCCCCCCTGCCTCGCCTTCTCCACCTCTCCAGCAGTTTGTAGTTCCCTTTGCTGTTACTCTCTTTCTCTTTCTCTTTCTCTTTCTCCCGCCCTGAAAGTTTTATCAGCCGCAGGCAACGTTGACTTTCGTTTTCGTTATTTCCCAGCGCTTCGCTGCACCTGCCTTATCAATGGCCCCCGCCCCCCGTTCCCCCTGCAGCCCACCCCAACTTTCGGGAAGCCACTCGAACCGATTTGGTAACCGATTTGGTGGCGCGTACGCGATTACAAAACTTTTTGGCCTGTGTCGTGTGGCTCAACACGATGTCAATTGCGTCGTTTATCATCGCCGATAGAGAAAGAGAAGAGAAAGGCCGAGGGAGAGGAGGGCAGAGGAGGGGGACAGCAAAGCTGTCAATTTACTTAAATGTTTTTTCGATTGAAGCTTGAAACTCCGAGTAACATGTGAAATTTATTGACCCATTGATTATGTTGCAACAAATTGCGGCAACAAATTGCTGCCAACAAAAATCTTTTCACTACAATTAATGGATAAAAAGGAAAAATCATTGAAATAATTGACAAGTCGAAAAAAAAAGACATGTGCATATATGATGGGGCTGCAAATTGATATAGTAATTAAAGGTAGAAATGCATTGAATTGATTGAGATAATGGGAATGTTAATGCTGGCGATAATGGTAAATGAAAGTGCTAATGGTATTGGCGGTGATGATGATAATGATGAAAATGATAGTGGCAATGATGATGACAATAATGATAGTGGCAATGACTATTATAATGATAATAACAATGACAATGATAATGCTAATGCTAATGCTAATGCTAATGCCAATGCTAATGCAAATGCAAATGCAAATGCTAATGCTAATGCCAATGATAATGATAATGATAATGATAATGATAATGATAATGATAATGATAATGATAATGATAATGATAATGATAATGATAATGATAATGATAATGATAATGATAATGATAATGATAATGATAATGATAATGATAATGATAATTATAATGATAATGATAATGATAATGATAATGATAATGATAATGATAATGATAATGATAATGATAATGATAATGATAATGATAATGATAATGATAATGATAATGATATATTATTAATGATAGAGACAATGACAATAACAATAACAAATATAATGATAATGTCAATACCAATGCCAATCCCAATGCATATAATAATGATAATGACAATGACAATGATATTAGCAATAATCCAAAATATAATTGAAAACTTAGCCCAGCTAGAGAAGCATAAGACCCCAGCCGATCTATACATATATACCTATATATACCTGCCTCTCAGCAATCCAAACTCTAAAGTCATCTTAGGCAAAATTATTTTGAAGTATATAAAAAAGCATTTAATTTGCTAAAAATGTGGCCAAGTCTTGTGTCAAGTGCAGCCGGAATTCGAGTCCAAAACTGAGCAGACGTCGAGGTATTTTGCAGCGATATGGCAACGCTCGAGCAGCGTCGGCGTCGGCGGCAGCTGAGACGCAGGCAAAGCTGATTCTCAATTTTTAGCAGCACTTCCGCTCGCAAAATTTGCGTGTTCTTTTTTTTTTTTTTTTATTTTTCGTGTGTTCTTAAATTCTTGAGACGTTGACGACGGCGACGTTGATGAGGCAGCTCAATTGTGGTTGCCGGGGGGCATTGGGGGCGTGGGCAGGGCGACGTTCTTTCATATTTGAGCTGGCAGACAGAAAACTGATTGAGCTTCAAGTTCGTTGTCGTTGGCAACATTTAATCAAGCCGCGAAGCCAAGTGGAAGACGCCGCCTACAAGCGCCGAGAGGGGGGCGATGGAGGGTGTAGAGGGGGTTTGTTATTGGAAAACAAAGCAAACTTCTTGTTGCGATGCTAATGATAGTTTGTGGACGTGAGTGAGTGCGTCGCGTGTATCTGTATCTGTGAGATACGCAGATACGCGGCGACTCGGCACAAGCTGAAAGATTTATCGAGGCAGCGCGTTGGCTTCGCTTTTTTGTTAGTTTTGTGCGTTGGCGTGCTGCTCTCAAAGGAATAACAACAACAACAACAGCAACAACAACAACAACAACAATGCACCTGCAGCATGCAGATGTTGGTGCTCAGCTCGCTTTTGGCCCTGACAGCGCATGGCTGCGCCCACGCCAACAGGTGTCTATATATAGCCATTGCTTACATACATCTTACATATATATATATATAACTGACTGGTTTGGCTATTGGCCGCGCTCATAGGCCAGCTAAATGGCTTTTCCACTCGACTGTCTGTTGTCGTTGTTGCTGCCACAGTTTGCTGCCTGGGCCAGGTGAGCGTGGAATGTCTAGTGGGTCGAGCCGATCGCTGGGCATGCGGATGTGTGCGAAGAATTTCTAGCGTTTGCAGCGTCTGTAGAAAACAGTTCACTGCTTGGCGCCGACAGCTGGCGAGGAGCGCAGAAGTGGGTGGCAAAGTGGGTGTGTATGTATATATATATATATATATATATATATATATATATATATATATATATATATATATATATATATATATATATATATATATATATATATATATATATATATATATATGCATTTTTTAATTTATAAAAATAATAGTTTGAAATTTAAATATTAAAAGAAAAAACTTTCATAAAATGTTTAATAAATTCAAATATATTTTTTAATAAATTGAATATTTAATATTTAATATAAATTACTAATTTTTTTTATTAAAATTTTTTTATGCCTTTTTTTGCTTATTAATATAAATATTTCTTTTTGTTTAATTTAGTTAATTAATTTTTGATTAAATACATCATTAATTTAAATATTTTTAAATATTTAAAAATAATTTTTAATAATAAAATATATTTACTATTAATTAAATATATTTTTTTCTAGTTAAATAAATTTATTATTAATTAAATATATTTTTTATTAATTGCAATTTTTTTATTAATTTTTTTACTTTTTTCAAAAGTTAAATTAAATTTAAATATTTCTTTTTGAATAATTAAAATTTTTTTATATTAATTTAAATATTTTTAAATGCTTAAATATTTTTTTTTATTAATTGCAATATTTTTATTATTATAAATAATTTTCAAAATTACAGTTTATTTGTTTTAGCTAAAATATTTGTGTTTTTTTTTAATTGCAAATTTTGCATTAGTAAAAATATTTTTTTTGCTACGTGAAGAGTGAAGTGGAAAATGAGAAAGAAAAACTATTTTCACGAGCACAACTGTATATGGTATATATACATATATGTATATACAATATATGTCTATCAATATGTACATGTACACGTTTATATCTATATATACATATATGTGTATGTATATATTTATGTAGGCACTCTGTGGCATGCAAATAGTTGCACGATCAGCAGCGCGGCAAGCCCCAGCGTTGGCTGCTGCGCCAAGCCCACAGCAGCATGTTGTGCCTCCAAGTGGGCTGCACAGCCGATGGGCGTTGACGTTGTGGATGAGACGTACGACTGGATGATTGGACTTGGGTGTAGATGTGGTGTCGATGCAGCTCAGACTTTGTGGGCAGCTGGAGAAGGTTGTGTATGAGAGACTGAGAATGCTTTAGAAGAGAAAGATGTGCGAACTAAACTTGGCCTTGAAGTTAGTATAGTGCGAGACGAAAGACTGAGAAAGTCGCCTGACCTAGGCATAACTGCAAAGGCAACTAAAACAGTTCCCTTTTGAAAGTAAATTCTGGAATAGTTTTATGTGCGAAGTTCGACTTCTCCAGTGTTTACTGTACTTAAACTGAATAACTGACAAGCAACATTCTCTCTCTGAATCCGGGTTCAAACTACTTTGAAATGGGCCAAGCTGTAAGCTCTATAGAAAACGATAATCTATTATGATATGTCTTATGTGAAGTATAAATAAAATATATAGAATATATCTTATATTCAGTATAAATATACCAGATATATTAGTATTTTGATAAGTGAAAAGGGAATGTTTTCATGATATAGAAATATGACAATTACTGAAGTATCTCTTATACATAATATATATTTTAGTGAAGTATCTTTTTCTGGCTCTTAGTCAATATATATCTTATATTGTTATCTATTATCTTACTACTATCTTAGATTGCTTAGCCATTCATATATACAATCTTATATTTGTATCTGTGTTAAGATACATTTCAGATATATGTATCTAAATATATCTAAACTTGTAAGATCTATTGGATCTTGAAGCTATTTATTAGATATGCTATAGCTAAGTTTTCTGAGTTGTGGATATTTCTTGGATAATGTTGTATCTAAGAGATCTGAGTTAGATATTTCTCAGATCTTACTATATTTATGAACATATCTATTCACATATAACATTAAACTAATATACAATAGATAGATAGATGTCTATCTATATATATAAAATTCTCGAGTGTGGTGTTTGTTACCAAACTACTCCGAAACGGCTCGACCGATTCTCACGAAATTTTTTATGCAGATCGTGTAGGACTGAGAATCGGCCAACATCTATTTTTTATACCCAAATAATAAATAATTGCGCTAATTATTGATCAAGAAAATAATACATGTTATACACCAATCAGTTTTCCAACTTGATTTATTACAACAATGCCACGAACTACCTGCCAAAAAACAAATGTTAAGGGAAAAAAGATAAATGAGTCGTCAAACAAACAGATCTAGAGGCATGCAAGATAGAAGAGCAATAAGATCAGATGCAGAAAGGCAACAAAGTAATGCAGATGTCCGTGTAAGAATGGCGCAGTTACGTGCATCACAATTACAAGAGGTACGAGATGAGCGAAACCAACAAAGACAATTGGAACGAAGAGAAGCGCGCAGATTCGTAGCCAACAGACGTAGAGGGATTGACCAACATCAACAAGTACTTCGAACATTTACATCACATTCATTTCTTCGACTAGCATTTCAGTATGAGCCTGATGTTGAATATTACGCTCATTCCAAAGTGGTAATTGGTACATTGGACAAGGAATGCCCGCACTGTCAAGCCCTTAAATTTAAAAATGAGCCAATTGGGATGTGTTGCTCATCAGGAAAAGTGAAACTTCCAGAAATTGAAACACCGCCGGAACCATTGCACGGCCTCCTTATTGGTACTGATCCAAATTCTTCGCTGTTCTTGCGTTCAATTCGGCAATTCAATTCATGTTTTCAAATGACATCGTTCGGAGCAACGGAAATAGTTAAAAATACTGCTGCAAATGGTCAACAATTTAATTCCACATTCAAAATCAAAGGCCAAATTTACCACAAAGTCGGCTCATTACTACCAATGCCAAACGAACCTTATAAATTTTTACAAATTTACTTTATGGGTGGCGAGAACTCCGAACGGGCACTCGCCAATCGCGTGAATACACGTTGCAACTATAATCACCTCAATTCACCATTTGCAACGCGCATTGTCAGCGAGCTGGACGCTCTGTTAAATGAGCACAAACACTGAAGTATTCAGAAATACCTCAATATTTTACATGGGCTCAATCGAAAAAATGGATGCCCCGCAAGCAAGGCACACCAGTTGAGGCGTGCCCCGGCTTATTTAAGTCAAATAATTTGGGTCGTGTATATACAGTCCATCCAAGGCAGACCGAATGCTTTTATCTACGACTGTTGTTGGTTAATGTCACCGGACCATTGTCATTTCAAGCTATACGTGAAGTAAACGGACAACAGTATCCAACGTATAAAGATGCATGTCTTGCACTAGGCTTGCTAGAAGACGACAATCATTGGGACAGTATGCTTGCTGAAGCAGCATTAAACTGCACAGGAATACAAATTCGATTACTATTTGCTATTGTACTGACTACATGTTTCCCGGCCCGAGCACAAATTTTGTGGGATAATCACAAAGATTCAATGACTGATGATATATTGTATCAACATCGTACAAGACGGAACGACCTTACGATATCATTCAGTGACGAAATGTACAATGAAGCATTGATTGCTATTGAGGATCTTTGCATTGTCATTGCGAATTTACCAATCAGTCATTTCGGTATGAGCTCACCAAATCGAAGTGTATCTCATTTAATTGACACAGATATGAATCGTGAACTGCAGTACAATTCTATTGAAATGGCAGCGATTGTTACTCGCAATGTTCCACTATTAAATGATGCACAAAAAGTAATTTACGACCGCATTATGGAGGGAGTTTCGGCAGGACAAGGGGGACTCTTTTTTTTGGATGCACCAGGAGGAACTGGCAAAACATCGTACTTCAGTTGTTTATAACGTTTTCGACTATAACTTCATCCCCATACACTTATAGTAACTTAGATATTAGATATTTGAAAAAGGCAAAACAACGTTTGCCGGGTCAACTAGTGCATATATATGAATATGATTCTAATCTAATATAGACTCAACCTGAATCAAAATATTTCTTAGATACATATATACTATGTATATCTACATCTAAATCTATATGTTTAAAGTATTCATAATATACTTTCCAGTTCTTCGTTGATCTGAAGAGTTTGTTAGGCATCTATAGCATATCTTTTAGTATTCGGAATCCTTATAGCCAACTTTCGCACCTGTCCCAAACAGTTCTAACTTCAGTTATAAACTTCAGCCCCATTCAAAAACAATTCCCGAAACAATTGAGGATATTTTGTGTTCATTTCGTAAATGTTAATTGTTTGAATTGCATTGGAACAGTTTAAGCTTTATTATTATGGCGTTGTCTTGACTCAGCTGGGCTAATGGGCGAGAGACAGTGGGCGGCTCGATTAACAGCCGCAACGGCCGCATAAAGATGCAAAATAAATATAAAAATTGATTATGTCGCGGGCTGCCGGCAGTCGGTGAGGAAAACTGTGAAGGAAAACTCCAAAACAAAGCAGAGAAATGTCAACGAGCGTGAAAGCGAAGCGGCATGGTGGGGACTGGAGGGCGGTGGCGGGGGCGGGGGGAGGCGTGTCAGCTGCGGGCTGTGCCGGCAATCAAAGTTGAAAATTAGGCAATAAAATTAAACGAACAGCAACGAAACGAGTCGCGAGGCACGACGCAAGCAGGCGTAAAAGGAAAGCCCCAAAAAAAAATATGTATAAACTGTGGGCTGGAGTGGGGTGGGGAGTGGTGAGTGGGGGGCGGTTGTGTTAACCTTTTGCCATACAATAAACACAAATAAAAGTGCGAGCTGAGAACAGAAATTGCCGCAAATGGTGGCAACATTGACAGGCCAGCCCATATGGGCCAACAACAACACGCGCATTGTTGCCACACTTCAGCAGGAATCAAATAAAGTCTCTATTGCCCTGCCTCTCTCCCTCCTCCTCTCGTTGAGTGTATTATGCAGCCATGAATTATGCCGCCAAGCGAAACAAAATCCCATTTGGGTCATTACAGCGATTGATTTGCCTCGTCTCTCTCTCTCTCTCTCTCTCTCTCTCTCTGTGGGGCGTGGCACGCCCAGTTGGTGGCCAGTAACCTGGCAACAGTTGGTTTTGGCCACCAAATTTCATGTGAAAGTCGCGTGCGCGTAAGACGCCAACTTAATAAATGGGCAGCCCCAAGCAGCTATGATATAAACAAAGTTTATGCTTCGAGTGTGCAATCTCTCTCTGTGTGCGTGCGTGTGTGTGTGTAGGTGTGTGTGTAGGCGTGTGTATCTGTGCATAGCTTCATGTCTTAAAGCAAACTCAGCCAGGAACAGTTAAACTACAACTTAATTCAACTAATCACATCAAGATAGCATTAAAATTGAGTAGGTCTTAAAGGCCAGTGTTGTAAAACAGCTCATGACGTATCAATTCATTGTGCCTTAGGCTATATATATATATATATATATATATATATATATATATATTTAGGTTTATGGACTACATAAATAGCCTACATTCATTGCCAAAGCCAGTGTTGTAAAACTCTTGTTTATGGCCTTCATTCATTATTAGTATTGTAATCATATCATATCTATTATATGGGAATATATATTAAGACTTCTGTAGATTGGGAGCATTCTAGTGCTGCTAGCTTGCATTTCTTTATAAAGCCAGTGTTGTACAACACTTTTTAAAGCACATATACGCATCGAATGTCAACATATGATGCCTTTTTCAATACATCAGTCAAAGCCAGTATTGTAAAACTCTTGTGATATATGTACATACATATCTTATGCCAATTCATTATGACTTCTTCTATATATTGATAGTCTTCTATGCCAAAGCCAGTGTTGTAAAACTTTTGTTTAAAGCAGCACTTGAGACTTTTAGCATTGCTTATCTTCATTCATTGGTAAAGCTAGTGTTGTAAAACTGTGTTTAAAGCACAAATATGTAGCATATACATATGCCAACATATTTGGCTTTACTCCTTGGCAAAGCCAGTGTTGTAAAGCTCAATAAAATTAAAGCCATAGCTGCTTTAGCTCTACTTAATCCTATAGTCTACTAGAATCAAGTAACTAAATTTGAAATCTGAAGGCTTAAAGGCACCACACCGTAGTTTAGTTGTAAAACGTAAATTTAATTGCTTAACTTTGCCACAGATCCAGTTGAGTTCAGCTATAATCTTTATCCTTATCCCCTTTCAGCTTCTTTCAACTAGTTGGCAAGTTGTAATGAGGCTGTCAGTGTTGTAAAGCGCAGCAATAATATTTATATATATATATCTCTTTATATACCTGTTATGTACCTGTCTTGCTAACTTTATCTGAAAGTAACTCAAAGCGGCGGAAATCATATTTTCAATTGCCAGTGTTGGGCAACGGCGACAGACTCGTTAAAACTTTGTCAACGCCAGCGTAATGGAATCAGCTCAGTCGAAAAATATGCGCTTAACGGTTGTTCTGCTCCTCATCATCATCATCATCATTATCATCATCATCGTCATCATTATCTCTCTTGTATTCTTCATTTGGAATTCCGCTTAAGCCTACGTAGCACACGCTTTTGCCATTAGCCACGCCCACAAATCCTTCGCTGCGCTCTAAATGACCACAAAAGTTGCAAGTTGCAAGTTGCTTGTTGCTTGTTGCTCGTTGCTCCAGTTTGGCGTTTGCAAATTGCAACTGGGGAGGCTCGCGGCTCATAATCAGCTAAATGCATCATTACGGCGGCTGCTGCTGGGCGTAGGGGCGGCGGAGTGAGGGGGCGTGGCTTTGTGGCATACAGAGAAATTTTGTTGGCGGCGGTGGCGGTGGCGGCGGCGGCACGCGGCTGTTGCTCATTAAATTTCCGCTCTCGTTGCAAAAATGAAGTGGCGACGTCGGCAGCGACGCTGACTGCGACTGCGACTGCAGCGCCGCTGGCAACTGCATTGGTTATGCTCTGCAAACTCATAAAATAACTGTAATTGTCGTAGTTTGCGCTGTTGCCGCACTTCACATTGGCCAAGGCATCCATCAGGAGCGACTCCTCCTCGGCTTTTACTTGTTGCCAGTCACGTTTTAATCTCGTTCTTGTTGTTGTTGTTGTTGTTGTTGTTGTTGGCAGCTATCGCAAATATCTTCGTGCAGACAAAGCCAAGTGGATGACAAAGACAAAGCTAGAGAGAGAGAGAGCGGGAGAGAGGGAGACTGTACAGTGGCTTTTGGCCACTGGCAGCACCTGTTTCGCCGCTGTCCGAGCCGCAGCCACCTGGACGGCATTTGGGCAGCCGCAGCACGAACCAAACTGGGCACAAAGCAAATTTTCTGGTTCATTGCAGGCATTCAAACTGTAATCAGATATCCCCCCACATCCACACCCGCACATAACGGCCTGTGGATCACATGTGTGTGTGGATGCTGTTGGGCAAGCGAGGGCTAATAAAGCGGCTCTTAGCCTAGAAAAGGTTTTAGAGAGATAAAAAAAGGTATAGATATGTATATAGTATATATATTATATATATATATATATATATATATATATATATATATATATATATATATATATATATATATATATATATATATATATATATATATATATATATATATATATATATATATATATATATATATATATATATATATATATATATATATATATATATATATATATATATATATATATATATATATATATATATATATATGAAGCCAATCCCATATGCCATATCATATCATATCACATATGCCACATATCGGGCATAATTCAAGTTTTCTCTTAGTCACGCACTAATCAATTTTCATGCTCATATCTATGCCGAATCTGCTGCTGCCTCTGCTGCTTCTGCTTCTGCCTCTGCCTCCGTCTCTGCTGCTACTGCCTCTGCCTCTCCCTCTGCCACTGCCTCTGCCTCTGCTTCTTCTTCTTCCACATTGAACTGTTGAACTGCCTGATTAATCAGCTGATCAGCAGTTGCAACATGGGTGGCAGCTGAGCCGCACAGCCACCCCCCTTTAAGCATGCAAAATGCTAGCAGATGATCGTGAGTGCGCCAGAGAGAGGAAGAGAGCCAGCGAGCATAGCGGAAGGGTTAAGCTAAGAGAGTGCACTCTGTGTGTGTGTGTGCGTGTGAGCAGCGGCGCTCTCGCACATTCCAGGCGCAGCAGCAGCATTGGCATTGCAAATGAACAAACGGCGACGCTGACGTCGTCAGATATTTGTGTTGAATTTTTACAGTTGCGTTGGGCTAAGCATAAGCAAAAGATGAGAAGGCAGGCAGGCAGGCAGACAGAGAGAGAGGTAGATAGAGGCATTGGGAGTCTGCTTGATAATTATTGCAACATTGCCGCAGCAGCTGCTGCTGCTGTGTGTGGGTCTTAGTGGGCATGTGTGTGTGCATCATATTTCGTTGTTTTTTCTCTTCTCTTTCTTCAGTTTAGCCGTTGTTGTTGTTGTTTTTAATGCTCTGTTGTCGATGATTCAACAAGTCCAAGGCGTAAAAATAACAACAAACATGAAAACACGAACAAACTTTGTTTTTCTCGTCTGTTTTTTTTTTTGCTTTTCTTTTTTCTTTTTTTTTGGTTTTTTTTTTTTTTTGTAAGCTCTGTAAAAACACTTAAAAATATTGTTATAAAAATATTTTGGTTAAACGCTGCGAGCGATTGAAATGAAAAGTTTTTATAGCGCACGCGATCTAGAAACTGTCGGCTATCAAATTTTTATTATTATTATATATTCTCCACTCCGGACTTGGACTTCTTTTTGTTTATGTTTGGATTTTACGTCCACGACGACGACGACGGCAAATTGAAAGCATTTTAATACCATTTCATAAGGTAGAGTGCCTAATTAATGCGCTACAGATAAAGATAGCGAGCTTAGGACGGGGGGAATACAAGTTCTTAACGGTACTGCAACTTGACCTAGCGACCGAACAACAAAGCAACAGAAATGCAAATGATTTCGGGGAGAGTTAAGCTCAGATGATGGGAGGCTGACACGCTGCTCGGTTCGACTCGGCTCGGCTATAAATGGGGCTAGTTAAGAGCTGGGGAAACGAATTTCAATTTAGTAATCGGGTTTATTTTCACTTTATATAGTCGTAGTCGTAATAATGACACTGATAATTGTAATGATAATGACAATGACAATGACAATGACAATGATAATAGGAACCATAATAAAAATAAATAAAAATAATAGAAATAACGATATTGATAATAACAATTCGAATAATAGAAATTAATTATTAATATAATAATAGAAATTAATTAATTATTAATATGATATAAAATAACATAATAGAATATGTAAATACAAATATGTATATTTAAATATGCCATATGCTCCCCAAGAAACTAATATGCCCGCTCTCTGACGTGCCCACTGCAGTGTGGCAACTGTAAACAAACGGCGATCGCAGCGACATTTTATGCTAATTTCCCCGGGCCGATCAACTGTTGTACGGCATTTCATTTGTCTATCGCCTTAATGCGATTCATATGCAAATCGAACGACGCGAAAGTGTCAATTGGTTATTTGTGGTTCTAGTCCGGGGAGCATGAATAGAGTTTCGTATAAAATGTAGAGTATATATCAGAAATGTGTGAAATTTGTGCAGATCTGGCAACGCTCGCCCGCTGCTGCTGATGGATATCTGCGCAATGATTAAAAGCGCAAATTAAACCGTTTCCGTTTGCGCCCACTTCTTGTTGTGTTCGCTTCTACTTTGTGGTATTTTTCATTAGTTTTTACTGCCTACTGCTTACCGCTTCTTCGCGTACGTAGGGCAACTGCTGCCGCTGCCGCTGCCGCTGCCCCTGCCTCTGGCACCTCATCTCTGCTAATTGCGTCTCGGCTTCATTTGTAATTAGAACTCGTTGCCATATTGAGATCTCAGCTTAAAATCCACAAAGTCTTGTCGCGCCCCTCACACCTCCGCCGATCCAGCCCAGTTGTTCTGCTCTAGCTCTGCTACATGACGTCAGTCTGCTTCTTCATAACAGTTTTTGGTCTATTAATTGACCGCAGCGGCAGCGGCTTTACAGCTAATGCGCTCTCTTTACAGTCGCAGTCGCAGCTGACGTCGCCGTCGCAGCTTTTGCAATGGGCCGCTGCATTTGCTGCTTTGGGGTGGGCAGTCGCTGTCAAAATGGCATCCACAATGCGTTCCACGCGCGCGCGCCGCAGCGTAAAAGTTGCTTAGCAGGTTTTTTTCTGCTTCGCTCTCTTTTTTTTTTTTGTTTTTGTTGCGCTTTTTGATTGCCTCGTTGTTGTTGCTGCTGCCGCTGCACTTTCATATTTAGTTTTTTTTGTGCTGCATTCGCTTGTTATCCCATTGTATGCAGAGCTTTGTGAATAACAGCTGCTGTTGCTGCAGCTGCTGCTGTTAATGTTGTTGTTGCCGTTAATGTTACTGCTGCTGCTGCTGCTGCTGCTGCTGCTGCTGCTGTTGCTGCTGCTTCTGCTGCATTTTGTAGCTGACTTTTATCATAAATATTTCAACGCCTTTGATTAGTTGCTGCTGCTCCTTTCACCAGCTACATAGAATTGTGTAAGCAGCACACACTCACTCTCTCTCTCTCTCTCTCTCTCTCTCTCTCTCTCTCTCTCTCACACACCTTCAGTCCTAAATTTAGCTCTCAGGGCCAACGCTTGCTCAGTTCACAAATCAAACTCAAATTGCACTGGACAAATTAAAAATTCATAAAAAAAAAAAACCAAAAAAAGAAACCTAGAAATCAAATTCTCTAAATTTCCAAACAACAACAATAACAATAAAATCAACAACAACAATAACAACAACAACAACAGCATAAAACAGTATATCAAATGAAAGCCCTAAAATAATAAAATAACAAAAATCCGATTTACATTTACACAATTTATGAACGCATGTCGCAGGCCATAGAAATATATATATATACATATATATATATACACATATACTACATATACATATACTACATATATGTATATATATGTATATATATTTGGATAGCTTAGCTTATCGCCTGCATTGCTGTTGCGGCTGTGAACGCCGCGCCGTCTGGCATTTTGATGTGGGCGTCGCTGCGTGGGCGTGCCAAAGTGCGCAGGCCTTGAGTTATATAGTCGCTAGTCATAAACACACACACACACACAGTGACACATGCGGGTCTCCGTTTTGGATAGCGCCGTCGCCTCAACGGTCTGTCGAAATCAATTTGCTAATGTTGTCACCAGGCCAGGTCAGCAGATGGAACTGCAAATATGCCTCAACCCTCGGCACCCTCGCCACCCCCGCCACCCCCAGCAAGCAATTACAAAAGGCAAAGAGCAAAAACTGTAAACGTTAAGCGTGGCACGCAGCAATCGCATTCATTGCAGCAGCCACACTCGGAGCGGCAACAATACGAAATCAATTACAGTAAAGCCCCGTGTGGGTGGCTGGTAGGGGGATGGGGGGTGGCTAGTGAGTGAGCCGTTGCGCACGTGCCAAGCGCAACGCCAATAATTTGTTGTAACAAGCGAAGTCACCACCGCAGCAGCCCAACCCCTCCCCCCCCCCCCCCCCCATCCCCATCCCCATCATTGAACACACGAGAGAATTTGAGAAATTGCCAACACACATAACGGCATATAGTAGTGGGGCTACCCCTAACAAAAATCAAATATATAAAAAATGATTTTAAAATGCAAAACAAAAAAAAAGAAGCTCAACTTTGCCTGACTGCTGAACGCTCTGTCAATACAGTTATAGAGCTGAGCTCAGCTATGTATGTAGAACTGTTAAGCAGCAGTGACTGTCAAACTTTGAGCCAATGACTCTAGAACTTTAGAAGATGTTAAACAGCAATGATATAGGTTTAACTTGGCTTACATTACATACATATATCTACAACTGTAATGTGACGCCAAAACTGTACAGTAGATCAGAGTTCAGCAATGCCTCTCAAACTGTCATGCTTCCGCAACCAAAGCCAAATTCATCCGCAATCCATTAAAGAAAACTTAACGATTTTACGTGCAAAGTAAGCCGCAAAAGCTAATATGCCCAATTAGAGGCATTGCGAAGAAGAAAAGCAGAAAAGAAAATGTTAAAATGAAAACGGAAAATGGAAAATGTGAAAATATTTCGCTTTGCAAGTTTCGAACGCATAACTTTGGCTCTCTTTCGACTAAGCGAAACTCGAAAGTTTATTGCATTCCACTTATGTGGGGAAAACTCTGAAGGGGGTGGGTGGGGGGTCTTCCCTCCTAACGGTGCTTTAGTCAATGGGGAATTTTCGCCACGGTGCGTGTTGTATGTAAGCGATAATCATTCATTAATCATTCATATGCAAATATGAATCGCATTCACGGTGGCTGCGCCAAGTGATTCGATTCATCACAGTCGCTTAGCTTAGCTGAATCACAATGAATGCACTCACAATGAGTGTGGTTTTCTGTCGAAGTGAATAAGGAGGCATTCATTGACAAGTTGAGCGATAGTTTGGGTCTTAAATCAATGTGAATGTGAATATGAATATGAATATGAATATGAATATGAATATGAATATGAATATGAATATGAATATGAATATGAATATGAATATGAATATGAATATGAATATGAATATGAATATGAATATGAATATGAATATGAATATGAATATGAATATGAATATGAATGTGAATATGAATATGAATATGAATATGAATATGAATATGAATATGAATATATAAAGATTGTTGGAGTATCTTCATGCATCTGAGACAATTCAAATATAAATATTGGCATGGATATATTGGCATATCTACAATATCGGCACAATATATGCACATATATAGTATATATAAACTATTCACAATCTTTAGATCGTCACATTCCCCATATCTTCAGTCCTGTTATTCTTTATACACACATTTATTAGCCCTCAATAGCCAATAAACGAAGAGAGAGAGAGAGAAGAAACTCTTGTGAATAAATATTCATAGCGAATCGGTTAATTGAGCTAATTTATGGCGCCCATTAGGCTGCCCAATTGGGCTGACATTCTTATATAATTGTGCTTCATTGTCGGCATTTTCATTTAACGGTGCCCATATGCAAGCGCTAATGGCAGCCGAGCCACCCGAATTGGCCTTGAGATCGAACACTATCAGTCAACAGGCAACAATTGTGAACTACAATGGAGCAGCTGGCCCCATCGCCGCCAGTGGGCTCCGCCGCCAATTGTGGAAATTGTGCTCAACTAGCCCAAGTTTGGCTGACAATTTGTTGACAATTGCGTTTCACACTTTGCATAGCAATCAGGCGGGCGCAAACAGAAATCTCGAACTCCCAACTCCAGACATATTGATACAGTGCCTATGCACGATATGTGTACAGTGGGTTGCGAATGTATATATATATATATATATATATATATGTATATATATACACATATATAGGTGTATATGTATATACCTATGTGCACATGCAAGCTTAGCAAATCAAATATGCGCAATGCTCGACTAGCTGATACCGCGCACATGAGCTTGCTCAACACTGAGCACTGTATGTATGTGCACTTGTGCGCAGACTGATTGCTTTCATGAGTATTTAAGCCATTTCTGGCTCAACTTATGCTATGATTCGCCTATTTAGACTTTATTTAAACAAAGCTAACTGAATGCAGGCTTATTCAAAGCTTCGATTCATCGATATTATAGATTGCCAAAGCAAAGAACGTTCCATTATTTGTTGGCTCATGACTCAGTAGCCAACTTGCATCACAGTCATAGTCCATAAACTGTTTTTATATATACAGAGTTGGACTATGGAGCATAGTCTATAGTTTATGTCAAATGTAGAGAAGTAAAGTTTCTCTGAGAGATATGCTTATAGAGCAGCTTTAGATAGAAAGACCCCATTTGCTGGCCTTTACTCAATTACAGGGTATACACAACTAGGTATGCCCTGTTTTGGTAAGCAAATAGCGGCACTTGGGCGATGTTGCTGCCTTTAACTTTTGCTGGGGGGCTGAAATACAAAGTAAAAGACGAAGCAGAAGCAGAAGCAGAAGCAGAAGAGGCGGCAAAAAATGTAGACGACAATATTTTATGCGGAATTCTGTCCCACGGCGTGACGAGCTGAGAGAATGAATCATGTTGTGAATGCGAATGAATGTTTTGAAATCGATTCGAATGAAATGTCTAAAACACACCTATACGGACATATATATATATATATATATATATATATATATATATATGTATATATATATATATATATATATATATATATATGTAAGTGTATATATGAGCATATATCGGGCACGAACATTGCATTTGATTGCAAATTGCAATTGTAATTGGGTTTCCAATTGTTGTAATTGACTTTGCTTGTTGCTGTTGCTGTTGCTGTTGTGTGGTTGCAATTCGAGCAACAACAACAGAAATGCGATATTAATTACAAAACGCTAGCGATGTTTTCATGTCGCGTCTCAATTTAAGCCTCCCCTCTCTGCTAGCCCGCTAAGCAGCCAAATCCCGCCCGCATGCTGCGACTGCAGCTGATAAATTGCCAGTGCACGACAAAGAACAACAACAACAACAGCGAACAAACAGAGACAAATCGTGAAAGTTACGAAACTGCATTGATAACGAATGAAAATTTAAAGCACGTGCGAGGATAGAGAGAGCAAGAGAGACAAAGAGAGAGAGAGAGCGAGAGAGTGAACTGAAATTGGCCGATTAAATCGCAAAATTGAGAATCGAAGCAAAAGTATGATTAATGCCTGTGAAATGTGAATGAGCCGCTAATGCGAGGCGCAAATAAAGACATAGAATGAAACATCATCGCACAACAAAGAAAAGCAAATGTGAACCAATAATAGTAAGCGATTTTATACAAACTAAATGTTTATAAAAGCAGCGAAAACGAGTTTTACAGTTAAATCACGATAAAACATAGAATCGTGATAAAACATAGAATGCGGGTATTCCCTGTTAAAGTGTAACTAAAAACTATATAAAAGCAGACATAGAATATAGAAAAGCATAGCTTAATGTGAATTGCGAATAATGCAAACGAAACATAGAAACATTGAAATACTTTGTAGCCATTATAAAACATAGAAATCATATAGCAAATAAATAATAAGCGATAAAACATAGTATGTGGGAACTAAATAACAATAAATGTATAGAATGTACATGGAATACAGCTCAAGATAAACATGGCAAAAACATAGAATATATAATATATTAGTAGAATCATATAAGTACAGTATCAGATCACCAAAATAAACACAAATGGCTTAATGACAACTGCGATGTGTGCTTATTGAAGACATAGAATATAATATAGAATATGACAAAAACGTAGAATTTATCATAGAATCGTGGAATCATATGGCAACACTATTAAACGATCAAAGTAAAAACAGATGCAATATGACAACTGAGATTAGTTCTCATAGAACAAAAAAGAGAACATGTCTAAAACATGGAATATATTAAGTGATAATCGATTTAGATGCCTAAAACATAGAATATATAAAGGGATCATCGATTTACATAGCTAAAACATAGAATATATAAAAGGATAATCGATTTACATGGCTAAAACATAGAATATATAAAGGGATAATCGATTTACATGGCTAAAACATAGAATATATAAAGGGATCATCGATTTACATAGCTAAAACATAGAATATATAAAGGGATCATCGATTTACATAGCTAAAACATAGAATATATAAAGGAATTATCGAATTAGATAGCTTAAACATAGAATATATAAAGGGATCAACGATTTACATGGCTAAAACATAGAATATATAAATGAATTATCGAACTACATAGCAACAATACCAAATCAACAAAATAAGGACAAATGTTATTAATGACTCCGATATGCCGTGCCTTTTATAGTTTTATTGCCAAATTCGTGCCTATATGTATAACCATAATCCATAATTCTGATCCAATTATGAATGCGATAGACATGCGCCGCCTTTAAAGGCCAATAAAAACAATGCCCATGTGTGAATCGTATTGAAATTTATTCACAATTACAAATATACGTATTTCGATTTATTGCTTATGAATGGGCTTTAACGATAAGCGGAAAGAAGGCCGCAAAAAATCTTCGAGCAGCATTTGGACTCGTGACGAAATATGTTTAAATGCCCATATGTGTGTGTGTGTGAGTGTATGGGTGTATGGGTGTGTGTGTCGTATAAATAAATTAAAAATTCAGTGAAGCACAACGACGCAGAATGAAACCCACATTGTTCTCGGCCTTAGAGATGACTCGCGACTCGACCCAGCCAGCGCTCCATCATATTTTTTTTTTTTATTATTATTATTTTTGCTGGGGTTTCTTTTCAATTTCTTTTGATGTCAAAACATCGCACACACAGCACAGATGAAAGATGGAGAAAAAAAAGCACAGTAGCAAATGTTTATAATTGCTTATCACTAGAAATTGTTGTTATGTGGAATTATATGTGGGGCACTCGCATGGCGCATGGCGCATGGCTCATGGCGCATGGCTCATGGCGACACCCAACTTGACCGAGTCGACTTCCTTTTGAGTAATTCAAATGATGTCCATGCCTATAAAAAGACCAAGACCCACGAAATGTAACGTAAATATGTACATACATAAATATATGAAGCATTTTTTTCTTCATATTTTCAACAAAATGAAATGGATACTTGCCACACACTCACACACACACACACACGCACAGAATTATTGTTAAAAGTTCATAAAGCCGGCCATAAAATACAAAAAGAAGAAAAATAAACAGCAGACAACGCACTGCAAATGCTCTAATAAACAAACGGGAAAATTCTATGTTTTAAATGGATTTTTAATATTTTATTTGAATATTCATTAAATTATTTATAAATATATTATATATATGTATATATCTAATATCAGCTCAACTCAACACTAAGTTTTCTTTGATGCTCAATACGTATTATGCTGTCGCATTTGTAAGTGCCTGTCAGCTTTTGACAGCCGCTTAATCAAACGTGGAATCGTTAGCATTTTTATGCATTCCAGCATGTGCTTTGCCTGGCTGCTGTCAAAAGTTAGCCAAAGAAATCTTCAGAAGAAGCAATACAAATTAGAATATATAGAAAAACCTTGAATCTGCATGCCCCAGCATCTATATATACTTACAAAAGTGTGCCATTGGCATGATCAAATTATAGATGCACAAAGAAAGCAAGGTATATAGCTAGATAGCTGCTATGCCTATAGATATGGACTATCTGATAGCTGTTTGTCTAAGAAGCGCAGATCTATAACCTGCAGATCTTTGTGATTAGGTCAAGTGACTGTCAAAGCTGCTGTTAAGTGCCTCACGAAACTGATTTAACTAACGAAAGTATAGATATAGCCCTCTATATAACATAGATTCTATAGATTCACTGGCAGGAATAAGCCTTAACTGCCAGAACTTTGATGCTTAGTCAAGTGACTGTCAAAGTGGCTGTTAACTGCCTGAGAAAACTTGTGCAATATATGAAATAGCAAATATAGATCTATATATATATACAATATGCCATAGATCCTTACTCTGATAGTTTCATATAGAGGCTGGAACAGCCAGAACCTTGCTGCTTAGTCAAGTGAGTGTCAAAGTGGCTGTTAAGACTTGTACCATATATGAAATAAGAAATATAGATCTATATATATATATATATATATATACACTATGATAGCTTAATATTGAGGTTTGTCCAAGCAGGAATCAGCCTGAACAGCCAAAACTTCGCTGTTTACTCAAGTGGCTGTCAAAGTTAATGTTAAGTGCCTTAGCAAACTATTACAGATATATTACCTATGTTGACATATTGATAACATATATTTTCGATAGATTCGAGTTCTAAAAGGTGTTTACCCAGAAAGCTTTCATCCATAAATCGTTGAACTTCTTTTTCTGCAAGTTAACTGCCTGTCAAAGTGGCTGACATAGTTGTCATAGCCCGGCAGCAGAGTGACATAGAGCATTACCGTGTCCGTAAGCCCGCCCCCTGGCCAACGACACCAACCGCAGCCCAGTTGGCTGAGTGTTTGACAAGCAGTCGACATTGGGGGCGGGGGGCGGGCGGGCAGAGTGTGGCAGGTGTTGCCGCTGGGCCGCTCTGGCCGGGAATCTATATATCCATAAAAGCATTGCACGACGCTGCACGTCACATAATACCAGACGAGACAGACCACACACCAGAGCGCTGCCCCAGTGCGTTCGGGCGGGCCCTGCTGCTTTTATTAGTAATAACATTTTGAAAGCCTCAAACATGGTCGTTAAATTAAAATTCATGCATTGAGTGCTGCGAGTGTCGAGTGGGATATGCGATATGCGATATGCGTTACGCGATACCTAAGCCACACGGAAGGGGGCGTGGGGCGCGATAGGGGCTGGCTGTGCGGCGTATTAAATATCGAATTCAATAAAACTGATTGACACATGTCTCGCGTATGTTGAATGTTGCACGAATGTTGCCATAAGTCACTCGAGTTGTTGTTGTTGTTGTTTTGGTGGCATCAAATAGAAATGTTTTTTGTTTTTGTTTTTCTTTTTTTTTTGTACAACATTACGATGTACTAAACGTAAACTTTACAGCATGTCGCAGGAGCTAACGAGCAGCGTGGTCCCGTCGATGGACAGCATGGAGGACACGTCCAAGGTGGAGGTGATTGTGTACACCAAGTCGGACAAGACGCTCAAGCAGAACATGAATGCCAAGGACGATACGCTGCGCAAGCGCACCTCGCTGATCATAGTGCCCCAGCAGGTGGATGATCTGCTCGAGACGGCTGCAGTGCAGCAGGAACAGCAGCAGCAGCAGCAACAGCAACAGCTCACTGAGAACGGCAATCGCAATTCGATAGCCAGCATGGACAGCTGCGTCTCGACCAACACCAGCCAGAGCAATCAGTCGAGCGCCAGCTCCAGCTCGAGCAGCAGCTCCGAGGATGCCCATGCCGCCTACCAGGATCTGCAGAACGGCAACGCCGGCGATGAGCTCGCCGCCATGCACTCACCCAGCTGCTCCAGCACATCGGAGTCGACATCCTGCAGCAGCTCGGTGGACTACTCGCTGCGCGAGCAGCTCCACAACTATGCCAACCGCAGCGAGGAGCAGCTGAAGTGCATCAACAATCATCTAGAGCCGCCCAGCGCCGCACAGCTGCTCAAGGGCATGAGTCTGCCCATGGACCAGACAGCGGCCCATTGCGATGCGCTGCTCAGTCCGCAGGAGGCGCCGCTGGGTCGCCGCTACGCCGAGGTGGCACAGTTCAAAGGTCACAGCAAGGCGAGGTGAGCAGCAAACGCAACTGCAACTGCAACTGCTTCAATTTCCCATACGAAGAGCTTCCCTGACAGCTCTTAATTATCTTCGCTTTATCAATTATTGTTTTTAATTCGTTTGACTAGTCTTAGTGCACGTTTTAGCCTTCGCTTTATGCTGTGTTTCGCTCAATGCGAACGCAATTCATTATAAAGTTTTCCCTCAGCTCGCCTTTTGGGAATTTACAGCGTGAAACTCTCTCTCTCTCTCTCTCTCTCTCTCTCTCTCTCTCTCTCTCTCTCTCTCTCTCTCTCTCTCTCTCTCTCTCTCTCTGTGGCAATCCCTGAAGGCTAATGAAAAACTTTTTAGTGAATTGTGTTTTCGTTTAATCAACATTTTAACTGCAACCCAATTGACCTTTGATTGGGCTTGGCTGGTAAATTATAGACATATATATATATATATATATATATATATATATATATATATATATATATATATATATATATATATATATATATATATATAGATATATAGATATATAGATATATATACATATATATAGATATATACTATGTCGGATTATTGTCCGCAGTCTGCCCTTGCTCAGACACTCTCTTCATTTGTATCGAAGCTCACTGATCTGGCAACTCTGCCAAACTCTGTTGTCAATTATACAACACTGTCTTCAACACTGCTATATATGGACATATCGATAGTGCGCTCTACTCCCATTAGAATTATTCCATGTATAATTTCTGAATATATTTTGTTCCTTCCTCGTCAAAGATTCTTTTTCTTGTTGATATCTCAAGTACTAAGACTCTCTGATCTCTGATCGAGATTTCTGAATTCTATATCTATTTGTAATCTTTGATTCACTTAAGATTCACTTTAAAGATTCACTTTACTTTCATTTTTAGTCTTATAAGCGGTTTCATGTGTTTCTCTAGTAGAACTCCGACTTCAACTTCTATAACTTCACTTTTAGCTGCTTTTTGGCCAGAACTATGTGTTTTAGCTTGGGCTTTAAGCGCATTTCTGTCTCCTCTGTTAACTTCACTAATTTTCTGTCTATGCCTAAGTCTTATCTCTGGGCGCAGCTTGCGCCTTTGTCTGCTGCTTGCAGCTCATTAGAGCTGTGCTTCCAAGCCACAACTTCCCGCTGCTATCTTTTCAATCAGTCTGTGGTGCACTTTGCCACAGCTATATAGACATATATCTGTGTCTACTCTAACATCTCGCTTTGTTTTCGCCCGCTGGCTCTGCCTTTTGTATGCGAGCCTCTTGCTGCATTGTTTCGATATCCTTGACGTGCTTGAACTAAACGATGTCAATTGCTCACTCAACTCGAGCAGCGCCAACACCCTGCCTGTGTCCTAGCCCTAGCCAAAGCCCCTAAATAACTGAGCACTATTTGCAGTCTGCCTGCGGCCCGTCTTTTGAGGCAAGCAGTGCCCGCCTTCTTCCTTGCTGCACATGCATAATACACAACTTAATTAGTATTATAACTTTATAGCACTCTCGACGACAAACCCATAGCCCGGCCGGGTCGGAGCTAAGCCTGAAATCTAATAATGCCACATTCCGTACACGCATTGCCATTGCCACATTACCATATCAAAAACGACGACGACGACTACGACTACGGCTGGTGCCTGCCCCACGGGCACAGACAAGTCCCAGAGCCACCCCCAGCATCAGCCCAATGCAGAGCTCAAAAATGCAACGCTTCTTTTCTATATATGTGCATATATCTGCATATATATATATTTATATATATCTCCCTCTGTATATATTGTGTTGTTTATGAACTTTAAGCGTTTGCAACTCGCACTCAGTCACACAACTCTTCCTCTCACCCTGTCTCCCCCTCTCTCTCGCTCTCTCTCAGAAGCCGCTGTCAATGCAAGGTACTCTATGGATTAGTACAGCAATCCACTCGGCATCCACTCGACACCGCCCACACCCCGCCCACTCCCTGCCATTGACAACTATGTTGAACTTTTTGAAAGCTGTCACAACTAATTTGCATAGACCCACCCACTCGCCCACCGCACATGGTGTGTGTCTGTGCTGCAGCTACTACTGCTCGCTGTCTGCATATTGTTCCATATTCGAGCTTGTTTTGGGCTTTGATTTGCATTCAGCCATTCCACGGCCAACAAATATTCATGATGGCCAAAAACTTTTTGTGCCACAAGACAAATATTTTTGTGCACAACTCTGATTGGGATTGGCTTGAAAAATGCCAGAATTTTTGCATTTAAGGCGGAGCACAAACGATGGCATATGAATACACAAATGGGCAAGCTTGTCGGGAGTGCACGACAGAAAGATACCCAGTCCATGTTGGAGTTGCTTGGATTGCTAAGATAAACTGTTTTTTGCTGTGTCTATTCCAGTTATATATATGTATATATAGGACTATATTTGAGCCATGTGGGACTGTTGATGGGGAGTACACGACTAAAAAATACCCAGTCCAAGTTGGAGTTGCTTGGATTGCAAAGATAAACTGTTTTTTGCTGTGTCTATTCCAGTTATATATATGTATATATAGGACTATATTTGAGCCATGTGGGACTGTTGATGGGGGAGTGCACGACTGATAGATACCCAGTACCTGATTTTTTCCATGGTTACTCTTAGTCCTGCTGTCTATATGCATATATAGAACTATATTCGAGTCACATCTGAGTTTATTCTTTAGCTCAAATTTATTTATTTTATCTCAATTTCCAATAACTTTTTGGGCTTGTTACAGATTACTTTCCTTTTCTTGATATATATATCATTCTTGATATCATTTCACATCATAACAAACCCAGAGAACTAATTGACTATTTATATTCCACTATAAACTTCCCTCTATTGGGCATTATCTCTGGCTCCACTCCCATCCCACCCGTCAGCAATAACTCACAGGGTATACACATATATATATTTATTTCTATACACAATCACATTAAGCATTTAACATTTGATTCATGTTTTCATTTTGTTGTCGTATCTACTTCATCTGCTGCTCAGCTCCGACTCGGGCTCGTTGAGTAGTGCCCGAATGTCTAGACTTTGCGAGTCGCTTGTCTTCATTCCGTCATATCTGGCGAACCATAACCTATCTGTTAAATTGCCAGCCGCTGCCTAGTCTCTTGCATAACTTGACCTAGGCCTCGCTCGTAATTGCCCTAGTCCCCGTCCTTGATGCGCCGCCAACTCCACCTCGACATCGTCCACTTTGCTCGCCACATTTTATCTTAATTGCCATGCGTTGGCAATTTACATGCGGCGCCACAACAAAATATACGTATAAATTCTTCACTTGCCAAGCAGTTATGGCTCGCGACTGACACGCTCGCCATATCCTTCAGCCAGCTAAATACCCTCTAAAATATTGTGCTTAGAGAGGGTCTGACATGAGCAGGCGATGATGGTGCCAGCAAGTTTGGGTCACAATTTAGCTCGATATTGTTACGAGCTCATGAGCATACTAGCTCATATCATATATATATTCATATTATATATATTTATGATTTAAAACCTAATATATAAAATATATAATAAATATAATATATAAAATATATAAAAATAATATAATTTATATATAATTAAAAAAATATATATTTCTTCATTTTACAATATATATGATATATAGATTCTTTTTTAGCATTTTTACCATTAAAAAAACGTTTTCTTTACATTATTATTTTTTTTATATATATTTCACTTAAAAGCTCACAGTTCAACTATATATATTTCACATTTCCTATAATTTACATTCGTTTAACAGGATTAAAATTATGTTTACAACTTTTTAAAAATGTTTACATATTTTTAAAATTTTTTTAAAATTAAAAACAAATTTTTTAGAATTTTTAAAAGTATTTTTTGGCAATTTCATTTTTCTTTCCCATTTTCTAAACTTATTCTAATTTTTTTTTGTTTTAAGATTTATCTTTTAAATACAACACTTTTCTTTTATAAATTCCAACTGAATATAAGCCTGATATATTATGCTGGAATATTTGATCAATTGCAGAGTATTCGCTAGTCGAGCAACCTGCTCTTGTTCGTGATTTTCCTTCTGTTGACTTGCCTAGCTTGTCAAATATGCGTGTTTCAGCTTTGAATGTTTGCATTCCTAGATAGTTTCCTAGGGTATTAGAAATATATAGAAATATATAGCATAGATATATACATATATCTGCATGCCTGATCCGCACTGTTTGTCCTGATTCGTAATGATTTTCTCTGTCTAATTCTGTGCAACTTTTGTCTGCTCATCTACTCTATTATAGGGTATTTTGTAGTCTGGCATGCTCTGCGCTAGCGTCTTCATTTGTTTCTCTTTTGCTTTTGACATGTCCTTGGCTTGTGCATAAATTCACAGCGACCCGAACTAATTCCTCTAAGTGTTTTATTATCCGTTGCGTGTTTTCGCTCTTGTTGTTGCTGTTGCTGTTGCTGTTGCTTGTTTGTGTTAATTTGACATGATTATGTCAGAATGTTTGACAAGTTGTCATATGGCGTAAAAATGCTTGAGCACAAGTCTTGGCCTGCAACTTTCTTGACTCGGATAGAGTCGCCTGTCCTGTGTTGGGGCTGCGTCATTGTGCGCGTCCTTGAATGGGGCGGGCCAAGGCGGAAGCGGAAGCGGAAGCACACGCCAGCCCCAAAGTTTCACAGTCATTTCTTTTCTTACTTTTTCTTGTGGCAAATTCATTAATAACATTTGTGCTGCCCCGCCCACTTGCCGCCGCCGCCGCCGCCTGCTGGCAGTGTGTCTAGTAATATATTGTTAAAATGGCGTAAAATTGCCAGCTTTTTGGGCGTCCCGGCAGATGCTGCAGAGTAGATACATATAGAAATATATCTATATATGTATATATATGTGTATATAGATGAGGGTGGGCAAAAGGAATGTGTCGCAAATTAACCTTTTGACAGCTGCGCCTCGAGCCTTGGAGTTGACAAATGGAGCTGAGGCCGGGAGGCAGTAGATTCTCTCTATTCACTTTAACTAACTCTCTTCTACTGTTTGTCTTCTCTTTGCAGAGCATGCGAGCAGCAGCTGACGTCGGCGGCTGCTGCAGTGGGCGTGGCTGCGCCCCTAACCGATCAAACAGAGGCTGTTGTCGCTGCGGTCAAGTGCAGCAGCAACAACAACAACAACAACAACAGTAATGCCAATGGCAGCAACAATGCGCAACAGTCACAAAAATCTCAGCTGCAGCAAACGAACAACAACAGCAACAAGCTAAATGGCCAATCAAATCTCAGCTCAAACAACAACAACAACAACAGCAGCAACATTAACATTAACATTAACAACAACAACAATAACAATAGAATGACATCGGGCAGCCAAGCGGATGCCAAAAATGGCGACAGTCGCCGCAGCAGCAGCTTGGAGCCGGATGCAGACGACGTGGTCGATTTGGCCCACGGCGGAGCCTTCGATGACGATATGCAGGCGCTGCTGCCCAAATGCACGCGTCGCTCGAGAGATGAGCTCAGTCAGGTGAGTGCCCGAGTGAGGGAGATGAAGTAATTTGATTTTAATTAAGAGCTGGGCTAAGAAAGGTTATTGGTTTAAAGAAGAGAAGGAAAGAGAGAGAGAGGGAGAGAAAGAGAAATTGAAAGAGATGGGTGAAGAGAAGAAAAACAGCTCGAAAGAGAGAAAGAAATATACCAAAAAGAGATATAAAGAAAGGCAAGCAGAGAAAGGCAGAGAGAGAGAGAGAGAGAGAGAGAGAGAGAGAGAGAGAGAGAAAGACGCAGAGAGAATGACAGAGAGAAATAAATACAAAGAGGGGAAAGACAGAGTGAAATAATGACAAAGGAAGAAAAACACAGAGAGAGAGAGAGAGACATTTAGAGAGAGAAAGAAAGACAGAGAATGATAAATACAGAGAGGAAGAGACAGAGAGAGAAAGATAGATAGAGAGAGAGAGAGAAAGATAGATAGAGAGAGAGAAAGATAGAGAGAATGACAGAGAATGATAAATACAGAGAGAGAGAGAAAGACAGACAGAGAGAGCGAGAGAGAGAGAGAGAGAGAGAGAGAGAGAGAGACAGGGACAGATTGACACAAAGAGAAAGACCAGACTACTAGAGACAGATAACAAGAGAGAGACAGAGGACAGAGATATATGGAGAACAGGAGACAGAGAAAAGACTATGAAGAGACCAGATAGAGGCGCAGAGAAAAGGATACAGAGAGACAGAGAGAGAGATATGTACAAAGAGAGATAGACACAGAGACAGACAGACAGACAGATAGAGAGGAGAGGAAGAGAAAGACATAATGGATTACCATAAGAAGATAATGAAATAATATACTAATGTATACTAATATAATGTATATTCACAATGTATACATTAACTGACTTAGGGATAATTTAATATCTTAGACAGTTAACAAATAAGAATGCATAAAATATATATTCAAATACCTAAAGAAATATGCATGTATGTATATCAATCACGACAATCTGCAAATGCAAGTGGCTTTCAAATTATGAAGCTTTATGCTCGAATTGGCATTGCATAATTAGAAAATACTTAGTGGCTGGGGAATCGTGCTGTGTGCTGTGTGCGTGTGCCTGAGCGTGAGTGTGAGCGTGAGTGTGAGTGTGAGTGTGAGGATGGCAACAGCAACTGTTGAGCATATTGATGAGTCCTGCTTTGTATTTGTCGCAATGGGCATGTTTGTTGGCCGGGGCCAGGCGGAGCCTGTGCCACGCAGTAAGTGGCAATTACGCAAGCTGCCAATGGGCCATCAGCAGGCTCTGCTAGTTGGTGCTGCATAGTCCTTTTAGTCCTTTTGTGCCTGTGTCCCTTTGTGCATGTGGCACTCATTCATTCATAATTTGCTACGTGTTGCCATGACAGCCATAATCATAATGCTGCCACTGCTGCTGCTGGTGGTGCTCCTGCTGCTGCTGGTGGTGCTGCCATAAACTGTGCATCGAATGATGCCCATTTCGACAGAAATAAAAATTACAATACACGCTCACGTCCTCTGCCCCTAGCCAGCCCCCATGCCACCCTTGCCCATTATGGCTTCATTATTTACATGCATTCGTGCGTGCTGCGTGCTGCGCGCCGCTCTGCTCTCAGCTCCGGCATTCTTCATTAATAACTGCGAATCCTTTTACCATCGTCGGCGTCGTCGTCGCCTTTATTCTAATGTCTGACAGGAAATTACAGGAGAGGCGCCGCCTAATATGAATAATGAAGCACTCTTTCCCTCAATACACACTTACACACACACGCACACACACACACACACACACACACACTCAACACACACATACACTCTGCACAAAACTCTTTTTGACAAGTCAATTTAGTAGTTAATTTGATATGCCAGCCATCCACACACACACACACATCACACGTCTAGCATGCTCTATGCTGAGCTCGTTCAAGCGTTAAGCTCAACTGTATGTTCTCTATAATTGCTTAATAATGCGTTAGATTGCCAGCATAGTGCAGCTGGAGGGCGCTGTTGCCAAACTTCTGCAATTGCTCTAGCCACTGCTTGCCCGACTTAATCAGAGTGCTTAGCGCAGTGTTGCCAAACTTCTTAGTTTGTCAATTATTGATAGATTTTGATGGGTGCATGCATTGTTGCCAAACTTCTTTAACTATCTGCAAGCTGCAACGTTGCCAAATTTCATGGGCTATACGATTGCCCTCCGAAGTATCCTAAGTTTTTAGAACGTTACGTAGCAAAGCTTCAATGCAACGTTACCAAATTTCTGATCCAAGTTTATAACTATATATAGTTGTGACTGAATAATAGCCTTAGTCGAGATCTTGATATTTGTTAAAGCATTGTTGCCAAATTTAAGCGAGTCATTGCTTTACCGAGTTGCCAGACTGTCAATTGACAATGGATTCATTTCTGGTCTATTTAAGGTTTATTTATGGTCATTATATTGGACATTCATCTATTTGCGGATAATCTTCTATTCATACTTAAAGTAAATTGCAATTTTAAGCGAAAATTCAAAGCATTTCAAGCACTTTAAGCATACAGCTAAGCGCTGTTGCCCATTTTCTCAGCCAGCAAGTGCAGCGTTGCCAATTTCCAAGCGCCGCAAAGTATGCAAAGTAAAATAAATTGGTGCAAAGCCTTTTGTCTCAGTTCAAAGTCAAAGACCAAATTAATACCAAAAGAGAGAGAGAGAGAGAGAGGTGAGAGAGAGAGAGAGAGAGAGAGAGAGAGAAAGACAATATATGTTGAACTACAGCTATTGCTGGCGAGCTGGACAACCGCAAACGTGTGGGCTGTCTGGCCAGACAAACATGTTCACATTTTAATTTGTGTTGCATTTCCTGTTGCATTTGGCCAAGGACTCGAACGAGGATGGCGAGGACGAGCATCTTTGCTGTCTCGACTGCCGCATAAAATATTGATTTCAATGGGCTTCAGCTGACCAGCAGCAGCAGCAGCAGCAGCAGCAGCAGCAGCTGTGGCAGCTGTGCCAGCTAGCCTGGCCGACAACAATTTCCTCTGCGATTTTTGGCCATTTATGAATATTCAATAAAAACAACAACAACAACAACGACGACGAGGACGAGCATTGGCGATAAAAGTGTCTGCTGCGCGTTGCCATAACCACAGACAGCTTTACAGCAACAATAGCAGCAGCAGCAGCAGCAACAAATGCAACACATGAGTCGCATGCCGCATGCCGCATGTCTGTCTGCCTGTGAAAAGTTTTTATCGGCCGCCAGCCGATCAAAGATGCGAGTTAGAGAGGCTGGGGCCAGCAGGCTGCTCAACTTTATTACTTTCATTATGCCGCATGCCACAGCCCTGCTGGCATGTCGCCCATGCAACCCCGGAGCAACCCTGTGAGGAGAGCACCCAAGCCAAGCCTCGCACATCGCCAGATAAGCCCGCCAGCCAAAGTCCATAAACAAGTTTCGAGTCTAATCTGCAGCTGCGGGCCATGTCCAGGTGCACGTGTACTAATTGCAGCGGTATTAGTGGCGCTTTGTCAGCGGCTTACAGCCACGCCCATGCTCACGGCTTGTCATGTCAGCGCGGCGAGTGACTCTTGGCATTCCATTTGAGTGTCCTTTTTTTTCTCTATCTCTCTCTCATGTTTACTGATGCCGGATATGAGCGCCAGACAGACAAGGACCAACCAGAGGACAGGACAACACGGCCGGATGCTCGGACGCAGCTTTAAAGCTGCTGCTCTAATGAAGTGTGTCCAAAAGAAATAATAGAAAAACAGAGTAAGGCAGAGCAGAGCAGAGCAACGTTCCTCATTTCGGTGCTCGACTGCGAGTCCATTTCCATTGCCCTTGGCCAGCTGGAAGGAAGTTTGTCACTCCGTTTGATGCGCTTGGGGTGTCATGTTGCAGACGGCTCGGACTGCTTGGCCACTCCAGACGTTGTGCGCCTAATGGCTGTGACTTTTTGACAGCCACAGCCACAGCCAAGTGTCCCATGTCCTGCGTGTCCTGTGTCCCATGTCCGGTTTCTTGTGTCCTTTCCCCGACTCGCTGTCTGCCTCTTGCCGCTGGCCACTGGCCAGCTTTATGGCCATAGATTTTATGTGCAGCTCATTACATGGCTTCGAATGTTGATTGTCTTTGACTTTGCTTGCGATATACATATATATATATATATATACATATATGCCTATTGCCCGGATTAGAATTCGACTTTTGAGCGCTGTTGCCAAACTTCACTTAAGCACTAATCGAATTGCCATCAAGATTAACTGAAATTGGCAAAAGTTTAGTGAAAACTATTTGTATTGATTTTATATAAAGATATATGCATGCAATATTAGCGAACTACGATTGTATCTTGCATATACACTGTTGCCAAACTTCATTTAAGCGCTGGAAGCAATATATTTGAGAGAATTGCCTTTGCAATGGATGCAACTTTATTGAAAATTGTTTTTAATTGCTTTGTTTTGTTTTCGTTTAGAGAAAGTGGTTAAATAATGCAGGCACTGTTGCCAAACTTCACTGATCAAATTGAGTGGAAAGTCTAGCAGAAGTTGGTTAAATTTAATAGAAAACTATTTTAAATTACATTATTTGTTTTTTTTTTTTTTTTTATATATAGAAAAAAAGGCAAAAATAATCGAAGCACTGTTGCCAAACTTCATGTCGAAACAACTATTTCTTATCGTATTTCAATGGAAATATTTACTACATTTAGCTTGGCTTTCACAATTTGAATCAAATCTAGCATTGTTGCCAAATTTGGCTTAGCACTGTTGTCAAACTTCATAATCAAAGCTAAAACTATATTATAATATGCAAATTAACTTAAATTTAAATCCAGTTTATGCGCTATGGCGCTGTTGCCAAGTTTGCATTGTGGCAGCGTTGCCAAAGTTGATCGAGGCATGTATATAAGCATATATATAGATATATAATGCTCATAGTTACTGCAATGTGGAACGCAACGTTGCCAGACTGCAGCAGCATCACAGTTAATTATGCATTCATAGTGCGGCTGTCCAACAAATCGACAACATGTCAACATCGCGCTTCAATTAGCCAGCAGCAGAGCAGTTAGGCTGGGCCCAGAGAGAGAAAGGGAAAGAGAAAGAGAGAGAGAGGGAGACTGGGAGACTTGTCAGGCCAGGCTGTCCTGCAGCCTGGCTGCTTTGATCCGCACTAAAAACTAAACACGCAGACAGAACGCAGAGGCGCAAGGCACAGCAGTCACATATGTCACCATCTAGCAAATGCCGTGCTGTCTGTGCACAGTTATTTGTTGTTGCTGCTGTTGTTGTTGTTGCTCTTGTGCGCAGTTGTTGGCATTGCGGTTTTGCGGCCACCTCTGTTGCTGCCATTAAATGTAATTCTCTGTGGTTTTTATGGTTTTTTAAAACATTCAACAGCATTTTACGTGGCTGCTATTTATCTTTTATTTCGGCACTCACTTTGGGCCCCCAAAAGCTCAGTCCCCCCCTTACCTCAAGCCCCACTCAAGCTTCAGCTGCTGTTGCTGTTGCTATTGCTGCTGTCATGTCCCTTGGCCGTGTCGCACAGCACGTTTTCATTCGCTGTTGTTAGTTGTGTGTTGCCGCTGCGTCAGACAATAATTCAGTCTCGAGTGCAATTTGCCAAACTACACACACACACACACTCGCACACACACACACACACACACACACACACACTCACACACTCGTTCACCTTTTGTCAAACTATTAGCCCGATGCACAGTGAGCTTTTAATGTGAGCTGCTGCTAATGCAAGCTCATATTTTATAGACTTAATCCGCTTGATTGCTTCGATCTCTAGAGTTTGCTTTAAAGAAGAAACCGAGAAAGAGGGTTTAAAGATGAGTGCATAAAGCTCGACTGCATAATGCTCGTTCAAAGTACTAAAACAGTTTAATAAGAAGAAAGAGAGAGAGAGCCAGTTTCCACTAAGTTAACTTTCAAATTGGAGAAGATACATCAGTCAGACGAGGGCAGCAACAAATATAGCAACTTTTAAGTCTCTAGTTTCAATAGAGATAGTGCGGATATACGCAGAATAGTTAGACGGACGGACGGACGGACTGGCAGAGAGACAGACGAACGAGCTTGCAGACAGGCGGACGGACGGGCGGGCGGACGGACGGGCGGGCGGACGGAAGGACCAACGGACGAACAGATAGACAGACGAACGGACACACAGAAGGATGATCTAAGGAATAAATGAATATCAATATGGAGTTTCCAGAAAACCAATATGCTCTTTCCTTTTTCTAAATGAGTATGCGAATCATAATCATACAGTAAATTATTAAGTATTTAGCTGGCCTATCTCTCGCTATCTCCCCCTCTCTCTCTCTCTCTATCTCCCTCTCTCTCTCTCTCTCTCTCTCTCTCTCTCTCTCTATCTCCCTCTCTCTCCCTCTCTCTTTCAAATTCTTCAAAAGTTTTAGATTCATTTTAAGCTTTTCGATTCATTTTAAAGACTTTCAAAGTTCGTTTTGTAATTTAAATAAATTAGATTCTCTGGCACAGAAAAAATGGCATTTGTTATGCTGGGCAAGCCGAGCGCAGCTTAATTGTGTTGACTTTCATTAATTAATTGCTGACAACTGGAATGAAGTTTAATCAGACGCAGCAGCAGTAGTCGCAATCGCAGTGGCTGCTGCTCTTCTATCATGCTTTACGGCGACAGTCGAAGCCATCCATTTGCCTTGTTTTTGCTCTTTTTCGGTTTGCCATTTGTCGCACTGCAAATATTTCATTGCATACTTTTGTGCGGTCGCAATTTGTTGTGCAATTTATTAGATCACATATATATGTGTGTGTGTGTGTGTGTCTATACACAGGTGAATGCATTGAAATATTGGGAATTTTTATATTGGCATTGAAATAGCGAAATTGTTGCCAATATTGGCAAACTAAACAGAAGTCAGCCAAACAGACAGGGCAATATTTAACAATGGCCAGTGAGAGGGGGTTGGGGGCTGACTGTATTTTGGGGTAAAGGTGTTTTTAGCCTTGGGAGAGCAGCTGGAGCTGCAGCTGCAGCTGCAGCATTGGCGATTTTCATTTTCAGCCGTCGGCAACGGAAGTCAACTTACTTTCGTTTGTCTGCTCAGTGTTCCGGCAACGTCTGCGGCTCTGTCTGCTGCTTCCTGACCCTGAAAGGGCTTCAGCAGCTGCTGCTCAAGGCTCAAGGCCCTGGCTGTTTGTCTGGCCGCCTCGCTTGGCTGGCCATTGTGCTGCTGCAGTTGCAGACGCGCCAAAAGCAGCCGAATTTAAAGTCGCGACTGTTTGCTTAACATTACGCGTAGACAGCAGCTCTTGCCCCCCTCTTTATCTCTCTGTCTCTCTCTCGCTTTCTCTCCCATCCTTTTTTTGGCCAAAATCAAATACATTTTGCTAGCACACACATGCGACCAGGAAGCAGCAACCCCCAGTGGCACTTGAAATTGCAGTCGAGCTACTTAGAAACCTTCTCTCTATACGTATATATATATTCATTTTTTTTGTGCTGCTGTCAGGGGTTGCTGCTGTCAGCGCCAGGCAGGCACTCGCATGCGGGCGTGTGGTAAAATCTGTAAACAAATGAGAAGAGCCTGGGCTAACTTAATAAGTAACGCATTATTGCTGGCTGCCTGGCTGGGCCCCAAACAGACTCCAAATAGTTTCTTCTGTGCAATCAAAACAAATACATAACAAAAAAGGGACTCGTCGCCGTCTCCTTAATAAGCAATACTTAAGGCTTAATGCAGGGCATCAAATATGCGCAGCATTTACCTCGCCTGTGTCCCATGTTAGGGTTGTGCAGTCCGCAGTCCGCAGTCCGCAGTCCGCTGCTCGCTGTGATTTTTGATTTAAGCATAATTTTGCAAAATGCTCGACGCTCGTCGCTGGTCGCTTGCCGGGACGTCCTGCTGTGTCCTGCTGTGCGCTTTGAAATATTTTCAAACATCTCTTCGAGGGATTTTCTGGCTTCATTTTTCCATTTTCTTTTCGTTTGCTCCGTCTCGCATTTAAATGTTTGGCAAATGAACAGACAGTGCCAGGGCGAGTGCCATTGCCATTGCCCGATTTCCATTTCAATGCGCGGCGTTGTCTTGGCTCGTTTCCTGTTGCTAGACAACGCTGCGTATGATTAATGCCTGCAGAAGATCAAATGCAAGAAAAAAACTGGGCAAAAAAGAAACCCGTTTAATAAATGACATCAAAAATTAAAACTCGCTGCTGGCGCGTAAATCAAATTTCTATTCGCCAATGCTACACACACACACACCCACACACACACACACACACACACACACACACACACACACACACACACACACTTACACTTACTTAGAGCAGTATTTACAAGGTGTTTTTTGGGCAACCTAATTTGACAGTCGGCCAGAAATAACTCAATTAGAGCCGCGACCTTTTTTTCCTCACCCCACTAGAAAGTTTGTACACAACCCAAAAACACAAGCTGAAGCTACAAAAAATCTCTCTCTCTCTCTCTCTCGCTGTATATATTTATATATATCATAGCTATATATATGTTTATCAACCCTATCCGTGACGTTGTTAGCGGTAACGAGCCTGCAGCAGAGGCCACTTGACTTGCCTTTTCCCTTTATTTTTTTGTTAAGCGACAAGTGAAGTGGCAATGGTAGCCGTGTATACCCTGCCGTGCAGGGGTTAATTACTTTGGTATGTGTTTACTTGAATGAGCTGGATGCGAGAGACTTGAAACGCAACTAAACAGCCTGGCTAGGCCTCTAGGCAGACCAAAGATCTGCTAACTTAGGCTTGAGCAGGCTTGAGCTCAAGACGTATCGGGGGCAGCTCGAACTGCCCCATTCCCCCTAAGCTGTGCTTCATTAGCCTACTCAAATATTTATAATTAATTTGTACCAAAAGGTAGCCGGGTGCACTTATCAGTAAATATTTCAATTAAAAAAGAATAAAATAAATTAATAATAATAAATAAAAACAAATGATACAAAAAGGTAAAAAAAACAAGTAAGAAAACTCTAGTCGAGACCGCTCGACAAGGGTATACCCTAAACCCTATGAAGAACCGTTATTCCCAGCATTCTTTGTTTCTTTCATATACACATGCATATGTACGTTCATTACAAGCAAAACGTACACACACACGCACAGGCGCACGCACACACACACGCCAATCGGTGCGTCAGCTGTTCTTTGGCTGCTTTGCATGGCAATGCTATGGGAAATTAAATGTTTAATAACTTTTTTTCTAGAGTAACGATTTTGATCAAACTTGTTGGGCGTGATCATGTCATCCACATGTATGTATGTGCCAAAGCACAAGTCTCTAGTATTTGAAATACGGGAGTTACAATTTTGAGGCGAAGGGGGCGTGGCATCCAAAATTTAGCAAAAACCGAAATTGTGTAATGCTCACATAACACTAAATGCAAAATTTGAAGACTCTAGCTATAAAGATGAATTATATATAATTATATAACGGAGCATCGATTTCGTTTTTAATCGATAACATTAAAATTAAGACAGTTATCGATTTTTTTTTAACAAACTCGATCTTTTCGTGCTATACAGGAACCTACATAAAAAATTTCAAGTCTCTAGCTCTTGTAGGTTCTGAGAACGACGCGTTCATACATACGGACAGACAGACGGACAGACGGACAGACGGACAGACGGACAGACGGACGGACAGACGGACAGGGCCAAATCGACTCGGCTTGTCTCCCTGATCAAGAATATATATACTTTATGGGGTCTGCCACGCCTCCTTCTCCCTGTTACATACATTTCAACAAAAACATTATACCCTGTTTTTCCCATTTTCAATGGGTTCAGGGTATAAAAATACATAATAAATATATTTTGAAATGTTTAAGAAATCATTTAATTTCTTCTTATATTAATTAATCCCAGGCAGTTGCTCAAAGGAGAACTGCAAATTGAATTGAAGTCCATCAACCTGAGCTTGCCTCAGCTACGACTTCGTCAGGGGTGCGTTGAGGGTTCGTTCGCTAAGGGTGCACAACAGAATGCAAATTAAATTTAAATAAAAATCAAAGCTATACTTCATAAATAGATAGATTGCTTGATTTCCTTTATGAGTTTTTCATGAAATTAAGCCGAAGCCAAAAATGAGTAATGAAATCAACTAAATCGAATCGCCCCAATCGAATCTGGCTAAGAATCCTTAAGGCATGCAAGGGCATATTGCATGTTTATTGAGTTAGCTTTCATATATTCATATATTTATATACAAGCATACAAATATATATATTTATATATAGATTCTTGTAGATATATATGCGCTTGTTTGTCTACTCAAAATTTGCATTTGCATAAGCTGCGGCGCGGTTGCCTTGGCATCAATTTGGCATCGCTTACAGTTGGCAAACATCAGCAGCAGCAGCTCTTTGGCATCATTACACACAGATAGAAAGAGAGAGAGGGAGGGAGAGATAGAGAGAGAGAGGGAGGGAGAGATAGAGAGAGAGAGAGAGAGAGAGAGCGACCTCTGCTCCCATTAAAGGCTCAGCACCCTGCAGTTTCAGCCCCTGCGGCTGCATTTTTTGGTTCGAGGCGCATAAAAGTATGCTACGGCAGCGTAAGAGGCCTCTAGCTCAACGACGCAGCCCAACACAATGGGGAAAAGAGAAACACACACACACACACACACACACACACACACACACACACACACACACTGAACTTCAAAAGACCGCCCACGGCAATTTTCAATTAAAAACGCCTACGCGAATGCTACAGAAATTTCTGTTCAAGCGAAATGCGGGTTGCCCTAGCTGCCAGCCCTGCCCATGCCCAACCGCCTGCCCTCGGGCTCTTTTAAAGTTGTGCCCAAAAAAAATTTGGTTGATGGCCTGACATGAGATTGCACTCAAGATCTGACAGCATGTGAGTGTATCTGTCTTTGCAAGACTCCGCACGAAATATGGCCAACAGCTATATGTCAGAGCGACTGCGAGTCTCAAGCATTGACAAAATATGAGGAAGCAAAGCCGAGCGCATGTCCTGGCGATGGCGGCCCCACTTGAGTAGCGCTGAGAGAACGTGGCTAAATGCGGTCGAGTGCGTTGTTGTTGTCTAGCCCCTTGTTAGCTCTAAGGTGAAGAACTTAAGCCAAAAAGCAGCTGCAGCTGCAGCTGGAGCGACCCAAGCTGACAGTTGTATAACAGTTGCACCACCAGCTGCCCTGCAGCACTTCAGCTCACATCAGGAGCTGCTTTTGCTAGCAATTACAGCTGCAGTTGGAATTTTTGAGTAATTTTATGCCAGTTTTAGGCAAAAGGCCTTTTTTCTAGTTTCTGTTATACCACTATGCCAGTTATAGTTGCTGTATAACAGTTAATATCAACTTTAAGCTAATGCTTCCACTTTTCTTATACTCAAATACTATAAAGATATTTATTTTTAAGTGATATTAGCTTCAGGCATAATAGAAGGCATTTAAGACTCTTTAATATGCTCATTCCTTGGTTTTGTATAACAGTTATGATCCTTTGGCTAAGGTTGTGTAGAGGCTATCGACTTTCAATATAAAGATCTATGTATACAATATATACATTTACATATTAGCTTCATATTTAAGATATCGAGATGCAGAGAACATGTATTTGTATAACACTTATTTTCGCTGCATTCATTTAACAGCTCAATGCGAATGAGAACAATACCTTAAGGATTTGCTAAATTTGTGAATAGTTAAATATATGTATCTTGGAAATACATTGTCAAGCTAAGCTAAGTCTTATTATAACACTTGTAACTAGTGGAGTCTTTTTGTATAACAGTTTTGTATAACACTTAAGTGAAATCTAAGTTTTTTCTCTACTTCCATATCTTTGGTCACTTAATATATATTTTTAGCTATTAGCTTTAACTGCGCCTTGTATAACACAATTATAACAGTTGCTAATTTGCTGCTTTTTACCTTCTCTCTCTCTCTCTTTGCAGTCACGCACCTCTCTCGTCTCCAGCTCGGAGGGCGGCATTTTGGCCGAGGGCGAGACGTCCAGCGAGGAGAGCTCCCGCGACTCCAGCGACAACTCGCCGCCCTGCGACTTGGGCCTGATGGAGCGATTGCTGCTAACGCATCCCATGTGGTTTCTGCCCGGTATTCAGCGCTCCGGCGCCGTCCACCTGCTGCAGGGCAAGGAGGAGGGGGTGAGTGCCGCAAATTATGAATTTATTGATAGCGTTTAATGAGCCAATTGCGAACGTATGCAAAAATTATGCGCCTCCCTAAGAGTGGAACTGAATCCGCAAACACACAGTGAGCTGACCACACAATTTGCCCAGATCCAGCACATATTAAAATAAGAACAGAAGGAAAATCCCATTGGATGCAAACGCGGGCGCATTTACATAAACAAATTGCAATCAATTAACGTGAATGTGAAAAGGGCTAGAGCGGGGAGCAGGGGGCGGGAGGGCGGTGGGCTGCAATCGGGATTTGTGGTGCGTGTCCTGGACAAATAGACAGACAGCGAGGCACACACAGATTCATTAATATTACGACAGCGACAACAATGCGAAGCCCTTTTAATTGTAAATGTATAAAGATAAACAAAGAAATGTTGCCAGGCCAGCAGCAGCAGCAGCAGGAGGCGAAGGAGCTGGAGGCGTCGTCCAGGACTCGCGCTGCTGCGCTTGCAAATACATTGAAATTTATCTGGTTGCCGGCAAAAGGCAGACGCTGCTCTGCCACATGACAAAGGCGACGAGAGACAATAGCTAGCCAATGGGATTTGTGTATAGGTGGGGGCTGGAGGTTGGGGGTCCTGATCCTGGCTGGCTGCCGGCTGGTTGCTGGCTGCTGACTGCTGGCTGCTGGTCATTTGGCGATTCAAGTCGCTTTGCATAGACAATTGAAATTACAGCGAGGCGAACAGGAGAAACGCCCAACAAATTGTACAGATTCAATAAGTTGCCAAGCCTGGCCGGACCGTTGGCAGGACAATGCCAAGTCGCAGTGTCCTTCGCAGCAATTATCACGTGTTCGCCAGACAGCCTGGCTGGCTGGCAGGATAACAGGCAAATGGTCTCAATGAATGCTTCATCGAATCGCCTGAATGCCAACTAAATTGCTTTCCATTTGTTAGCGCACGGGCGACCCAACTTAAGTGGGGGCGTGGCAAATGCATCAAAAATTGTAAATTATATGCTAACATTTATATAAAGTGAGCGGCCAGAGGGCCGAGCAGACGTCTATAAGAATTTGTCCACTACAGTCAAGTGAAGTTGAGGGGAAAGGGAATATTTATTGAAGGTATATAAATGTTTATATATATGCATATAATATGTATATATGTGTGTGTATATGAATATATATGTTATATATCTGTTTATTTTGAAAGCTTTATTTGATAATTGAAAAAAGGATATCCAGCTGCTTTTATATTACATTTATATATAATCAGATAAAGGCAGAGCACTTCAAAAGCAGATTTTAATCTAAAATGAAAACATTTCATTGCTCATAGCCTTGCTCGACTAAGCAATACCGCGCACTGAGCTCTGGTGCGAAAGCTCAGCTCTCAGAAGTAAAGAATTTACTTGAATTCTTTACTCTGAAATCTATTTCATTACTCTGTTTAGACTTTCAATCTATGGTTATGTTAATCACTTCTGAATTGATTCTGCATTAATTTTAAATTCAAATAATTTATTTAATATAATAACAATAATAATAATAATAATAATAAAAATAATGATAGTGATAATGATAATGATAATGATAATGATAATGATAATGATAATGATAATGATAATGATAATGATAATGATAATGATAATGATAATGATAATGATAATGCTAATGCTAATGATAATGACAATGACAATGACAATGATAATGATAATGGCAATGATAATGCTAATGATAATAAAAATAATAATAATTATAATAATAGCAATAATAATAATAATATTAATAAAAATAATAATAATGATAATAATAGCAATAATTATAATAATATTAATAATAATAATAGTAATAATTTATTTATATATAAATTGTCTTTTTAAGATCCTTTCCTCTCGCCTTCATTCCCATACACACACACAAAAGCAGAAAGCCTATATATGTACCCTTTCTGTGCACTTACAATGCCTGCAGAGCATTAAAACTTAAATAAATAACCGTTTTTTTTTTATCAATATGCATAAAAAAGGTTTACAAATATATGTCCATATATATCAAATATATATATATCCCTTTAATATATTGCTTTTAAATTCGGTTTTTTGTTGCTTTCAATAGCAAATATTTGACTCAAATATCGGAGTTTTTGTATATTTGCCTTGATTAACTTTTAATTGAAGTCAACTAGAGTTGCTTTGAATGCGCATTCAAATTAAGTTTAGCACAAAAGTTTGCACATTGCTGGCCCTTCGGGCCCCTTGCGTCTCCCGCCAGTTGAATTTATGGCGCCGCCTAAAAGCAGGCAACGGAAATTTCAATTACGAACTTTGCCTACTTTGGGCACGCATTGAACTTGTCGAGCAATGAATATTGAACGTGGCACGCGACGACCACTGCCACTGAGTCCTTGAAAAGGAAGTGAAAAGCGTTTTTCAGCTCGGCAATTTACAATTGTCGAACGCGTCGCAACAATGGCGCATTGATTGCAGCGAGGGCTGAGGCTGGGTGCGTTGGAGCCACACAAAACTTTTCACTTTTTGCCAACTGCTGCACCTTCAGTCGGGGGCTATTTCTTGCATTTTCTATGCGCCCCATTGAAACGCTAATTGCATGCGTCGGCATTGGCGTCGACGCTGACGTCGACGTCGGCAATTACACGCCCCGTCACTCCGTCGGTGGCAACTGGCAGCAGTTGTTGCTACGCATTTGTTTATGCGTTTAATAAAAAAGTATTTGCATAATTGAAATTGAAATTGAAGCAGCCGCTTCAAGTGGCCGCGCACCACACCCACGCACCGCTCGCACCACAGTGACCCTCCGTGCAAACTGCATTGGTAAATGTTTGTAATTAAAAATCAATCAATATGTTTGAACGACGAATGCGGCATGGCATTGGCCATGGCTAAAGCTACGGCTAAAGCTACGGCTATGGCTATGGCTATGGCTACGACTATGGCTATTGCCACTGCCATTTGTGGCAACACATGTGGCTGCAACAACAACAACAACAGCAGCAGCAGCAGCCATGCTTTTGGTCCATTTGCCTGCCTGGTATTTTAATTACTTGTTTTGCCTGCTGTCGGTTTCTATTTTTTTCTTTCTCTCTCTCTCTCCCACTCTTTAGCTCTCTGTCTCCCTCTGTCTGTTTGGCTGTTTTATTTCAACTCCATCAATCATAAACAGTTCGCAGCGAGCGTCTGGTCACATGTGCGTGCAGGATTCATGCTGTAATTTCCTGTTTGCAGCTACCCTGTCAAATGGACTGCCCTGGGCCATGCTGAGCTTCATCAAATCTCGAAATATATATATTAAAATTGATCAATTTTGATATCCTATGATATCTTCAAGCTGTATACAGTAATGTAATGGACAGAAGAAGGCGTAGCAGCGCCCATAAAGTATACATATTCTTGATAAAGACGAGACGAGCTGAGTAGCTCTAGTTCTGCCCGTCCCTTGCAGAGTCTATAATAGCCAGATACTGACTTGGAATATAGGTTTCCATATACACTAATCGATAGTTCTTTCTGTTTAATTGTTATCGATTCCAAACCTTTTTCTAAGTCAGTTATTAAACTATATCTCGTACATCTTTGTTGCTAGAGTCTTCAAATTTTACATTTAGCTGCTTGAATACTTTATATAATTTTGATTTTAGTTTTATTTTGGCTACCCTTAATATAATTTTGATTTTTATTACATTTTGTATACCCATCAATCGTATAGAAATTCTTAGAGTTAGCTTGCAATTGCTTATATGGCCATTGAACTTAATTTACAAATATTTATTAAAATATCTAGATTATATGCTAAAAATTTAAATAAAATCCGTTAAGTAAATAAAAACTTGGAGCAAAGCCAAGCTTAGGTCTTATTGCTATAGTTATGCGTGCATTCTAACCGCAGTCCAGGGTATTTTCTAGTCGAGCAGTTCCGTCTAGAGCACTCCTGTTTTTATTTCTTGTTTTTTTTGGTCAACATTTGGCGTCAGGGATTTGGTTATGCCGACCACAAAATGTAATTAGCAGCAAATGGCGATTGATGAAGGCGTCGATAGGAAATGATTTTTTGCGGCTGTTAAGAGCAGCAGCTGGGACATCATTAGCCAAGGCCATAGAGCTGCAGTATGCTTAGAGTAGAATGTGTGAAAGCTGTGCACATCTTTTATATCTGCCAGACAGGGCGTATGCGCAATATTTAAATGCATTTGATCTATTCATGTTTTATGGATTTTTCCCTTTTTAGTTTTCTTCTCTTCTTTTTTTTGAGGAATTCTCTTTGAGAGTGCATTTGATTTATGCGTCGCAATTGCGCGATTGCAATTGCATGGCCGCAGGCTTAGCTCTGGTTCAAAATGAACTTGTTAAGCTGCAGCAGCCAGCCAGCAAACCAGCCACGCCCAATCGGCGCGCTTTGGCTGCTTAAATGGCCAATAGACAGGCGAACAAAGCAATCAAATTGAATTTTTTCGACCATGGCTTTGTCGTTTGGCATGTGTTCTGAGCCACTCGGCTTACATGGCAAAAAGTCAGTTTTACCCCCAACAAAAATATAGAAAGAGAGAAAAAGTAAAATAAAATGAAATAAAATACGGCTGAAGCTGAAGAGACGGCGGTAACAGTAGCAGCCACATAGGCGCAGACAGTTTTTATTTATCACCCGCAGTGCAGGGGCGAGGTGGGGATTGGCGCATGTTCGGGGCGGGCGGGGCGGCCTAGGGTGCATGCCATCAACAACAGCAGCAGCAGCAGCAGCAGCAGCCACAGCTGATGGGCGATAAGGCCGCAGACAGCTGTAGTATGAGTGCCACAAACATGCGTGTGTGTGTGTGTGTGTGTGTGTGTAAGCAGAGACACTCACACATCGGGGGTAAGTCCGGAATGACAAGCAAAGCTAAAGGGTTGCTAGCAAACACCACAGCAAAGCAGTTGGCACACAGCTTTATAGCTAAGTAGGCAGCTCCCAATTGAACAGCTCCAGCAGTCACAAGTTGCATAGTTAACATGCCACAAGCTGCCCAGCTGCCCAGCTGGAGCGTTGCCAATCTCAGCCAAACACTGGATTGGGCAGTTGTCCATAGAGCAACATTCTTCGATGCTCCTCACTTTTACTGACTAATATAGACATTCATATAAGCTCCCTGCTATTAATTTATTTTTTAAATACTTTTTTTTATTTTTAAAAATATTTTTATATTTTATTTATTCATTTTAAATTAAATATATCATTTTTTACTGTTCTAACATTCTTTATAAATAGAGTTCTGTTGATATGTATATAATTATTACAATTTTATTTTTTTTTTTATTTTTAAAATTTTTTTTTTAATTTTTTTATTTATTTATTCACATTAAATTAAATATATGTTTTTTTTATTGTCTTAATATGTTTTTACCGATTTGAAAAAAAACTAAAAAAAAAATAAAATAAATAAATTAAAAATAAAATTTAAAAAATAAAAAAAAATATATTTAAAATTATAACAGAACGCCAGCGGTCATAATTTTATATTTTTTGTATTTTTTAATTTTAATTTTTTTTTTATATTTTTCTTCAAATTGTTTTTGTTTTAAATTTTTTTTTTATTTATCAACATTAAGTTAATTCTTCGGCTTTAATTAATTTTTTGAAAATGTATTCACTTTTTATGTTTTTTTTTTATTTTTTTACATTATTTTTTAATTGTGTTTATTTTTTGTTGTTTTAGGTTTTTTTTTTAAATTTATTTATTCACTTTCCATTAAATCTATAATTCATTTAAATCATCATCATTTAAATTTTCTTCATGAAATTTGAATTTTGCATCAATCAGTTTTAAAGCCTCAAAGCAGGCAGGTGAGAGGAGCAGCTGTCTGCCTGGCCAAAATGCATGCAGGTGAGCGCAGCAGGCTGTCTGCATGCATTTTGGCCATGCTCGTTATACAACAACAACAACAACAATGACGACAACAACAATGACGACGACGAGGACAACGACAACAAACAGCAGGCGACACATTGTGCTAATGAATTATTAACAAAAATTATAATTGAAAGCCGTTTGGCAAATGAGTTTAATGCACTCGCCAGCAGCCAAAACAAAGCCAGAGATGTGTGCGTGTGTGTGTGAGGGCCAATGATGGAAAGGCAAAATTGAAAAGCAAAGCGGAAATCAAGGGAAATCAGCTTAAGGCAGAGCCAGCGACAAGGGGGTAGAATGAAAGACTCTTGAACTGCACAGCAAAAGCCGCTTAGTGGCCAATGCAACGAGTGGATGGGAGGGAGGGACACGGAATAGGGCAGAGTACTTGGTGCGTATGGGAGGTCAGCCACAGCCAAGTGGACAGCTGAATAGAGACGGCGGGTGGTGGGTGGGTCGAAAGTGAAATGCGCATTGTTGGACTTTGGCTTCAAATTCAATTTGCTATGCAAAGAATGCGAAACGCAAGTAAAACAAAAGACGACGAGAAACGAAAATGAAAAACAGCCAAATGAATGTCAATGAAATGCAAATGGTGCGACCCAGCCCCAGCCCCAGCCCCAACCCAGCCTCGTCCTGCAACAATGCTCACATTACCAATTTGAATAAAATATGAGATTTTTATGATACGCCGCGTTCGATTATGAGGGGGCGGGCCAGGCAGAGACAGCAGCCACTGCTTCTTTTTCTTCTCCTTCTTCTTGTCCTTTTTTTAATGGCTGGCCAATGGCTAGATAATAGAGGTCCAGGGCCAGCTCCAGGCACAGTTGGAGTCGCCTCTTGGCATAATTCCATTATTTTATGCAGCCCGCTCGGACCGCTGCCTAACCACACACACACACACACACACACACACACAAACCGCCGACGCTCATTAGGCGGCGTCGCTCCCTGGGGCAGCGCTGTCTGGTGTCAAATTGCCGCCGCTCCAGCTGGTTTCAATTTCAAGTTTTGAAAGGATATGCAAATCGAGTGCCCGAACGCTGGCGATGGCTGCCTTGGCCCGCATAAGTAGGCAACACTTTTTGCACAGACCCAAGACAGCTCTAGTATGCAAACTAGATCTTTGGCGGACTCCTTTCGTGGCTTAAGTCATTTACAATTTAGTGAAATTGTTTACACTTGAGCATATTTAGAGTTATTGAAGTGTTTTTGATATGCTGAGAGAGAGAGATAGACAGAGATATCACAGCGAGGCAACTGCATGCGGCATGTTGCATGCCACACACGTAACGGGCACAGCTGCCAACTGCCCTGCTAACTGTATTTTGCTACTTTCGAACGCCGGAAGCCATTAAGTTGTCAAGATTTGATGTCAAGCATTCATGATTGAAAAGACAGACACACAGAGAGATAAAGAGAGAGGGAGAGGGAGAGGGACGGAGAGGGACAAGTGCATGGCTGTATAGAAAATAGAAGCTGAAGCATGATTTGATGATTATAGACTAGACTTGGCGCTCGAACGAGCGCAACGAGTCTATTTGCGGCTCGAAACTTGATTACGACATACCAATAGCAGCTGGAGGACGCCTCTGCCAGGAACCGCAAAGCGACCAGACCAGACCCGGCCAGACCAGATCAGAGCAGCTGCGCATAGTGTGAAGGCAGTGTCCGCCTCTGGCTAGCACATAAAAAGGGGTTGACTCGCTGCGGACATTTTCAGCGTATGCGGCCCAAAGGCAAACGCGTCAAATAGTCGAGAAATGGAAACCGGAAATGTTGTTAGCCCCCCCCCCCAACTGCAGTTGGCTCACAAGCTGTGCCGGAAATGGGCGCAAATGCGACAACGACAGCAGCGCCAAGGCTATGCCCCAAAGCTGGAGGGGGGAGGGGGTGCGCGTGTGTGTGTGTGTGTGTGTCTATGTGTGTGTTGAGTGCCATGTGATTTGTGCGCTTTGCAATAATTTACATGCAATTAAATGCCCAACCAGCTGCAATGGAACAAGCCGCAAACAGCGCCAGAAACACTTTCGCCTAGATTTCGCTCTCAGTCTATACAGCCATATATGCAGATATACTAATGCAATATATGTATATATATATACATATATACTATATTATATACAAGTATATACCATTTATGTACCACTTTGCACTTCACACCTCCCTTAGTTCAGCAGCTGCTTTGGCACTGTCTGCTGTCAGCAGCACAACATGTAAATTTACGATACGCAGCCACGCCCACAACGCCCACTATGTGGCTGGGAAATTGTCTCCTTTTTTGGAGGGCCAAAAGTGCAAGTGAAATTAATATTGCGCCTGATGAGAGTTGACCACAGCTGGGAGTTGGGTGCGAGCTGGGCACAGAAGGTGAGCAGGAAATGGTTTAGAGACTGCAACAGATGACAAGCGACAGACGACAAGCGACAGACGACAGGCGACAAGCGACAGGCGAGAGTCAACGAACTGTTGAGTGAAAATGCATTTGGAATTGCAATGCAAAGTGAAATGCATTTCTAGGACTTCCTCTGGCGTCTGAGCGCTTAAAAGCTGCCAATGCACTACGAGTTACCTGTGTGAGTGTGTGTGTGTGTGTGTGTGTGTGTGTGTGTGTGTGTGTGTGTGTGTGTGTGTGTGTGTGTGTGTGTGAATGCAATGAACTGGGCGTGGCCAGACGCCCACAAAGGGCAATTGATTGCAACTATTGTTTGGACGGCAAACAAAGCGAGCAAATGTATGCATAGGATACACTTGTAGACATAAGTATATATATATATATATATATATATATATATATATATATATATATATATATATATATATATATATGCATATATATATACAGGTATATATATATATTGATGTATCGAAATGCGTCTGGTGGCTTTTAAATGCCGTTACGCCTTTTTATTGTTAGCCTTAAATTTGTCAAGGCGTCCATAAAATGCAGACATGCTCTCCCTCACTTACTCCATTCTCTCTCTCTCTGTTTCTCTCTCTCACTCTCTCTCTCTTTCTGTATGCTTTGTGCATGATACTTGCCCTGTCGCTTGTTAAGACATTTTTACGCTCGTTTTTGTGCTTAGCAAATTGCATTTCCGTGACGGGTCAACTAAGACCACTGCCTCTGCCTCTCTCTCCCTCTCCCTCTCCCTCTCTCTCTCTCTGTCTCTGCACTCTCTTGACCACATTATTGAATCAGTATATAATGCTCTTTCGTGTTTGACAGCTCGCTCACTCGCAGCATGCCAACAGCCACACACACTCCTCTCTCCTCACTCCCTCCCTCTAGTCTACGTCTAATAAAATCAACAGCCGAAAAGTATGCTTTAAAAAGCGTTGCAATGCAGCCAAATCGAATAAACATTGTCTGGGGCTGGGCTGGGCTCGCAGCGCTGCGCTGCGCTGCTAGCATCCACTCTTGCTGCTTTGCCCGCCTCTGCCCTGCACTTACCACAGTTTCTTCTTCTTCGCATACTTTTTGCTATCTTCTTGATGGCTCTGCTTATTGAAAACTCGCACAGAAATCATAAACAACGCTGCGGGGCGTCCATATTCGTTTGTAAACACCCACCCAAACCTCGACTCACTCTTCATATATATGTATATATATTTTTTTTTTTAGTAACCCCGCCCACTTTAAACTTATGTAGCTTGGCGCCCCCCGCCACAGTTGGCATTTATTGAAATCTGAAAAAATATAATTGCATGCTTTTAGGGTTGCTGAGCAAAATTGAATAGCAACACACACAAACACACACACACACACACAAGTGCTTAGCTAAACAGTACACACACACACACACACACACACACACAGACACACACAATGGCAGCAAGCAAACTCCAGCTCAAGTTCTTTAAATCTCATTCTCTAGCAATTGGAACATAAAATAAAGAATAAATTCATAATTCTTAAGGGTATATCAGTGAAGCAAAAGAAATCCTATTAAGAAAAAAATACAAAATGTAAAAAATAAAGGCAAAATAAATTTAAAATTCACGTAAAAATATAATTAAAATATATAATATTGAAAGAAAAAAACATGAAAAATATAAAATGAAAATAAGTTAAAAATTGTATTAAGTAAATTAAAAAATAAAATAAAAATGAATATAAAGTATAACAAAATGGATAAGAAATAAATTAAAAAATATAATAATAATTAAAATAAAAGAAAATTATTAAAATAAAATAAATGAAAAATAAAATGAGAATATAAAAAATAAAATAATAAATAGATAAGTAAAATAAATAAAATCTAAATAAAAAACATAATTACAAAAATAAAAAAAATTAATTATTTACAATTATTTAACAAATAAAATAATAACAAATAAAATGAAAAATAAATAATGAAAAAAATCCAATGTGCCATTTCACTTTGTGAATAAGTATAAACAGAAGAAATTTTCTAATCAGAAGAAGAATCATGTTGATACAAATTTTTTACAGTAGAGCTCTAAGCCTAAGAAGTGTAGTTAAATATTGAGATTAGATTATATGCTCCTGCGGGTCAGAGAATGTAATTTAGTAAGGCTTAGCCTGGCTAGCTTAAGGCGAACTGATTTGGATGCGCTGGCAATATATACACGTATCTTATACCCAACGGCTCCTTCTAAGATCCTTAAAAAAAAAAAAACAATTATTTACAGCAAAATTTTAATATTGTTGTTGTGAGAGCCCTTCAGAGCCTCTGAGAGATAAACATGAAAGAAGGTCTTATAGAACTTCTATGAGCACATTGAGTGCATCTGATATAGATAGGAGCTGGTTGGCTCAGAAAGTATTAACAATATATCCTAATCCATATATATCCCTATATCTCTCTATCTCTCTCTATATATAAGTATAAAATCTAGAACTCTCCCCAGACTAAATGCCTGAACATTCCATTCTCCAATCCATCTTTCAGCATCGGCTGAAGATTTGGCTGGAATTGAGCTGGAAATTGAAATAATTTCTGTGACTTTAAGTAAAAGCGCTCATTATGAAAACTTTTTGCAGGCGATTAACGGGACGAGGTTCGGGTTCTGGTCGAGGAGAGCGCTGCTGGCTGCCACTTGACCAGGTTCGGCTGTTGAGGCGGTTGCCACGCGACTTGGCTGCTTTGTCGCAGCGTCTGCAAAGTTTTCTTTGCCCGCCAGGACAAAAGGACACACGCAGTAGAGAGGATGGCCGAGGGGGGGGGGGGGAGGGGGCTGTTGCTAAGGCGTTGCATACTTGGAGGCGACGCGGCGTATGCAATACCAATTTATCATTTATCATTGTTTTTGGGGAAAAGTGGAAACTGAGAGATGGGCAGCTGGGAAGCTGGGAAGCTGGGAAATGGGAAATTTATGTGCGCGCATTTTTAACGCAACATTTAACGCGCAAAGCGTCGGAAGTCGACGTGAAAGGAATCCGGCGCTGATTTACGTGGCGGAATTATGACAACGACTCACTTGGCCCCAGCTGCTGATACTGATACTCATGCTCTTCGCTTTTGCTCTTCCCCTTGCAGACGTTCATTGTGCGCGGCTCCAGCCAGCCGAACACGATGGCGGTGTCGGTGCGGCTGCCCCAGGACACGGGCCCGTACATCGAGCACTATCTGATCCAGTCGCAGGACAACATACTCAGCCTGGAGAGTTCCCGCTTCAAGTTCGGCTCCATCCCGGCCCTGATCGCCCACTACGCCCAGTGCTGCGACGAGCTGCCCGTGCAGCTGATGCTGCCCCGCGTCCTGCGCGAGGCCAACAACCGCAAGAAGCTCTCCTCGCTGGCCCTGCTCGGCCAGGAGTTCTGGAGCTACGCCAGCAGCCCGGCCGTGCTGGGTCCGCCCGTCGCCGCCAAGACGAACATCGCTACTGCCACCGAGCAGCTCCAGCTCCAACAGCAACAGCAGCTGCAGCAGCAGCAGCAGCAGCAGCTGCTGGACGCCAAGTCGCCGCTGTCGCTGACAGAGACGAGCGGGCTGGGCACAGCCACGTTCTTCAGCGATGCGCTGGTGGCCAAGCCGCCGGCTGTGGCTCCGCCCCAGTCGCTGTTCAGCCCGACGGGCAGCAGCCAGCTGCTGGGCTTCTTCAGCCAGGCGGGCACCCCGTCGGACACCAACTCGAGCATGAGCTCGTTCACGACCAGCGGCGGCCAGCACATGCAGCTGCTGAGTCCCAACTCCGTGGACTCGGTCATCCTGACCATGTCGCCGGTGGATGCCCAGGGCTATCTGCCACCCGGAGGTGGTGCCCTCGAGCAGCCCCTGCAGCCGCACGGCAGCAACAATCTGAGCACCTTCAAGACGACCTCGGCGACCGTGGCGAGCATTACGGAGCTGGAGCAGGTGCGTCCACAGCGCCCGAAGCCGCCGAACACATTGAATCTCAAGCCGCCAGCGCCGCCGATGCGCTGGTCCAAGCCCCACTCGCCGGATCAGCTGGGCAGCAACTTCACGGTGACCACGACGGTCACCTTCTCCATGGAGAACAGCAATGGTGCCACCAATGCCAATGGCAATGGCAATGGCAATGGCAATGGCGCCATGGCCAAGCCGAATCCCGCGCAGTTCGTGGAGGTGACGACGCCCGCCTCGAGCAATCCGTTCAATGCGCTGCTCAACGCCCAGGCCAGCACGAGCACGTTCCAGACGTTCGCCAAGCGGCTGTCGCCCGAGGGCGAGTGCAAGGACACGCTCTCCTCGCAGGGCTCCTCCTCGAACGACAGTCGCTGGCAATCGCAGTCGCAATCGCAATCGCAGTCGCAGTCGAGCCGCGACTCCAGCCACAGCCAGCGCAAGATGCTATCCCCGATGACGCCCAGTGGCGCTGGGCCACTCCTGCCCGGCAGCGGCAGCAGCAAGTCCCGCAAGTCGCGCAGTCGCAAGGAATCGAAGCACTACCAGGAGTCGGATATACTGGAGAGTCCGCCGGCGCAGTACTGCGCGAGCGCCCTGAGCGACAAGATCAGCGACTACGAGGACGTCTGGACGCACGATCCCAGCGACCGGGCCAGCCTGCTGACCAGCTTCAAGCCCGCCCAGGACAACGGCGGCGGAGTCCTGAACCGACGACCCGATCTGCTGGCCGAGACACGTGAGTAGCCGATAGCCTCCATTTGAGCTAAGCTAATCCTAATCCTAATCCTAATCCCTTGCTCCTTGCTAATCTCGCACCCGCAGCCAACACACTCGCCCAGCTGCTGTCGCCCTGCGAGGAGACCAGCGCTGGCCAGGACACTAGCCAGCAGCAGCTGCTGCAGTTCTCCGGCGATGCTCCGGCCCGCTCCCGAACTGGCCTCCTCCTGCCGCATCTGGGCATGGCCCAGTCCCTGACCGAGCCGAGCGCTGGCGATGATGGGGGCGACACGACGCCCACGGCGGCCCAGACGCCCGGATCGCGCAGCAAACAGGGCAGTCCGTGCTACGCGGAGCCAGCCGATGCACTGCGTCAGGCTGGTCTGACCAACGCTGCGGCGGCGATACTGCGACGGCAGCAGCGCAGCCAGCTGCTGCCCGCCAACCAGCGGCACTCGGAGCCGCTCAAGGGCGGCCATGCGGCGGCAGCGGTGCCCCTGCTGCTGCCCGCCGACCTGGAGAAGCTGGCCGGGAGCCTGGATGAGCTGAAGCAGAAGCCGAAGCCGATGGCCCAGCAGGCGGCCAAGCGTGGACGCAATCGCATCGACCACTGGCAGCTGGACAGCAGCTGGGAGTTCATGGCCAAGCAGGAGACGAGCGGAGGCGCCGGGGGAGACTATGACACCGCCGTCGACTGGCAGGAGAAGGAGAACTCGCTGGGCCGCGACACGGAGGGCGCCAAGAAGCGCCCGCTCACCGTGCACCAGATCATAGCCAAGCGTCTGCCCGATCTGAATCTGCCGGAGCTGGTGCGCTGCTCGACGCCGCCCCAGAGCCAGGCGACAGCAACGACGACGTCGACGACGACAGCGACAGCGACAGCGACGAGCGCAGCTCTTCCGCTGCAGGAGAAGCCCAATGCCGACGGCAGCCAAAAGTCATTCCAGAGCCAGAACGGCTGTCGACTGTCCTCCTACGACAACGTGGAGCGCAACTGCGCCGCCTTCTGCCAGGCCTACTACAGCGGCATCGACTCGGCGCAGTCGGACGATGGCACCGTATTCTCCGAGCCCTGGGACTCCTCCCAGTGGGACTCCTTCATGCCGATGCAGGATGGTAAACCTTGAGTGCCTTAAATCTAGCAAGGAAAGCTTATCTAATCTATTCTCTCTCTCTCTCTCCCTCTCTCTCTCTCTCTCTCTAGATACCACCCTCAATTCGGACACCATTCATCTGTCGAAGTGCCGACCGGCTCTGTCGGAGGACGACACTATCATCGAGGAGTTCAGCAGCACCAAAGACGGCAGCAGCAGCAGCTGCAACCAGGACACGCTCAAAGCCAGCAAGAATGCCACCAGCGCCGGCGCTGGCAGCAACAACAACAACAACAAGGCAACGCGACCCAAGGTGGCGACCATATTGAGGAACCCAAGCATGCGGGATCGTGAGATACTATGTGAGTATGAGAGTCTATTCGGATAAGATCCTATCTAAATATGTTCAGAGTAGTGCAGAGAGTCGAGATGGGGTCGAGTCAGTTGATGGGGTTTACGGATATCCACGTGTAGGCCAAGGACAGTCCAAGGATCTTCGTGTACAGAGATGATGCCAAGGCTATAAAGGAGAACAAATTATAAGATAGTCTCGAATGGAACACTTCCAAGAGAGTCTGTGTGATAAGTGCTAATGTTCAGAGGAGCAAAGCGTTGATTGTGGATATCTAGGAGCAGGCCAAGAACAGTCCAAGGATCTTCGTATATAGAGATGATGCTGAGGCTTCAAAGGAAAATAATCTATATTATAAATCATAAAGACTTGAAAGGAGCTCTTCTCGCACGAAACTCTTCCCGGGCGAAGCTCTTCTCGCCTGGAAGTCTTCCCTCCGTGAAATCTTCTCTGACAGAACTCTTTGATGTCTTGAAGTCTTCACTCCTTGCGCCGATCGCTCAGGCATGTAATGAATGCAGCTCTGTATACCCTCGCCGGCACTTTATCAATGGATCGTCAGCAGCATCATCATCATCGTCGTCGTCGTCGTCGTCGTCGTCGCATGCTCAATTGCAATCGCTTGTTATTGTTGCATCATACTACGCTCCATGGCCTCCATGGAGCAGCAGACAATGGCAAATACGAGCGTCTATTGGCTGACTGTTTGTTTGCATGATTGTTTGTTTGATTGCTTGATTGATTGATTGAGCGCACGGGCTGCCCGCCTTCGTCCACATCATGAGGCAAACGAAGCGGGCACGAGCGAACTGCTTCGAACTGGTAAAGCAAACCTAAGCAGGCGGACTATCAGCTTCAGATGCTGTCCCCGCCTCCGGCAGCCGCTCCTATCTCTGCTGCCAGCTTGTAGGGCTGGACGGTCTAGAGACTACAAAGTCTTTGCCGAAACTTATCTGGCGCGCAATGCAGCGACATCAATGCAGCATGAAATGCGTCGCAGTTAGCCAGCTAAAACGAATTTGATAAGTTTCAAGCGTCGGACATAGAATTATATAAATATTGGTGCAGTCGTGCACTTTGGAATGTAAACTCGACTGCTGCTGGCTGCTGACTGCGTTTTTATCAGCGCGCGTTTTAAAACGCGCCGTGTCTCGCGCCGCTCAATGGGATGCGTAATTTGCCAGCCAAGCACAAGACGCGACCGATTAGAATGTTCAGGCCGGACCTTTCGAATCTCTCCGCTTGGCTCGATTTTAGGTCAGCTGACGAAATCTATTTTTGACTAGACTATTTATAGTTTTTTGGGTCCACCCTAGACAACACGTGCCGTGCGCCGACTTCTCTCAACTCTGCCCAACCCTATCTCGTCGAGTTTCGTTGTCAAGCGCAAGCGGCCGATAAGCAGACTGGATAAGCGACAACGAATGTTGAATACGAGGTTCGCTGAACTCACCAAATCAAATAGTACCAAAAGTCACCTTGATACGGCCCTTATCGTGCGGAATAGTGGCACAATAAATAAGCTAAACGGCAATCGTAGGGAAGCTGAAGCTGAAGGGCACCTTGAACGGTGTCAGTTGCAAGAGAAGAGTAGATAAGACTGCAACTCTAGACGAAAGCAAGGCAAGCGCTGACACTAAACGAGGTGTGAAAGGTACGAATCCAAGGCCTAAGTTTATGCCTTAGCCCTTAGTCTTATAGGTGCCGATAAGTGGCTGTAAGGTGCTTGAAGAGATGCATCCCTTGCCCTTTTATTTATCCTATCTCAAGGGGAATTTATCCTATCTCAAGGGGAATTTATCCTATCTCAAGGGGAATTTATCCTATCTCAAGGGGAATCTATCCTATCTCAAGGGGTCTACGACATAGGCTTAGTTCCTTTCCTCGTCTCATATTCAGCTACAGCACATATATCACTATCTCAGCTTCGCATCTCTTTAATCTTGCTGCCCAGGAACACTTCCTGCACACAAACGCAACCAAGCGCCTTAACATAAACCTCCAATCCAAAGGTTTTTCCGAACTGCGCAGCAAAATAACAGCAAAAATCAAAGCAAAGCAAATCAAAGCAAAGCAAACCAATTCCTCAAGTTGAGTTTAGGCTTTATAAAGCTGATGCAATCGTAAGGTGCAATTGCATCTCTCACTACCTCGCTCCCTCCCGCTCCCTCCCTCTTTCTGTCTCCCTCTCTCTCTCTCTCTCTCTCTCCATTTTCATTGTTGTCGATTGTCGTTTCCCGCATCGATTGATCGAGGGATCTCTCGCTGTCGAAACGTCATCGTTCATAGACACAAGACAGACTGTCTTAATGCAAACAACAGAAAGACAGGCAGAGAGAGAGAGAGAGAGAGAGAGGGAGGGAGGGGGAGAGAGTTCTCGGTGTCACAGCTGCAGTTGCTTGCGCTCAAGCCTCGAGCATGAATCAACTCTTTATCTGAACAGCCTTGCATAACGCACAGCTCGCTCTCTCCCTTTCTCTCGGTCTCCCTTTCTCTCTCTCGCTCGCTCTCTTTGTCGCGCAATCTGCCAAATTAGCTGCTACCTGTCACAGGTATTTTAGCGCATTGACTGATTTGCTTTTACCTAGCTCAAGTACCCAAGCTCAGCCCACTCCAGTTGAGGTTTTGTAAATCTCTCGCCGCTGACTCAGGCGCGAGGCATTTCCTCTTGACACAGTTTCTGCTACACTCAGGCAGCTGCTCCGATAAGCTCGGTTAGGACTTGCGCAAAAATACGCGTCCAGGTATCGATCCCGCCGGAAATTCCCAGTTTACCCGGATTAATACGCGCGAATTCTCGGGCAGAGCCTACCTGTACGGGCGGACGTACAGGCGGGCGAGGCAGGCGGGCGTTACGTTTGGCAAATTGAGGTCGGAGCGCCTCGCAATTTAGGCCGCAGCTGCGGCGTCGGCGTCGGCGTCGACGTCGCGCTAGTTGCTATCTTTTCTTAGAGGCGTAGTCAGCGCCGCTGTCACTGTCTACGTCGACGTTGGCGTCGGCGTCGGCGTCGGCGTCTTCGTTATCGTCGTTGCAGTCTTATAAACTAATGCGTATGAAGTTCAGCATTAGTTTTGCATTGGCCGCGTTTAGAGCAACACGACGACGCGACAGCAATAACGATTCGCTACGACAACAACAACAACAACAACATCGGCATTAAAAATAATAATTCGCAATTGAAATCGATCAGCAACGGCGATTGTCGATCGATAACAGCAACAGCAGCAGCAGCAGCAGCAGCAGCCCCGCCTTCCTCAGCAGCATCAGCGTGTGCCGATGAGAAACTTGCGTTTTCGCCAATTCGTTTTAGCTGGCAAAAATCGCTACAGAATCCACCATGAGCTGGTTCAGAAGGTCGTCGCGCGCACTCCCCGCGAACCGCCCCGAATCCGGAGTCGGATCCGGATCCGGATCCGCCGACATGTCGAAGTCGTTGTCCAGCTTGGATGAGCAGCGCATCGAGCGACTGGAGCCGGAGGAGTTCTTCCACGATCCCGTCCACGTGCGCCACTACAAGGAGGAGGCGAAGTTCCTCAGCTTCATGGCCGACTGGGAGATAGTCGAGCATCCGCAGCTGGAGAACTACTTCTCCGGCGACTTCGAGGAGGAGCTGCTGCAGCAGCGCACACACACCGTCCCCTACGCACGCACGCACACGCACACGCACACGCACAGGCTGGAGGACAAGCAGCCGCAGCCCTGCTCCGGCCGTAAGCGCAAACTCCTGGAGCTGCTCTTCGTGGACAACATACGCACGGGCATTGCGCTGCCCAGCGATGGCGACAAGCAGCAGCAGCAGGAGCAGCAGCAATCGTCGGTGCTGTGCAAGAAATCGAAATACGCCAGCAGCAGCCTCTCCAGCATCGGCTCTGTGTCGACGATAGCCACGACGGCGACGACGGCGACGGCAACGACCACCTCCACGACGACGGCCACCTGTCCGCAACAGGTGCTCAAAGACTGCCGCATCAATCGCAAGCAACTGAAGACTGAAGCACTCGCCGGGTCCATCATGGGCGCCATCGGCAAGTGCCCCAATCCCGAGCTGACGGCCATTGGCAGCGTCAGCCTGGACGCGTGCCATCCCGGCGAGCGGAACACCTGTGATCACTACGATATCAAGCAATTCTTCCACCTGGACGAGCAGGGCAACATACTGCTCAACATGGCGCACATTGTCGAGTGCCGCGCCCTCGGGCTCGCCCTCCAGTCGCAGAGCCGTCGTCTCTATCGGCGCTATCGACGCGGCTGCGAGTGCGCCGACGAGCAGCCCTGCGATAAGCCCGGCTGCTGCACGCCCTTCATCCTCTTGCTGCGCCTGTTCTGTAGGCTGCTATTCGGTAAGCAGCTGGAGAGGATTACCCATTGACTCAAGCGACTCTCTCCCTCTCTCTCTCTCTCACTCTATATCTGTCCCTCATCCATACTGACATCTCTGCTCTCCCTCCATTGCAGGCCATCCCCGCAATAAGATGAACATTCAGAGCGTTGGGCCTGGGGACTCGCTGCGCGCGTACACGCTGCAGCTGGCCCAGGATCCCAGCTCGACGTTCGCGCGCAACATCGAGAACTTCATTAGCTGCACCAAGGAGTCGCGCGAGGCGGCGCCCCAGGTGGTCATGCGCAACATGCGCCAGTTCATGAGCGGCATGAAGAACTATTTGGTGAAGCACGGCGAGGGCAAGTTCCATGCGGAGCTGGAGTCGGCGCGCGCCCGGCTCAAGGCCGACGAGTTTCTCAATCTGGACGCCATGCTGGAGACGGTGATGCACCAGCTGGTGGTGCTGCCGCTGCGCGAGCATCTCTATGGCATCTTTGTGGACTTCTACAAGCGCAGCGAGGACATCCAGCTGCTCGCCCAGAACGTCCGCTACGCCTACGAGCGGGACGCCTCCGACTTCGGGATTAGGGCCACGGTGACGCCGCCCTCGCAGTCGGCGCTGCGGCTCATATCGAATCTGCTGTTGCGCCTGCAGGAGGCCGAGCTGCCGCTGGACAAGCTGGAGCTCTTCCTGTGCGTCATCTCGACGGTGTTCGATGCGACGGGCTGCCCGCGCGGCCAGCAGCTGGGCGCTGACGATTTCCTGCCCGTCCTGGTCTATGTGGTGGCCAAGTGCGGCTTTGTCGGCGCCGAGATCGAGGCCGAGTTCATGTGGGGTCTGCTGCAGCCGACGCTGCTCAACGGCGAGCCCGGCTACTACCTCACCGCCCTCTGCAGCGCCGTCCAGGTGCTCAAGACGTTCATGGCCTCCGAGGGCGAGAGCGGCAGTGGCTCTCTTGACGTAAGTCGACCCAGCCCCATCACCAGCTGAACACACACATTAATCTTCCCTCTTCCCTCTCTCTCTCTCTCTCTCTCTCTCTCTCTCATACATAGTGGCGCTCCAGCTGCTTGCCGGCCTGCTCGAGCGTGCTGCGCGTCATCATACCGGACGAGTGCAATGGCTCGCTGCAGACGCGCACGCTGCCCGTACGGCCGCACACGACGACGCGCGAGGTGTGCCGCATCATTGCGCACAAGGCGCGCATCACCAATCCGCAGGACTATGCGCTCTTCAAGCTGGTCGACGGCGAGGAGACGCTGCTCACCGATGCCGAATGCCCGCAGGATGCGCGACTCGCCGCCAAGGGCAAGCACTGCATGCTCGCCTACAAGCGCATCGACGCCAAGATCGCTTGGCCCACAGCCGCACAGCCGGGCAGTCATTGATGCCACAGGCCACGCCCCCATACCTACAATACCCATACCCATACCCATACCCATACCCAAACACATACCACCCGCCCTCTCCCTCAGCCACGCGCTCGCCGCAGCCCCTGCCCCTGCCCCTGTCCGTGCCCAACGGCCCCATCTTGCTCACTAACAAGCATATTTGATTAATAATTTATTATTATTACATTAAAATATACTTAGTAGCCTGTAAGTAAAGCTAATTAACGCTAATACATCTAATGTGTACTAAACAACAACAGTATTGAATTAAGAGCGGTTTTTTTTCTCATCTCATCTCATCTCATCTCATCTCATCCTCTCTCGTCAGCCACATTCAACAAATCATCGAAAGCATCCAGAAGAAAAGATCGAACACGACTGTTCGCACCCATTTTTTTGCTAATAAATATACGAATATAAACATACAAACAAAACAAAACAAAAACTATGTATACAACTATATATACTATAAAGATATACATATATATATATATATACATATAGCATATATATATGCGTAGTTCGTAGTGGGCCAAAGGTGTAGCTCGAGGCCATTTATATTCTAGAGGTAACCCCAGACACACACAGACAAACACACACACACACACACACACACACAGACTCAGACACACATCTATACACAGTGTACTCCTTATAGGCAATTTATCTAAACATACATATATGCGATCTATAAACCATACGACCAATTGCAGCAACAAAAAACAATCACAATTTTAATGCAACACACAGATACACACACACACACCTATATACACAGCAAGGCATTTATAGCTATCTTTTTTTACTTGGGCGGGTTATGAAACAATTAATCACAACATCTAACACATTTACATATACATATACAATTATGTGTATATGAATATATACATAAATAAATACATAACGTATGATGATTATTAACGTTTAACTTTAATATTTATGTACAACTAAAACCAACAACTGCTATCGGAAAATGTAATTTTTTTGTTTTTTTTTTTTTTAATATATATGTATACTTTGTAAAATATGGCAAACCACAAGGCAATTATTTAATTAATAATAAACAATAATAATGGAAAGTTTTACCATTTGTCTCTTTTCAATTAAAATTGCGTGCACCCGCAAAGTAGGCAACAGTTTTTGCTGGCAATTGAAATGCGCCGAGCCGTGTTAAGTTTTTTGTAGCATACTTTTAAGCGAAACAATTTAATTGCAAATGTATGTGCTGAGCTGCTGGAAATTTGGCATCGCGCTTTGATTTATTTGCAAATAAAATGCTGAAATGATTTTGTTTGCAAATTATATATTATACGATGAGCTTGCTATCAGGCATTGCCAAAATATATTCATTTTGATTATACAGAAATGGGGAAATTTGTATTCAAAAATAGCATTTAGTGAGCTAGTTTTTAAATGAGGCGTGTGAAGAGGGCAATTTATAAGAAATTAATAAAACCCAAAACTTAAATATAAACTAGCATAAATGTGAGTATATCCTTTATATATATGAGTTAAGCTTAACCCTGCTTAACAGCTAGAAAATCTCGTTATATATTGCATACGGTCTCGATTTCATTTAGTCCATACATCTTATAGGTACTTATAGTGCCCAGTTCGAGGGCTATCGCAAATGTGGCGCCCGTCTAAAGACGTCTCTCGACTTTCAACGCTGTGGGTTCAGCAATAAATGGAAGACGACGCGACAGATAATTGATAATTGATTTGCCAAATTGATTATGGAACCAGGTCTGAAAATCAACTCAGCTCGAGCGTTTCACTATTGGAAAATTAATTATCAACAAGTGCGCCTCGACCTATTGTGCCTATATGCCAATGTGTCTCTGTGTGCATGTGTGCCTATATATTTTGTTTGTTTAATTTTTTTTTTTTGCCTTATGCAGCTATTTCGCAAGAAAGAAAGAAAGAAAACGATTTTATTGTTCCGTCGCAGTTTTAATCGTTAGCACAACTATTGCTTCTGCTGCTACTGTTGTTGTTGCTGTTGATTTAGTTGTTGTTGTTGTTGCTGTCGATGCTTTATATGGAATATTTTATTTTGATGGCACATTAATTTAGGTGTGATAAGGACCACACACAAGTGACGGCCGCTCAACTCGCTAATCAAAATGGAATTCGTGCGCAAAAACGCGCACAAAACGCGCACGCGACTTAAGACGCGGTCAACAGCTACGGCCCATTGCAGCCCCAAAGTGCTGAGACAAACGGCCGCCACTGTGCCCTGTTATTGGTACTTCGAATGCCAGCTGCTCATAAATTGCAACAATTCCATTTGATAATTATATATATATACACCTCAAATGTCACTTAGTCCCTATATGTATAAATCGCAAACTGATCGCTGCCAAAGTCGTGTTAAACGCTCTTGCTTATATTTGTGTATTTTTGGGTTGTCGCTTATCAGCAACGTCGCCGTCAGAGACAACAACAAAACCATAACAATAACACCAACAAATAATAATATAAGAATAATAAAAAAGCTAGCCACGAGTGCTCAAGTTGAAAAGGCACGACTAGAAAATATCTAAAAAAAATATATATAAAAAATTCTTTTATTTTTAGAATATTTTTGAAATATTTTTGAAATATTTTTAAACGTATCTAGAAATATTTAATATTTCTAAAATGCATTCAAAATATGTTTAGATATTTTTAAAATATTTTTTAAATATTTATTATCTACTTTTTAATACATCCTAAATATTTATTATTTTAAATATTTTACAAATACTTTTTCACATTTTCAAAATATTTTTTTTTATATATTTTAAATATTATATATTGTTTTATATATAAACATTTTTTGGCTTCCAAAAGGTAAGAGAAATCTTGACTTTTAAAGCTTTTAAAGTCCTTTACGTGAAACTCCTGTATCTCAGACTAAGACTAAGCTAATGTTTCTCATTTGTAAAGATTTTAGACCTTTAAAAGCATATAATTTCATTATTTCTCATATGTCTACTTCTAAAAGACATCTTCTCCTTGCTTCCAGATCCACACTCACCTCTCATCACTCTCCAAACAAGAAGATTTTGGAATTGCAAACACTCTCCCGCAAACAATATACTCCCTGAGTTAGCGCACGTCGAGTGGGTTGAGGGTATGGAAAGGTCCAATGACGCGATAATAAAACATTTTTGCACCCCAGATGTGCTCAGCCGCTCGGCCCAGACGGCGAAGTTGAAGTCAGGGGGACCAACCAGACTGGAGGGACTGTGAGGAGGGGCAGCGGATTCTTTGATTAGACGCACTTAAGTACAAAGCAACAACAAGCATGTCAACTGCTAATAAATATAAACAGTATCACTCTAAGTGTGTGTGTGTGTGTGTGTGTGTGTGTGCCTCTCCTCAAGTGGGCTGTTTGGTAAATTCGTCGCTGGCGCTGAAAGTGCTCCAGAGCTGGCGTGATAAGTAGCGATCGTAAAAAGTTCGATACGACGGAGCTGATCGACTGCGAGCCACCCAATACGGATGCCATCGATGAATCATAGTCCTTAACATCTTCGGGCTGACATCACCTGCTGCAGCTCCGCTGCCTTTCACCGTACGAAAAACTGGCCTATATACATATATATATATTTTTAAGAATTTATAATAAACACTTTATTTATTGTGGCCATTTAATAATCTCATTTATTTATATGGGTTTAACGGGATTGTTTCCACTCTCAATGGCTGTTCATAAATTTCGATTCTGATTTTCGAATAATCTAAATAATTGACACTCAAATTAAGCAAATAATAATTAAAATTTAATCAAAAACGAGTTTATTTTTATATATATATTTTTTTAGCTTTATAAAACACAATCTATTTGTTTATTATAAAAAAATAAGAACTGTGGATTGCTTGATTATATCAACATTTTAATTTAATTTAATAAATATTTTAATATTAACATTTTTTGGTTTTTTAATTGTTAAAATGTTCAAGTAGTTTTTTTTATTAATTTTTTATTATTAATTTGTGATTTATTATTTTTTTATATATGTATTTTTATATTGTAAATTGTGATATTTATCTATATATTTTTTGATTGGTTTGAAGTTAAAAAACTTTAATTTTTTAATAAATATTTAAATGTTAAATCATTATTAAAAGCTTTCCAATAGTTTTCTGTATTAATTTTAAATTTATTTAATTTATTTTTAAAATATTTTATTTTAAATACATATATTTATATATTATTTATTATTTTAATATATTTTTTATTTATATATACATCTATATATTATATATTGATATATTTATCAGCTTCAGCCATCAGTATGACTTCAATCGCAGCTCTTCTCATACTCCACCTAAACTAAACTTGAGTTCACAAACCGAAAGCCCACAGAGATATCAGTTGCTGCGCAGCTAATGTCAAAGTTCATCCGATCAAATTTGTCAGCTCGGCTTAGGCAAACTCAAAAACTGTTCGATTGACCCACGTCAGTCAGCGCTCAACTTTGGTCGCGCGTGTGTATCCCGAAAACAACGAATACAACGGAGTCCGTGCTTAGACGTGTGTCAGTGTGTGTGTGTGTGTATAATACGCATACGCCTGTTGCGCCTCGTGCGCAACGAAGACGACAATCGGCATCGGCATCGACATCGACGCGTCGCATTGTACAGCAGCTGAGGCGCCGGGCTAGCAGCTAGCAGCTAGCAGATCGCAGTTCAGTCCATGCTTGGGTCTGGTGCGCGTCGTTCGACTCTGCCCAATTGATATAGCTAGTGAGAATATACATATATATCTACAAAGTCGTGCATATAGACTATTTTTTTTGCCGTTGTTTTTGTTGTCATTCCGATTTGCGTCGCAGTCCCGGCTGGCCAAACAGAAGAAGCGATGCGATCGCGCGCGCACACAGAGGAGAACCAGAGACAGCCATAAACAACAGCAGCAGCCACAGAGTGTTGAATAACAAATATATATATATATATATATATACATACATATATACATATAGGGGGAGAGACATACATATAGAGCGAGTCGTATTGGCATTGCATCGATAGAGGCAGCCGCATAGGCCAGCAGTGAAGTTGATCGGCGCAATGGAGCTCTACACGTCGGACAGCTCGGACACCGATTCGCGGGAGCAGAAGACGATCGACTTTGGTCGAATGAGTCTGGATGTGGTCACGCTGGAGGATCACCTGAGCTCGCCGCACAAGGCGCTGCTCAAGACGAGCGGCGACATCGAGACGATGCTGCTCAACCACAATCGGCTGGTGGCGCTGCCGCGCGTCCTGCAGCAGTTCACCAATCTCAAGATACTCGATCTGAGCTCCAATGCGCTCACCCAGCTGCCGGAGGCCATTTGCCAGCTGCCGCTGGTCACGCTCATTGCCAAAAACAATCTGCTGACCAACTCCTCGCTGCCCAAGTCGCTACTCAGCAAGCAGATGGGCCACGTCCAGGGCGGCACCTCCACCCTGAAGGAGCTCAACCTGAGCGGCAATCAGCTGATTCACTTTCCCGAACAGGTCACCGAGCTGCGCCAGCTCAAGTATCTGTACTTGGGCGGCAACAAGATCTCGACCATATCCAAGGATATCTGGAAGATGCAAAGGTACTAACAATGAAGATATATATCTTAAAGATCTTCCGATTTCACTTCCCAGCTTTTAGACCTACAGAGTTTTCCTAATGCCTTCAAGCCCTTTAACCCGTTTTACTCTTTCACTTGAGAGAGTGCTCCATTTGTCTCTATTTTCCCTCCCTTCCTCTCTCCCTCTCTCTCTCTCTCTCTCTCTCACCAAGTCGTCTTTCAAGCTTTGAAGCAGCAGCTAGAGCTCAAGCTTATCGCAGTAAATCAGAATTGAAACCTCACGCTGATCGGACAAATCTTGCCATTGTCTTACACCCAGTCTCCTTCTATCTCTCTCTCTCTCTCTTGCTCTGCCTCACTCGGATCTTTATAGCTTTACAGCTGAGCTGCTATAGGCAATGATCCACGGCTATTACAGAGTAGACGTCATGCCTTTACCCTTCCTTCCTTCCTTCCCTGTCCTCTCTCGTTCCCCTTAGTTTTTCCTGCTCATTTGCATTTTCCCACTGGGTCGCTTGCTCGGCTCTGGTTGTTGTCAAGCGTCGCACTTCGGTGGTGAATCGACGACGTCGGCGACTGGGGGTTCAAGTCTATTTGATGGTCTGATAAGCGGACTTTCGAGTGGCTCGGGGCGCGCATTGTAAAAGCCAAATCTATAGCGAAAATAACTGAGACACACACGCACTCATAAACGTATGTGTTTATACTTATATATATATATATGCATCAATGGGGCATATTTATAAGTAAACACAATAATAAATAAAAAACAAAAGAATATGCGAGCCAATTTCGCCTGGAGGCACTTATCACGGGCGGCGAGCTTCCTCCAGATTACAGAGAGTGTGGAAAAACCGAAATCAGTCGAGAGTTGAAGTGTAACCGAATGCGGAGAGCTTACGACTTTTGTTTCTCTTTTGTTTAGCAGCCTGACTAATATCGTTAGACAACTAGATAAGACCTACGATAGCTCGGACAATCTATTCGCATATCAATCTAAAGCCATAAACAGCCCGAGACCTGTAAGAAGTAGAACAAAAGGCAAACAAAGGGCTATTGCCAGGGGACTTAACTGTGGGCAAGAAAAACACTAAATCAAGTTCCATTATCTTATGATACCAACTATCGAGAACCGAACATTTGGACCTGCACTATATCAAGTTCGCCTTATCAGGCGCTGGCGCTGGCTTTGGCAACTTTTCGACTAAATTATTCATAACTGACTAAGCCGTGATTACTTAGTGTAATGCTGGGGCGTAATGTTCACTTTTTTTTATCTATCAACTGGGAGTTTTGGGCTTTTATCTGGGTAAGCCAGCTCTGCGGCAGTGGCCCCCCAGGTAGGAGGTGTTACGCCTAAGCACTTTATATAAACTCTCAGATAGTCGTGTTTACCCATGCTTTGTTTTTCACTATGGGTCGGCCCTGAACTGAAATGTAGGCGCAAGCCGTCGTCATCTGATAGCGACGGCCATTAATAGACAGCGAACACCCTTATACGAAATGTTGGAGATCACTTAAAAGGTAGTTAAGCAGAACTCGTAAGATCTAATCAGGGGAGCAATTAGACTTTATCGCTCCTATATAGTATATGCATCATTATATAGCTATAATATATATAATTAAAGAGATTAATCTCTGATTTTTCCCTATGACCTCTACTCCTTATGACCGCTTCTCCTTAAGACCTCTTCTCCTTATGACCTCTTCTCCTTTAGCCTATATATATATATACATATACATATATATATATATATATATATATATATATATATATATATATATATATATATATATATATATATATATATATATATATATATATATAGTAAGCCCACGTTAAATATATGGTAAGCTCATGCTAGTATACCACACTAGCGCTTTAACAGTATGTAGGATTATAGGAAGGAAGGAATTTCTCCGACTTCTTTTGACCGCTTCTCCTTAAGACCTCTTCTCCTTAAGACCTCTTCTCCTTATGACCTCTTCTCCTTAAACTCATATATATATATATATATATATATAGAGAATTTAGAGTTTTTGGAGAAGGTAGGATTATAGGAAGGAAGGAAATGCTCTTTGCCTAACCCATAGTATGAGATATCCATGAGGATCCCTACTAAGAGCCTCTTAGGAGATCCCAGCTAATACATGAGTATCCCAGCTCACTCCCTTAGGAAATCTAAGCTTACATATATACCCAAGCCTCAACCCAAATTGAATACCACTCATATAGCCTTCCCTCTCTAATCGATTCTCTCTCTCTCTCTCTCTCTCTCTGTCTCTCTCTTCCCGACAGTCTTCATGTGCTTTCGCTGGGCGGCAATCTGGTGAACGAGGTGCCCGAGGCGGTCGGCTCACTCAGCCAGCTGCAGGCGCTGGTGCTCTGCGACAATCTGATCGAGCACCTGCCGATGAGCATTGCCCGGCTAAAGAACCTGAAGTCGCTGCTGCTGCACAAGAACAGACTGAAGCACTTGCCCAAGGACATCGTCGCATTGAAGAACCTGACCGAGGTGAGCCGAGCACGCCCAGTCTAGTCTAGTCTAGATGTGTGACCCAATCCGATCTTCTCCCTTAGCTGAGCCTGCGCGACAATCCGCTGGTGGTGCGCTTCGTGCAGGACATGGCGCTGAAGCCGCCGACACTGCTGGAGCTGGCCGGGCGCATTGTGAAGGCCAGCGGGCAGCGGCCGGGGCCGGCGGACGTGCCGCGCACCCTCGTCGAGTATCTGAACAGCGCCAACTGCTGCGTGAATCCCAACTGCAAGGGCGTCTTCTTCGACAATCGGGTGGAGCACATCAAGTTCGTGGACTTCTGCGGGAAGTACCGTGTGCCCCTGCTGCAGTACCTCTGCTCGTCCAAGTGCATCGAGCCCGAGGAGCTGTCGTGCGCCTCCAGCAGCAATGCGAGCACCGCCAGCAGCGGCTTCATGATGCGCAAGGTGCTCCTGGGCTAGGCCCGCCCCGGCGACGACAGGGTTCGGAACCGGATCCGTGAAGTGTGCCCAACCGACAAGTCGACGCGTCCGGACGGTCGGCCAGGCCAGCAACGGAACGGTGCCGCTCCGCTCCGTCCGCTCCGTTTTGGCCGTGGCTATTGTTGTCGCGGCAGAGCCGCACTCGGTTACCCATTGGCCACATTTTTTGACCAAATTTGCTCCATGAATTTTTTGTTCATTGTTATTTTTTTTTTGCTATATACTCCCCCTCCTCCGCCTCCAACACCCCCAACCAGAGAAATATATATATAGATATATATACACAGATATAGCCAATAGTTTTTATTTAGACTTGACATTGATTAGAGGAGTCCACAATATACGACGATATATAATATATATATGATTGCTGATCTGAACATCGTACTCCTGAATAAGAAACGTTATCCGTTATTATTACTGTTATTTTTTTTATTTTTACTTTTACTTTTATTTATGTAGATAGTTTGTTTATTTGACTCTGCTATACGCAATGGCCCGATATCGGGCGGAAAAACAATGAATCGCGAAGAACGGTGTAGCTTAGTATAATGCCGATGATACGATATAGAGCTGCCCCCTCCCCCTCCCCGGCGGACTGGACAGCGATACATAAATACAAAACATGACATAATGCGGACGACTCTCCCGTTGAGTACCATCCATCCGGAGGCTCTAATCATAAAGGGAATATTGATTTAAATGTCGATCGATGCTTAATATCTAAATAATTCTTGATGTGTGTGTGTGTGTGTGTGTGTGTTAGTCTGTCTCTGTATGTGTGCGTGTGTGTGTGTGTGTGTGCAACTATGGACTTATAGCTAGGCGGTACTATGGGTACAACTCCCGGAGAGATAGAGGGAGAGCATGTACCTACGATGTCTACTTAGGGATGTGCTCCTGCCTGCGTACCTTCGGTTGGAATACGTTGAAGACATATATATATAGATATATCATATTATATCAGCTAAAGGTAATACCCTAGATTATGAAGTCATACATCCCACGATCCTTGGGATTGGTCTGATGTGTATGTGTCTGTGTGTGTCTTCTCTGTTCTGTTTATCTCATACTCTTTTTATGCTATTTATGCGGAGTAGTTGTAAGTATTCATATTAGTCCAATTCGAAGGGAATTGGGTTTAGTGCTTGGTGCTACCAATGATCTACTGGTCCATGACCTCCTGGCTGGTGTCATCCACCTCCATGGCGGCCGGCTCATCCTTGGCTGCATCATCGGTGGCCATGTCGCCAGCGGCTGCACTGCTCTCGGCCATGACGACCTCCTCGTCGGCAGCAGGTGGCGAGGCCCCTGTGTCGTCCTCCTCGGCTGGGGTATCCTCCATTGGCTGATCGTTCAGCGTCAATGTGGGCGTAGCTGTGGCGGTGGCTGTGAAACTAGCCGCCTCGGCTGCCGGCGCTTCCTCGGCATCTGCCGCAGGTGGTGACTGTGGCGTGGCCAGCTCATCGGTCTCAATGGGCACAGCTGCAACTGGAGCTGCAGCTTCATCATCCTCAGCTTCAGCTTCAGCTTCAGCTTCGGCATCTCCATCTGCATCGCCTTCAGCATCCGCATCCTTGGCAGCAGTCTTGTCCGCCTTAGCTTGCCCATCTGCAGCTGGGGCAGTTGCAGTTTTTGCAGCCGGCTTAGCATCTGCTGCAGTCGCCGCTTTAGGCTCAGTCTTTTCGGTCTTGCTCTCGTCGGCGGTCTCTGCCTTGGTCTTCAGCTTGGCCTCGGCATCAGATGCCTTTGAGGGCTTGGAAGCGCCATCCTTGTCAGCTTTGGCCTTGTCGGCAACAGCGGCCGACTCACTGGCTTTCTCGGGGGAGGCCTTTGCCTTTGGTTTCTCCGCTTTTTTGGCCGGCTCCGGCTTGGCATCTGTGGACTCCTTCTTCTTCTCCTCAACATCTTCCTCAGCGGGATCTTCGGTCTTCTTGGACTTCTTGGATTCTTTCGCTGGCTTCTCCGGCTTCTTCTTTTCAGTGCTCTCTACTTCCTGCTTTTCAACGATCTTGGCCTGGTCTTCGGCCGCATCTGCCTCATCTGCGTCTCCATCGCCCTCTGCATCTGCGTCTCCATCCGCATCTGTCTCATTCAACGGATCCTTGGCGTCACTGCTGTTGGATGCCTCCTTCTCGGGCTTTGCATCCTCGCTGTCGACCTCATCGGGCTCGGCCACTTCTGGAATGTCCGCGTCAGGCTCCTGTATCTCCTTCGCCTCTTTCGACTCCTTCTCATCCTTGTCTCCGATGAATGGCTTCTTGGCCTTCGGCTCCTCCTCCTCCTCGTCCTCCTCTTCGTCGGGCTCTTCGATTTCGGGTATCTCCCGAATCCCTTCATTCTCGTCGCCCTTTAGATCCTCATCATCTTCATCGTCAGAGTCTATTTTGCCTTTGCCCACCTTGGACTTGCTCTTGATGGGGACATCGTCCTCATCCGCGTCATCGGCGTCCGCCTCGTCACGCTCCTCATTCTCGTCCAAATCGAGCTTAGCCTTCTTGGCCTTCGGCTGAACAACACCGGAGTCATCGCTGCGTGGGCAGGTGACCTTGACGGCACCGCTGCTGCCCTCCTCGCCGCCGTTGCGCTCATCGCCATTGTTGAAGATATTCTCGTTCTCCATTTCGATGTCGATGTTGACCTCTAGCGACAGATCCCATTGCCCATTGCCCACCGAGTCAAGCGAATCGCCGTTCTCGCTTTCCGTGCGCTTGCGACCCGGATCGACGGTGCTAACAACTGATAACGAAGAGACAGATGAAGATGTGGTTTAAGTTAATCCCGTGAAGCTCTAGTATCTTACCCAGTATATTCTTCTCGAGCGCTCGCATAAACTTGTCGATGCGCGAGTATTGCTTGCGAGGATCGATCAGGAGCTCGCACAGCCGCTGCACGGTGAAGGGAGCAGCATTGAACAAGTCGAGCCGCTCTAGCAGAGAGGACTTCATCGTCTCATAGTTGAATGGATCGACGTTCGGATAATTGGGTATCTCTGCGGGAACACAATTTGGAAAATTATCTACCAAAAGAAGGGAGGGAGCTAGAGGCTCCTACTTACCCTCGAGGCGCGGCGGGTCCTCGTTGAAGTGCTTGATCACGTTGAGCAGCTTCTCGCGGAACAGATACTTGACGCTGGACCACTTGAAGACGGTGTCGCCGGTCTTGGCCACATACTGCAGATAGTCCTCCAGCTCCTTGGGTATCTCCTTCTGCTTGAGCTGCGTGAAGCGCTCCAAAATTTGTAGAATCTCCTCGCTATTCTCCATGGTAACCATTGATGCTCGTTCGCAGCGTTAGCGTTAGAGAAACTCTGCAAAAGAATGTGAGTTCAACTTGATGAATAAACCGGCCGCTCAGCAAGCAAAAAAAAAAAAAAAAAAATAATGCCAAAAAATGTACTCTATGTGGCTGAAAAATTTTCTCCGCTCCGTGGTAGACACACAAAAACCGAAAGGAAAACTGCAACTATTTCCGACTCAAGCTCGTGTATGTGTGTGTGTGTGTGTGTAGCTCAGTGCAAGTCTGTGTATGTGTGTGTGTGTGCAGCAGGTATGCGCCGAATCAGCGACGGCTGCTCCTCCATGCCCTCGGCCTGTCAGCCACGAGCGAGCTGCAGCCACAGTTGCCACATGCAATACGAATGTACCAAAACCGGCTGGCTGTTTAGGTACATTGGCTCTTCCCTCATAAATTGGTACATTTCCTGCCGTTAGTCGTGTTTCTTGTGTCGTGTGTGAAAGTCGAATTTAATGTTTTTTTTTTTTTTTTTTTTTGGCACAATTATGAATTAACTAAATAAAAATATGCTCAAATTTGAATTTCATTAAAACATATTAAATAATCATTTCACTTTAGGTACAAATTGTTTTTGACTGGTGGCAACCCTGGCTAGGAGCTTCGGGAATGCAGCTCGTCGCAGTCGAGAAGCTGCAAATCTGCATTGGCTGGCTGTGGCATCCAGGCAGAGAGAGAGAGACCCGATGCACATACACCCACACTCACACACACAGACAGTGAGGCAGGCGCGCTTAAAACTACAATTGAGAGCAATTCAAATGAGCGACGAGCCAGCCATGTCTGCAAGTTCATCTGGCGAACGGTGGAGGATTCCTTGCAAATTTACACAGAAAAAACTAGTTATTTCGCCAAACACACACGCAAACACACACATATGTGCATATATATGTGTGTGTGTGTGTGTGCATATATCTGACAGCGGCTCTCGCGCAAAAACCAAGTTGGCCATTGCAGCTGCAGCAAGGCTTACATAGGCCATCTTATACACACACATATTTACTGGGCTATGTCGGCCGGTCGGACAAACAGTGTAATAAACTTAATCAAAGTCGGCTTAATGCCGTTTTCACCGTATTCGCACTGGTTGCTATATGCCGTGCGGCCTTTTGCTTCAACTTGTTATTGGTATGAAATGTTAAAGAATTTGATATTCACCTGCAATTGCTGATGCAACCACTCGAGCACTATCACAATTATGCTTCGCTCTCGATTATACTTTAATTTATTTATTTATTTTGCTCCGCTTGATACCGTGTAAGCCGCAGCCTCACTATCGATAGTGCAGGCAGTCAGGAACCAGACTAATCGATTAACATTCGATACGATACCGTGATGCTTACGATTACGATTTCTGCATGCTTACATAATTATGTTAACAATTATGTTAACAGTGATATGTTGGGAAGCATTGTATATCGAAAGCAACATGAAATGGCAACGTATCATTAAATTGATTATATTTAATTGAATTTGTAAAAAACTAAGAATATTTCATATGGGCATTAAGAATATAATGAAGAAATTATTAATTCTATGTTTGCGTACCAAGGATTTTGGAAACTAAAATGCTGCTCCGATAAGGCCTATCGATAGGCTTTCGATTGCCATGCCGGCGGCAACAAGTATAACCGACAACAAACTGAATTATGTACAATTTGCGTTGGTTGCGTCAACTGCGCTATGGTTTGGCCACACAAAATGCTGGAGCGGGATTGGCACAGTCGCCGCCATGTCGCCTGTTGGCCGGACAGCACAAGCGCAGGCATCAGCTGGGCGCTGCTCCGTCCGATCAGCTGGACCGACTCAAGGCGGAGTATTTCGAACGGCAATGCGAGCTGAGCAACGAGGATTGGCAGCACGTGCGGCAGACGCTGACCGAGAGCTACAGACACGTGACCGGCACCAACGTGGATGCCATCATACTGGGCCTCTGCAGCAAGGCCGAGCAGCTGCCCGTGGCCAAGAGTTACTTCAAGCATCTGCAGTCGCTGGGCATCAAGCCCAATGCGGCCTCAGTCGGCCGCCTGCTGCGGGTCTACAATGCCGCCTACCACGCACGCGCGCTCAGCGACGAGGAGCAGTCGGAGATTCTGCAGATCTGCGATGCGCTGCAAAAGGAGCACGACATTCTGGACGCCAGCAGCTGTGAGCACCTGATCCACGGCCTGGTGGCCACCACGGAGCACTGGCAGCGCGCCCTGCCCCTGCTGGACATGATGAGTCTGACCAGTGCGCCCAGCGTGTCCGCCTACAGTGCCCTGATAGCCAAGGCCTTCAGCTCGGACCAGCCGGAGCTGGGCTGGCGGCTGCTCGAGGAGATGCTGCAAGCGCGCAAGCAGCCCAAGTGCGAGATCTTCCTGTCACTCTTGAAGCACAGTGCCAAAGATGTGCGGACACTGGGCGGCCAGCTGGAGCGACTGCTCCACTTCCTCGAGCTACACGAAATCCTGATCAGCGAGCTGGTGGCCCAGGAGCTGCTGGCCCTGGCGCAGCGGCTGCCACAGCAGCTGCAGGTGACGGCCACGCGGCTGGAGAGGTTCGGCAAGTGCTCCGCCTGCCAGCGGAACTTGGAGAACGTGGCCATCAGCGATGCCCAGTTCGCCGAGCTGCGCGAATCCTTCCTGCAGCGGGTGCTCATACGGAACGATGTGTTCCAGAAGTCGACGCCGCAGGAGCTGCAGCGCTTCAAGCAGTACGTGGAGCGCACGGCGCCGTACGACTGCGTCATCGACGGCCTCAACGTGGCCTACTCCATGGGCACCCGGAAGGCGCCCGAGCAGCTGGCCAAGCTGGTGGCCACAGTGGTGCGCTACTTCAAGGAGCGGCGCAAGCGCGTCCTTGTGCTGGGCCGCCAGCACATGCGCACCTGGTCCAAGCCCGCCATGCACTACATACAGAGCAATGCGAGCGTCTTCCTTACCAGCAACCTGTGAGTGGACCGAGGGCAGCCAATCCTGGCCAGGTTTTTTGATATTTTGTCTCGCTCTCTTGCAGCTCCCAGGACGATCCCTTTCTGCTGTACGCGACGCTGCACAGCGGCCAGGAGACCGACTTCTTCTCGCGTGACCTGATGCGCAGCCACGCCCACCTGCTGGGCAACGAACTGAAGACCACGTTCCGGCGCTGGCAGCAGGAGCACCAGTACTCGCTGGTCACCCAGACGCAGACGGGCCAGATCATTGTCAAGGAGCCGATACGGCATCGGCTGAGTGCCCACAAGCTGGCAGGCGGCGTCTGGCACGTGCCGTACTGCGAGGCGTACACGGCCAATCCGCCGGAGAGCTTCGAGGTGCCCGAGAGATGGCTGTGCATAACCCTAGAGCCGTAGACCTACATACATCATATACAAATATATTTATACTGGGACAACCGATCCCGGGAATCGCTACTGACTAAATGTATACAAGATATATATATATATATATATAGAGAGAGAGAGAGCGAGAGAGGCGTGGTTGATGGTGCTCAACAGGGACTACTCGCAGTCGAGGCGGGAGCACTTGTGGAATGCGCTCATGTTGATGGTCGTCTTGCGCTTGCGCCGCTGCTCGTTCCTGATCTTCTTCTTGGCGGCGCACATCAGGCGCTCCTTGATGTAGTTGTCCATCTTGAAGTCGAGGTCCGTGGAGGGCTTGGTCGCCTCGGGCTCGTGGGTGGCGGCCGTGTCGAGCGCCTTGATGATCAGACTGAGCAGCGCGTGCGCCAGCCGATGGCACACATCGTACTCGATGGCATCCTGGCTGGTGTAGTAGATGGCCGACTGCGAGGTGGGCTGGACGCCAATCGCGAGCAGAATGTTGCAGAAGATGCCGCGCTGCATCCGGGCGTACGGATCGACCAGCTGCGGCGGAATGCGCATCGTCGTCGCCAGATGGGCTATGAACTTGGCGAACTTCTTGATCAGCACATTGAGGTACTGGGAGCGGCACTGGCGCTCCATCTTGGTGAGCATGTTGTAGTACATCTCCTGCTTGCGCTTGAGGAAGTCCTCCTTGCGGCGCTCCTTCTTCTTGGTGCTCTTCAGCACATCCTCGAGCTGTCTGCAGTTGGAGGAGGAGCATTTGAAGGGGATTAGGATTGGGATTGGGTGTTCACCTACTCTGTGGTTATGGTTTGGTATCTGCCCAGCATGCGCTTCATGCGCTTGGCCCGCAGCTTGGGGTCGTAGATCTCCTTGAACTGCTCGTAGTTGTCCATGAGGGTGAATTTCTTGGGCTGGGACAGGGCGACGTCGTAGGCTCGAGCCTTGGGCGGCAACGCTGGCTGGTAGGCCATGCGGCGCACATACGACTGCAGCTTGGAGACATTCTCCTCCTGCCGCTTCCTGCGGTTCTCCGGGCTGCAGTAGTCTGAATCCTCCTCTTCGACCTCCTCCGGCGTCGACGAGGGCAGCGCCTCGTCCCAGTCAGATACGTTCGAGCTGGCCATCACTACAACCTTCTCCTCCTATCGGTCGATCACTGCCGTTCAATTTGGATTCACGCGAAATTTAGCCAAAGGACTCGAGAGGGAACGAAAGAGAAAAAAAAACTAGTCTTGCAAATGAGGAACAAAAACCGACGCTGATATATATATATATATATACATATATGTATGGAAATATCTATATATATATATATATATTTCGTTTTACATATAGTTTTTTTTCTACAACTTCGATTGAACTGGCAATTTACTGTTACGCTGTCGAACATGGAATGACTACTGAGCCAACTGGCCGAGCAGCAGGGCCCAAGTCGAAAGTCAGAGCCAACTTTGGGCTGGAACGAAATTAGGCGAGCGTGGCGGCGCCATCTGTTGTCGAGCGGCGGGAACTACTGCGCACACAAAACTCCGAGATTTGTCGTTTAGTTAAATTTACTTAACAGTATACAATTTGTAATGCCACGCATCTAATAATTATACTACAGATAAACATAGGCATATATATATAAACGAGATATACATATATATATAAATCTAATTAGCATTAATCATTTTGCACTGCGCGCTCCAGGGTGAACGGATACTCCTCGAACGAGGCATCGACGGAGAGGCTGCGCGTCATCAGCGCCAGTATGCTGTCCACTTGCACCTGGGCGCCATTGACGGCGTCTTTGGTGGCCAGATTGGGCGACAGCTCGAAGGGAATGTCCTGCACATAGCTGGTGGGCGCACTCGCCATGGGTCCGGCTGTGTTGCGTGCGCCCAGCGGCGGTGGATAGGGCATTGGGCCAAATGCTGATTGTGGCATGGGTGGATAGACTGACATGCCGCTGCCACCGCCGCCACCAGCGGGATCTGCGTCGGGTTTGCGCTCGACGAAGATGAAATCATCGCCGCTGCTCTGTTTGGCTGCGTCCGCGGGACCCTGGATGGCCTCCTCGGTGGGCGTTTCGGCTGGCTTCCGTTTGCCAAACAGTGAAAACATCTTACACTTTCCTCTAGCTAATACTTGTATCCAAATTTGTTATATTTACGCAGTTGTGACTAAAGCAGCTGCGTTCTGTTATTGTATTGTCAATGGTTTTCGATAACTTTCTAGAGTTGTTGCTCACAGTCGATAGTGTGTTTATCGAAAATGTGTACACAACGGTAATTACGCTGCCGCCCAAGTGACGAATTTAACTCAAATAAATTAAATTGTGTATAGCACACAAACTAAAACTAATACATATATATAGTATATCATTAATACTCATAGACATTAGCTTTATTTACTGGGTCAATTAATAAAATGCATAATTATTAAAGTTGTATAAAATCATATGTAAGCAGCAGCTTCGTTTGTTAGATTTAAATTTAAATAAAATATATATTTATATGTTAACTACAATACGACTTCATTTATTATGGCTATAAATATCTCTCCCAATATTGAACAATTTGAATTTAAAATTTATAAACTATCGATAGCTGGCCAATAAGAACGCCCGACTCGCAACTGCCCTGTCCTTGGTGAAGAGGATACGCGTACAGAGATGGTGGCGCTGTTAGCCGCTAGGCCAGAGAGCACACCCTCTGTGCACCGCGTAACGATATATATCGATATGCTGGGGAAAGGCCCAACAAGCTGTGCATGCAACGCTGTGATTGGTTTTGGTTCAACTCTTCCAAGCTAACAAAATCTTGTTAACGAAAAAAATTGTTTAAGATGTCAAAAGCTGACCAGGACCCCAATGGTTCGCTGAGCATAATGGAGGTGCGTGCCCAACTGTCAAAATTTTTGACAGTTGCTGACAGAGTGCTGACAGATTGTCGTTGTCATTGTCAGTGGCATTGTCACATTGGTCTCGGATCGGCCAGATTTCACACATACCGAACGAATATTGGATTCATTAATCAATTGTCGCCCGTTTTAACTGGGTTTTTTGCAGCAAATTAAAATTCTGATCAAGCCGCCTCCGAACGAGGAGGAGAAACTGATACAGCGCAGCACGAACACGAAGCATCCGTACTACAGGCGCCCGGGTCGCGGGCACAACCACGACCTGTGCGATGCCTGCGAGGAGGGCGGCAACTTGCTGTGCTGCGACCGGTGTCCATCCAGCTTCCATCTGCAATGCCAGTGAGTATTCCCAATCAAGTGTCCAAAGTGAACTCAAGATGGCCAATGCCAATGTTGCTTTAGCGATCCGCCTCTGAGCGAGGAGGACATACCGAGCGGCCAGTGGTTGTGCCATAGTTGCCGCATGGCCAAGGTCTCGCAGCCGACTGGCTCCTCGAAGGCGAGCTCCGTGGAACGTGTGCCCTCGGGCGGCAGCGGGTCGCGCGCCAATACCCCATCCTCCGGCGACCTGGAATCGATACCGCTGAAGATCCGCAACTTGCGCAAGCGCAGCAATAGTGAACGCAACAGCACCGAGAAGCTGCTCTCCAAGATGCCGCTGGCCATACAGCGGGCGCTCGACCCCAATCGGAAGCCGACGCCCCTGGACGACGTGATCCGTGCCGCCAGCATGCTGAATCCCCAGCAGTTCTCGCTGCCACCCGAACTGGAGCTGCACACCCAGTTCCCAGGCAACGGCAAGGTTCAGCCCGTCCAGCAGCCGCACACCGGCCCCGGCAACGGCCACCGCAAGCCCAACAGCCAGCGACGCAACTCGAAGCCGTTCGAGCTGGACGCCCAGGGTCTGGTTCCACTGCCGGCCAGGACATGCTTCTACTGCACGCGCAGCTGCAAGCGGGCGCCACTCATCTCGTGCGACTACTGTCCACTGTACTACCATCAGGATTGCCTCGATCCGCCGCTGACCTCACTGCCCGCCGGCCTCTGGATGTGCCCTAATCATGTAGAGAATTTCATAGTAAGTGGACAATTTAATAGTAACATGACGACGATACGATTGCTTCTCTGTTACACTCCTTCGCTTCCAGGATGCCAACATGACCAACAGCATTTCGGCCACGGAGCGGGTGAGGCTGTGGAACCGCTTCCATCAGCCGCTCGACCACGAGAACGTCAAGATGGAGTTCTTCAGGCGCGTGAATACCCGCAATCCACCGTTCCGGATGAAGCTGGCGATGCGCGGCCGCGCCCACATCGATGTGCCGGCCATCGTGCGCTACCACTACGAGCATCCGCCGGCTCTGCTGCCCTCGATGCGGCAGACGCTGCGCTACGATCGCGTGAAGCGGCGCAAGCAGTTGCCCACGGCCGTGGAGGACATCTCCCGCGAGAGCGTCACCGAGTCGCTGCTCAAGGACCTCGAGGCGCTGCGCTGCGCCCGCGCCAAATTCCGCGAGATCCAACGGGAACTGGGCACGGCCCAGCTCGACGGCAGCTTCAGCGACAGCGACGCGGAGAGCGTCTCCGAGCAGCAGCAGCAGGAGATGGAGCAGGAGAGCAACGGATTGGCCGAGGCGTCCAAGACGGAGGCCATGGATGACAAGGCCGCAGGCAGTGAGGAACCCATTGAGTCCATCAAGCAGCAAGCCGCGGATCAGGCGAAGCTGTCAGACAGCTGCCTCGGCCAGGGCATGGAGCTGAGCTACGAGGAGGACGAGGACGATTGCAAGTCGAGTGTGGTCATCGACGCGGATCTGTGTCACCTGGACGTGGATCTCATCAAGAAGCTGGCGCATCAGCGCCTGCAGCAGCTCGTCCAGGAGCATCCGGAGATCGTGACGCAGTACAAGAACCGCACGGCAGCCCGCCGGCTGCGACAGCTCTCCGGGGCCGTGCAGCCGGGCAGCCAGCCCGCACACATGGCGCTCCAGGGCGATCTGGCGCCGGAGGATATGCGCCGCTTCTCCCTGCTGTTCACCAGCGAAACGTCCTCGATTCTCGCCCAGAAGAACGGCAACGCCGCCGACGAGGATCCGATGATGGCGCTGCATCCAGCTCTGGCCACAGCCGCCGCCATCGCCGCAGCCGACACGGCCGCCGAGAGCTATGTGCCGCGCGAGCGCAGCGACACGGAGAAGGCGTACGAATTGGCCTCCCGGCTCGAGCTGAAGCTGCTCCAGTGCAAGGTGCGGGCGCGGGCGGTGCTCACGCCCCTGGGCGACATACTCGAGGATAGCCGTTGGTTCACCAACCTCGGCCTGGAGCAGTCGATATTTATGCGTTATCGCACACTGTATATCGGCTACGGGGGACACTATACGCCGTCGACGACGCTGGCGCACACGGAGACCGTGGACCTGTCGGCGATTGGGTATTGCTCGCGGATCTCGCCGCAGCACGCGATCATCTTCTACGATGAGTTCACCAAGTCGTACGAGCTGATCAACTACTCCGAGTTCGGCACCGAGGTCAACGGCCAGCTGTATACGTGCGATGTCACCGAGTACGCGCCCACACATGCCGGCAAACGGATGCGTCCCGACGATGCGGAGCTGAAGAGGCGCGTCGACGATCTGCTGGACAAGCGGCGGCACATCCAGCGCCAGTACAACGAGCCCAAACAAGAAACACAAGAGCGGTAAGCTGGCGAAATTACGAAATTCTTTTGAATTCGGATGCGATTTGAAACTTCCTTTCAAAATAGTCGATAAGTGACGTCACTGCAATATCGATAACAAATTTAGTTAGAATTGAGAGCGACAAATCGTTTTCAAATCTCTCAAAGTTATCGATAGGTTATCAGTGCAGGCAGCAAATTTAAACAAAATGTTAGCAAATTTAATGTTTTTTTTTTTTCGTTCTTTTTTAGGCTGGCGCCCATTCTTAAGCACGGCTGCCGCTGCCAGACGAGCGCACCCGTGCCCATGGTGGCCGGTGCGTGGGAGGGCACCGCTGTCCTGGCCCACGGCTGTCTCCTGCGCTTCGGCTGCCTCTCGTTCGTCTTCTCGGTGCCCTCGACGGACATGACGATCGCGCGCCTGGCCAGCGCCAAGTGAGGGAGCACCAGTAGCACATAGAGGAACTTCATATAATACATAATACACAATATACTCCAAGCAGCAGCTAGCACAGATGCGAAACAAATCCAATCTCACAGTAAACAAATATTTACCTAGAATTTAACGAACGCACGAAAAAGACAGAGAAGAGAGCGAGAGCGTGTGAGTGAGAAAGAGAACGAGATACTTTAAGCTAGTTTGCGTTATAGAACATTTGTTTTTATTACATGTTTTTTAATACTAGAGGTAAACTCTAAATCCCGTCGTGGTTCTTGCTCATTCATTCATTCATCCATCCATCCATCCTTCAATCATCATCATCATCTTCTGCAATAATTGTATAAACAAGAGAGAGACAGAGATAGAGAGAGGGAAATGGATTTCCATCTCTTTTATATATATATATCTAAACTGGGTTCCAAACAAAAACAGATCTGAGTATCGTTTACATCTTGTGCAAAACAAAATATTTACATTAATAAAACATATATAATCATAATAAATTAAATAACATTTAAGAGCAACACACACACACACATACATTGTAAATGAGAATTGAATTTATATATAATGAAAAAGATAAAAAAAAAAAAAAAAAAATGATAATTCTTGAATATATATATACATATATATATAAATATCCTTCAATTTGTAAAATATGTATAATCTTTCGGACAACTCATTGGGGGGTTGGCGGATGGCTGAAGCAGTTAAGGCATAAAGTAACTATATAGCGGGCGAGAGAGATATATACAACAGGATCGGGCGACCGATATAGACAAGTTCTAGACAAGCTAATATAAGTAACTATTGAATATATATAGACTATATATATATATATATATGAGAGAGTGAGTGAGAGAGCCTAATCTCTAGGAATTTGTTGTTGTTGTGACTGGTTCATCCAGCTGCTCCTGCTCTGGCTGCTGCTCCGTCTGCTGCTCATGGGCCGCCGCTGACTTGGCCGCATTGCGCGTGGCGCGCGAGCGCTCCCACTCGGTTTTGTGCTTGCGCTTGGTGTGATGATACATATTCGACTTGGAGCGGAACTCCGTGGGGCAGAAGGCGCAGGTGTGCAGCTTGACGCCCGTGTGCGTGGCAAAGTGCTCCTGCGGGTATAAGGAGAGCATGGAGACGTATGTTAGATAAGGATTCATTGATGCACTGTGGCAGCTCACCTCCAGATAGCGCTTCATCTTGAACGACTTGCCGCACACGTCGCAGGCGTATTTGGCCTTGCTCAGGCAGCGATGATTCTGGCCCGGCAGCTCGCCGCAGTTGGCGCAGATGCTCAGCCCCGAAGTGGGCGATGTCGACGTCTGAGTCTGGGTCTGGTTCTGGGTCTGCGGGTTGTGCTTGTTGTGCAGGTGATTCTTGAGCGCGCGCTGGTTGCGCAGCTGCTGGCCGCAGATGCTGCACGTGTAGGAATCGCCGGCGGGCAGCGCAGGCGCCGACAGGCTAAGGGATGAGAGGATTAAACGAGGATACTCCAGCTGGTTTAGCTCAGCTGCTCACCTGCTTTGGCTGACAGCGGCAACAGCTGCCGCTGCTGCAGCACTGCTCGTGCTCGTACTGGTGCTGACTGCAGCCATGGCTGTGAGGAGCTGCTCCTGGTGCTGCTGCATGAGCGTGGCGCAGAGCTGCTGCTGCTGCTGGGTGGCTGCGGCCACGACGGCGGCCACCGCATTGTAGTTGGCCAGGAGCAGCTCGTTCTCCTTGCACGTCTGCAGCTCGGTCTTGACCCGCTTCTCGTGCAGCTCGGGCAGCGCCTCGTTGCTGCTGTCCTCGCTGCCGCTGCCATGCGCCGTGTGCTGCACCTTCTTGGGCAGATGGGTCTTGCGGCGACTGGAGCGCGTCACGCGCTTAGCTGGCAATGGGCACGGCGCCTTGGCCATCGTCAAGTTGATGGCCTCCATGGGCTCGCACTTGATGACGATGCTGCTGAGTGGGCTCGGCTCGGTTCCAGCTGCAGCTGCAGCTGCATCTGGAGCTGGAGTTGGCGTGGTGTCGGAAGTTTCCAGTTTGAGCTCAATGGGTGGCGGAGGCGGCGGCATATTAGGTGCCTCTGTGAACTTGTCGCTGTTGTCGCCGTTGGTGGTTCTTTGGATCTGGACATTGTTGTTGCTGTTGATCTTGGCGGATTCGCGATCGGCGCGCGCCTTCTGCCACTGGGTGTTGTGCTTGGTCTTGACGTGGGTGTACATGTTGGATCGGCAGCGAAAGGCCATGTTGCAGTAGGCACACGCGATGGGCCGGTCGCCCGTGTGCGTGGCCACGTGCTCCTCGAGGTAGCGACGCATCTTGAAGGACTTGTCGCAGAACATGCAGGGAAACTTGTGGGCAGCTGCTGCTCCGGCTGCCTTGGGATCGACCTTAAGGTAAGATTCGTGAAATTCGGATTCGTCCTTGACCAGAACATCGTCGCCCGCCTCCTGCTCGAGCTCTGGATCGGGATCGGGCTCATAGTCGATTATGGCCAGAGGGTGCTGCGGCTCCACATCGCCCTCCTCGGACCAGTTGACGTCGCAGTCAATCTCCAGGAACTGGCTGCAGAGCGTCGTCTGCTTGTGCTCGACCAGCTTCCAGAAGTTGTGGAAACTCTCGAGCTGCGCACAACAGTCGGTGCAGATGGCGGTGGAGATAGCATCGTCGCGCGACAGCTGAATGGTAAACAGTGTTAGAGGTGGGGCACAGTTCGTCGGGGGCGAGGGACACTAGGGCCCAACTTACACAGAGATATAAATGCGTTGATATCAATTGAACCAAATAGTTTTCCGGTATTGTCTTGTTGTCGCTGCTGGGCGCCTCGTTGTCGGTGCCAGTGAACAGCAGCACCGCGTTCTGCTCGTCCAAGGCGTTCAAGCACAAGCGACAAATCATTTCGTTAGCCAACTATTCGGATTTTGGCAACATTAGCACTTCTTTTACATTTATTTTATTTATTTCCAAGTTGAGGATGGATCTAGAGCTGGCAATACTGCTGCCCACCATATATCGATTCCTCACACTTACCACACCACCACCTATCGATAACAGGCCAAACAAAAATACCAACAAAATACCACATCTGTATTATTTTTTACCTAATTTTCACAGCCCCAAAGATATTTTATTTTTGAATTTTACTTAGATACTAAACAACAACAGCTATATTATATATATGTACATATATTCGAATTTGGGTTATTTGGGGACGGAACTAATATGGTCGCTAGGAATTACTTAAGGGAAACACTATGGTCGTTAGGTTTCCACTCGTTTGGAGAACTTCGTAATGATAATTCTTCCTGACCTTCACCATCGATTTGGAGTCGAACGGTACATTGATGCAATTGAATCGGAAATTCGGATATTTCGACAGTGAGGAGACCATATCGTAGCCCTCCGCTAGCTTGCTGGTCCAAATCGAAATCGTATCGAAGTCGAGACCCTCTCGTTTACAAAGCTTGATCGCCTCTTGAAGGGACCGAAAGGTGTTTAGCGTTATAACGGCCGTGGGCTTGTCGCCCAAATAGATTTGGGGGAAATCCAAGACGACAATCGGCGAGTTTTCCTGCATCGAGCCAAAGAGCTTCAGCTTATCCGCGGGATCATACTCCTCCATATAGACTGTTCTGCAGCCGTGCCGATCTATCATCTTGAGGGTGTTCAAAAAGTTCGGATGCTGCGTTATGCGCTCGTCCATTAGCTCCATGCGTCCAATTATTTTCCGTATCAATATCCGACGCAGTGGCTCCTGCACCAGGACGCTGGCCACCAGACCGCTGCCAATTGGATGCCTCAGATCCTTGACGATCAAGTCAACCACTTGATTGAGGTTTCCGGTGGCGAACAGCACGATCATCTGCGGCTGCACCCACTTCAAGTGGGTGCCGTCTTCCGGATATAGAAAGATGTGGCGCTTGTTCAGATGCGCATGGATGTCCTCGATGCCCTCGACGATGTTCGGCAAGCCCTTAAAGCGCGGCAAAATGTCGTCCTCCGAGTCCGCATCCGCATCCTTATCGGCACCGTGATCACCCATTTTTTCTTCTCGATTTGCCCTACAACAACAAACAAAATACAGACTACAATGTTTATATGAAAGTTGTAGAAAAGCTAGAAAAAATGAGTGAAAATGAAAATGGAAAACGTAATGCAAAGCAAACAGCTTTACACATCATTTCTATCGGCTCAAAGGAAAGTTTCAGCCAACTTCCGCTTCCTGGTCAGCGTGTGTGCGCACGGTCTCATCATAATTAAAATACTTTCGCTGGTCAAAGTTGCCATTCACCGGAAAAAGGCACATTCACACAGGCACATAAGCATACAGACGCGCAGACAGACAAGGCAAACAGCAGACGGCCAGGCAGGCAGATTGCTGCGGCTGCTGCTGCTGGTGGTGAATTTGCATTGCTTATGACAGGCGTAGGGTATGATGAAGTGCAGTTATTCAGGCTTATTTTGGTGAATACAATTTTAAAGATTTGAGTGGAAGTAATTTAATTTAATATTATATTTATTTTATTTAATTATTTTTTTATTTATTTAATTATTTATTTTATTGAATTATTGTCAAACGAATATATTTGCATATGCTGAAAACTTTAATGTAGGGTATAACGAAGTAGACAAAGGCAAACAGGCGAATTACTGCTGCTGGTGGTGAATTTGCATTGCTTATAACTGGCGTAGGGTATGAGCGAATTATGAATGTTTTTGCTACTGAATAAAACAAAACAATATACTTGTTGTGGAAATATCTTATTTATGTTTTACATTAATATTTATTTTATATATACGGATATAGATGTATTTCAAACATACATATATTATTATATTATATATTTTTATTATGTAGAATAGATTAAGGTATTAGAAAACTTTATTTATTTCAAATAATATAAAAATTCAAAAAATAATAAATTAATATGTTATATATTTTATTATAAAAAGCTTAAAATATTAACTAATTACCATACAAAGTACATTTAATTTTATTACAAGTCACAGTCCTTTCATTCGCCTCTTCCACTCAAAGTTAGGGTATGCAAGCCTCGCCTACATTGAATGCTTTTGCTGTTTTTTTGTTTTGACATTCAATAGGTCTCGCTGCTGTTTCGTTCTCTGCCTTCTTTCGCTTGCTAGGGATGCGGAAGCGAAACAGCATGCCTGTCTGTCCCTGTGTGCGTGTGTGTGCTCGTGTCTGCTTGTATCTGCGTGTGTGTGTGTGTGTGTGTGAGCGTGCGTGCTCGTGTGTATAAATAGCCGAGCGAGCCGCTGGATTCGCCAAGATTGCGTGCTTCGCTTCAGAGAGACGCCGCCAAGGTTCGCAAAGGGCAGTCGCGCGCAGTCGGCGCCCGCAAATAGGCAACGCATATTATTGGCATTATAATTTGAGCGAATTGACAGTTAGCTTAGTTTTCTTTTTGTTGTTAGTGCCGTTATTTGGTGAAATCATGGTGAAGCAATAGCAATAGCGCTGCAACATGGAGATGTCGGGCTATCAGGATATCAGCGCACTCGAAAAATCGGTAAGTAAAGGAAAGTGAAACGAAAGCAAAGTAAAAATGATGAGAGCCGTTTACCGTTTTGTGTAGGTGGCCAATGCTGGCAGCCAGCTCTATACGATGGCCCACAAGCTGCACGCGGTGGAGCGCAGCCTGGACCAGACGGCCATGGAGCAGATGGACGAGATGGAGGTGATGGAGCTGCTCGAGTCGATGACCGAGGTGAAGAACGAGTACCAGAATCTGCGCAAGGACATACAGGAGGTGCAGCAGCTGCAGCGTGACGTCAGCACCTCCATACGCTACCAAATGACCAACATGCAGCAGACCTTCCAGATGCTCAAGAAGCGCATTGCCAGCACCCAGCTACGGCGGCGCCACCAACGGGATCAGCTCAACGGACCCTCGACAGTGCCGGCCCAGCCCCACTGAAAGTCTGTGTGTGTGCAGTGTAGTGTTGTGTAGTCTAGTGTAGTGGGGCGGGGGAGGCGGCAGCTATTGAGGCTATTTATGAATTTTATATGATTTTTTTGTTTGTGTGGATTATTATTGATTTTGCTTGGGTTAGTTTAACTGAAAAGAGAAAACCCCTATATAAACACACACACACACATATATATTTAGAATTAAGTGCAAATATCCTGGGGAGAGTGAGGAGGGGTGGGGCGGGGGTCTAACCTGTTGCAATACGAACCTAATGGCCTACACAAGCACACGCAAATCGTGTCAAATTGTGGATCTATTCCTGACTAACTAACTGATAAACACTTTTTTACTCTCATACGTCTAAGCAATCAGAAACAACAACAACAGCAACAATATATCAGAGGCAACAGCTAAGCTTTTTTTTTATATATACGCAATACACACACTTACATATATACACAACTATATATACATATGTAGGATACATATATCTGAATAAGCAATTTACTTGACAACTCGAAATACTTTAATGATGCAAATCCAAAATGTCTGAAACCATTTGAAAAGCATGCACTTTTTCAAAACACAACAAATTTGCCTTAAACTAATAACCATATTATACTAATTTTTGATATATATACGTATTTGAATATTAATCTTAAGCTTATCATTTCTATTACAATGATAGGCACTAGCGCAATCTATTTTGTTGTTCTCTTATTTTTGTTTCCCTTTTTGATATCTGTTGTTATTAAATTGTATAAGAAGCACATGAAAAATAAACAAACAAAAAGCAAACAACAAAACATATATTCTTTTGAATGCGCGCCAAGTGCGAGGGCACTTATCGATAAGCTTCACGATAATAAATTAATACAACTGTCATATATAAAAAACGCTTAAGCTCTTAAAGTCTTGAACTTGACTTTCTGTGAGGCAAACAATTATCATTAATTTTACATTTAATTTACTTTTCTTTCTTGATTTCATTGTTCGATATTCAACAGATATCGCAACTGCCTCAATGTATATTTCTTATCGAGTAGACTATCGATATATGCTTGAATCGGAACAGCTGATTTGCGCACTTTTGTTTCTAGCGCCAAAATACGAAATAAATACTGTTGCGACCGTTTGCATTTCGCGCCAAAGGTGTAGGCTTTTTTTCGAAAGTATTTGTTTTGTTATATTAATTAATTGGCCATTCAGTTTTTGAGTTGCCTCAAAGACATCAATAATTTAACAGACAAACAGACAATTTAATGGCCATATCCAAAGTAAATTTATATACGGTACGTTATTCAGCATGGTGTGACCATGATCAGTTTTTTGTGCAGATACTAGAAAGCGTGCATTTGAAATATCAGTTTGTCGTGAAGAAATTTGCATTGGTGATGAAAACATTTAAACAGTTTAAATTAATCTGTTGAATATATTGCGTGATTCAAAAAGTAATCATTATCTGTCATTCCTAGTATATGTGCTCATCAGTGTTACCGAAACTTTTTCAGAAAAAGTAGCTAAAGCGAGGTCTAAAAGTAGCTAAAAGTAGCCGGCTTTTTTAAAAAATAGCTGAAAATGAAAACACCTATATAACCACATTAAAAATATCAAGTAAAAATAAAATAAACATTAAAATACTATAAACAATACTAGAAATGAAAATTTACTAATTTAATTTATTTAATGTTTCCACACTTTGTCCGTCGTAATTTAAGATCAACCGTCTCCGGTTCAGGACAAAACTTGCGAACGCACAACTGTGACAGATGGTCAACTTGTGAAGTAGCAGTGTGATCAGCAACAAAAATACACAACGCAACCTCCTTTTCAATGGTTTTGGGTACTGGTTCCATCTTGAAGAAAATTTTGTTTCCCTGTGCAAAATATGCAACCAACTCCGATATTTGTTCACTTTTCTTTTAGCTAATTTCAGTTTTAGAAAGTAGCTAGATATGTAGCTAATCGCTGTTTTAAAATTTATGTAGCAATCGGCCTTAAAAAGTGGCCAAATCTAGCTATAAAGTAGCTGATTCGGCAACACTGGTGCTCATGGTATTTTGATCGATAAGTATATTAAACATTGAATGTTGCTAGTATTTTTGTTGGGATTGTGAGGCTTCTGAGTGAGGGTCACACGATCGTCAGTTTGGGTTTTCTACAAGAGTCAGTGCTTCGCATCGCCGCTCGTAGTTGACCAGTGTTTTTGTTTAAAGTTCGTTAAATTTTTTGTTTATACATACATTTTTTATTACTTTCATTGAATGATTATTTTTGAAAATTCGTGAGCACGTAAAATGGATATATGTAAAGTGGTATGCTGTTAAGTTAGCCGCCAGCGCCGTTGCAATACCAACACAAATACACCTACAATTTGTGGCAAGCAGTTGCGTGCCGTCACAGCGCAAGCGCAAGCAGAAACACAAACACACAGATACAGACACACATACACACACATGCGCAGCCAGTCAGCGACGCATGCGCTGCTGCAGCATTTACAAGTTTGTGCATGAGTTGCAGGTGTTTTTCTTCTGTTTCTTCGTGTGTTTTTCTTTTTTTCTTTTTTCGTGCCGCCAGTTCGCTGCGATCCCTTGACGAGAGTGCGCGAGTTTAGTGCGTGGCGCGTCGTGAGTGAGTTTTCCAGTTCGCAAATTTAACGGAAATCGGCCGCGCTTTCATCTCAGAGAAAGAGAGAGAAAGAAAAAGAAAGAAAATTTCGCAAATTTATTTCTGTTTTTGTTTTTTTTTTCGTTTTGTTTTGTTTCAAGTGTTGCACCAAACAAAATATCTAGAACTAATTGTAAGTTGAACAACAAAAAATACAACAACAACAACGACACAACTGGATTAACGAGAAATTGTTGCTCGGTAAGTTTGATTGGCTGCCAAAGGGGGTGGAGGCTTGTGCAATGCACGCACAGACATGTACGGACATGAACGGACATGCTCAACGTCGATGTTGTTGTCGTCGTCGTGCGTCGCAGCATAAACACAAAAAAAAAAAACTGACTAAAAAAGAACTTTCACTATGGGCACCCCAATAAAGACTTGTTGAAGCGTGCATGGAAAGCTTCACTGCGATTATTTTCAATTTTAACTCTAGTATTTTTTTAAGGGAGTGCTATATGCAGACAGACACTACAGATGCACCTATGTGAAAAGATACTTTTACCTAAATTAGTATAAACATGCAACTATCTATACATGTGTGTGTATAAAAATATTAAATAAAATAAAAAATAAATAAAACAAATATATAAATAATAAAAAATAAATTTGACAAATAAAATAAAAATAATAAATAAAATGAAAATATTAAATAAAATAAAAAATAAATGAAACAAATGTATAAATAATAAAAGATAAAAATAACCAAAAAAAAAAAAACAATAAAAATGCAAAATAACAAATAAAATAAAAATAAAACTAATAAATTAAATAAAAATATTAAATAAAAAAAATAAAACAAAAATAAAAATAATAAAAAATAATAAATAAAATAAAAATAAAAAATAAATAATAAATAAATTTTAAAAACAAAATTAAAATAAATAAATAAAGTAAAACAAATAAAGAAAGTAATCAAATTTAAGAAATACATAAAAAAATAAATTTAAAAAAATGGTATCCATATTTGTTTCATAAATTTTTAAAGTTAAAAAAAAATCTCAAGAATATTTAAAAAATATCTTTAAAAAGTAAAAGTATAATAAACTGATTTGTATTGTTTAAATACTGCATAGAGTAGATTATATGTGGTTTTGCCAGTGATAATACCACTTTTACTATATCTCATTCTAGCACTACGACGTTCGCTGAGATCTAATCGATCTAATCGATTGGCTTTAGATTAGGATTCTAAGTTAATGTGTGATGTATGGCAAATACAGTTTAGTATTATGTATAGTACATATATGCATTACCAAGATAAATATATATACTGACAAAGGTGATGGTATTTCCTAGTCGTGCAGAGATAGGGAATTCCGTTTATAAAGGATTTTGTGCGAATTTCTACGCAGCAGGCGAGAAGAGAGCATCAACTTGGACCTTAAAGCAATGAATAAGCGATGCTCCTCAAAATAGACAACATTTCCAAACTCTGTTAATATTTTTCCCATATATTTCTTGTATATTATGATGTAGACATATCCGATTTTTCAGTTTTTCCGATAAAAAGTGCATTTTGCAATGTTTTCTTTCATTCTTCTTATTTTTATTTACTCTTCTCAGACATTTATAGGCAGCCAGACCTGGGTATACCTGGCTAAGATTATGGCATGAAGGGATTTCGTTAAAAACAAAATCGTATATAAAAATATGAGAGATATATAATGAAATACTTGAGTTTTATCTCTGCCTCACACGCGCTCTCACACTTTCTCTCCTCTTCCTGCCCCTCGCTCGATCTCTCTTTCGTGTTCCTCGTAGCAGTGCAGGTAGAGCATACCTTGCCTGCCTGTCTGCCAGGTAAAAACCGTAATTGTGCCACGCCGAGACGAGGTGGCAACAGAATGAGCTGCTGCATAGCACCAGCCGCATCTCTGTGTTGTCTGTTAAATTGTTTCGTACCTGCGCACTGATTCGGTCGCTTTCTTTGTTTCTCTCACCTTTATCACCTAGTTTATACACATGTGTATCCGTTACCTTCAGCAAATTGTAATCTGGGCTTCGCTGTTGCAATTCTGGATTGTTCCGGCTCAAGTTGCATCATTCACAGACATTCGATGTGCAATCAATTCTTTGAACAATGAACTTGTGTGAGCTGCGCACTGGGCATTCAATATTTGAATAAAGATGTGGACGATAATGGCGCTGTGCAAGGGCTTGTCACAGGCAAAGTGAAGCATTTCTGATACTATGAGGATAACTAGTTTGATTGAAATTGATTGATCATATATATTGATCTCAGAAACAAAATTGATATGAAAATATGCATTCCCATGACAACCAGAATTAGCTGTAGGAATTACAGGGTATCTGCTGGTATCTGCTGGTCGTATACTATTGAGATCTAAGCTACAAAAGTATCTCTTCATGTTCAGGGTATCTGCTAGTCGGCAAGAGCAACTACAAAAAGTATCTGTACCATTTAGTCATAGTGTTTCGGGTATTTGCTAGTCAGACACTCTCGAGATACTATCTCCAAAAGTATCTTTATCGTTTACCCATACAAACTATGAAGGCATCTTTACTATTTAGTTAGTCGGATACTCTCGAAATACTATCTACAAAAGTATCTTTATCGTTTGCCCATAATTCCTAGTGTATTTGCTAGTCGGCTATGAAAGTATCTTTATCATTTCCCGGGTATCGAATACTCCCGAGACACAAAAGTCAACGAAATTTGGCGTTTCTGCTGCTGGCAGCTTATGGTTTATTGTTCAGCAAGTGCAGCCTAGAGCACGCGATACGAGGACAACAGTTTGCACCTTTTAACAAATGAAATTAAATAACAACAGTTTTTTGCACAACTGTAAAGTGGGCAAAAATAATATTAATAAAAAAAAAAAAAATAAATAAAAACAGAAACACTTGAACAAAAAGCTTAACAGTTGTGCGGTCAGCTGGTCCATTGAGCTGAGCTGAGCTGAGTTGAGCTGAACTGACCCGAGTTGAGTTGAGTTGAGTTGTTTTGCTGCAGCAGAAAAAACTTTGGATAAAAGGGCATAATAACGAGTTGAACTGGCTGTGCGATACTCTGTTTGAGATACTACATATATAAGAAGAGAAAATCGAATGTGCTTAAAGATGCAACTGGTTATCATGTCTCGCCCGATCTTAATGAATGCAAATACCCATTTCGCATGCCATTTGAAACTGACATTAAATAGTTTTCCAGTTTTACAGCTGGAGAGGAGAGCAACAGCATCATCCTCCATGTAATTATGCATGCGAGCACGAGGCGAGGGTATCGGGCAGAGGTCACAGAATAACACAAGAAAGATAAAGATGGGAAATCCAGACGATTCGAGTCGAAAAAAAAAAAAAACAAATATACAAACTAAAAGCCGGATGGATTAAATTGGGATTTATGCACAAACGCACTCGTGTACATGGCTATACACGCATACCTATATATATATGTATATGTATATATATCTGTGTATATGTATATGTATATACGTGCATGTGTAATGCTCGCTTTCTAGCTTTACCTTGTCGCCTCGCACCTACCCTTGGGCAGGTTCACAGTTTTTACATTTCTCCGGCGCTGTCTCATTTTTCGGGGCAGATAAAAATGTTGAAACAGTAACCAAGGTAATTCCCAGGAGGCACAGCCAGTAAAAATGGCAGGATAACTGTGACTTACACACACACACACACACACACACGCACACACACACATACTGACATACCCCCCACTGTGTGTTTGTGTGTGGATCTGCAACTTTCTAGCGCTCATTCTGAGATTTACAGCATTTGCAACCGCACCAGGGGCATGGTCAAGTGGGTAGCAGGGAACGCTAGGGGGGGGGGAGGGGAAGGGGAGGGGGGGTGGCGTGGCAGGGTAGGCAGTTTGTGTGATGCCAGCGTATGCACTTTTTATGTTAGTCAGCAAATTGGACGGCGCTTTCCGCACATTTTGTTGCAGCATGCAAAGTTGGGCCACAAGCTGCACCCGGAAAGCCAGCAAAAACAACTGTAAGCATGACAGCCAGAGAGAGAGAGAGAGAGAGAGAGAGAGAGAGAGGGAGTGAGAGAGGGGAGAGAGAGGGAGTAGAGAGTAGAGACAACAGTATCATAGATATGAGTTATGTGTTGCTCTGCTTGTTGTGATTGTTGCATCAGTAATAAAGTGAGACGACGACGACGGCATTATCGTTTAATGCGGCTTTAACCTGGTTAACTTGAATCGGGCTGGCATTGTGCTTGACTTTGATTGCGAAATACCGCAAAGATTTCCTGCATTCCTTCTCGGTTCGGCCAATTAGCATCAATCAATTCTCATAATTTGCACTGACCCAAATGTCTCTTGGATAATTGACATTTTCTGACGTCTAACCCTGACCGACGTTCGCTCGCCCTCTCTCTCTCTCTCTCTCTCTCCCACTGTGTGTTTACTTTGCAGTGGGTGCAGCTGTTGGTATATGGAAATGAGCGGCGAGCTGCTCAGTAAGCAAAATATTTATATAATTTATTTTGTTTATATTTAAATAACTTTATGTGGAAATCTGTTCTTTTAGCTCGTTTCATTTATCTAGAATTTATTTGTTTTGTTATTTCGAAAATTTTTGATTACGGTTTATCTTTGGCTTAGCCAAAAGAGCCCAAAATCATTTTTGACAGCCCAAAACAAGTGTCAGTTGCACAACACACACACAGAGAGAGCGAGAGAGAGAGAGCGAGAGAGAGAGAGAGAGAGAGAGCGGTGCACATGTCACATTTTGTGGCCAGCTCCAGCACGAGCTCGAGCACCACTCTGCTTGATCCCAGCGGTTGCTGCAGTTGCAGCTCGCCATTCTTATGCTCCAGATACTGCATAATCAGCATGGCCACGGTGTATAACAGACGGACTCAAGCAGGTGGCGCAGCTGGAAGTGTGTAATTAAAGCTGCATTGCTCTGAGTAATTGCAGTTGTAAGGAATATATATCAGATACATATAGATTTATAGTGAAAATATATATTGAAGTTGTCCATATCAAAGCTGGAAACGTGAGCCATCAATAATGGACTTTAGCCGTATATAAATAAAAGATCTTGCGATCGGCTAAAAATTGATAAATATATAATGTATTAGTGTGAATAGCTGATATTTAATATATACATATATATATATATATACATATATATAATTTGATTAAAATTACTTTTATTAAATTTTAAAAGCAAGAAAAATATATGTATTTAATCTTATTGAATGCATAAGTAAATTTTATTCAATTTTTTTTTTAATTAAATAAAATTGTAAATATTAAATCTGATTAAATTCACATAATTTAATTTGGATTAAGTTATTTGTATGCATATTATTTTTAATGAAATAACAGGGCATATGCTGCTCATGCAACGCTCCGTCGTCTAGGGCCGCCCGTGGCGTTGCTTTAACGGTTATTGTTGTTGTTGCAGATGTTGTTGTTGCTTTTGTTACTAGCACACAATTTACTGGCTCAACTGTTTCATCTTCAATTACATTTGAGTTGCCAGAGACACAGTTGGTAGGATGATGCCATGTCGCTGGGGCAAGGGCAAGGGTAAGAGTAAGCGGCTCACAGGCAGACAACATCTGTTTTGGCCACTGACTTGAATGTGTGTAGGGCTGTTGTGTGGCTCCTTTGTTTTGTCCCACCTCCCCCTAGGCCCCTCCAATGTTCCATATGCAGCGTCTCTACTGCTGCCTCGCTCTGGTCTTGTTTCATTTCATTTTGACAAACAGTTTGTTTGTTGTCGCATCTCCACTGCCTGCCCCTCGCTCACTGGCTGGTTAGGGGTTGCGTCTGTCAATCTGCGTGCTGCATGTGTCTGCCACCTATGACACATGTCTGCAGCCCACCTGCCTCCTGCTCCGCTCGACCTTTTTGGCCATTTTGTATACATGACTTCTCTCTTGGATCTCAGAGCTCGGAGCTCGGAGCCTTTGACTGGCATTTGTATAGTACGTACTCAATTGGCATTGAGAACATCAGTGTGTGAAAATAAGCCACTTCAGATGCCTACCAATCAGAGAAATACACACACACACACACACATGCACAGACATGCATACGCATAATGGAATTAATAGAAGGGTTAATTGGCATTGACCGGTTGGCGGTTGGCGGTTGGCAGACTGGACTGAGATGAGGAACATCAGCTTATTGCACTCTTACAGAAATATATCAGTTAGTGGAGAGTATATATATATATATATATATATATATATATATATATATATATATATATATATATATATATATATATATATATATATATATATATTTCTTGATGAGTTCTAATAATAATAATAATAATAATAATAATAATAATAATAAAAATAAAAAACTTAATAATAATTAAAATAGCAATAATAATAATAAAAATAAATAATAATAAAAATAAGTAATAATAATAAAAAATAAATAATAAAAAATGAATAATAAAAAATAATAATAATAAAACATAAATAATAAATAAACAATAAAATAAAGAATAAATAATAAAAATAAAAAATAAATAATAATAATAAAAATTAAGCAAGAATAATAAAAAATAAATAAAAAAAATATAACATTAATAAAATAATAATAATACTAAATATTAATAATAAAATATAAATAATAAATAAACCATAAAATAAAAAAATAAATAATAAAAATAAAAAATAAACAATAAAATAAAAAATAAATAATATAAATACAATATAGATAATACAAAATGAATAATAAAAAAGAAAAGTAAATAATATTATTATAAAATCAAAATAAATAAAAAATAAAAAAGTAATGAAAAAGAAAATAAGTAAAAATAACAATAAAAATAAGTCTGCTGCTAAATCGTGTTGAAAATAAAATTTTAAAAATTATATTAAGTTGTCAAGTTGCAACTCTGACAGTTATTAATCTTCAGCTTAACATGCTCAATTAATATTCTAATTTAATATATATTTTAAACTTTTACGAAGGGCATTAATTGTTCTTTGGGGTGAACAACACTTTCACCTGCCTCTGTCTCTGCCTCTGTCTCTGGCTCATTTGCCTTTGCTCCCCGATCTTCGCTGTTGATTCATTATTTTTCGCTTTCTCAGCGCGCATTATGCAACACTGCAACAACACACACACACGCACACTCACGTATTTAATTGATATGCACACTATATCATATTATCTGCCATGTTCATGCTCGTTTCGTTTCGTTTCGTTTCGTTTGGCTGGTTTGTTTTTACTCTGAACAATTTGTTTTCCATTTGATTGAATTATGTTGTCCCGCTGCAGTTGCGGATTTAAATGCAATTTTCAACCGTTCCCCCCGCATTTAATTGCATTTCAATTTGCCATCAGCATGCAGTTAAATAATGTTATGCAATTGCAGCACAGGCCAGTCGGCCACTCATTGTAAATCCGATTGCATTTTTATTGCAGATGTCGACTCTAATCAGAGTGGTAAATCACACTGAAAATGCCATCGCCTATCGCACTTATTCATATCAATTAATGTCCGCGCGCTGTCCAATTGCTATTCTATGTGTCAGATAAAAGATACAATTCAAATTATATTTCGTCAAGACAATGGCTACTTGAGAAATATATATACATATAATATGATAATATATCAAAAATATATATATATAACATAACTGAGTTTGTAGAAAATATAAATATATATATTATATATTACTCTCTATTAAATATTTATGCATATTATATATTTATATTTTGTATGTATATTTATAGTAGACCAATGACTGTCTATGTCTGCCTGTCTTAAAGCTAATATATCTGTATATATTTATGAATTTATGTATATTTATATATGATATATTCACTCCATGTATAGTGTATTAGCTAGTCGCCTACAGCCTGCACAGCTCTACTCTATTTTTCCATTGTTTTCGTAAGTAAGTTATGAGTGCGTGCTGTGAAATAAAGGTTAACATATTTCTGGCTTGATCCCCCAATGGACTGTCTTGGCCTAGTTGGGCGCTGTGGCTGTGGTTAATGCCACGCGATCTTATCTATCTAATTTCACATTTGCTGACGTTGCGGCTGTTGCAATTGTCTCTTGTTTGCCTGCTTGTAAAATATATATACATTGTTTCTTTCATGCAATACTGTTGCCTAAGCTAAGGGCAAATACGGCTAATGATGCTTAGCGAAGGCCAAATACCCTAAAAGAGACAGATATAGGATTAATAGTTGAGTTGGATGTCAGATGTGAAGCAGTGTAAAAGGAATTTATATATAGTTGCTAGATTACACTAACTGACTGATATGGTCTGCATATAGAGAAATACACTTAACAGCATCAGAAATGTTAATGCAAATGTTAAGCCAACTGTTGACATAAATGTTACTACAAACGAACAAAAGTCTGAGATGAGTTCTCGCAATGCCTGTCATGCCCAGTTTGAATCACTCTCAGTGGGTATAGGGCATGCATGCACACAGCTCGCCGTACAAGCAATCACAAAAAACTGACAACCAAAATGTGTTCAATTCCATTTATCATGTACGCATGATAAGCCTGATAAGCGGCGTACTTTGTGCATGTTCCGCCTGTCCCTGTGCCAGTGCCAGTGCCAGTGCCAGAGTGTCGTCTTCTTCTGCTTCGTCTTCGTCTGTTTCTGTTTCTGTTTCATTTTCAGATTCTCATTTTTTATTTATTTATTTGTTTTTTTCATTGTGATAAGCAGCCAGTCGATAAGCAGCGGGAGGGAGCTGGGTGATGAGGTAGAGCACGGTAAATAGTATCTGTATCTGCAGCTGTTGTAGCTACAAGCTGCATCTTGTCATCATCGCATCAATGAGCTCGAGCCGCATATAGTATTTTGCGCACTCACACACACACACACACGCCATTGTCAGTCCATTCAACTGAAGCGTATCTGAATCGATTCAAGCAAGATTCAAGACTCCGTTTAAAATAGCTTCACACATTGATTATTATGGAATTATGAAATTTAGCCTAGTTGACCTTAGCCAATTGGGTCTCAATGTGCTTATAATCTTTATGCAGCTGCGAGCGACACATTGACTTGTGACAATAGATACCCTGTAAGTGTAAGAATAGGTTAGAGTAATAAATGCTTTATTCTCTTTTATTCTAAAGGGAAGCTCTTGATATTTTTACATATTTATGGATTTTGATTTTTCAAGTAAAGATAGTTTGTTTTTTTTCTGTATGCAAATACAGGGTATCTGTTAGCTTTTTAGCCCCCTCTTTACATGCTGCTCGACGCTTTGCTCGCCACGCTTCAGTTTCGAGGTAAATCACGCTTTATTGCATTTGAAAAGCAATTTGCTATGGCCAGTGAGTAGCCGAGCGCAAAGAATACCTGTGGGGCAAACAATAATTGTATGCGTGTGTGTGTGTGTATATATATGCCCAATCTGTTCATTGTTCACATATATGTATATATATCGTGATTATGTAGAATCGGGTGATGGAGGTGATTAACCCTATTTAGCTGCGACTAAAAATTCATTTGAACTTGCCAATTTCGATGAGTTTTCATAACAATTGCTTCGATGCTCTGCAAATTAGTTATGCATATGCCTTGGCATCTCGAGCATTTGCTTTTACAATTTACAAAAATAAAAAATAAAACTAAAATAGTAATTATATCGAAAACAAGAAAACACAAAACGCAAAACTGTGGAGAAAACAATTATACAAATTTTTGTTTAAAGCGTTTGAAGACGTTTTCTAGATATATATATATATATATATATATATATATATATATATATATATATATATATATATATATATATATATATATATATATATATATATAGTTTTTTATATAGATATATGTATAGATATATATTTGTTGTTGCTCAGGTGTAGCTTGTGAGGTTCGTAAGCCTTTTGAGTGTTTAGCAATTGTCATGATGAGTGTGTTCGGCAGGTGGAAACGTGTGTTTGGCGCAATTGTAATCAAATGTCTATAAATTCAAATAATTAAGAAACTAATGAAGTTATGAACTTCCCCATTAGCTTTGGCTAATTACAAACAGACAATGATTAAACATAAATTGATGAAATTCCAAATTAGTTTTTGGCCACAAATTGGGGGAGACTTTGACTGCAATAAAGTTGGTAATAAATTTTAAAATTTAATATAAACAAATTATTTATTTATTAAAAATATTTATTTTAAATGCATTATTTAGAATGATTTTAAAAGGCTTTTATTGCACTTAAAGCTTTGTTGGCACCAGCTGAAATAGCTAAGAATTATAGATTGATTTCTTATCAGATACACACATCTACATGCTACAGAACTCAAACCCATATACTCTGTTCATTTTCTGGGCGAGCATAAAAGTAAAGCTGAACTGTCTTTTGGCCTTAAGTCTGTGTTCTTGATAAATTAGCTTAAGTTTAAATATAGCGAAAATAGTTAAAGCACGAAATTAACTAAATTGAGTGTGAAATGTGCAAAGTTCAAGTGATTAAGCGCATCTGGATATGCCACGCCGGCCACAAGAACAGCATGAGCAGCATGCAACATGTGTAACAAGAAATTGTGAGCAATTAAAGTGGCAACAAGCGCGAATTGATTGCAATTGCGAGCGAAACGAGCTGTACAATGCGGCGTATGCGCAACGCTGCAAAAATCATAAGTAAATAATCAACAAGCTGGAACAACAACAGCAACAAAGGCAAAGCAGCAACAATTACTTAAAATCGATGGTAAACCTAAACTAGGTGCATATATATACCATATATATAATATATATAAGTATGTATATACAAAGTCCAACGATCGCTTTTGCAGCTATTGTAACTAGGCAAATACATATATGCATGTAAATATATATGTATACAGCACATATCGAAGCTTTTGTTTTGCAGCTGAAATTGTTATGGTTAAAGTGAGGCAAATAAAACAAGCAAAAAAGTTGCAAGCGGGTGTGAGCGACTGCATAATACTCGATCAATCAAAAGTATCTCAGCTGCCGAACTTCTCAATTCTTCTTAATTCCACATTTGCCTGTGCAATCTGTGAGCTCAATCAGTCGAGTATATATAATAATTACACAACCAATATACCCTCTTCACTATGTCAACGCGCATACAACAAGCAGTTAAACAAACAGACAGAAACATAAACAGACGCCTGGCTTAACCGAGGATTCAGCTGTTTTGTTGTGATTCATGACTCTATTGTGTTGCACTTGCACCGAGTCCCACACGGTTCGTGGTCAGCGATGTGACTCTGACTCATTTCAGCGTTATCAAAAGAAATTTTTACATTCTCGCGGAGCACAGAAAAAGCAAACAAATGAAACAAAGAAAATAATTAGAAAAACAATTTGAATAATGTGGCAAGAAATTGAAAGGAGCATTAAAGCAAAACCAATTAGCAGATATATATAATAATAAGCTATAAGATATGGGAGTAGAAAGTAGCTGAGATAGAAGGAGAACTACATAGAGTTATATATATGATATATAGAGCATAAAAGTTCTTAAATAGAAAGCTAGTGATCATTATTACTAAAGATATTATATAAAATTATATCTATACATATACATATATGTTTAAATTTATATAATATACTTTTCTTATATTATAAATAATTAAAAATTCTAAAAATTGAAAAATTGAAGTAAATTGAAGAAAAAGAAAAAGAAATTATATAAAATTATATCTATACATATACATATATGTATAAATTTATATAATTCTACAAATTGACAATTATATAAAAAAATTAATGATTATTATTACTTATGTAGAAGTCTTCATAAATATATAAATAATAATACTAACAATAAAAATACCAACTATTATTATATGTTTTTATGTTCGCAAACTTTAAGGCTGATAGATTGTCTTAACTTTGTGGTGGCTGCTGCAATCTATTTGCTACTGTCGAAGGGGGCAGTGAGGAGGGAGGGGGGGGGGGGGGTGGCACAAGGACTCGACGAGCGCCTGTTCGCTGTTTGGCTGAAAATGCTTGGCCATAAATTTGAGCACTGCATTTGCGTATGTTTGGCATCGTCGCAGCTGCCAGCTGCTAGCTGCTCTGGCTACTGCCTCAGCTCAGTTAAATTTATGTGCAGATTTTTATGGTTAGTTCCTTTTTTTGGATATATGTATGTTTGCTGCTTAGTGCTGAGCATTCAGCACTTGCAACATTATGTTGCGGTTCGAGTGCTCAGCGCCAGCGCCAGCGCCAGCGCGATTTGCATGCCATGCGCCCAGGTGCAAAGGTCGGCGCTGTTGTGGCCAAGTCAATTGCGGTCTGGACTAAAAATAACTTTTTTTTCCCCCTTATTGATTGATGGGCCAAGGTTGAGTACGGCGCGCTGAAAGCATTTCCTCGCTGCTCAAATAACAGTTAATAATTACAGAAACTTAAGAAGCTTATATATATACATACATATAAGGTATATACATATAGATATACATAGGTATACATAGATATAAATACATATATACTTGCCTTAAAAGTATTTTTTTATTTATGCATCTCAAATTATTTCTTTGCAGTTATTATGTAGGACGCGCAGCCAGACCGACTGTAGAGTGAGGTAAGTTGTGTATACATCTGTATAGAAATTTATATATATATATATATTGATTAACATAGTCTTATGGCAATCGTAAGTAGGAACTTAATCGAGTTTTCGCTCAAAGCAGAAACTGCAAATTGAAATCGCCATTTGCGCTCAAAATCAATTTCCGCCACAAATATTTATTTGCTTTATGACATTTTAGATTCAAATTGAATGCAACAGGAGCAGCAGCAGCAGATGCAGCGGCAGCCGTTGCATGCGACTCTATTTTAAACATTTTTCTATTCATTTTATTTTATTTTCACTCCTTCTTTTTGTTTTCACTGGCGAAGCGCCAATTTCTGGTGCTATTTTGTTTACCTTTTGCAAGTTAGATGCGGACTCCAGCTGCTGCGTTTAATTGTGTTGAAAAAAGTCCAAAGAGACAGATATATATATATATATATATATATATATATATATATATATATATATATATAAAGATAAATGTAATTGAACTTTAAAATATTTTGGAATTTCGCTTTGAAGTGTGAAGTGCTGTAAAGTCATCAGCCGTTATTGAGTTTTCAATAATTTGAATTTCTAAAAAATATGTAAATCTGCAGCTATTAAGTATAACAGCACTCATAAAGCCAATTTAGTGAGAAATAAATCAGACGCCAGCAGCTGGCGATAAACTGTCTCGGAATATTGAGCAAATTGTTGCATAAATACTTAATTTTTAAATGAGCGGCAAGCAGTTAAGTGAAGGCTGTCTGGCGAAAGGAGAGGGTGAATATTAAATGAATCTTGAAATAGAGCTGAGGCTGGGGCAGATTGAAAGCTTATTATCGAGTTTGATTAGGTGCAAATGCAGTGAGAACTTGGTTAAATAAGATGGCTGCTTAGCTTAGCCAATATTTATTATTTTATATTATTCCTATATATGTACATATACACCTATATTTATGCCATTACAAAATGACGGAAGTAAGTTGCATAGAGCTGCTGCCCTTCATACGCTGCATGCATCCAGTCAGTCAGTCCGTCAGTCAGTTCGTTTGGCAGTTCCCAGTTGAGTTGAGTTTGTCTTCATTAATTTTTATAGTTTTTTTTTCGGGGCAAGCACGAAAATGACGTGAGTAGTTTTTCCCATTTTCAACGAGCCGACTCTGAAGAGAAACCAGTTCAAAATGGCTGCATAAATATAGCCAAAATCAGCTAAACGACCAAGCAAAGTCAAGCGAACGACCGCATCAAGTACGTGCAGTTTATGGAGTTGGATTTTATAATAGAGTCTAGAGTAGTATAGAGCAGCTTAGTTTTCAGACAATGCTGATGTGCTGACAGGTTTAACTTGAGCTATCAGAAGCGAGGTATCTTTTAGTCAGGCATACACGCACGCTTGGTTTTCTTTGGGATGTTTTTGTTTGGGGCTGGCGGACTTCATTTCTTTTCCATAGCAATTTAACAAATATGTACCTTTCACTTTGAAAATCGTAAAATGTCACAAAGTGTTCAATAAAAACACAAATGACAATAAAAATGCGATAAAAAAAAGGCTAGCAAGCAGCAACCGCAGTGCACAACAACAACAACAACAGCAGCAGCAGCAGCAGCAACAGCAACAGCAACAAAAACAATGCAATTGCATAAATTAATGTAAATTTATGCGAAAAATTACAACAGCAACAGCAACAGCCAGCCAACATGTTGCTACAACAAAGAAGAGAGCAGTTACATTTGAAAAAAGGCAGGAAAGAGGTAAAAAAAAAGAAAGAAAAAACTATTTATGCTTTTTCACATAGCGGCGCTTTGGAGCGGCGAGGTGTTGTTCAGGTGTTGCATGTGCGCAGCCGAGCCGAGGGAGCGAGCGCCCGAAAGCTGTCAGTGCTTAAATATTGTTGCAAATAGTTTTCAACCGGCTTTGTTCGCAACAAGTTCTGTATGTTAAATGCAGAGAGAAGAAAGAAGCTTTAAATTCCCTTTAAATTAGCTTTAAATTCCCTTAAAATTTTCTTTAAATTAAAAAAACACTCATCTCCGCTCTGCATTATATAATAAGCTAATTACTGCCTATTTGATTTATGTTTTATGCATATAAACGTTAAGAAACTCACTGAAATTTATGTCCGAAACGTGTTGGCAATTGGCCTAAACGGCTCGGCAACTCTTGTTCAGCTTTTTTTTTTTTTATGTGTTTCTTAATTTTTATTTATTTTCTTCTTCATTTTTTTTCTCTCATTTCCCAACTCGAATACAATCGGTGCTGGGAAACGTATTTGCATATTTTAAAGTTTTCCTCTTGTGGTCATAAACAGAAAGAAATCTCATTTCGAAGTAGGTTAGGCTAGCTAGCGCTCTGCTAACTAGCTCTAGCTATAGCTGGTTATATAAAAAGCATGGAAATCTTTTTTCAGCTAATGAAAGGCATGAAATAATATTGAATTTATGAATTTTAATTTGAAATTTAATTTATAATGTAATAAATATGAAATTAAATACGAAATAAATATGAATAAAATATAACAACTTAAATCAAGAAATAATGAAGCTAAATAAAAGTTAAATGCATCAAAATATTATGGGTAATAATAAATTAAATAGCTATTAAAATATGCTGAAATAAATATTATTAAAAATATAATAACTCAAATAAAAAAGTAAAATAAATAATAATATTTAGGCTCATAATAAATAAATTAAATAGAGACTTCAAATTTTATATCGATATCTTTATTTAGTTATGAAACTCTATCGAATTCATCTTTATAGCTAGGGTCTTCAAATTTTGCATTTAGTGTTATTTGAGCCTTCTGCAATTTCGTTTTTTTTTTAATTTTAATTTTTTAATTTATTTTTTAATTTAGTTACTGAAATATTCTAAAATAAATATTTACTTTTTTGATTAACTTTTGATTACTTTTTGCAGTATAATAAACTAAATTCAATAATTTAAAAAAAAAAAAAAATTTAAAAAATAAATATACAAATAAATTTGAAATATATATAATATATATATACATAATATATATAATATATAATATATTTTATATATTTTATTTAAAAATTTATTTGTTGGCTTTTAAGCAGTATTATGACAAAATGGAATAGTAATTCTTAATAATACTTCTCGAATTTGTATTAATATTTTGAGTAGGATTTTTATTACTTTAATTATTAACTTTAATGATGATTTTTAATATAATTATTTAATGCTGTTGTATGAAAGGCTCTATATAAAAATATATATATATATATATAAATGATAAATAATAATGCTGATAGAATTTGATTGTTAAAAAAAACATTTGACTCCTGCAGACAGCATCGTAAAAGATCCGCTGCAGTTGGCTAAACGATTGCTGTCTGTTAGTCTGTTCCGCTGGCTATGTGACTATTGTGGGTCACAAATAAAGCAAGCCAAATACGCACACACACGCACAGACACACACAGGTGTAGCAGATGGAGAGCTGTGTGTGTGCGCATGTAATAGCTATAGACGCTATAGTAATGAGTCCACACAATCAACTCGAATCGCTTGGCAAAGTGATTCTGACTCATATAAAAGCAGCGACGACAATGCTGCGATGCCAATAGCGAAGATGACGTCGTCGACTGAGCGAGTGCAGTTGGCAATTTTATGCTGCCACACTTGGAGCGGCAACGGTGCGATAAAAATGACACATGGAGTGTGCCAGCCAACTGAAAAGTAAATAAATTCCAAGATGTGCGCACACTGCAGACATATCAAGTGGCAGGTGCTGTCGAGCACGGCGAGGGTGAGGGGGCGGATGGGACTCGTACTCAAAAGTCAAACTGCAGTCGAGTGTCTCAAGATTTGCCCAGGAGTGTTATTCAGAATCTGAGTGGAAGCAAAGGCAGCGTTCGAATGTTATCTGAAACGATGGCAATTAATGCGTCATTATCAACCGAAATTGCAGAGGAAAGATTGAGTTTTGATTGTAAATCGATTGCGTTTGCCAGCTGCAGGTGGATTCCAATTTCCAGCCTTTATCGCTTATCATGTGCACACATACAACTTAGATTATATATATTAGTTTGCAAACATTATGAAGGTCTAAAAAACAGTTAAAATTGAAGCAGGAAACTGAATGTGCAGCACTGCTATGAATGGACAAAGTGCCATTGTAATCTATATAGTTTGTGTTTATATAGTTATTTTAGTACAGTTTATTTATATTTAAAATATTTCGTTTATTTTGTTTAATTTTTAATTTTAAAAATATTTATTTTATTGTTTTTATACATTTTTATAATACCTTCGGTATTTTTGAACAGATTTGTTTAGTTTTTTAAATGTATTTATTTTATAGATTATTAATATATTTATTTAAAATATATTTATAAATGATTAATATATTTGCTTAAAATATATTTATATATTATTAATATATTTATTAAAAAAATATATATTTTACATATTATTAATATATTAATTTAAAGTATATTTATTTTATATATTAATAATATATTTACTTTGCATATATTTATTTAAAAAAATTATTTTATAAATTTTAATACTATTTTTATTTTAGTATTTGAATTTTGGTTAGTTTATTCGCCTAATCAACAAGTTCAACGGAGTAAAAATCAGAATGGAAGTCAGAAATATTTTTAGTGAGACTCATTAAAACTAGAACTACAATTAATGGCAATATAATAAGCATAAAAAAGCCAATTAAAAACTTCTTGTGAAAATAGTTGAATTTAATACAATGAATATTGTGTTCGGTAGAGAATACCTCATGTTGGCACAACAAAATTGTTTTTGCGCTGGCAAGTTGTCAAAATATATATACATAGGTATGTGGTGAGCATGTGTAACGGTAAAGTTAAGCACAATTGTTTGTCAACTTCAGAGATGTGAAATGCGAAATGAAAAACGAAATGCAATTACGTTGTGACAGTAAAGACTGCAAAATATTCAATCCCTTATACAATTGGCAACAGTTATGCAACAGTTTTTCATATTGTTTTTTTTTGTATGTGTGTGTGTGTGTGTGTGTGATGTTGCTTGTTTTTGGGGTTTTCACCTGTGCGACAAACAAGTCCAAAATGATTATGGAAAAAACAATTCGAATTGGAAATGCACATGCAACAAGCACAGCAACGGCAACGGCAGCGGGCAACAACGGCAACAATTTCAACTGGGCAACCGGACAACCTTCGAGAGTTGGTAGCCGTTGCCCCGCTTGGCTCCTTTTATGGGCATTTTTACGTGCTTTTTTCGTGTGCTGTTGAGAGATTCGGCCATATAACGTTCGACAGGCCGGAATATGGATAGAGCGATACGAACTGGAGAAAATTAAGTTCAATTTCATGCGAGTCGATATCCAATTTGAGTCCGACTCTACTCTGCTCTACTCTGCTCTCTGAGTGCGGCTGATTGGCGAACTTGATTTATGCAAGCAATGAAGATTCGCTGTAATTTCGCCCTTTGATCGCAATAACCTTGCTGTAACGAGATATGACCATGGGGATTGGGGCCGCTGATTGAAACGACGCTCGGCTCTCGCTGCCAGCTCAATTGAAAGTTATTTACCCGTCCAGGGCAGACTTGACCATGCCGCCGCCGTCATCGGCCTTAAAGCCAGCTACAAAGCCTTTAAACAAACAAGTTCATTAATCAAAAAAAAAAAAAAACGAGAAGAGAAAAAAGGGCGAGAGCAGCAAATTGTCGGCGATGATGGCACAAGTGTTTTGGAAAAAAAGGTAGATTTTGGAAAAGGTATGAAGGACAGATAACTCGATTTGTGTTTGGGCATCGAGGATGAATTATGCACAACTTGTGCGCCGAGTGCTTTGTAATTGTTTGTTGAATGCTCCCCCCCCAAAAAAAAAAAAACAAAATCAAATTCAAAATCAAAGCAAAGTCGTTGAAAGCAAATGCCAAACACTGAAATTAATTGCGTTATATATTTAATGAATCTGTTTGTGATGTAGCCAAAAAAAGCTTAACTACTTAAGGGCACACAGAGTGCCCTTAGACTTCTTCATGCAAATTAAAAGCGTATATAATATATTTCTAAAATGTATATTTTTAAAATTTATAAACAAAAATCTGATATATTTAAAAAAAACTAATCTAAAATATTGATATACCTAAAGGTAGGCTTGGCCGGGTATCGCATAGCTGGGCAGTCGCAAATTAAATACAATTCTGAGTGTCGCCGCACCTTCTGTTCTCCGAGTTTCTATCTTGATGTTTAATATTTATACAGAGTTTATAAAATTAAGAGCCAAATCCTCCACTGATAACACTAAGCTCTGAGAAACTTTCCATGATGCTGGCTGGCTTCCAGAAACTCACTCGCAATTAGGCAAACGCAAACAAGGCTCAAGTCAAGATTCCATTGTCATTTATAGGCGGCAAAAAAGAAATTCTCTTAATAACTGCGAACATAAATGATCAAAAAGATAAAACGAGTGAGTTAAAGTCGGTTCTTTTTCTGTTTTTACTGCATTTTTTGAGAATTATTATAAGAGAAGTCAATAAGCTAATATGTATATATATATATCGGTGTACATATATCAGAATATCTTTTGCTCACTCAAGATTGCTCTTGCTGTGTTCAAGGGCAGAGGCTGAGGCTGCTTCTAAGCAGCAGCAACCTCTCTCTCTCTCTCTCTGTCTCTCTCTCTAGCTGAGCTTCTACTCTACTCTACTCCCTCTCTATCTCTATCTGTCAAGTGACCCACTTTTAATTGCAGACTGTGACAGAACAGCAACAACAACTGAAACGATTCCAAACACAAGTAGATAGTTTTTTTTTCTTTATATTTTGTTCAACATTTTTAATTGATATTTACGCGCATATGAGAGTGGCACGACAACTTGATTATTCTGTGCTGCCTCTTGTGGCGTGCTTTTAATTATATAGTTCTTAAATTAGTTGCGCAATTACGGAATCTCTGGTCAATTAATTAAAAGTCACAATATACATATATTGTGCTCTGTGCGACACTCGAGTGTATATACCTATGCGCATTGATGTGACAGGTCGCCGCCAGGGGGCAAAGGTCGAGCCGAGCGCATGCTGAGCGCTTCGAAAGTGCTTTCAGCTCCCTTGATTTATCTGCTTTTGGCAAGCCTTTAATATTAATTGTTTATATAATTATAATTCTTTAATTGCTATTTGCTTTATTATGCTAGCTCTTTAGCTGCGCGCCGTATTTTACACGAATTTTACATTTTTTGTATGACTTTGCTTTCCCACAGTGTTGTTGTTGTTGCTGCTGTTGTTGGTGTTGTAGTTGTTGCTGCTGCTGTTCACTTGGCGTAATTAAAATACACTTAACGGTGCTTTGCATATTGCCTTTTGGATAAGCGCTGAGAAAATGTTAACGACCTATGAAAAGCTAACGGCGAGAAAGTCTGAGTGTCGACTATGAGATACCCTGTAAAAAAACGAATTTTTGAAAGTAAAAAATATATAAAAATATGTACAAAATACACAAAATATATAGAACAAACATATCAAAATATTTAAAAAATAAATAGAACTAATATATGAGTAATAAAACCAATATACTCTTTGCACTTTCTGAATAGGTACAAATAAATATATACAAATTATTTAAAAAATATAAAAAATAAAAAAATACTTAAAAAATATGAAAAAATAAAAAAAAAAATATTTAAACTACAAAAAAAAATATTTAAAATATAATTAAAAAGTATATACTAAATTAAAAAAAATAATAAATTTTAAAAGTACATATAATAAATAAATTCTCAAAACAAATACAGTTTTAAGTATGGCTAGACAGACTTCAGCATCTCTAAAAGCATTGTTGAGCACAGAAAGATACAGGGGATATTGGGTATAACGAAATGAGCACTTCAGCAGCAACAATAAACCAGCTGAAAGAAGCAGCAACAGTTTTTATAGCATTTCGCATTGTAGCTTATGTTGCTGTTGCTGCTGCTGCTGCTGCTGCTGTTGCTGTCTGCCTGGCTGAATGACTGCCTGGCCTGGCTGCCGGTCTGGCGCTTTGGCAAAGTTTGCTGCATAGGCCTTTTAAATGCTTACAGTAAAAACAATTTATAACGTCGAGCACAAAATTTATAACAGCAACAAGCAACACAATGGCAATAACAATAACTGCAGGGCAAATCGGCAAAAGGAGAGAAAAAGTCAAATGGCTGCCATAACTGGCAATTAAATGCACATGTGTTGTTGGTAGACGCCTCCCCTAGGCACCATCGATCTGTGGGGCAGCTAACTCTAACCTACATACATAAAATATGTATGCGCCCATGCTATGCCATTCTATATATCTATAAGAAAGCATGCATTTATCAGAGCTCAGCAGAAAATAAGCAATGAAAATACCATCAGTCAGCAACAGCAACAGCAAAGGCCAAACAGCTGCTGCTCTTCTCAATGAACTTTGCATGCACTTAATTGCTGGCTAGATACTTACAACAGCTACTGCTGTCCGTCCGACAGCAAATTAAATGTGATTTAAAGCAACCAAGTGCATTACATAAGCCCACTCGGAGTGGGAACTGGGAACCCGACCTGATTGCATAGTGGCCCACGGTTTGTATGCCAGAAATGCATAAATATCTTAGCACTCTGGCATATTTCAGCACGCGAACTTATTAAGGTCCACGCTAATGCTAATACCGTAGAATGGGAGAGACTTACCGTTAATCATACATACATACATACATATATATATATATATATATATATATATATATATATAGTATATATATATATATATATATATATATATATATATATTGATCAGCGAGTCACCCTACATTAGCTGTCTATAGCTCTCGCTTGCCAAAGTTCTTAGTACCTTACGGCTTTTCGTGCTGCCCTTCACACAATTTCTGTAATTTCTATAATTATGTACGAATAGCTGAGCGAAGGTAACGAGCTCTTAGCCGCGGCTTCATGCGCGAAAATAGTAATTCCGCCAGAGCTGAATATACGTGGCTTACCACAAACTGCAAATTACGCCAGATACCCTGGAATTGCATGGCCAGCTCAACTGGGGCACTCAGCAGTGCAGATGCCCTGCGATGAAGTGATCAACAAAAGTCGTGAATTCAAGTTTATAGAATTTATTAATTTCAAATTAAAAAATAAAAAATAAAAAAAAATAATAATAACAAAATAAAAAAAATTAAAAATAAAAAAAATTAAAAAATACAAAATTAATAAATAAATAATAATAAAAAGAAATAATTTAGGTAAAAATTAAAATAAATACAATAAAAATAAAAGCGAAACAAAAATACATAAAAATAAATCAAATAAAAATATTTAAATAAAAATTAAAAATACTTAAAAGGAAATAAATGCAACAAAAAATCAATAAAAATGAAAAATAATTGATTATTAATATTTACTAAAGATTAGCTTAATTTAAAGCAGCTTTAAATGATTTTAAAATCACTCGATTTTTGTTAGAATAAAGAAAAATATTGAAAATATTGAACAAGAGATTACAAACAGGTTCAGTGTTTCGATAATAAGCCTAGCCGATCAAGAGATATCGCCGGCAAACACGATTAAGTATAGTCGAGAGTCGGTGCACTTGCAGAGGTTTGCATTAGATTTCTGTGGATCTGCGGTGGCACTAATGGCTTGATGCAATTACGTGATTCGACACAAAGCGAAAGAGTTTAAAAGAAGGCAACTTGGCTGGCTGGCTGGCTGGCTGGCTGGCTGGCTGGCTGGCTGCCTGGCTTGCCGAATCGGTTGCGTAAAGTAAAGTGTGTTAACAATATTTCTGTGATCCTGCAACGTGCAATTTCATTGTGGCAGGCCAGGCAGACACTAACCACTGTGGTTGTGCCATAAATCTGAGCATGAGCACCCAACTAGCGGCAGGTTGGCTTGGCTCGGCTCGGCTTGCCGCTTTTAGCTGTTAGCGGTCACTTGCAACACCTTGCAGCAGCAGCAGCAGCAGCAGCAGCAGCAGCCACAGCCACAAAAACACCATGATTTTGTTGCCAAAGAAAATCAGCAGCAAAAGCGAATCTGAAAAATTGATTAAAAGTTCTTGCAGAGCTCAAAACGGCATCAATTACCTGTTGCGGCTTGGCTGAGGTTATATTTTTTTTTGGGTATAAGAACGAGCAACAACGGCAACAGCAACAGCAACAGCGTGGCAATACCCTCAACAACAACAACAACAACAACAACAACAAAGAAAGCGCGGCAGGCAGAGTGAAATATGATTACAGCGCTTGGCTCTTAGTTTAAAGCAGTTTTCAATATATGCGATAAGAAGAGACGTTGCTGCTGTTGTTGATGTCGTTAATGTTGCTGTTGCTGTTGCTGTTGGGTTACTCAGGCATGGCTGCTGCGCACGCTGTTGCATGAAATAACCAAGCTAAAGAGATTGTGAATATCGTGCGGTTGGGGTCTTCGCTGTTAGTTAAGTTGCGGCCTGGGCGCAGCTAAAAGCACTTTAGATACCCTAACCAACAGAGCTGGCTTAAAGCTGTTGCCAGAAACTCAAATTGAAATTCAAATTTAATTTTGTGCTTAAGTTTAGGCTCAACTTTAAAGTCTTTAAGCAAATTCAGTTGCAACAGTTGCTGCTGCACATCGAATGCTGCTGCTGCTGCTGCAGGCTGAACAAAAAAAAAAAACATTTTCTGCTACATCATTAATGGCCAGTGTCTACAATAAGCAGAGGTTTTTCTTTGGCTTGCGATGCTGGTCTTTGGAGCTTCATTCAGAGCGACGTTGTTCGAGCGGCAACAGACTGCCGACAATGTTTATTGCTAGTTGTTGTTGGTTGTTTGGTCCGCTTGGATCTGCTGGCTCTTCTGTCTTTTGTGCCTCTGCCTCTGCCTCTGACTCTGCCTCTTCTTGTTTTTTCCATTCCAGGAATTTAATCAAGGTGCATCTCCAAAGAAAAGGCCGCAAGCGCACAACAGCGCTGCCCAAATAGTTAAAGGGCAAACTAAATAAACATTTACTAATGTGACGACGCGACGTTGACGTTGGCGTCAACAGCCAGCAGTGAGCATGAACGACTAGCAGTTATGCTGTGTAATAGGCAAATATAGAGGCAGGCCTTAGTACAGTTATATATTGGAGTTAGGGTATTTAGCAGTCGAGCAAACCCGACCAGTGCGATAGAATGTGTATTTATATATTATATGCACCCATGGGAGGCTTCACTGTACATTGTTTGCCTCTGCCTTCTGCCAGCCAGCTCGCATAGTTACAGGGTATATAAGAGCGGAGGAGCACACGTGAGCAGCCGCTCACGCATAATGACGTGCCGATAATGAAATAGTAACTTGCTCTGGCTCTCTCGTAAAATCATTCTGTAGATGCGCGTGAGCGATAAAATCTCAACACCCCTATTTGATGATGTTCCCGGCGGCAACAAGAGCGCAAACTGCACGAAAATGTAAAGTTTTAAGTTAAGTGAAGGCAACTCGTTCGATGCGATGTGTGTAGTTAGTTAGTTGCCCAGGAACGTGTTGGCATCGAGTAGCCGCAGTTGTATCTTGGGCTGGGTTTGCTTTGCTTTGCTTTGCTTTTTATTATGACGTTCGAGGCGAGGGCTAGCTTAGCCTTTGGCTCACCTGCACAGACTTTAACACAAAATTCACACGCTCGAGATATATTTAGTTGTTGTCTTTTTCTTCCCTCTCTCTCTCTCTCCGTCTGTCTCTCCATTTGCTTTGTTTATTGTTTGGCTCTGTTTTGTTTTGTTTAGCTTGCCTTTGTTTTCGGCAACAGCTGGCCGGTGTTCGAAAATGATTCTCAGTTTCTTGGATTCAGTTCTTTTTCGTTCTCCTTTTTTCTTCTTTTTTCCTTTTTGTATCTAATCAATTTGCTGGCACAATAGAGAGAGAGAGAGAGAGAGAGAGAGAGAGATGATGCGGACGGAACCGCCTGCGACGACGACAGCTGGCTGTGACTTTATTGTTTTGTATCTGTCAGAGACTCGGCCCGAGGCGGCTAGCGATTAAATACAAATTAAAAACAGTGCCTACAAATCTGTATCTGCCAGCATCGGAGCAATACCTAATGCCGGCAGCTGCGCACTGATTGCGCCTCTGCTGGCTGGGCTCCCACGGACGGTGCTGATTATGGCTAAAACATATCCGGCTTTGGCTGCACTCATTTCAGCCACATGCTGATCCAATTGACTGCAAATTTATTCATTAACAGCTGAATTTATATATATTCGACACGCCCCCTGGGCTTTGAGTTGCTGATCAAGTGTTTGAACTGATCTGCTCAAGATTGATTAAAGATATAGTACAGGAAGATGAAAATATATACGACGACTTTAAATTTGACATAATATACTTAAGAAAATATGTATGTAGGGTAGATAATATAGTAATAAAATAATTAAATGAAATATTTAAATATTATTAAGAATAAAAATAAATCAAAATTAGAAAAACGATATTTATTTCAATATATTAAATATTTAATTATATAAAATATAAAAAAAAATAAACAAAGTAATGGGTATCTCGCAGTCGTGCAGAGCTGGTCTGCTGCTCAACTCTCGTCTACCTGCTGCGGCAGGCGATAAGGGCTGAATCTGCTGCTGAATCTGCAAGTTTCGCATCTTATTGTTGTCTCTGGGCAGGATCGTTTGGGAAACCGGTTCCGAGCACTACAAAGGCTTCATCAAATTCAGTTTTCTTGCTCTTCTTCTTGTTCATTCTCCGCCTTGTTTAGCTGAGATTTTGAGCTGAGTCCGGTTTTAGATTTTGTTCAACTTTACACCTGCCGCACACACACACACACACACACACACACACACACACACACACACACACACACACACACACTGGGAATCTCTAACTGCATTTGGGTTTACCTTGAATAATTTGTATTTATTTATCGCATACCACTTAGAACAATCTCATTTTAATTACTAATTGAAGAGTGTTAATAATAAAGGCAAATTATTTATGTAAAATATACTTCGCAAATATTGATATGAATTGCATTTATTTCTGTTTGCTTTGGGCGAATGCTCGAAGCGTGCATAATTACGTGAAGAAAAAAACACTTTAAAATGCAAAAAATACTGAATTTAATTATTAATCAAAATAAATAGTAATCTATATGCTGAGCAAATATTTTTAAAATCAACAAAAAAGTGTTGCACGTCTCGGGCTAAGCTGTGGGCTGTGAAACACAGTTTTTGTTTATTTGGGAAAATAAAAATTAAACAAAAATAGTCTGAGAAATTATAAACTAAAAATTAAAATTAAAATTTTAATAATTATATTAGGAATTTTTTATTTAAACAGGAATTAATAGTAAAGGGAATATGAATAAAATATTATTATAAATATATAAATACTTGGAAAGTTATATGAAAATATTATTTATGTAAATATGAACATGAAAAAATTTAAAATTGTATAAAAATATAATAATAATAATAAAATATAAAAAATTAATATTATTATTAAAAAATAAATAAAATAATTAATTTGACTGTTTTTTTTTTTAACTAAAAGACAAACAAAATTGATTCGATAAAGGTTGATGCATTAAGCATGAAATGTAAAATTGATTAAAAATATTTGATGCTAGAAAATATAAGAAAAAGCTCTGGAATATTTCATGCATATGAAAATATAATGCATATATTTATTTCTTGAAGAGATTTATATAAAATAAATATATTTCTCTTATCTCTATAAAAATGCTTTCTTTAATCATATAAGCTAGCTTTTGCTTGTTACACAAGTCTATGCGACATCATGATACCCTATCTATACACTTTCTAACTACTCAACGTCTAATTAGTTCAGCTTAAGCGCATGTTGAAGTTGTTTCTCTTTAGTTTTAGCATTTGCAACTACTTAATTTGGCTGTCTGGACAACGTTGAAGTGTGATAAATAACAATAATTTGCATTTGTTGTCTTTCGGCGTAGTCCAGTCAGTGCCGGCGCATAACTTCATCTCATGTCGGGCGCATATTTTGGTGTCCACAAATTGCTGCCGTAGGCTGATGCATGCTGGAAACCCGCAAGCCCTGCTTGCAAGCTCTCGCCAGCCGCCCAGTCAGCTGGCTGGCTATTTCTTTGTGGTCATTTGTAAGCCACTCGACTGTCCGGCTGCTCGGCATACTTTCTCGCTCTTTGTTGTCGCTTTTGATAAAGTTTGGCCCATGTCGTTGTTGTTTTTTAATGCAGCTGCCGAAAGTTTCGTTGCCTTGTTGCAAATTGTTTGTCAGTCATCGTCGTCGTCGTCGTCGTCAGTTGCTGTAATGGAAGGCCTACAGGGTTTTTTTTTGTGTGGCAGACGTGACAGGAAGTCGCCAGCAGTAGGGCACGAGCCGAACCTACGCCAGTAAAGCAACTTTCGATTAAATATCATATATATATACATATATATATATATATATATATATATATATATATATATATATATATATATATATATATATATATATATATATATATATATATATATATATATATATATATATTATATGTATATCCCATATATACAGCTATAATTAATCCATTTAGTTTAGCCTTTTGTTCGTTAGTTTAGCCAATTTTCGCAGTTGCTTTGACTGCGTGTCGCCAAAGCATTTGCTCTATCTTTGTCATCTTCTTGCTCATTAGCATGACGCACTCGTCGCTGTGTCAAGGATAAAGTGAGCCACGCCCACACGCACACTGACAGCCAGTGCAAGTCTATGCCCATTGAAGCTGTTGAAAGGGGAGTATAAAGTGTGTAGCAGACTGAATCTTGATTGACCAGAGTAACTAGCTCTTTGAACTCTGTATCTTTGTCTAGATCTATCCACATCTCTGCCTCTCTTAGCCTAATGCTAATCTATACCTGCTCTGCTGGGTATCTTTGAGTCAGGCACTCCCCCTCAGCTGGCTTCTGCTACTGCCAACTTCAATTCTTGACGCAAATTACAAACTGTTGCATTCCGTGCATCCCCTTCATTCAGAGCATTTTCTCAACGCTCGGAATGCCTTTCTCTTGCTGCTGTAAAGGCCATTGATCGCAGCCTCAGCCAGTGGGTGGTCAAATTTAGTTTAAGAAATATAAAAACATTTATCATCTCGAGCTGCTTTTCAGAGCTTTTCATAATTTCCAGCTGGAATCTGTGTCAGCTGGCAACAGAGTAAATCAGAGTTGAACGCGACTCAACTTGTTTATATGTTCCTTTTTTCGCTCCCTCTCTCTCTCTCTCTCTCTGTATGTTTTTTTTCTCATCTTCTGCTCTTTAATATTTGTGTTGCTTTGGCTTTTGTCGTGGCTCGTGTTGCGCTTGTTGTCAGCCTCCACATACATACGGGAAAATCTCGTTTTGTCGTTGGGCTGGGAGGCGTGGTCAGCATTGAGGGCGTTTGCCGGACCGGCGCCTAGCTGCAATATTAACAAGTAAGAACGTTGCTGTCGGACGCAACCGACAGCGAAATACTATTTCACGTCCCAGCAGCACACAGGGGCATCTATCACATTATATTTTTTTAAATTTAACCTTAAATCTCCACTGTCGCCGCTCAAATTAGCTGCCGATTAAAACTTTTTAATGGAGGTGGCCAGACAGTTTCAATCTTAGCAAAAACACGCACCTAAATCGAGAGAGGTGGCATCTCTCCAAATAAGAGAGGTGGCAACTCTCAAAATAAGAGAGGTGGCAACTCTCAAAATGAGAGAGGTGGCATCTCTCAAAATAAGAGAGGTGGCATCTCTCAAAATAAGAGAGGTGGCAACTCTCAAAATGAGAGGTGGCATCTCTCAAAATAAGAGAGGTGGCATCTCTCAAAATAAGAGAGGTGGCAACTCTCAAAATGAGAGAGGTGGCAACTCTGAAAGTGTGATATAAGTTCGTTGGCGAGCGTAGAGGTGTGGGCTCGAACCCCGGTGCGGTCATGTTGATATTTTTGTTATATTTTCTTTATTTAGTTGTTTTGTATTAATAAAATATTCTTTTCAAACACATATATATTATTTGGCAAATCAAAAGACAAGGTCAAAGGTCACTAAGTCATTATGAGGCGCGTTATTGGCTCAGAAGCTGCAGATGTTTCAGTTTTGATTTGCCACGCCCCCAGTGGCCGTAGACAAATAATTTTTGACATGTTCATAGAGTGTGCGTTCAGGAATATAACTGTAAAGTTTGGATGCTTACATTCGAAAAATGCGAAAATTACAGGGTATTTTTCTGTATCTCACGCCCCTTTTGGGGCGTAACAATAATTTTTGGAGAATCGATAGAGGAGGCCCCCAGTAACCTAGCATCCTATTTTGAAGCTTCTAGCACTAAAACTGTGGGAGATATAAGCTGATATTAGTTGCCACGCCCCCTGAGGGCGTAGATATATCCGCCATACCTTTTCGATTGTGGGATGTTAACCCGAGTATATATACCAAGTCTCAAGTCTCTAGCATCAATAGTGCTCAAAATATAACGAAACTAGTAAAATCACTATATATTCAGATCCGATTTACCACGCCCCTAGTAGGCGTGGGCATAAAAATTTTTGGGCGATCTTTATAGGATCGTAACAGTAACCCACGTGCCAAATTTGGGCGTTCTAGCTTTAAAACTGTAGAAGGTACAGTTTGACCCGATTTTCCACGCCCCCAATGGGCGTAGATATATCCGCCATAGCTTTTTGATTTTGGGATGTCGACATGAGTGTTCAGTTAAAATCTCAACTCTCTAGCCCTTCTAGAAGTAGTGTTTCTGAGATACCGCAAATGCATTTTCCGATTTGCCACGCCCCTAGTTTGCGTATCGGGAAAATCTTGACACTTTATCAGACGAGGGTATACACGAGTATATATTTCAAATTTCAAGTCTCTAGCTTCAATAGCGTGGAAATGGTTTGCGTTCATACGGACAGACGGACGGACAGCATGACGGACATTGCACAAACCCAATATACTATATCACTACGTGAAATAGTATAAAAATGATATGAAATCAACAGACCGCCAGATACACACACGAAACTTACTAAAAGAGTTACTGGACCATGGCAGCAGCAGCGGCAAATGGGAGCTTATAGAGTACACGCAGCAGCGTAACATACAGAGCCAGATGCACACATGTGAGAGAGTGTATGTGTGTGAGTATGAGAGAGTGTATGTGTGTGTGCATTTGTTTCATTTCATGGACACGAATCTTTTAAATCACCCATGCTGCTGTTGATGGCTTAGACAGCAAACACGTCAAGTGATGGACTAGAAAATACCCTAACCAATAGAATGGAAGGCTGCTGCTGCTGATTAATGTTTGGCGGATGCCTAAATATGACCGAATATCATAATATAATAAGAATATTATGATTCATGCATATATATTAAGGAATATCAAAGAAATACTAAGCTATATACTATTACTAATATAATTTGAATAGGTCTGATACAACTCTCATTGAACTATGGAACTATATAAGTTCAATAGTCGCATCAGTAGCATTGCTGCATAGCATTGCTGCATATTAGTTTATATATATAGTAAATATAAATATTTCTATTGATTTACAGCATTTTTACAATGAATAAATGAAACAATTTCTCAAATATTTAAACAAATTTATTTTGTAATAATACAAATAATTCAGATTTTTTAATGTAGAATGCATTCTCGTTACAGTAAATTCCTGACTGCGGTTTGCAGAGAGAAATAGAGGGAGATTGAGAGTTAGTTTTATAAATCAGTGTCGAACCGTTCGATGTGCAATTTAAGTGGCTGTCATTGTTGCAACTATGTAACTAACTAACTAACTAGCTGTCTAACGAACTAGCTAACTAGTTGATGGTCTTGCTGATGCATATCCTATTACAGTTTCCGCTGCGGTGCGCCAAAAGTTGCTGCCACTCAGAATGGTCTAAAGATGAGCTGAGCAGCGGAGGCGATCTGAATTTACTTGAGCTTGAATTTAGTTTGAGTTTGAGATTTGGGACAAAGTTTGTATACTCTCCAAGAGTATGGTGCAATTGTCGGCGTGCATGCTAGCTGTTGGAATTGGCTCTTCTCCTTGGGACAAGTATTGAAAGGATCTTAAAAAAATCGTTGAGAATTATCACAGTAAATTTTAAAGAGAATTACAGAACCAACCTCTGCGCCATTTTGAGTTCCTGCTCGGCTCGCTGGAGCTCAGCTAGATCAGTTGGCTCCGTGTCGAATACGTGCTGGGCAGCCTGCTTAATGACTATTGCTAAGTTGTACAGAATATTCGTATCCTCAGGCGCCACATGACGTGCTTGGAGCAACACGAGCTTGGCATCTTCGTACTGCTCATTCTGGTAGAGGGCCCGCGCCAGCAACTGCATTTCCTTGATACTGTTACGAGGGAGGAACTCCTTCAAGCACGTCCTATAGATCTCAATAGCCTCCGAATATTTCTCCAGGCCCATGGCTACGTGTGCCATGTTCAAAATTGCCGAAGTGCAGCGTGTACTTGACTCAGTAATCTGCTTGAAGATCTCCTGTCCTTCGGTCAAGCATCCGTGGTAACTCAGGACCACGCCTATGCCATTAGCAGCCCACAAATTGCTGCGATCTTGATCTAGGGCCTGAGTCGGAATGAAAGGAGAAGGAAACAATATATGTGTATTAAGTAAAATAAGAGCTTCCTTCCAGTCACCTTTTTATACAGCTCCATAGCGTTCTCCTTATATTGATTAGCCATATTCAATTCTCCATCTCTGATGGCCCGTTCCATTTTGATCAGACACACGTTGCCCACGGCCACGATCGTGTAGGAGTCCCCTAAGCTGTTAGGACTACGCAGGATCACGTCGTAGTTACACATGGCCTGCGTCAGAGCGCCATGCTTGGCATACAAGTTGCCCAGATAAATCCTGCGAGTGGGAGACATGGTTAGTAAATTGATAGTAGAGTCCATTCGGGGCCTACCTGGCTGCCACGTTATCGCTCTTCATCCGGAGCACGGCCCTGAAACACTCCACGGCTGTCATCAATTGATTGCGCTTGCTGGCCATAGCGCCGAGCCTCAGATAGCTGTCGTAGTAGGTGGGATAATCCACAATCAACTTCTTATAGCTGCTCTCCGCCTGCTCCGACATGTGGAGCTCCTCCAGCACGCGAGCCTTGTTGAAACGTAGAGTGAGCATGTTGCTCTCGATATGCTCCTCCTGTGAGTTGTTGGGGTTCGCCTTAATCGCCTTATTTAGCGTGGAGAGCGCGGCCTCCAGTTGCCCGGCGTGCATCTGCAGCGAGGCTATGTTATTGAGCCAGGTGGTTGGAAGGCTCCTGGCTCTGGTGTGCACGCGAAAGTAGATGCGTGTGGCCTTCTCATAGGCGTCGATAGCCTGCTGCCACTTCTGTGTGCGCTCGTACGCGCCGCTCAGCCCCAGCCACGTGTCGTAATCCGTGCCGTCCGGGCCATTGTGCTCCAGCACACTCTTGAACAGCTGAATGGCCTTGTCTAGCTTTCCGCGCGAGTTGCACTCTACATAGAGTGTGGCGAGCATGCGCATTCCGAGCGTGTGGTCGGGCAGCACCTTGAGCATTGAGCGCAGCGAGTGCTCCGCCATGTCCAGCTGCCCGCGGCGCACGTACATCTGTGCGATGCCGAAGTTCGCCGGCGCATACTCCGGCTGATACTTCAAGGCCTTGCCATAGAAGTCGAAGGCGCTGTCGTACTTCTTCTCCGCATGGAAGGCGCGCGCAATCATAAAGCAGTTCTGAGACTTGAGCTTCGGATCTTCAGTGTTGAGACACGCATTGCCAGCAGCCGAGTGCATCATGCCATATTTGCCCGAGTAGTAGAGGTAGCAAGCCAGCCAGGTGAGCACCACGGGATGAGTATTGTCCACCTCGTAGGCGGCGCAGAGCATGTGCGTCGCCTCCACGTTAGCTGCGCGGTCGCGCTCGTTGAGCTTAATTTGGGCAATGCCCAGCAGCGCGTTTAGGCAGCGTCCATTCCGCTCTAAGGCCGCCTTAAAGGCCCGTTGGGCCTTGTCTGAGTCCCCCATCTTGAGGAAGCAGTGAGCAATGCCCACAAGCACATCGGCCATATTTGGCGGCTGACGGTTCACCACGCTCTTCAAGTAGCCCAGGGCCTCGCGGTAATCCGCGCGATTGTACGCCAGGCAGGCGAGCCCCACCAGCGCGGGTACGCAATCCGGCGACTGCTGCAGCACCGATACGAAATAGTTGTTCGCATCTGGAAGGCGCTCATCCATCAGCACCAGGGCAAAGCCGCGACACAGCAAATGCTGCACATCGTTCGAAGCCACCTGCAAGTCGTCCATGGACTGCATATGCATCTTTACCCTCTCCTGCCACTTGGCGCTTCGAAACTCTTGCTCGCTGCAGGACATTTGAACAAAGTACGCGGCCAGCAGCGTGTGGACCCTCAACATATCATCCTTGTACCCGTCATACGACTTGTAGCCACGTGTGATGGCATTCTCCAGCACCATGACAAACGCCGCGGTCTGACCTTTACTATAGTACCCCAACTACCACGAGAAGAGAGTGTGCGAGTGTGCGAGTGAGTGAGTGTGCGAGTGAGCGAGTGTGCCTATCTATGTGTTATATGAGAAAACGAATCTACTTACAGCCTTCTCTATCCACTCGGTCAGCTTGTCGCGATTGGTGGTCAGAGTCGCGAACGTCTCCTGGATTTCGATCGCCAATGGGTCACCCCATTCGATTAACTGTCCACTGCTTTGCGCTTGATTCATTTCTTTTTTTTCCATATTTTTTTCCATTTTTTTTTCTGATGAAAATTATGACTGTGCTAGCACTATTTTCTCCACACACGTTGTAGATTCTGTCACTGACAGCTAAAAGCCAGGCGCTGTCAGAAATATTATCGATATCAATGTAATTAACAGCTTTTTCGCAGTAATTTGTATTCCACAAAAAATACCAGCTTCGATTGGTGCCCAGTGGAATGTGAGTATTTTTGCCTAATTTAATGCCTGAAGATACAAGAGAGATAAATAGTATTGTTAAGGAATAAGAAGGCTGGTTCTTTTCTTTCGCTTATTTTTATTGAATTGCAGACCGCCTTATGCGCGTCTGCTCTTCTCTGTTGTCAAATTTAAAATTAAGCCGCAATAAGAATCTCACCATGTTGCTAACATGTTTAGAAATAATGTTGCAAAGTTTTTCCTATTTCGCAACTGTTAGCAACTAGAGAATGGCAAATTATAAGAAGAAGAAAAATCGATTGAATTTAAATCGATGCATTTCTCAACAAGTATCTATCAGTTACACTGGCAGATATTTGATTTCAAATTGATGGAAAAACATAAAATTCCATGTGATTTGGGAGAAGAGGCGAGTTGATATAGCCCTGTCCGTCTGTCTGTGTGTGTGAATGTGTTGCTTTCTACATATACATATACATATACAAGTAGCGAAGAATGTTCTTAGAAATAACGGCTCTTCGCAGCGTTCAGGGTTCGAGCAGTCTCGACTAGAGAACTCTTACTTGTTTTATATTTGTCTAATTTTTATTTATTTTATTTATTTAATTGATGTTTTATTTTATTTTAAATACTTTTTCATTTAATTTTTTATTGACTTTTTTTATTTTATATTATTTTTTTTAATAATATTTTTTCATTTAATTTGTTATATTATTATACTATATTATGTTATTTTATTTTATTACTTTATTTTATTTTATTATTTTTTTTATTTTATTTTATTTTATAATTTTTTTTGTTATTATTTTATTTTATAATATCTTTTTTATTTAATTTTTTATTTATAATATTTTACCATTTAATTTTTTTTATTTAATTTTTTTTTTTTTTAATACTGCATAAATATATTTTGAATTTAACCTTATTTTGTTCAGTGCATTTGCAACCTCAACTCGCCTTGATATCCAGCTTTAATATAAGTATTTTCCTGTCTGTCTTCCAGCAGGACGAACGCCAACTGAAACTAAAAACTGAAGCAGCAGCGCAGCAACTGCGTGGGGCAAGCTTTGCCAACTATCATTGTCTCTGGCATTGGGCAACATTTTAATTGAAAAAGTTTTCGGTCTAAGCCAAAACGCCACACACAAATATGACTGTCAAATTGGCCAAACTCTTTGGCAGCGGCAGCAGCAGCGGCAGCGGCAGCAGCAGCAGCAAATCCAAGCCAAACAGCGGCAACAATGCGTCCAATCCGGGGCCGTTAAGCAGCCAGCTGCCGGCGCCGCCACTGCCGCCCGCGAATGGCAATGCGAAGCTGATTCAGTACTGCGATCATCATGATCGGCATCGGCCGGCCGCAATGACCATTTACGGGCACGCGTACGAGTGCAATCAGATGGAAGTGGAGCTGGAGAATGACTACGATGACAACATGTCGCTGGGCTCGGGCTACATGCAGCGCAACCATCCCTACAACAACTCGCAGCGCCCGCTGCTGGGCGAGCGGCGACCCCAGCTGCAGGTGGCCAAGGTCGGGGGCAAGAAGAAGGCGACGGGTACGCCCATGGCGGGTATACCACTGCCAGCGCCGCCGTTGCCGCCGCAGCGCAACCTCAACACGGGCAAGAGCAATGCCGCCATCAATGGCAACGGCAACGGCAACGGCAACGGCAACGGCAACGGGAGCGACGTTTACGTCTCGCCCTACGTGCAGCAGCAGAAGCGGGACAGCGTGAAGGGATTGCACGGCTTCAACGACTTCGATGCGCTCTCGCAGCAGTACAATCAGCACCTGCAGAGTCCACACATTGGCTATCCGTACGGGAGTCCGCCGTCGCCGACGGCCCAGTCGAGTGACTTCTGCTTTGAGAGGGAGCGCGAGAAATCCTTTAAGGCCGTCTCATCCACCAGCTCGACGGCCACAACCAAATCGAATTGCAGCTCCGGCGCGTCGCCGCCGCCGCCGCCGCGCAATGCTGGCAATTATCTGGACACACAGCCGCACGCCCCGCTGCTGCTGCACTCGTCACGTTTCGAGGATGATTTCTGTACGCGGCGCAATGTCGATTTTCAGACCAATGGCGAGCGGTCGGGCCCGAATCCGACAACGGGTCCCTTCATTTTTGGCATCTCACATGAGCAGCAGCAAACGGATTATGGCCACCGCAGCAGTTGCAGCATCGACAGCATCACCAAAACTAACACCATGAGCAACAGCAACAGCAGCAGCAACAGCAACAGCAGCAGCAGCAGCAACAACAACAATCTCTATCAGCCTGTGATAAATGCCACGCCCATTAAGGAGCACAATGCACTGGTAAGTAGACATCACTAGCCACGGCGCAAAGCGTGGCCCAAAACAACAAAAAGCTTCTGCTGCCTTTTTGCGATAATTAGCGTTTTGGCCGAAATGGCGCGCCGCAGCTACAGCTGGGCGGGAACTGAAACTGGGACTGTGAATGGGACTGGAACTGGGTCTGGGTCTGGGTCTGGGGCAGCACAAAAAGTTGGCCAAAACGACGCCATTGCAGATAAAATTAATTAGTGCGTTCTATGCAATTATTGTATTCATGTTTTATTTTTAATGAGCCAAAAGCCAAAACAACAAAGTTTCCTCTGTGCCTGTGCCTGAGCCTGCGCCTTGCCCGCGCGCTATCTAATTAACATCGGAATTTCGCAAATGTCCTCTTTAGCGGCAATTGCTGCTAAATGTTATCTATCGTGGAAAATCTAAAAAGGATTTTTCTGGCTAGGCATTATCAGTGCTCCGACTAGGTATTCATTTGGGCATAAAAATATAGTTTGAATACTTGAGAATCTGAGGTTCGATTCGATATATCAAATATAGGAATAATTATGTAGGATATAGGAATAAAAGAAAAAAGCTTTTCATACTAGCGTCTATCTGATTACGATTTCAATCTGTCCCTCTGCCAGTAAGAATATTTGCTAGTCGAGTAGTTCTAGCTATCTATGTGACTGGCAGAGTGAGGTTTGGTAGAATCCATAAAGTATTTATGCTCATGATCAGAAGGATGAGCTGAGTCTATGTATATATATATATATATATATATATATATATATATATATATTCATACGTCTGTCTGTCTATATGAATACAAAGTATATCGAAGCAAAAGACTTCAGATTTATAAAGTTTAAACTGTTTTAGGTTCGTGCATAAGTATTATGCAGTCAGTATCAGCCGACTGCATCATTGGCTTGCTTGCGCTATATACCTTTGATAAAACTTTGTAAGGTCGCGCTTTATCATATTAGCAAAGTCTTATCAGCAACGCTCCGCCCTATCTGGCTATCTGCGCTAGCTAATGTTTGCATACAAATTTGATTGTTTTCCCAAGAAGTCTGGGCAAAACTCGGCATTATAGAGCTCATATTTGATTAACTCGCACAGACTAACGATCTCTCTCTTTGTTTTCTATTTTGAAATGAAATTGCTTAAATTTATATATAAAATTGTGGTAGGAAATGATCAAGATGGGAATGATTAAGGTGGAAGGAGGCAGCAAAAGAAGCGAAAAATTGCTCGTGACCACAGCAACAATTTGCTGAGTGCAGCAGCAGCAGCAGCTGCGAAGACTTGAGAATTTCACAGCGAGCAAAAAGCCTGGCGAACAATTCGAAAGCGTTTCAAAGGCGAAGGCCAAGTCTTGAGAATTTTCCGATGAGGCAACTGCTGCTGCTGGCTGCTGTTGTTGCACGACGGTTTGTACTGATAAAGGAGCGAGCTGCTCACCTAGGGCAGCCGAGCTGCCAGCGGGCAGACATAAAACTGACGGACACCAAAGAACGTAAGCTGAGAATTAAAAGAATAGATAGGAGAGAATATAAGAAAAGTAATGGCAAATGGGAGTGAAAATGGGAATGAACGAATGAGCCAGCCCCACACACACACACACACACATACATACACAAAAGCCATGTCAATGTCTCTACGACCCGAACTTTGCGCCGGAGCCTTTCATAGTTGCTGCAGAGCTGCAGAGCGCCCACTGCACAGTGGGGCAAACAGCTGTGAATAGAAATGTATGAAAGAATGAAAGAGGCGCCTCTACACAAAAAAAGGACGGTTGAGCCCAGAAAAAAAGACAAAAAACCGACAGATTTTTTTTTGGAAAGGAAAAAAAACCGGACAAACAATTTAAACAAAAAAATAAGCAAAAAACGTTCAATGAATTTATATATTTTCATTTAAATTAAACAAAACTTCTTCAAGAGTTTCATTTTCAAAATCTGTCTCATAAATATTTGTTCTGATTAGACTCAGATATTTATAGGGAAGTTTATAATTTTGGCAACATGTCCCGCTTGACAGAGGTTTAAAATAATTTGATTGACCTGCGCGAAAGGCTCTGCATTTTGAACATGTTTTTTTTGTATGTGCGTGAGCGCGAAGCTGGTCAATTCTCAAATTTAAAGTTCACTTGCAATATTTGCAATATGCCTGGGATCCCGACACATCCAATTCTTTAACTCCGATTCCTTCATCCACGAATCGCGGAACTTTTGCGTATACATTTCTTTTGGCATGATCAAGCTTTGAAAATAATAACACAAATAGCGATATTCGATAAGTCTCATTTCGATTATACATTTATGAGCAGGGTTGCATCGCATTGAAAAGTGATTGCTGGAGCAAAAAAAAAAAAAAAAAAAACAATTTCCAAGCGATGCCATGTAGTTCAAAATAACAAATTGTTCAAGCACTCAGAAATATTTAAAAAGGATGAAAAAAGGCTAAAATTAAATAAAAAAGGCATTTCTTCAGGACAGGGGACGTTTCATAAATTTTCCGGCAATTACAGTGTCAATAACTTTGGGATTTAAGTGGAATATGTAATATCAAGAAAATATATAGATAAAAATTATTGTTTAAATTTATTTATGATAAATATATAAATATATATACTATATATATAAATATATATAAATATATATAAATATATATAAAAATATATATAAATTTATATTTTTAGTATTATTATTATTATTATTTCTTGAACCTTCTACCTTTTTGGCAGTTTAATTTAATATATATTTTTAATATATGTACATAAATATATTTAATTTGCAGTTTACTTTATTTTGAAATTTTGATTTATAGCTTAGAAAACTTAGCAAAATTCTAGCCTATTCAGAATTCCATTTTAAGTACACCTCAAAGGGCTAATATTTCTGCGCATAAAAGTGGGCATAGATCCCACTGTAGATTCGTGGCGATGACGACTTGACTGCAGCAACAGCAGCAGCAACTTTTTGCTGCAGAAGCTGCATGCGTCCCGCTTCTCCTGCCGTTCGACAATAATGCCAAGCAAATTAAAATGTTGTGCAAATAAAATGTAAGAAATTTTCACGTTTTCTTCTTTGGTGAAAGGCAACAACAACAGAAAAAGACACACAAAAATAAGTAAGACCAAAAATACCAAAAAAAAAAAAAAAAACAGAAAAGAGAAAAGGAAAAAAAAAAAACAGAAAAGAGAAAAGGAAAATAAGAAAAGAAAAACGTTAAAAACTGTTAAGGGAAATGAAAAGAAAAAGTGGATTGCAAAACGCGAAAGCAACTGAACGCTGAGCCCTGAGCACTGAGCAAAATTAAAACACATTTTGTAAATTAATAATGAAATGAATGCATGAGGCGAGCCAACCGAAACACCCAACTGTCAAAAGAACAAGAGCACTCTAGAATATGGTTAACAAATGCCGGCCACAGCTGAAGAATGGCATCAAATTGATTAAACTCAAGTGATGCCAATTGCATTTCTATGCTGACCCAGTTGAGCTGGAAAGAGTTGTATCTATGGCAGTCAGTCACGTGACAACTGTAGCCAGTCGAAAGCTGAATGGCACTAGAAGAGTATCTTCTTGGTAATGAATTCCTGAAATGGGAATGAAGTATTAAGTAGCTGAAAATACATAGAGTTCTTGATGAGACTTCAGTTGAAAGTATAAAAATGAAGCGGAATCTGAACTGTATAATGATGAAACTGAAAAAGAATCTATTAGTTCTGGGATTCTATGTCTCATGTAGCTGCAATCGAGAGTTGAAAAATACTCAAAATTCTCTTAGCTTGTACCTCTTGATGCCCCGCCTAACTGACTTTACTTTACTTTATAATATAGTCAAGATAATTGAAGTGCAGCTTTTACCTCAGTTGAGCTCTGCAAAGTGAAAGCGTCTAGTTGAGATTATGTATCTAGTAGCTGAAGCTATTAGGCTCTGCTTTTCTATATACATATAGTACTCATACATCGCAAATATATAGCTATATATATTAATTTAATTTTATTATTTTTTAAATTACAATTTTTCATCTTTATTTTATTTGATTTTTTTAAACAAGCTGCAAATTTTATGGGATATATGTAAAGCAAGCCTAGAATAACAGCAATTAAATTGCTTTTAGTTAAACTCGCATAATTTGGCTTAGATGGCATAAGCCTAATTAGCTAATTAATTAAATGAACAATAATAAACGTATTTAATGCCTAAAATATATAATATTCATAATTATTAGGCATTTTCTAGTGCATATTTTATTATACGTCGATTATTATAGATTTATAAATTAGATATATTACTATGAATATTTTGTATATATTATATTACTGTAGATATATTATTATGTAAATTTTAATATATATATATTTTAACAAAAATTTTTTTATATATTTTATTATATATATTTTAATATATATTTTATTATATATATTTTAATATAAATTTTATCTTATATATATTTTATCATGCATATTTTATTCTATATATAGTTTTTCTATGTATATTTTACTAAATACATTTTTTGCATTTTTTACATATTTATTTTTACTTTTTACATTTTTTTTATTTTTTATATATTTTTTTATTTTTTACATATTTTTTTTATCTTTTACATATTTTTTTTATTTTTTTACATATTTTTTTATTTTTTAAATATTTTTTTATTTTTAAGATATTTTTTTATTTTTAAAATTTTTAAATTTATTTTTTACATATTTTTTTTATTTTTTAATGAATAATTATGCAACTTTAGCTAGAGAAACTTAAATGCTAATCGCAGCAGCTGCGAATGTTGTTTCTGAAAAGTTGTGCAATTGAAATCAATGCGTTTGCATGACTATTTGTGAGTGTTGCTGTTGTTGTTTGGGTTGTTGTTGTTGATGTTTATGTCTGGTATTGCCACATGGTCAACTTGCTGCTGGCGCGCGTCGCTCTGTCTGGCAACGGAGCCAGTGCCGGGCCAGACACAAAGTCAGAAACAACGAAGTCGTTGTCTGGCCGAGCCTCACGCTTCAAAGACAAAGCGCAGCGAAGCGATGCAGCTTGACCAGATCTAAGCAGGTGCGGTGCGGTGGTGCGACGACTGCTGAGATAGGCTGCCTGCCAGTAAGCCACATGACCGTGAGGCTGAAGCTAAGCCCCACTTTATGCTGTAATTGTTAATAATATCTGTGTCGGACGCCTATCCCTCCCCCCCCTCCCCTCCCTCTCTGGCCATTCGATGTGATAAGCTTTGAGCTTTAGTGCATTATTTGATTAAAAAGTTTTATTTTTGGCAGTCACTTTTAGTTTTTAAAGTGCGATAGGCACTCAAAGTCAGGCGACTTCTTGAGCGAATGCTTTAACTGTCACCGGAGCCAGAGCTCGGGCCAGTTAACTGCTGTTTGAGGTGTCATCGTTGGCAAAGTTGTCAAAGTTGTCAACGTTGTCAACGTTGTCAAAGTTTTTTTTGTGTGTGTTGTTTTTGTTTCAGTTTCTGCTGCTGCTGCTGCTGCTGGGTTTCAGTTAACGACCTGAAAGTCGGGCCAGAGCTTGAAATTAATTGAGGCAAATTGTTGAAATTGCATATCAAAGCAGTCGCAGAATTACCGTTAGCCCAAATGTAAGTTTAATTAACTTTATGGCCATTCAAAATGATCACAAATTAGCCACTGTGGAGCCGAGCAGCTGTCAGCATAATCAACTCGGGCTCTTACTGCGGATAGTTATAGACAGCTCTACAGATTTATAGGCGAAAGACACGAGATTTTCCACAGTCATTTTCGGCGCTGAGTTCATCAGTGTCCGCAAGTAGCTTGCTGCGGCTGGCTGTGGTGTTAAGTGCGAAATAGGGGTCGTCTTCGTCGTCGTCGTCGTCGTCATCATCAAGAGCCGTAAAAGCCAACAGCCGGACGGACAGTTGGGAAGGATGTCGGTGCTGACGATGCGGCTGGCTGGCTGGCTGGCTGGCTGGGGTTCGGGCATGGCTGAGCCTTGCACAATGAGGCCCGCTGTCGCCATTGCATGTGTAATTTGCTGAATTTTTAATTATGACGGCTCAGACTGTGACGGCAGCAGCAGCACCACCAGCAGCACCACCAGCAGCACCAGCAGTGATATACTACTGGCAGCATGTTGCGCTGTCAGCCAGTCGGTAATCAGTGAATAGTTAATCTGCCATTTTGCAATGTTGATTCGCCACTCGCAGTTGGCATCGCCGAAAGCCGCTTAAAGGCTCACTGCAAATCAATTCGACTCGACGGGAAACGTATTTGGATTGCCAGCGCCACATGGAGTCGGACAGCTCTCGTAACCGATTCGACTTTGATAGATACTAGATTATTCTAGGCCGTGTCTAATTACAGCAGCTGGCAGCTAACGGTATTTAATTTATATATCTCATTCCATTGATTTTTTAGGAAATGTAATTTGATTCTGTAAGCTAACTTATATATATGGAGACTATATATATAGAGACTAGAGAGTCAGTTCTTGGCACTCGTTTCTCTCTATCTCTTTCTCTCTCTATCTTATGCAATTGTTTATATTCAGTCGATATTTATACCTATTTCTGTTTCTTTATTTCAATTCTCTCTCTGTCTCTCTCTTTTTGCAGTCAGCTTTCCTCATCTCTTTTTTTCTTTCTCTCTCTCTTAATATTCCTATTCTTTTCACATTCCTCTCCCCCCCCTCTCTCTCTCTCTCTGTCTCTCTCTCTCTCTCTCTCTCTCTCTCTGTCTGTCTCTCTCTCTCCCTCTCTCTTTTTCTCTCTCTCTCCCTCTCTCTCTTTCTCTCTCTCTCCCTCTCTCTCTTTCTCTATCTTTATCTCTCTCTCTCTCTCTCTCTCCTCTCCCTCTCTCTCTCTCTCTATCTCTCCTCTCTCTCTCTCTCTCTCTTTCTCTCTCTCTATTTCTCTCTCTCTCTCCCTCTCTTGTTCATTCACTTTGCCTTCTCTGTTTTTTTCTCATCTTTTTCCCAAGTTATCTCTTTTTCTCTATCTCCTCTATCTCTCTTCCTCACTCTCTCAGTCACTCTATATCTACATGTTCCATCATATGATATATCTATCCTCGTCTCTTTCTCTACCTTTTTGTCACTCCTTCTCACTATTTCATTATTTCTCTCCATCGTCGTCTATTTTAGTCCTATCTCTTTCGCTTCTATTTTAATATCTCTCTCTTTCTTACTCCACAGCCTTCTTTCCCCTCCTTCTCCCTCTACCTTCAGCACTTCCCTTGCTCCGCTCGCTCCATTCGCTTGTCTTTTTTTAACTACGCCCAAAAGTATGCCATCAAAAAGCTAAATAACCATTACACAAGTTGACAAAGGGAAGCTCGGTGCAATAAGTCGCTGCAAGCATGTGCAATAATCTTTATGTACATATATAACTGTATATATATATATATATGTATAGTGTATACAAATGGAGTCACTTATGTAACTGGCTTTACTGTGATCCACCTCACTTCAACCACTCGATAATCGAAACAACGCGAAAAAGGTTTCACTCGATCTTTCTTTCGCTGCTTTTTGGGCCGAAAATTAATATTTTCGCTTGTTTCACTCATTGCATTTATTATTTATTGTGTGTGCGGAAAGAAAAAAGAGAAAAGAAAAGAAAAATAGTTCTTGTTATTTACTTTTGTGCGCCAGTGGCATGTGACATAGTCCAATTTAATTGCCTTCTTTTTATTAGACTCTGAACAAGTGCAAAATGTGGAATGGCAACGGGGTAAGGCATATTGGTGGAGGTCGATGTATATGACCTGATTGAATCCGACTAATATACATATATATATATATATATATGTATATATACGAGAGTATATCGAGAGAGATCTAGTCATGTTTGTGGCTCCATCCCTTCATCTAGCCCAGTGAACTATGTGACTTCTTCGGGCAAAGTAAAGAGCTATTATCTATATCTACAACTCACAGTTTCAAAGCTTGTTGCCCTTGCTCTCTGCCAGTGTATCTGGCAGTCGTGCAATGCCAATTGCTCTACGCTTAATTGTTTTGTTTTTCATCGTCTGACGCTTTGACGCCTCCACACACATATATTTGCATGCATATATCAATATCGACAGACACATGCGCATTAGGGTGTTTCAATATTTTATATATATTTTTTTTTTGATTACGTCATTTATGTATCAAAGAAATGTTCAGTGTTTTTCTTTCTCGATTGTTTGGCAAAAAATTTGATTTATTAAATTTCGGTCAATTTTTTCCAACACACTTTTCGGGTCACCCTGGTGGGCATATGTGCATATATTAGCAAACATATAGCTCTGCTTACTGTCGCTCGCACATTGTTTGTTTTGTTGGCCTTTTGTTGATCAGTGGCTTTGCATGAGCCCAATCAACTGATAGCTGCAAAAAAATAAACCAGGGGAACAACATGCCACAACAACAACAACAACAAGAACAGCAACAATCAGCAGAACCTTTCTTTGTTGTCATTGTGTGTGTGTGCGTGGGCGTGGGCGTTGACATTGTCACCGGCTTCAGTGGGTGTTCGCAACAGCATCGAGGCCGACATATAATGCAATTGTCGTAATAGTCACATAGCTAACGCACAGCTCGGCGACAGCTATCAGATTGCGTTGTTATTGTGGCAGCTACGTGTTGCGTGTGCCAATGCCTCGAACACATGCACTGAGCAGAAAAGCACAGCGACAAACAAACAACAAACAAACAAGCGAACAAACAAACAAACAAACAACAATCGCATTTGATTTGTATATCGAGCAGTCTGCGGTGCCTGTATCTTGTGCCAATCAACACAGCGAGTGAGTTTTAATTACTTCACGACATTCTTATGGCGTCCTATTGCACTCGGCTAGAGCAGCAGCAGAGCACAATTTGGGGGCCAACTCATGCCTAATCTACTTATCATATTGCAGCAGGCTTTAAAAAGGTTGTCGATGCGGCAATAAAAGCTTTAAGTACTGGAAAATATGTAGGTAGGGAAAGGGCATCAAAAACAAAATGCTTGCTGAGCCAGCTCTAGCCTTGATACCCTGTAAGCCAAGCTTAAAGAAGGCGTTTGCTGAGCCAAAAGAGTGCTTCTTTTTCATGATGAACAGAGAAATATAAAACTATATTATATTATATATTATATAGTTACATTTTCTCTTTCTCTTCATCTTCTATTTTTCCTTTAACTTATAATTTATTTTAAAAAGTTTTAGTATCTAAGCCTAGCCCATTCGTCCTGGATAAAAATTAATAAAAATTAAAAAAAATTAAAATTACAAAGCAGAAATATTTTTTCTGCAAAATTGAATACTTTTTTAATATAATAAAATTTGTTTCATTAAAATTCGCATTTTGTTTGAAGTGCTAGAATTTTTTAAGCTTTTGATGAACTCAACCCCAAGTCAAGCCCCATAGATTTCAAACCTAGGATATCTCTTAGTCGTGCAATTCGCTGCTATCGCCATTGAGCTCTCTCTCCCTCTCTCTTTCTCTCCCTCTCCCCCTCTCTCTGTCTCTCTCTCTCTCTCTCTGTCTTGCTCTTGGAAATTAAATAAAAAAACGTCGCAAACGTTGCCAACTGGCTAAAAAATATTTTCCGTTGCCGCGCGTATATAACGAAAGTCAAAGTAAGTTGAAGTTTTTGGCATTAACTTTTTGCGTAGCCAACTTTCACACAATGTGTGTGTGTGTGTGTGTGTGTGTGTGTGTGTGTGGGTGCGTGAGTAGGTCTTAAACTAAATAAGCCATCGACGGGCTGGCAGGCAGTGTCAAACGATACTGCGAGTCCTTCTGCAAGTTGAAGTCGGAGCTGAAGATGGAGCCGCCGTCCAGTTGGGTGCTCGTAAATGTGCAACTTTTTAATAATTCCGTTCAAGTCAAGAGGCACGCCCACTCGCTCAGCCCTTTGCCACAGTCTGCCCCGAGGTGCTGCCATTAAAATACTTGGCTTGTCGTTTTTTCACTCTCTCTCTCTCTCTCTTTTTTGTGGTGTGCAAAAGTTTTTCGTAAGCTCGCAGCGAAAGCTGACTAAAATAATTGTTAGATGAATGGGTTGTACTTGTTGTTGTTGTTGTTGTTGTTGTTGTTGTTGTTGTATGTCAGTGTGTTTATATATAAACTATTGCCAGGACCACTCAAAGAACTAAAACTCTTTGCATTTGAGTTCTCTGAACGCAAGAAAAGCTCGCCATAAATCAAAAAGTAATAAAAGCAGAACGCATCGGGCGCCGCGTGGCGACAGGCGTAATAACTTCCTTTTCATGTTTAATTTCAAAACTATTTAAAATAAGAAAAGTTGAGCGAGCGACAAATCAAAGTGAAAACAGATTGCATCAAAGTGCACAATATTTCAGTCCAAACAGCAACCGTAATCAACTTGGAGAACTTGCATTTGTGTGTGTCGTGGTGAATGGGAAATGTTTATATCAAAATATGCCCAACAGAGCGAGAGAGAGAGAGAGAGGGAGGGAGGGGTGGGGGGTAGCAATAGCCTTATGGCCAACTTTGTATGCACATCAAGGTGCATTTCCACTCAAAGCAAAATTTAATTTATTTCAAAAAACATTTTACTGCTAAAGTTATCGGCAAACTTTTGGCATATTCGTTCGACATTTCTCAATGTCAGATGCGTAAGAACAGCTCCAAAACTATGAAATTCAAATGATATTAAAGATGTAGATATATATGTATATATATCTATAGTTAAATGCAGCTATTGCCCACCTCTGGCAACGGCTGGCAACACCTTTATGGCTAAAACCCCACTGAGACACTCTTTTTTTCGCCTTTGTGCACGAATTTTCGCCATTAAAAGTTTGGCATGTAAATCATACTTAAGAGACGTACAGACATATATATGTAAGTGGGTGTGTGTGTGTGTGTGTGTGTGTGAATACACCCACACAGACAGAGCATTTCTCGAGAATAAAAAACAAAAATGGGTCAGAATTTGCGACACGAAGCACTAGAGAAATGTGACCAAGTTTTAACAAATAAAAGTATGTTAAGCTGGGCAGTAACCGACTAGGAAATACTCGACAGGCCAACAGAAAAAAAAGAAAAACATGCTAGACCGGGCAGTATCCGACTGGAAAATACTCTGCATAGAAACTGGCGAAGAGAAAAATAGAAAATATGCTAGGCTCGGCAGTATACGACTGGAAAATACCCTGAATAAACACTAGAATATAGAAAATTTGCTGGGCTTGGCAGTGTACGACTAGAATATACTCCGAATAAATAGTAGAAAATATGCAAATTTAAAATATATTAGGCGAGGCTGTGTCCGACTAGAAAATACGTTGACTAAAAACAAAAAATAGAATATGCATAAGGCTAGACAGTATCCGACTAGAAAACACCTTGAATTAAAAGTTTAAACAAACAGAAAATCAGAAAATATGTGAGACTAGCTGGTATCAGACTAGAAAATACCCTATTCCCCTTAAAAAGCTTAAAGCTTTTTAATATGCAAAATGTTTTACTTTGTAATTCATCATTTATAATATTCAGAATTCATAAATATATCTATCATGCATTCAAGTTTAGCTACTATAAGTCAAGTATAAAGTAGTAAAAGCTAATTTAATCTATCAATTTATGCTTTATTTTTATGAACTAAACATTAAAATTCATTTCACTTAAAAAACTAAAGAAAATTGCTAGTAAAATATGATAAGACTTCAGTCCGGGTATGTGTGCGTCATTCACTCACTGTTGCTTAGCAACAGGCAGTTTGCTGTCTTTATGCCCTGTTTTTCAATTTGTTCAGTTTCAAAAGCCATTTTCAGTTGACATTGGCGTCCGTTCAATAGGTGATGGGAAAATTAATGTCGAAATTGAATGAGCGCACAGGAAATGTGCAGATGGTTAGACAGACAGAGACAGAGACAGAGATAGAGATAGAGATGGAGAGAGAGAGAGAGAGAGAGAGAGAGAGAGAGAGAGAGAAAGTGATAGAGTGAGGGGGGAAATAACTAATTAGGTGTGTGAACTAAATTGACATTTCAGCCGTTAGCGAATGGCCATAATAATTATAATATTTATGATAATCGTTTTTGCGGTCAATGGGAAAAGCGAAAAACTTGTGAAAATTATTTGATTAATATTTATAGTTTGAATTGGAATAAAATCAACTGCAGTATTTTGATAAAAATAATAAATGCATTGTGCAATTATTGCGAAATTTCAAATCAAACAATGAATTTTAGCTGCAGCAAAAAGTGCTTATTATGCTGTATTATTTGCGTCTCACCTGTCACCTGTTCAAATGAAAATGGTCGAGAGAGCAATGAGCAGATGCATTAGCCAAATGTGTATGTATTTGCACGCTATTGTGCTTACGTGTGGGTTTTATTTTTATTTTTGATTTTTATAGAATTGCTAAATGATGGGTATCAGGTGGGGAAGGGGGGGGAATGGCAGCATGAGGTTGTATGGGCATGTATACAGAGCTAGAGTTTCTGAGATCGACTGAGGTCGGATGGAATGGTGGCATAAACGAGCGGACGACGGCACAGGCCAACAAGGAGAGCTAGATCACTGGAAGATCGGAAGAAAAATCTGATTAGCCAATTTGAATGGGTTCGGGGCATAAATATGTATTCCTTGAGCCATGAATCAGTTCAATGTGTGAAAAATACTTCATTTATATTGCAAAGTATGTCACTGAGTCGGAAGAGCTATTCTGATATAATATGGGGTGGATGCTTGCTTACCACTATATTTAGTTCTGCCCTTGCCCAGCCCTCCCACGTTAACGCTTCAGACTCCTTTATGGTAATATCTAGGGTATCTCGTCTTCGGTCATCGCCATCGTCCCGTTCTGCTGTGTGGCGCACTTGACCACAATAACAATAGCAACTAGGAATACACAAATTATTATCGAGCAGAACAAAAATACGTATGTATACATATTTGTAGAGAGAGATACAGAGTGGGGGAGAGAGATGAGTGCCTGTGTGTGCGTGTGTGTGTGTGTGTGTGTGTGTGTGTGTGTGTGTGTGTGTGGATATTTGTCATGTGGTTCGCTGTGGCTTTGGCTATGCTTTCAGCTTTGCTTATGAAACATTTTCAGCTTTCACATACGTTAGCTAAAGTCGACTCTTGTACAATAATAACATTAGTCGGCAATAATATTTCAGCCGATACCAGCCATCAGCAGCATACTCTGTCCACCTGTCCAACCGTCCACCTGTCCATATGTCAGTTTGTTTGGCTTTGGCTGCAATGTGCCAAAAGGAAACTCATTTTGTGGTCTATATTTTTTTATACCCTGAACCCATTGAAAATGGGAATTCAGGGTATAATGTTTTTGTTGGAAGGCGTATGTATGTAACAGGCAGAAGGAGGCGTGGCAGACCCCATAAAGTATATATATTCTTGATCAGGATGACAAGCCGAGTCGATTTAGCCCTGTCCGTCTGTCTGTCTGTCTGTCCGTCTGTCCGTCTGTCCGTCTGTCCGTCCGTCCGTCTGTCCGTCTGTCCGTCTGTCCGTCTGTCCGTATGTATGAACGCGTCGATCTCAGAACTTACAATAGCTAGAGACTTCAAATTTTTTTTGTAGGTCCCTGTATAGGGCGCGCATATCGAGTTTGTTTCAGAAATTCGATAACTGTTATCGTTTTATTGTTATCGGTTAAAAACGAAAATCTAAATTAAGCTATAAAATTCTATCTAATTCATCTTTCTATCTAGAGTCTTCAAATTTTGCATTTTGTGTTACTTGAGCCTTACGCAATTTCGGTTTTTGTTAAATTTTGGATGCCACGCCCCCTTCGCCTCAAATTTGTAACTTCCGTATATCAAATACTAGAGACTTGTGCTTTGGCACATATATACATATGAATGACATGATCACGCCCAACAATTTTGATCAAAATCGTTCGTCTAGAAAAAAAGTTATTAAACATTTAATTTTCCATAGCATTGCCATGCAAAGCAGCCAAAGAACAGCTGACGCACCGACTAGCGCTTGTGTGTGCTTGCGCCTGTGTATGTGTGTATATGTTTTGTTTGTAATGAACATATATATACTTATCTATATTAAAGAAACGGAGATTGATTGGAATTGCGGTTCTTCGCAGGGTTCTGGGTATATCCTAGTCGAGCGGTCTCGACTAGAGTTTTCTTACTTGTTTTGCTGTTGTTATTGTTGCTTTTGGCCAACATTTATTGTCGTTGCTGCCTGCAACTATTTAGTGTTGCGGTCTCCTTGCCACACGCTCCCCAGCGTCGCGTCGCCTTCCACAGTGTGCTCAGTGCAAACTCTATGATGCAATAAGTGGCATGCCATTTAATAGACTACAATTTCGTTTCTCTTTCTCTTTCTGTTGTTGCCAACGAGGCTACCGACAATGTTGCAAAACACGCAACAGCAACAGCCACAGCAGCAATATGCCTCAATAACAACAACATGTCCAATATGGGTAGCAGCAAATATGATTACAGCCTGTTAAATAACAGAATTTGTCGAATCTAAGCCGTCTAATTGGCATTGTTCAGCTACGTGACCCAAAAAAAAAAAATACTAAAAAAGCAAAGAAAATGCACACAGAAATACTCACACACACACACACACACATACACATAGACAGACTCGCATTGCCCATAAAATTGTGTTTAAAGTTTTGCTTCATTTCCAAGAAATTTTGATGGTGCCTAAAAAAAATGTAAAAATTTGCCAAAAAAAAAGGAGAAAAATGCCTGAAAAAAATTTAGGGAAAAACGAAGGGAAAAAATGAAAAAAAAAATATAAAAAATTGCCAATTGAATAAAATAAAATAAATAAAAATAAAAAAAATAAATTGAATAAAATTAGGTTAAATTAAATTAAAAATAAATTAAATTAAATTAAATTAAATTAAATTAAATTAAATTAAATTAAAATAAAATAAAATAAATTAAAATAAATAAAAATAAAATAAATTAAAATAAAATAAATAAAAATAAAATAAATTAAAATAAAATAAATTAAAATTAAATTAAATAAAGTAAAATAATTTAAAACAAATTAAATTAAATCAAAATAAAATAAATTAAAATAAAATTAAATAAATTAAAATAAAATAAAATACATTTCAAGCTGCTCAAGTTTTCTATGTTTATTTGTAATATTGAGGTATATGCGGCATATAAGATGAAACTCCTGTAAATAGTTTAACAGAAAAGCGCCTCATTTTTCGGGCAGTACTATTAATTTAGTCATTTTTCCTACAGCTCAAGAGTTATTGACAGTTTCATGTACTCGCGTCTGGTTATGCTATAAAAAGAGTAATCAATAATTTAAATAATTTAATGTTCATTAAATAATAATATGACAAAGTTTGCTCGCTATTCGGACTCTGTTATATTCCACTTCAAATAAAATTAAATTGGCTTCCGATAGCTGACAAAAAATTGTGCATCTAGATAGTCCAATCAGCGATAATTTTATTTTATTTGAAAAATACTTTCAACAACAATATGGGAATTCAATAGTTTTAATTAAAATTTGTGATAGGGCAGAATATTAATATATATGTAAAATATATACAAAATAATATGCATAAAATTGACGTATGTATGTATGTATGACGTATGTAGCATAAGGACTTCAGTATTATCTCATTTCTCGCTCTCTCTCTCTCTCTCTATCTAGAAGAATATTGATATTTATGTATTTCTCTTTCTCTCTCTCTCTCTCTCCATACCCAACTATATAGAAATTTGTTATGCCTGAAAAGGTGCTCAAGACTTTCTGTGCGCTTTAAAGCTAAACAATTCCGACTCCCATTCAAATTAAGTCTATTTATGTTTATGAAAATGAAAATGAAATGTATACTTGAGGCGTCGAGTCATTAACAAAAACAATTCCAGTTAACTTGAAGTGCAAATGACAGACAAATGCATAGCAGCCAGCCAAAGACAAAGAAACATTCTCAACAACATTTATAGCCCGCAGCCTAGAGACTCGCAGACGGAACTGGCAGCCAGCAGGAGCCCGAGCTGCTTGTGCTCATTATGTTGGCGCAATTATCTTATTAGTTACGACATTTAACATAAATTATCGAAGCTGTGCGAGATTTGTCCTCTGTTAATTTAACAAATTTAACTCTAACTCAATCTTCAATTTTTCACTGGACGTGTGTAAATATGTATATATATACATATCCGTATGTTTTTTTTTTTTTTTTGGGTATATCTGGTGGGACATCTTAAAGCTTAATGGCCACTTCAGCTCACGTAAGGGCCAACTTTCTTAGCCATTTCGTTTGGCAGTGGCTTGTGATATTATCGCCTAACAAGCGGAAAATGCCGTCAACTTTGAAGCGAGCGAGAGAGAGAGAGAGGCAACAGCCTTTCAGCAGGGGCGAGGCGTGACGGGGGCGTCGGGCTGCCACCCAAAATAAGACTCGCAGACGCACAGCAATTTAGATATTGATTTAGATAGCGCTGTAAATACTTGTGTAGTTACGAGTGTATTTACAGGAGGAAACGAGCATACACGACGCCAAGGTGGCCGGCATAGACAGCTGAGCTTGGCTGCTGTGGATGCTGCGGCACACCGAACTCTTCTTCTAATTGGCAATCGTCAAAGCATAGATTCGAGACTTTCATTCAATCATTGGCACTCATTTGCCATTAATTATCTGGGCAATATGTCCGCAATTTCAGCTAAAGAAACAGTAGCTGCAACAGAGCTATTGAAAAATAAAAATATAATAAAAATTAAAAAAATTTATTAAATATGTAATAATATTAATAAATAACAAGTAAGAACGTTGCTGTCGGACGCAACCGACAGCGAAATACTATTTCACGCCCCAACAGCACACAGGGGCATCTATCACATTACATTTTTTAAAATTTAACCTTAAATCCCCACTGTCTCCGCTTAAATTAGCTGCAGATTAAAACTTTTCATTGGAGGTAGCCAGACAGTTTCAATTAGAATCGAAGCTTAGAGATGCCACCTCTCTCGATTTATCTCGGTTGCCTTACCTTAGCAAGAACACGCACCTAAATCGAGAGAGGTGGCATCTCTCAAAATAAGAGAGGTGGCAACTCTCAAAATGAGAGAGGTGGCAACTCAAAAAATGTGATATACATAAGTTCGTTGGCGGGATTAGAGGTGTGGGCTCGAACCCCGGTGCGGTCATGTTGATATTTTTGTTATATTTTCTTTATTTATAATTTATATATTTATTTATTTTATTTTATTATTTATATATTTATTGGCAAATCAAAAGACAAGGTCAAAGGTCACAAAGTCATTATGTGGCGCGTTATTGGCTCAGAAGCTACAGATTTTTCAGTTTTGAATTGCCGCGCCCCCAGTGGCCGTAGACATATAATTTTTGGCATGTTCATAGAGTGTGCATTCAAGAATATAACTGTAAAGTTTGAATGCTTACACTCGAAAAATGCGAAAGTTACAGGGTATTTTTTGTACGGCATGCCCCTTTTGGGGCGTAACAATAATTTTTGGGGAATCGATAGAGGAGGCCCTCAGTAACTTAGCATTCAATTTTAAAGCTTCTAGCATTAAAACTGTGGAAGATATAAGCTGATAAAAGTGTCCACGTGCGATAAAGTTTGGCCCGATTGCCACGCCCCCAATGGGCGTATACATATCATTTTTGGCGTGCTTATAGAGTGGGCGTTCAGGAATACAACTGTAAAGTTTGGATGCTTACACTCGAAAAATGCGAAAATTACAGGGTATTTTTTGTACGGCATGTCCCTTTTGGGGCGTAACAATTATCTTTGGGGAATCGATAGAGGAGGCCCCCAGTAACTTAGCATTCAATTTTGAAGCTTCTAGCACTAAAACTGTGGGAGATATAAGCTGATATTAGTTGGCACGCCCCCTGAAGGCGTATATATATCCGCCATAGCTTTTCAGTTGTGGGATGTTAATCCGAGTATATATACCGATTCTCAAGTCTCTAGCATTAATGGTGCTCAAAATATAACAGAATTAGTAAAATCACCATATTTTCAGAACCGATTTGCCACGCCCCTAGTGGGCGTGGGCATAAAATTTTTTAGGCGATCTTCATAGGATCATAACAGTAATCTACGTGCAAAATTTGAGCGTTATAGCTTTAAGACTTTAGGAGATACAGTTTGACCCGATTTGCCACGCCCCCAATGGGCGTAAATATATCCGCCATAGCTTTTTGATTTTGGGGTGTCGACATGAATGTTCAGTTAAAATCTCAACTCTCTAGCCCTTCTAGAAGTAGTGTTTATGGGCTACAGGAAAATTCATTTTCTGATTTGCCACGCCCCTAGTGGGCGTATCGGGAAAATCTTGACACTTTATCAGACGAGGGTATACACGAGTATATATTTCAAATTTCAAGTCTCTAGCTTCAATAGCGTGGATATGGTTTGCGTTCATACGGACAGACGGACAAACGGGTTTTGCACAAAACCAATATACTATATCACTACGTGAAATAGTATAAAAATATATATAGAGAATGTCAGCTAGATCACCCTTTTCTTTTTTGCCCATTCGTGAACTTCATTCACTCAACTTTTGCAGTTCACTAATTCTTGTAGATCGTTTGGGTATTACTTCAATATATTAACTCACATTAACTTTATGAACAACTTGTCGTTCAGTAAAGAGTTCTGTTTGCCTTTTAACTAACTTTTAAACAATGCGGAAATGAGCTTGGACATGATTTAGTCAAACTTGAACATAATTAAATGTTAAACATCCGTCAGTCGACAGTCGAGAGTCGACATCCGACGCTGCTCGCTGCTCGCTAAGCATATTAAAAATAGAGTCTTAGCATGCTCTTGGAGCTCAGATGGGCTGAGCGCCCATAATGTGCAGCATTATTAAATAAATGAAGCTACTTAACTGTCCTTAACTTTGACTGCTGCACGAACAGGTATTTGATTAACAAATTCAGCGAATTCGGGCTCTGGCAGCCACAAGAGCAACGGAATGAATGAAAATCAAATAAAATAAAAATAAATATTTCAATTTATTTAATTCACTTTTTTATGCCTGGCTTAACTTTAATTTACTCTTTTTTTTTCTTGTTTTTGTTTTTGCGCTTTATTGATTTATTTGCGGCACTCAAATTAAAATCATCTGGACACCAGTGAAGCGACTAAATTTAATTAAATCAAATTTAATTGAATAAAGTCGGCAATAAAACAAGTTTTTTTTTAGTATTTTTATTAAATCTCGCTGCGATTGCTGATCGGCCAGCAGCTGTTAATTTAGTAATTTGTAGTAGTTTAAGTAAATGCTTTTTAAATGCTGCGAGTGCAGAGCAAACGCCACTGAACAATGCGAATTTGTACTTTTTCAACTGAATTTTAATTAATTCGGCTTGCCAGCAGCTGCTGTTTTGAGGGCGTGTTGACTGCCGTTGCTGCTGCTAAACCAATTAGCAGCCCAGATGAGACAAAAGTTGTACAATTGTCTGACGAGTTAGGTTTAGTGTGAACTCGCTGTCGTATACGCAATGCGTCAAATGTTTCGCCATGTTGCCGTCTCTAATAGCCATTGCTGTTGTTGTTGTTGTTGTTGTTGCTGTTGTTGTGGTACTTGTTGCTATTGTCGTCAAGATTGCATTGCCTTGCGGCTGGGCTGTCGTCGTCGTCGGCCGTCTGTCGTCTGTCGTCTTGACTAATTTATATGTGCATATTAAATTAGCCCGAGCGGCGTAAAGTGTTGCGCTTGGAATTAGTTCACACCCAAAGACAGAAAACATACACACACACGCAGAGAGAGAGAGAGAGAGAGAGAGAGAGAGAGAGAGAGGGAGGGAGAACCATACCCATACACATGCAGAAAGCGTTTCAATCTGATGGCTTTTATTATTTAATTGACAGTCTCGTGCGCTTGTTTCCGCTTGTTTCTCAGACGCAATGCCATTTGGCACGCTCCGAAACAGAATCGAATTAGCGTCGGCCAACACGTAAATCTGTGCCCAATTTGATAATTAAGTCAGCTCGCTGAGAATGCATGCAGTTTTTGGCCCTGATGAAACTTTAAAACTGCGAAAATGCAGTAGGAAATGCCACAGGTGGATCTATGTATGGCAGATATAGTCTAGTTCTCAGATTATATGGGAAAGTATGACTGAAAAAGATGGAAAAAGAAATAAATAATAAATAAAAAATCATATAAAACATATAAAAATTAAAAATAAAAAATAAATAAATAAATTAAAAATAAATAATAATAGAAAATAATATAGAAAAATTATATAGTAATAATGATAATGTGAAAAAAATAAAAATAAATAAATAAAATTAAAAAAAAAACATTTAAAAATAAATAAAATAATAAAAAAAAAAAATAAATATATAAAATTAAAAAAAAAAAAATAAAATAAAAAAAATAATAAATAAATTTTATAAATAAATAAAATAAAAAAAATAATAAATAATAATAATGAACAATATTAATGATATATAAATACTATTTATTTTTGAAATACTTAATAGTATTTATGTATTATATATCATAATGTTAATGTGCGAATGAGTGCATTAAAAAAAGAATAATAATTTAAAATATGTTAAAGCTATAATACAAAAAAATAGTTTACAATTATAATATTGCGAATTATATAATGGTTTTTAAAAATTTGCACTTTTAAATATTAACTGAACAATAGTTATAATAATATTGTTTTTTTTTTTATGTTATATACATTATTTTTTGTTTTAAATGATAATAATATTACTAAAAAAATTATAAAAAGAAAATAATAATTAAAAATAATAGAAAAAAAAATTAAAAAATACGAATAATTATGATAGTAATAATATAGTTAAATGATAATTGATAAAAGATTTCAAAGATTGCTTTATGCTGCTCTTGAGTTTGTTGGGAGTGCAGCTTATAGGCATATCTCGCTCGTTAGCTGCTTGTGTGCCACTGCACCACAGGCCCACTGATGCGTCTGATACTTTCTGGCAGCTCCTTTTGCATTAGCCCTCTTTGGGCAGATAACCCTAAGCAGGTAGCATTTGTATCAAATATAGGCAACAAAAAACTCACCTTCGACAGCTAAGGAGAAGGCGCCCGAGTGAATGCCAACTTTGGAGCGGCGTTCATCAATTTGCTGCTCTGTTTCGTGTCGTTTCGTTTCGTTTCGTTTCGTTTTGTTTTGCTTTCAGCTGGCTTTGGGCGTTGATTGGTTTAGCTGGGCCTTTGCATTAGCTGTTTACCAAGTTTATCAAGTCTGCCTCATTCAATAAAGTACGAAATTTTTTCTACTCCCTCATTCTCTCACTCTCTCACTCTCTCCCTCTCTCTCTCTCTCTCATTGCAGCAACAATCGCTGAGCGACACGAGTGCGGACAGCGGCAAAGGTGCAAAGTTTTTATTGCGGAAACGCAAATCGAAGAAGACAACGGAAAGTCCGAGCATTGCAGGTGCGAATGGCGAGCACAAAGGTAAGGCGATAATAATGGCGATGGCAATGCATTAAATCGAAACAATGGCCGCACCAACGGTACAACAAAACAAAATGGCGCCAAGTGCAAAGTGATGCAAAGTTTTCAAATTGCCATCATTTGCTGCATTTGTTCGCCGTGTCTGTGTCTTGTGGCTGTTGTACTTTGTTTTTAATTAATTGCAATTTGCAAGCAAATAATCTCTCTCTCTCTCTCTCTCTCTCTCTCTCTCTCTCTCTCTCTTACTCTCTCACTCTGTCTCACTCTGCTGTCTAGCTAAGCGTGGCACACAGCCTTCAGTGAAATGCGTGCTGGTTGGCGATGGCGCTGTTGGCAAAACCAATTTGATCTTGTCATATCTGGAGAATCGTTTCAATCCGGAGCATGTGCCGACGGCATCAGATATTTATAACGGTAAGTTGAGACCCGTGAAAATTGTGAAAATATTGATTGCCCTGGCGCGGCGCGGCGTGGCTTGGTTTGGCCTGCCTGGCAGCCCGTGGACTGCGCTTTTCAACAGGTTTACTTAACGGCATTTTTTTCAATACAAACACACACACACACGCACACTCAGACACACAGACGTTCACACCCTCTCGAAGACATATACAGCCAAATACCTTCAACCCAAACACGACCTTCGACTGGGGTTTTTCGTCTTCTGTGTGTGTGTGTGTGTGTTGGCTTCTGGCTTCTGCAGCCCCGACTGCGCCGCGTATATGAATTTTTCATTTTGTTGAAAACCAATTTGGGAAATCTTTACTGAGTTTCCGTGTGAAGGATGCGGCGTGCTCGGCATTCGGCTCTGTGTGTGTGGGTGTATGGGGTGGGGGGCAGTCTCAGCTGACGGAAGTAGGCGAAAATGATGTTCAACTGCCTGCAGGCTGGCTCCCCCTTGGCCCCCGCGCCCCTGCCTCAGGAAGGCAGCTCCATTTGACTTTCACTGCTTCCGCATTTGCGCGCTCTCATGCCATATGCGAGTCGCTGTGTATGTGGTGGGTCGCGTGTGTGTATTGAGCTGTGCATGTGTGCTATTCACGAATTTTAATGAACGGAAAATTGAAATTTGCGGTTATTCAGAGCAGCATGAGCAGCAGCAGCAGCAGCAACAACAACGACAACTGAAGCGCATCGCATTTGGGGATCATAGAAAATGGCGGACGCCTTTGCTGCTGCCTTTGCTGCTGCCTTTGCCTTTTGTGGCCGCCATCTTTTCTAGCATTTGAGGCCTCAACTAGCAGCCACTTGCACTGCAACTGATTGAATTATATTGTGTGCCCCACACATACACACACACACACATACACAGAGAGAGAGGGACAGCCAGCAGACATATGCTCACCCATGCTGCGGCACGAGCCAATGCGCCACTCAAGGCTGCCACTTGACGTCGGACTCTAATAAATTTTGCATGAGCGTGCACTTATTTTGTGCCGCAATGCTCTGATTCCGAAGAGCAATGCTCACCCTTCAGATGGCGATAAAGACCCAAGCTTCAAGCTGAAATGCCAGCTCAGCGAATCCATGATAAAGGGCTGAACCCGATGTGAACAGAAGTACTCTATATATAGAAATATATATATATATATATATATATATATATATATATATATATATATATATATATATATATATATATATATATATATATATATATATATATATATATAGATCACAATCAACTGCCTAGCTGATCTAGCTCTGGCTTGGTTATCGTGTCTACCGCTCTCTGGCTCTGGCTACAACTCAACCTTAGAGCATAGCAGGAAAGAAAGCTGTAGTCGAGCTGTACTGACTGCGTAATACTCCATCCAAAGACATTTGAGCCTTTTATTGGTCAGACAGAAGGCGGACTGCATGCCTGCATTATCTGAACTATAACGGACGGATGGAGGTACGGACGGACGGATAGATAGACGGATAGGTGAATAGACGGATAGACGGATAGGTGAACAGATAAACGGACGAAGGGAATAATAGACTGGTGAATGTTTAGGCGGACAGATAAACGTACAGACAGAGAGATATACACGCAGTCGGACGGACACTACGGCGGACAGCCAGCCAGCCAATACCCCAAACCTGAAGGTGTTTGCTGATCAAATAATTTTTTAATTCAGGGAATTCTATACCCAGAAAGGATAATTCAAGTTCGAAATTTAAGGCTCAAGGAGCACTCTGGAAAGAAATGTTTATATGCTGCTCGGCTCTGATGGTTATCAATCTGAAACGCTGTTTGCCATATGCTTCGAGGACGCGGGGCACTTGATGATGCGCCACTTTTGTTTCTATGTTGATTCTTCACTTATTACGCTTACGCCGTGTGCGCGTCACTTGCCGAATACGCGCACTCACGCTACGCAAACACGCTCGCAAATTCATGACGGGATTCTAATTTGAGCATCAAGAGTGCATGAAAGTTTGCATAATACACGTGTGTGTGTGTGTGCGTGTGTGTGTCGCTGTGATTTGCATATTTGCCAAGGGCTTTTGCATAGTTACATCCCATATGTATGTGAACATCTAACTTTTGTGCATAGTTCAACTAATTATCAGATGCCAGAGAGCGGCGAAGATAGAGCTGGATATGGATATGGATATGGGATGTGAAGAGAGAGAGAGAGAGAGAGAGAGAGAGAGAGAGAGAGAGAGAGAGAGAGAGAGAGAGAGCGGGAGAGAGCGCACTTGTCACAGCAGCCAGTGCCATCATCCATCAAAACTCATTACTTTAATTAACTGCATCTACCAGAATTAAGTAGGAGTGTCTGAGTGGGTGTGGCAGACGAAGAGATACCCAGCAATACATAATGTTGTCCATAAGTAATTGTATAGGGTACGGAAGTATCTTAGTTTACTTCAGCAGAACCACATGTGTTTTGCTTGGGTTGAGGGGGCTGAAGGGGTAGATGGGGTAGAGGGGTAGAGGGGTAGATGGGGTAGAGGGGTAGATGGGGTAGAGGGGTAGATAGGGTAGAGGGGTGGAAGTAGCCTTTTAGAGCTGCCCGGCTATCCCTTTGTGTGACTGTCTATAGAGCTGGAGTTTCAAATTTAGGTACTCCTACTTTTTGCGAGCTAAAACCAATTTAGTACATAGCTAGAATCTAATTTTATATGTATTGGTATGCAGGGTATTTGCTAGTCGGGCATACTCGTCTCGTATGACTGTCACTGTTACTAAAACACAGAGTATTGGGCGAAGAGACATTTGGCAACTTTTTATAGCATATGCAAAGTTCATTAGTCGAGTCAGCCCGACTATCAAATACCCGGAATATATACATATATAGACCCACATATCTATATGCTCCCAACATATGCCTAGCAAACTGATAATGCAAAAAACAACGTTCCGACATCCTTTGGCTTGCCCAACTATGCCCTGGCTGCGGGCAGCGCCTCTCATTGTCCCGGATTTTGTTGGCTGGTAGCAAGACCGTTAGCTAATTGAGAGCTGTAGCAATTTCTCAGTATTTTATTGCGCCATTGATAAACTGCGTGAATGAGTGAGTGACAACGAGCGACTCAATTAGGTTTCAATAAGCCAGCCAAGCGCTTGACTAGCTTTCAATAGGCGGCGTCGACAAGAAGCGATTTTACACACAATGCCATGGCCTCCGCCCACACACACACACACAGACACAGAGACATACACAGGGTTTTAACTGTAAACGCTATGCAACCGCTAACAACGCTGTGTCTTCCTTTGTTATGCGCCATTTGGCCGCTGGGTGGCGCTTTTGTTCGACGCGCTGTTAAATGCGCGAAGTCAACTTTTATTTGGTCGTATTTTGGCTTTTATATGCAAGCCGAAATCGATAATCGATTAATGAGACAGCCGGAGCCGGAGCGGGAGCCATAAAAAGAGCCCAAATTATGCGCGCCCGAAAGTATGCAAGACAAATCGAAATAGCCGATATATAAATATATATATATATATATATATCTGTAATTTACAGGGTGTGCCCACGCTTAAGGCACTGCCAAAGGTGATAATAAAAATTCATACGATTTTCGATCAAGCGGCTGTCGTCGAGCCACACACACACACACACACACACACACACACACACACACACACACACACACACACACACACATATGTATGGCCTGGCAAAGGTCGAGTGCGAGAACAATTGTTGGTCGGCTGGAGTAGATAGCAATGCAGAGCGCTTTCAGTCAAGCTGGTGCCTCAAAGGCGTTCGCTTGGCCATGATTCTTTTATGCTGTATTGTTCAGCATTTTACCTGCGCAGATACCCTGTAACTGAAAGAGAGAGAGAGCAGGGGGACTGCAGGGCTACAAAGGACTGAAGAGCTAAAAGTTTATATGGACTTATGATCATATACATAGATATATATGCTAGGGCTGGCAAAGCTTGCCAGAGTTTAGGATAGTTTATGGCTTAACTATTACAGGGTATATTTTAAATCGGCTTTTGGCAAGCTGCTGTATGGCATAAGAGTGCGCTTTTTCTTTAGCTTAACAAACAATGCTCCAGCCTGATGCAGGAGCTTAGCGTCAGCTCGACTGGGACTGGGACTGAGAGTGGGGCTGGGGCTGGGACTGAGACTGAGACTGAGACTGAGACTGGAGGATGTCGAGTAGTAGTGGTAGTGGTAGTTCGTTGTGGCTGGCATCTTTGCAAATGCATTCATGAAATTTATGCGCTTGAAGAATAAAATTTATTTTACATGAGCCATGTGGGCGACCTTCGGCGACCTGCTGATTAAAAACTGGTGGCAGCAACTTTATTTACGCAGCGTAAACAGCTGCATTGAAAGCCAGTCATGATTAACTTTTAGATAGGGTCTCTACACACACACACACACACAGACACACAATGGCTGGGTGCCATTGGGAGCCTGGCTTAGGCAAAGACGTGAGGTCAGATATGCTCGACGGCGCATGAGAAACAAGCTAAGCTCTCGCTCGCTCGCTCTCTATCTGGTTGGCAATTGAAATCATATTGCACGCGCTTAAAATATGAATGAAATGCTTTCATGTTAAACACACACACATACATGCAGAGAAAGAGAGAGAGAGAGGGAGCTGGCGACTCGGGCAAGCGCATAATGCGCAGTTGGGTGTGGGCATGGTTACCATGCGCTGCTAATTCACTTGCCACAAGCTCATCATAATTGTTGCAAGTGCAAACACACACACACACACACAGATACATACACACACACACACACACACACACACATACATACACACACACACTCGCTCGCTCGCTAGCGGAAAGCAATTAAAAAGATGCTGGCGACCTGCTAAATGTGTTGCATACTTTTAGGTGCCATCTCCTCCAGGCCTTCAAGTTGAGTGAATCGGCCGAGGGCAGCGCATATTTCGGGCTCATTTAAAATGCCATTCAGCAAACAAATAACTTGCAACATGCTGCCCAATTGTGGACCGCAGCTGCTGCTGCTGCTGCAACCGCAGCTACATAGCTGCATACTTAATCATACGACAAACACACAACAGAAAAGAAGTTGCTGCAGCTCGAGAGCACATGACCATAAACATGTTGCCAAAATACAAACAGGCTGGCTGGCAGCCAGGCAGGCAGCAGAATGCTTTACTCGATTTCAATTGTATTTGCATTTTTTTAAAAATGTTTTCGATACATTTTGTGTGCAGAACAAACTGCAAACTTGGCTAAGGGTGTAGAGCGGGGCTACGAAGTGGCCTGAAAAGTTTGCAACTTACTTATACATACTTATTTATTTTTGAAAAATATTTTCCAGTTTTATATATAAGTTATAGTTTTTTAATTTGAATATAACATGTTTTATTAATTTAAAAGTTTCTTTTTTTTTGGTTTTTTATATACTTTAAAATATATTTAATATATTTTATTTATTTTTTTTATATATTAACTATTATTTTTATATAATTTTCTTATATATTTATTTTTAAAAATATTTTCCAGTTTTATATAAGTTTTTTTCATAGTTTTTTAAATTTAACATATTTTATTAATTACAAAATTTTTTTTTTAATGTTTTGTATATATTTTAAAATGTTTTTTATCAGTTTTTTTATTTATATATATATATAAATTTTTTATTTTTATCAAATTTTCTTATTTTTTATTTTTTTTTTAATATTCCAGCTCTTTTATAGTTTTTAAATTTTAACATAACAATTTTATTAATTTTTAAAATATTTTTTTTAAAAGTAATTTTATATCTTTTAAAATTTATTTAATATATTTTATTTATTTTTTATATACATTTTTATTTTATACATTTTTTAGATATATTATTATTTTTTAAATTTACTTCTATATTATTTTCTATCATGCTTTAATTTTTATTTTATTTACATTTATATTTATTTTATATTACTTTTTGTGTTTAATTTCTTTATTTTGTTTGCATCATTGAAAAGTTAAAGGGAATATCAGCTAGATTTTAATTGAAGAACTGTTCGAATTGGTCTTGAAGCTGGTCTAGATTATTTATAGTTCTTACTACGCTTAAGTCTCTACAGAGCTAAGTCTGCAACGATTATATTAATCGTCTTATATATGTATGTATGTAGAAGCTGCCTGCAGTCAGTAGCAGAGTCTTCTGCCTATGTTCATGTTTATGTTCATGACAATCGAAATACCAGATTTGTTGAAATAGAAAGAATAATAAAAAGAATTAATGAGTAATGTAAACAAATTTCATAGCTAAATTGCTACGATCGAAATGTTTTCGCACAAGAGAATTTCATGTTCTGCATTTCGAAGATGCTTGGCTGTTAAGTAATATGCGAAATACTTTTCAAAATGTCATGCATTGCATGCCATTACAAGAGTGTGCGAGTGTGTGCGAGTGTGTGCGAGTGTGTGTGTGTGCGTGTGTGTGTGTGTGTGTGCAAGGGCTAAAAGCATTTTGGGGTCTTCAATAGTTTATCAGCATTCTTCGTTGCGATGTCTGGGATGCGGTCCGAATATGTTAGCCAGAGGTTTTGGCAGCAGCTCTCTCTCTAAAGTTAAGTGCAGCACAATGGCCAAGGTGAATGCCAGGCATAGTTGGCGCTGTAGGTGGGGGTCAAAGGGCGTATTAGTCAATATATGTACACAGCTGTGTGTGTGCGTGTGTGTGTGTGTGAGCAGCAAGCGATGCCAAAAATGTGCGGCAAGTCATGGATTGGGCAGCTGTTTTAAATTAAATTCCAACTGAAAATCAATCAAAAATAAATGCACCTGAAGTGGAACCTGGACGGCATTTAAATATTATGCAAGCGCCGCTCAGGCGTGGAGCGTAATTAAATTGCTGAAACTGACTCGAGTGACATACAAATGACACACACACATATAGAGAGAGTCAGAGAGAGAAAAGACTTCAGCAACTGTGAGTGAGAGGCGCAGGCCAAAGGCTGGGCAAGCAAACTGAGTGTCTTCTGCTCAGGCTAAGTCTTGAATGAATGCTAATGAGTGAGATAGCGAGATATATATGGGGGAGTATAGATATGCTCGCTATGACATAGTAGATTGGAATGAGTTTAAGAATACTTAGGCGAAGCACTGAGGCCCGGCGAGGAACCAAGCTAGAATATCATCAACTATATCTGAACTCTCAGCCAGCGTCAAGGCAAAAGGTTTATATATTGAACTAAAGTGAATTAATTCTGAGTTACAACTGGAAACAAATAAAAATCTTAGCCGTATTGAGGGCCTGCCAGTGTCTACTCTCGAACTGCATTGGATCACGCATGCTGCTGTCCAGGCGGAAGAAGGTCGGGCAGTTCCCAAAAGTTATCTAGCATATTAAGCGGGAATGAGATATATTGTATCTATACTCTTGATATCAGAGAGTCAGATACAATATATCTGGCGAGAGCCCATAAGAGAGCGTATCTCTTGAGAAATCTCATATACTGTATCTGATGTATTGCAGCTGCTATATTGTATCTGCTATGTTGCAATAGATACATTGTATCTGATTCCTCATTATGGGGCTTAGCCTCTCTAGCTCAGGTTTAAGTATGAAAGCATCGACCTCTTGATGTATTATAGACTAGCCAACATTAGCTACCAAGCGCAGCTCTGTGACAAATCTATAATCGATAACTTTTGGTATTGTAATCGGTGTAAAATGTCAACGAATTACAGCTGTGAATGTAGCCCATCCGATCTACCGGGCATCTCATAGTCAGGCACTTCCTTCTAGAATTAGTTTTCATTTGTTTTTTGTCTACATCTATTATAATTAATGTTCATCTCTCTCTCTCTCTCTCTCTCTCTCTCTCTCTCTCTCTCTCTCTGTCTCTTCTCCAATTCCAGTTGAAGTCAATGTGAACGAGAGCCCAGTGCATTTGACACTCTGTGATACCGCCGGCCAGGATACGCTCGATCCGCTGCGTGAGCTGAGCTATCCCGACAGCGATGTCTTTCTGCTGTGCTTCTCGGTGGTCAAGCCCGAGACGTTCGGGGCCATCAAATCGAAGTGGGCGCCCAAATTTGCCAAAACAAAGGCGGCGCTCATACTGGTGGGCACCCAGGCCGACTTGAGGAGCGATTTGAATCTGTTGAATAAATCGCAGGTGAGTTTGACTTTCTCCCTCCCTCTCTCCCTCTCTCTCCCTCTCTCTCTTTCTCTTTGCTGCTGCGTGTTGATTTTGCTTATTTATGCGCCTCAGTTCATGCTTGACTTCATTCTCATTTGTCAGCGCCCGCCCGCGCGCGTGTGTTAAAATATTTATGATATTCTTATTTGATTTCATATGTGCTTCGGGCGTGCCGCTTTCCCATGGACGAGCAGACAAATGGCGAGAAACCAATTTCATATGCAGACGCCTGGGATTTGGCAACAACAATTGGTGCCAAATACATCGAGACTTCCTCAGCCACACAGGTGAGTTCACACCAAATGTTTAGATGCCCGCTGTCGTTGGGCCAAGAACAAGAACAAGCATTTCGCCCGCCATCGCCATCATATTAATTAAAGCAACAGCAGCAGGCAGCAGGCAGCAGGCAGTAGACAGCCCGAATGCTCTGGGAAGTCATTGCACCAGCCACGACTAAAAACGCTAGCAATAGCAATGGAAATGGCAACAGCAACAGCAACAGCAACAGCAGAGCCAACAACAACTTACATTCAGCAAATCCTTTGGGCTGTCGCTGTCTGTATGCAAACACTTAAAAACGGAAAACTCAGCTGAATGCTGACGTTTGCCTTTGAGGTAATGTGCCACACTTTGCCTCGCCTAGCCACAACCAGACAGATACAGAGGCAAAGAGCCAGAGCCAGAGCCAGAGCCAGAGCCAGAGCCGCGCCAGAGACACACACACACAATAATCATAATTGTGCGGTGTTCGTGCTGGTTACTGCAAAAGTAACAACTGCCTGGCTCTGGTGGCTCAAGCTCTGCTGCTGTCGCTGTTGCCACTGCCGGCACACCACTTCCTTCGAGTGGATGCCACCTTTTTATATTGGCCGTGCATTGCACTCGCCCCTTTATGCGCTCCCCAAGAAGCCGCCAATGCTCACTCCGCGCACGCCAGGGAAATTTAGACTCCTCGCTGCACAAAAAGAGACAGCAAACTGCGCGCTGAAATTCTTTTTACATTTTACGCGCAAAAAACATATATATGTATATATATATACATATATATATATATATGTATATACATACATATAATTTTAATTGGAAATTTTTGCGAGACTCTAGTACAGCAGGCATTCATGTTATGTTATGTATAATATATGTATAATATATACAAATATATTTTAATTTTTTTACGTATACGTAATTTTGAGACTTTGAAGTAATTTATTTATTACATAATTTTTGTATATATGTTTTATATATTATTTATAATATATTTTGATAGAAATATACTACATATGTATAAATATTTTTAAATTTGTTATATATATTAAAAATTTTTTTTTTATTTTTGATATTACGTATGCGTAATATTTTATTTATTAATAATTATTAATATATGTATTTTTCTTATTATATATATATGTTTGACATATTATTTTTATATATCTATTTATGTGCATTTTTGTTCTTAATTTTTTGTATACTATTTACATATATTTTTAAAATGTTTCTATATATTACGTATACGTAAATGTTCAAAGCTGAGATAATTTATTTATTCAATTTTTTTTTTTTGCTGCAAATTCCTAGTCTGTAATAGTTTTATGTTCATATATTTCTTATTAAATTCAATTCTAAATCTTTTTCCCCCTCCCTTGCTTGCAGGATAAAGTCAAGGACGTCTTTGATACCGCCATCTGGGAGGGTTTGGTGCCCACAACTTTGCCGCCGACGCCGCCCCTCTGGAAGAAGCTCCTCTGCCTTGCCTGATCAGAGAGCTGCGCAAACTATATTCATGTCTACTCGAAAAAAAAAAACACTCAAAAACTAAAACAAAAATAAAAATAAAAATAAAAATATATATTTTTCTTAAAATTATATATATGCATATATAATTATACATACTAAGAATTATTTCTCGACTAATTATACACGATTTATACATATATACTATATATTTATTTATATTTTTGTTTGACAGTGCACGCGCACTCATTGACTGAACTATTGATAATGATAATGATAATGATAATGATAATACAATAAAGTTATGCTAATATTATATTATTCCAAAATTATATACCCACTTAAGACACAATTGTAGCTGATAGCAAACAAAAACATTTTTTTTTATAACTATTATTACAAATTTCTCGCGATTGTTCGAAATTCACTGTTAGTTCGTAAATGTTGTAGCCTAAGTACTTTTTTGGAGCTTTTAATGTTTTGCCAAGCCAAGATTATGAAACGAAGCAGACCAACTGGTGTTACGTCATTCCATCCATGTAAGCATTAAGTTTTAAATACCTAGAATACATATATACAGCAAATGTCGAAAGCAAAAGCAACAAAAAGAAATATATATTTACAAAAAATGATAAATTTGTTTCATATCTTTTCATATGTGATCAGATATATCTATATATCTATCAGAAAGCAAACCTTAAGCCCTTTTCTTGATGGAAATGTCTTTTGGCAGGCCAGGCTAAGGCGCTAAATGAAAAGCGTCTGAGAACACTTTGCGACAAGCCATTTGAGACCGGAGGTGATTATAAATGATGGCTTGAAAATAAAGTGAAATTTGATGTAGCATTTGTTTTTTATGAGTTCTACTTACTTTTGTTAAGCAGTGTAATGGAAGAGCTGAATCAACAAAAACAACATTAGCGTAGACTTTCGAAAAACAAACAAGAGCGTGGTGCTCGGCAGAAACCTAAACACACGCACTCGCAGCCAGACACCCACACAGAGAGAGAGAGAGAGAGAGAGAGAGAGAGAGAGAGAGAGAGATAGACAGACAATACACACACACATGCAAGTGCCAGCCGCTGCAATGAAACTTGAGCGAAAAGTTAAGCGAAGCTTGTCAAGTTTTTTAGCTTTCACCGAAAACGTAAAATTAATTTTGTCGTGGCAGTCTACATGCAACATGCAACATGCAGCATGCAGCATGCAGCAAGCATCTTCATTTTTGGCATCAAGTGTTTTGTTGACATTGATGGCTTGATTGCAACAAACGTTGGCAGTCATTGCGGGCGCACAGCATGCACTCTCCGCCCTCCCACTCCCCCTCCGTGTGTCTCTGTCGGTTCATGTAAAGGGCTACGAAATTGAAATATTAATGCCGGGGCTGACAGTTAACAACTTCGGTGACAGTACAACAAGCTGCCGTCCAAGTGCAGTGTAAACATTTTGCACATTGTCTCGACACGGGCTGAGCGTGCCAGAGGTGTGGCCAGGCTGGCCTGGGTGCCATGGATGGCATGGGGCTGCCAAATCCTAACAGCAAACAGCTAATGCAACTGCCAACAGCAGCAAGAGTCAAAGTTGGCATTGAACAATAGCAACAGCAGCAGCAACAACTGCAGCTTAAGTCTGTCCAGCAGGAAATCATTTTAAATTCGAATGTCTAAATAATCTCGATATATATATATATATATATACATAGAAAATAGGAAATGGGAATGATGCATATAAGGGTTTCGAACAAGAATGTGAGGCGTGGCAGAGTCTGGCTTTGTAGCGCAATAGTAGCACACGGTTAAGGTATGTGCAAGTCGAGCACTTTCCTTTAAGCATATCATTCTTATAGAATTTTTACTATGATATTATATTTTTATATTAGAATTATTATGACAACTTAAGGCCAAGTTGAGGCCCGTTCCTGTCCATGAAATCGATGAATATTTTCTGCAACTAGAGCAGGCATATGTCTGAGCCACACATACATATACATTTGAGTTGACTTCTACCGCATGTCAAATCATTAGGTTTTCGAGCATGTTCCACCCATGGAATGGACTGAGCTGAACTGGCCCCTGCCAATCGCCGCCCACTTAACGATATTGCAGAGACATTGCAGAGACAAGTCGCAGCCGTCGCCTCTTTATTAGTTCTAAAATAAATCAGCAGCAGCAAATAGAGAGCAGAGCAGGCTCGTGTCGTGTGGCAAATTTATAGTGCGGAGCAGTATGTGTGTGTGTGTGTGTGTGTGTGTGTGTGTGCAATAAATAAACAATTTTTTCTTTTATTAGCAAAATATTACGCATACGCAGCGTTGGCCCAAATCGAAGATGGACCAAATGTGCTAAGCAGAGAGAGAGAGAGAGAGAGAGAGAGAGAGAGAGAGAGAGAGAGGGAAAGAGAGGGAGAGGGAAACCTTATGTTATATGTCTTTTAAATTTGCATACTAATATATTGTGCTTTAGTCATGACTACTGAGTGATGCATTAGCCTCTCTGCGTTGGCCTTTGGGCAGGGGCTTGTTTGCATGGATTGCTCAGTTCACTGCGTGTCTCTTGGGCTAGAAAATTTATTTTTGACTTATAAATTCTTTGCAAAGCACCAAATATTAGTTTCATTAATTAATATTTTATTTTTTAATTTTTAAAAATTTATTTTAGTAGATTATATTATCAATTCTGCGTAAGATAATAATTTTCTTTGACAGATTTCCATTTTTCTTTATTATTTTTCTTTATTATATGAAAATATATGAAAATATATTTTTCTATAGGCTTTGAGCAATAATAATTATTTCTATCATTTTTTTAGTTAGCTTCAATTATTAAATTGAATTAAATTATTTGTAATAAGCTTAAAATATCGAAATATGAATTAGTTTCTTCGAGTCTGACGAGGCGAAAAACCTATTATAATCATTCTAAGTCTGTCTGTTGATCTGGAAAGTTAAGTAAAACAAATTTTGGGCACTAACTGTACTCTTTATTGTATAGTATTTACTCTATATAGTATGATCAGTGTTGGTTAACAATTAATATATAACAAAATATACATTATAAAAGGTACATACCTTCTGTGAGTTTTTTCTTAGCATTCATTCGAGCTGGGAGACTCTTAGCCAATGAAATTGCAAATTCAGAATGTGTATTAAATTGCTACTTTTTATCCCGAGTTTTGGAAGCCACTTCACAACACTCACAGACTATTTCCACACACACAGAGAGAGAGAAAGCAGGTTTATACTGGCTGTACATATGTTTAATTATGCTCTTGTCCACCGTGATTGAGTGCTTGGCTGTAATATCAGAGCGTATTCAGCGTGTTCCACTGACGCAGCACAAAACAAGTGGGAAGCCAGACAATGAAAATACGGAAATGTAACGTTAAATGAAAGAAAATTGAAAAAAAGAAAGAAGTAGAGAGAGAGAGAGAGAGGAGTACAGAGGGGCGAAATCAATTCGAATTTATAATGAAAAATACTACACGGCGTGCAGTGTGATCAGTGGCAGCCGTGGAATCCAGAGTTGAATAGAGTTTTCTTTTCCTTTCACAAAATGTTTTCAGCTTGCTTTCTTCGCCTTTTTTCCGTCTTTTTGGTTACGGAGCAACTCTTTGTTTGCTACGTGTCCATAAAACCAACAGTTGGAGCGAGCAAAACGACCGATTTCAGCACGCGGCTATTTATGTGGGTCATTCACGCGAAAAGGATGCGGCCCCGACTCCGCAGGACTCTCTATAGCCCGACCGTCTCTAGCCTCTCGGATTGCTATGTGTGTGTGTGTGTGTGTGAGTGTGTAATTTACTTAGAAATAGATACAGATACTATTGCGAGCAAGAGACATGCGAGAAGCTGAAGCAGCAGCAGCAGCAGCAGCAGCAGGAGCCGTAGTCGTAGCCGTAGCAGAATCTGACGCACATGTAAACGTCGCTAGTTGAACCCTTGATTGCGGTGGTGACGGTCGCCCATTGTTCGAGTTGGGTCTTGGACTAAAACTTATAATCATAGCATCATCAACAAAATTATCGTTTTGCCACAGCACGAAGGGGCGCTGAGAGAGATGGAGGAACGAAGAGAGAGACGGGGACGGAGACGGGGCGGGCATCGCACAGATACACTCGCCATTTAAGAGCATAAAAGCGAAACGTGCTTGAAATGTGAATTACTCACACTTACACACACACACACACACATACTTTGTGCTCTTCAAGTGTCTGGGTGCGTGTGTGTGTGTGTGTGCCTAAGTCGCTTTCTGCTCCTTCGCTCCTTTGACTCATAACTTTAACTATTTTACACGAACGAACGAACGAACGAACATTTACTTTACGTTTTTTCAGTCGCTCCAGCCACGCTTTACTTTTATTTACTTATTTTAGTGCTTACTTCCGTTCACGTACGCACTCAACACACACACACACACACGCACACGCACAGTTACAGCCGCAATTTTGAAGCAAATTAACAAGGCTGAAGAGGGAACGCCACGGCGCAAGTTTGTGATTTGAAAATCTGTTTCGCTATGCGCAAAATTCAAATCTTGGCATAATTAAGCAAATGACTAAGCGAAATACTCAAATATATTAATGCAGTTAATTACAGAGAGAGAGAGAAATTCGCTGTTCTTTAAAATACATACATATATGACAGGTCAACAGAGAGCAAAGATTTGCTACGAGCTACGATATGGCGTCTGCATAGCTGGCATTGATTAGCTTAGCTATGGGCATGTGTATGTCCCAGATAGATACCCTGCAAACTGACTGAAAGAAGTCGCTATAGCACTTTTCGTCTCTGTTTTAAGTTTGTATTTCTCTTCTTCTTTATGTATGCAACTCGTCTTCTTGAGAACTTGATCTCTACTATACAATGTTTGTCTTGTTCTTATACATATAGAGATGATACTTTCTATCTATACAATATAGAGATGGCACATACAACAAGGGTTATATATAAGCTGTGTACTATAACAGAATAATAATATAATTGGAATAACATGTTTCTGGACAGGGTATTCTCTAGTCAGTCACATCGTTGTCATTGTAAAGGGCTATACCTATTCATATTTATATATATATTGATATATAAGCTGTCTACTATATCTGTCCACTGTGTATAGTTATATAATTGGAATAACGTGTGTCTGTACAGGGTATTCTATAGTCAGTCAGTCATCACTCTCACTGTTAACAAGCCAGCAAATAACTCAAAAATGCAAAAGAATTGTTGACATGTGGAACTGCAGCTGCACATGCATGTAAAATTGAAAAGAATTTCATTAGATAAATATCAATAGAAATGGAAAAAAGAAAATGAAGTGCAAAATATATAACAGGAAGCAAAATGCTATTATGAATAGATAAATCAATGTAAATGTACAAATGTGAATATGTATATACATATGTATATACGTTTTATTGACATACATATTCAAAGTATTTGAATTTACTTTCAGGGTTCTTCTTCTGCTGTGCATTCCTCAAAACAAAATTTGTTTAATTTCCACAGGCCGCAAATTCTTTAAGAGTTTTCTCTGCATGTCTCTCTCTCTCTCTCTCTCTCTCTCTCTCTCTCTCTCTCTCTGTATGTGTGTGTGTGTGTGGCTGTTTCCTTGTTCCTTGCTGTTGCCTCTCGTCTCGTTCACTTCCGCTAGCGAAATCCTTTTTGCGCTAATTGCACTTAAACAAATTATTGTTTACACACTTTTCCCAAAACCGCAATGATCAATAAATACGACAGCGGATGGCACGAAGGAAACGACTGCAGAAATTTACAATTTACTGTGTGGAAGGCGGGCCTAACTGACTGTTGAATGCTCGTTTAGACTTGAAGAAAACATAAATTTAAAATAGATATAGAAAATGTCTCTATTTGCCATAGCAAAGAGGAGAAAATGAAAGACTTTAAAGCAATTTATGAATTTTCTATTTAAAAACTATAGAATAAAATATGAATAAATATTTATAAAAAATATAGAATAAAATGTGAGAAAATATATTTATAAAAATTAAAATAAATTTTAAAAATTTAAAAATATTTTAAACATTTTTTTAAAATTTTGAAAACTAAAAAATGTTATATAATTGTGTTTTTAAATTTTTAAAAATTAAAAATATTTTTTTTAATGAAAAAAAAATTAGATATCTTAAATCCCATAGAGCTTGAAGCGTTTTTATATAAAATAATAAATTTTAAATTTATGTAATAAATTTTTAATTTAATGTATATTAAAGGTTATATTTTCTGAATTCAATGTCTGCCCGATGAGACGATTAAAGCCAGAGACTTGAGTTAGAGCTAATATATACATATGTATATACAATACTCTTACAATCTAAAGCTGTTTTACTTACATATAGCAAGGCTCTGTATCTTCCACGCGTCTACAGCCAGAGTCAAAGTGCTTTAGGTGCAGGTATATCACAGTCGGTCTGCTCTACAGATAGATCTTTAGATAAATGCAGGCTCTCTCCCATATTGCTCAAGCTAACTTAACTTAAATTTGATTCAACAGAAGCTTTCCTCAGACATCTCTCTGAGTCCACACCTTCCCTGAGCCAGCATTGCGTTGTCAGCTATACCCTATACTCTAGTTCAGGCTAATTGTAAGCTCGCAAAACTACTGCAAATAGCTTTAGTTTGGCAACTCTCAAGCGCCTACACTTAAATCATTGTGATTGCTAAGTCCAATATTGTTATTGATGGGAAATCAGCGTTCGGCGCAAAATATGCGAGGGGAATTGTTTATTCAAGTTGGCTCGAGACAAAGGCGCATTCGCTTGTTGTGGCAGGCGAAAACACATTTCCATCCCATTACTGCGCCGTGACATCCGAGGCGCAAAACAACTTTGGCAAATGGTCTGCGGACATATCGGAGCACAGAATATGTTCTCGAGCGGCACAGTTCGTTCAGCTGTTGTTTGCGCAGGCCTTCGCAGGCGCTGCCTACGTTTATCGATGAGACTTTGGATTCGCTGTTAGTTCTCTCAGTCGGCGGCAAGGCGAACGGAATGCAATAAAGCAAACATCAAAGCGAGAAATGAATTTCAAATGGACTCGAAATTTATGCAAAGCCGAGTGAGAAATAAAAAGGCATGTCCCAATTGCCATCAGCGGGGGCGGGAAAGGGGAGGGGGGCATATGGCATATGAAAGTATGGGAATATCAGAATATCAAAATATCAAAATACACATGCAGAAGGGATACAAGGATAAGTGGGCACAGTCGTCACAAAATATGCATGCAAATTAGATATTTATTTCTGTTTCGGTTTCTGTTTCGGTTTCGGTTCCGGTTTCTACCTATTTAATATCAAAATGCATAAATTTCCATAAATGCGTAAAAAGTAATCAGCAAACGAGTTACTAAAGTTGATTAAACGCAATCTGGCTACGAAACTTCAATCAGTTGAGCAAGTTGAGCAGCTAGTTGCAGTCTCCCTCACTCCCTCCCTCCCTCTCTCTCTCTGCCTCACCCCCTCCCTGTTTCGTTTTTGTCTTTTTTTGAGCTGCATCCCTGCCATCCGCGCACTGGCACTTAGAAGTGTTCATGTGCCGAGACCCGCAAAACAGATTGAAAAACTTTACCGAAACATAAACACGAAAGCCAAAAAGCAAACCATGCCACATGGCCACATGGCCACATGGACCGACTGCAACTGCTGTAGACACACTGTTGGAACTCGACTCCATGCCAGGGCTGGCAAAACCAATTTTGAGACTTATAGCAACTAACATGATATATTCATATAAACCATATATAAAGTCAAGATAAGCTCTCTACTTGCTGAGTCTCCTCCTCCTAGTTCTAGTCCGCGTGCTAGCAGCTGTATTGAAGCTGTATTATTAGGCTATTTGGCTGCATATCTAGACTCTCAAGGTGATGTCTGCTCGACTCTTGGATTCTGTCTTCAATTTATAGCATTTTGAGGTCTCGCTGCAGTGATCTTCGTCAGCAAGAAAAACATCTTTAAGTGCAAATTATAAATTATAAAAGAAAAAAGTATAAATAAAAAATAAATATGGATTCTGAAATGGAATTTAGATAAATATATTAAAAAAATATATAAATATACATAATTTGTATTTTATTTATAAATAAAATATATAATGCAAAAATATACATATAAATATAATAAAAAATATATAAAAAATATTTATTAAATATTAATAATAATAATAATACAAATCATAAATAAATAAATAAATAAAAAATAATGCAAATGAAATAAATAATATAAAAGATAAAATTAATATAAGTTAAATAAATTATATAATAAATAAAAATAATACAAATAAAATAAATTATATAAAAAATATAAAATAAAAAATAATATGAAAATAATATAAATAAATTAAGTAAAAGACCTAATAAAAAATATTGTATAAATAATAATAAGGCAAAAATAAAAATAATATAAATAAATTATGTAAAAACTAATTATAAAAATTTAGAATAAAAACAATATATATATGAATAAATATAAAATTAGTAAAATAACTAATATATAAAAAATATTTATTAAAATAAAGAAATATCATAATAAAAAAATATAAATAAAATAAAATATGAAAATAATACAGAAAGAAATATAATAAACAGTATTAAAAATATAAATAATTTAAGTCAAATAAATACTTTAAATATTATAGCTAATTATTAATATTAATTAAAATAAATAAATATAAAAATAAATAATATATAGTAAAATATCAATTGATAAACATTCATCATACACATATATCTTTATCTCTTAGATTCCCAACACTTATAGCCGCTGCTAATGCCATTAAGTAAATCATAGAGCAAAAGCAATTCGTTAATTATCTATTAAATGTCATGTAACGAAATACCTTGCCATATCATGGTAATTGCTTTGTGAATCATCGCGAGCTTCGATGGCCGCTTCGATTGGCGCTAATTAATTGTCAACGATTGTGATCGGGGTTCGCTGCGAGAAGTTAGCGCTGCGTCGCTGCGTAATTAGTTCTAGCTGAATAATGTATTTGGAATTGATTTGGATTGTGAGACTGCAGCCCTGGGGCAGTCGCCGTGAAGTGGCACGCCAGACAGACAGAGACAGACAGAGAGAGAGAGAGAGAGAGAGAGAGAGAGACGGAGAGAGACAGACGCATGTCAAGGGTCAAGCAAATATTCCTATGCCGAATGGCCGGCGTTGAGCAACATATTGCAAAAGTTATGAGCCGGAAATTAAACGGATGCTGACAATATTCACTGGTCCGGCTGATGGGGCGCATACGTAACGTGAACGTGTGACGACGAACGGATGCGGACGTGCCAGGCAGAGGCAGGTAACGCCAGGTTAGCCCGCTCAGTCTCAATTAGCTGGCGTCGCTGCAACTGTGACAACAATCGAGGCCCTTCCACGGGCCACGGCTTATCGCCAGCTGTTCTGTCCGGCGGCCGCCAGTGCTGGATAAAAGCCGCGCGATCCACTTGTGGGCAGCCAAACGGCCGGCAGTAGCCGTCAGCCCAGCATGGCCGAGGAGAAGCATCGCATGCTCTACCAGGGCCAGGACCCCAGCCAGCCCGTCTGGCGCAGCCAGGCGCTGGTGGAGTCCCAGCAGCCACCGACCTACGACGATGCCATGGCCAACGTAGCCACCCTCCGTCTCACGGCTAGCCCTGGCCCTGGCCCTGGGCCAAGTCCAGCCTCAGGCAGCGCCGATCGCTGCTGCAGCTTCGCTGCGACCCATGTGCTGCGCCGCCAGCTGCTGGAGCAGTCGGAGGAGACGGGCCACTGCTCGCAGCGGCCACAGGAACGGCTCCCAGATGTGGCCGAGGTGCAGGCCATGCCACTGGCCATGCAGCTGGAACAGCTCAGGGACCGAGCCTGCCTGCAGCAGATGCACAGTAAGTAGCTTGGCTCCAGCTCCATTCAAGTTGAGTGATCCGATCCTTGGCTGGCCTTTGGCAGGGTTCGCTACGCGGGCGCCACTGCCCCGGCTGGGCGCCAAGGCCTGTTCGATTGTCTGCCCCGCCTGCGGCCAGGAGGGACGCACCCAGCTCCGCTTCACGGCCAGCACACGCACCCACTGCTGGGCGCTCTGGCTCTGCTCCATTGGGTATGTTCCTGCCTCGAAACGAGCCTCGAATCGAAACTCATGCATATCATTCATACCTTTTAATCAGCTGGTGCTGCTGCGCCTGCCTGTACCCCTACCTGGTGGAGAGCTGCCGCAGCACAAACCACTACTGCAACGCATGCAAAACATTTCTGGGCTCTCATAATCCCACGGATTGCTACTGATGGCTGCATCGATGCTGCTCCTGCTGCTCCTCTTCAAAACTTTCCGAACTTAACGACTTTAACTGCAACTCTGGTGGTTTGCAGCAAATGTTGTAACAGTTTCAATGTTGAGAGGAGACTTAGTTTTGTAAAGGTGAAAGCTTAAAAAATATGTAAAAGTTGTAAAGAATTCCTAAAATGTGAATATGCAATTTTAAGAATTGAATATAAATATTAAATTATTTTAAATAGACAGAAAAACTTCTTTAAGAATTATAATTTGCATCAAACTAAAGCAAAATATTATATATAAACACATGCACATATTGCCAAGCAAATAGAAAAGGCTTTTATCGTGCTTAGTAATTCTGATTGGCTGGTGTGAGGCAGAGAGAGTTGCTGTAGAAACGTTATCCCAGTGAGTTTGCGTCTTGACTGCAGACTTGCATCTGCAAAAAGAAAGAGAGTAAGAGGGAGACAATGATAGCTGTTGCTGAGCGCACTGCCAGCTGTTGCTGTGTGCGAGCGAGATGGCTAGTTAGGCCACTCGCACAGAGTCGTTATGATTATCGGTGGACGAAGAGAAGCCAATAGAAATTAGCATTCTGCAGCTGAGCATTGTGAGAGCAGCAGCGCGAGATTGGGATTGATTTACTGAGCGCAGCTGTAAAGGCATAAAATGTAAATAAAAGCTGAGCAAATTGAATATATATTACATATATGTATAAATAAATAACTATTATTATATAAATATGTATTATTCTCAATGCTAAATACCATGCTCTGAGAGCTTCCTTATTTGCATTCCTCCATGCTATAGCTAACTCTCTCTCTCTCTCTCTCTCTCTCTCTCTCTCTCTCTTCTCTCTCTCTCTCTCTCTCTCTCCTTCGTCATCTGCTTCATTTACGAATTTGCTTAGCTCTAACTTTTTAAGCACTAAGATAAAGACTTTCTCTGCCTCCTTCTCCCTCTCCTCCCTCTCTCTCTCTCTTCCCCTCCCTCAGTTATAAATGTATTCTCCTATGCATACATAAATCTGTCTTTTGTTATTTGCCAAAGCCATTCCGTTCTGGCCACGTTTATTCCCCAGTTGTAAGACACAACGCAAAAGCAAAATTAAAAAACAAAATGGAAGCAGAGAATTCTCATTGATTGTTCACTTGTTACCTTTTGCTGTCTCCGTTGCCGTTGCCGTTGCCGTTGCCGTTGCCGTTGCCGTTGCTGTTGATGGTCCTGCTAACCCCTGATGCTTACAACGGGCGGCCCAAGGATGTTGCCAACCGCCTATTGAACTAATAATGGCCCGAAATTGTTGTTGTCGCTGCAAATCCGTGCGTATGTGCCCGTAAATTGAGTTTGGCCGCAAGTGAAGTGCGCTACGCCCTCACTCACCCTCCCTCTCCCTCTCTCTCTCACTCTCACTCTCACTCTCGAACAATGCATGATTGGCTAATTAGCGGACAGCTGGACGGGGGGCTTACGCGCTGGTGAACTGCAAAGTGAATGCACTCATCGGGGCCTTTTCGCATTGCACTCGCCCAATTAGCCACGGCAGCCCACTTGCAGTCCGGGCTCAATCAGCGACAGTCCGTTATTGGGCAACAATTCATATCCGGATTCAGAATTGCATCCGGCTGCCACTGCACAGCACTGCACTGCACTGCCGTAATGCGCAAAAACAAAAGGGACAACAGCAGAAGGAGCAGAAGAAGAAGCAGCAGATGAAGGAGGCGCAACAAAAAGAGAGCCGTAAAAACGATGCGAGGCAGACAACAGGAGTCAATTAGTGCCATAGGAATAATTACGGCTCTAAGCGCATTACGGCTGACCTCACGCTGGCTGGCTGGCTGGCTGGCTGGCGTCATGATTATATCATGAGATGCCAATGTAGGCAATCACAACAGGAATGTGAGAGGGCAGCAGGCGCAGGATACGGGGGGCAGCTGGAGGCGGACTTCATAATAATAATGCGTAATGCGATAATGAATACGAGCTGCCATCAACACCACACACAACACAACACAACACAGCTAACAAAATATTACCAAATAACAATAAAAACAACAACAACAGCAACAATAACAATCGACTGCAACAAAAACTTGGCCGAGGCGCCACAACGTGCCGCAAATAAGTTGCCAACTTTAATTAGATTAACTTGCTGGGCTCACATAAATATCAATAGCACTTCATTCTCATTGTTGCTGTTGTTGTTGTTGTTGTTGTTATTGTCGCTAACAAGCTGCCTACACTGCGGGCCACATAAATAGGCTTGACACATATTGAATAACTGAGCTGAGTTTTTGCTTGGCCCAATTAAGGATGCGCTAATACGTTAAGACAGAGAGAGAGCGAGAGAGAGAGAGAGAGAGAGAGAGAGAGAGAGAGAGAGAGCGAGAGAGAGAGCGAGAGAGAGAGAGCGAGAGAGAGAGCGAGAGAGAGAGCGAGAGAGAGAGAGAGAGATAGATGGAAATTGCATATGTTTAGATTGAGATTAAGGTATATATGAATCGAATATGTTTTAAGATCTCAATTCTGATTAAGGGGTGTAAAACTTGAATATATTTTGATGGTGTATTACAGGTTTAAGCTCTGAGTAAGTAGTATACATACATATATGCACATGTTATAGATTTAGATTGTAGTTTAGCAGATCGAAGCTCTTATTGTGGATTATATAAGTCTGAAGATACTCTTCTCTGAAACTTACATACCCCTTGCAGCATATACAATGAGTACTTTTAATATTTTCGCTAGTTCTTGTTTATAAAAGAACTCAATATTTCTATCTATAAATATGCATATATGGAAAATAAAATTAAATGAAAAAAATAATGATTTTTAATTAAATTAAGAAACTAAAAAAATTAAAAAAAATATATATTGTTCAATTTTATTTTATTTATTCATTTCATCAATGAATAAATAAAATAAAATAAAAAAAATAAATGAGATTAAATAAAAATATAAAAAAATGAAATTAAATAAAATGCAAAAAAAAAATAAAATATAATAAAATTAAAAAAAATAAAATAAAATAAAATATATAAAATAAATAAAATAAATAAAATAAAAAAATAAATAAAATAACTAAATTAAATAAAATAAATAAAGTAAAATAAAATAAAATAAATAAAATAAAAAAAAATAAATAAAATAAATAAATTAAATAAAATAAATAAAGTAAAATGAGCTGAAAGATAATAAAATAAAGATCTAAAATATAAAAGAATCGAGAAGTCAATTAAAAGGAGCAATCATAAAATGTAAGACATTAGAAATACATTCTAATCGAAGAAGAATGTTTTATTAAAAATATAAAATAAATACAAAATATTTAAATCGAATTATATATATAAACAGATCGCGACTTGTATAAGCCCGCAGAAATTTGATAAATTTTTCTTTTATTCGCCCAGAATGAAAGTTTAATTAAAGAACTGAAATGAAGCATGCAAATACTCAGACTTTATAGGCCAGCAGCAATAAAACTAATATTTTTACGATATGTTTAAGCTATGCAGCTAATTAGGAGACATAGTGACTCTTACTACATATGTGGGCTCTGGCGGGGATGTTGAATTTCTGTGAGTTAAATATATATTTGATTTTTAGTTCCATTTTGTATCTCAATGTTGGCAGAAATGTATCTCTGCATTATGACAGCAAGTTCTACTGAATTTAATTTAATATTAGTATGATTTCAGCTTAGCCATGCAATTGTTGACCAATAAAAGAAGAAACGAAGATGTGAAAGTGGAATGATTGAGTGGATAAAGATAGCAGAGGTGAAGGCGTAGCTGAGCAAGTTCACAAAGCGAATTTTTTGCTGCGAGGACTAAAAAAAAACATGTACAGATATATACATACATATACTATATACATGTATGTACCTTATATAGATTACTAAAATATATAATACATTTATTTTTAATTTATTTAGTTTTTATTTATTTTTAATTTATTATTTATTATGTCCATATTAATGCATACAAATTAACATATATTTGTAAATTTATATTAATTTTTTATTTATTGGTTTATTCAGTAAAAAATTGATTGTTATATATTTTTATTTCATTTTTTTTTTATAATTTAAAAAAAATTGATATATTAAATATTTATGAACAAATATTTAAAAATTTGTAATATGTAGCAATCATTCAAAGAGCAATAAATATATATAATATATATATATGTATGTATATAAAATATATATTAAAATGATCGCATTTAAATCTTAAGAATGGCTTGATTTGACGTATATTAACTAATATTTTTAGTAACTTAATTAGGTTCTGCATTCAATTGCGAAGGCTTTGGCATGGCTCAAGCTGATGCTGACTCTCTGCAATAACTATTTGGTATCTCAATATATATTTAGTAGAGTTTATGCTAAGCCCCAAAGGCTGTTCGAATCTGAGCAGCTTCATGAGCGCTGACAACTGTCGTGAGATGGCAGCTACTAGCCTGATGTCGCTAGCTGCAGATACTTTTGTATCTGAACAGTTATAGAGCTATCCGCACGTACGCGAAAGCCTGGAACGTGGCAGTTGTTAGTATTGAACTACTAAGCGCTGTGGCCACACAAGATGCTGCAGTAAATGGGCTAACATACAGATATATATATATATAGATATAGATGTCTGTCTGCCTGCATGTGGCTGGCTCTATTGACACACTGGGCGCCATCATGTGTGTGTGTGTGTGTGTGTGTGTGCGTGGGCGTCCTTTTTTTTCTCGAAAATTGTCAATTTTTGGCGGCAAATGTTTGCTCAACATATTTACGGATATTTGCGGCGTGTTGATTTGTTGATTATGTGCGGCGATGCGTGAACAGAGAGCGCGAGCGCGCGCGGCCTCCAGCCCGCCACCCGCCGCCCACCGCCCACCGCCCACCACACACATCCAATTCGAAGTGCAATTGGAGCGTGAGTGTCTTGGAAGCCGGGAATGACTAATCAAATTAGCGGGCAAACCAATTGCAAATATTTTAATTGCTGGCCGCGAGCGTCGCATCGCATCGCATCGCATCGCATCGCATCGCACCGCACCGCATCGATGGGGCAGCTGGCGAGAGCTGGCGACTGCTAACTGTTAACTGTTGCGGCCGGGTCGTGGTGTAAAAAGGTCAGTGAAATGGCCAAATGGCTGACTCGCTGACGAAATCGGCACGTAGCAAAGCAAATGAACTACAACGTCGAGCGTCGAGCGTCGAGCGTCCACATCCTTGTTCAGGACAGCTCCGCTGATATCCATGGCTTGAATTGGTGCCGGCGCAGGCGCCGAACGGCCCAGCCGACGGCGGCTTCATTCAGTAAACGTCCGGACACGAGCCGAGCGAGCCGACGAATCGCACGAAGCCCCGAATCCTTGGCTCTGTGCGGCTGGCCAGCGCTGTGGCTGGCTCAATAGCGCCTCGCACGTTGGCCGCGCCACAACACGTCGCGTCTGGTGTTCCGCCCGCCTGCTGAGTGATTGCTCCTTGGCCGTTAACGCCGGCGTGCGAAACGCCTCGATTGCGATCCGCACTCGCACTCGCAGTCACAGTCACAGTCACAGTCACAGTCACAGTCACAGTCTCTGACCGCGGCACGGCAAGCCACCGACGGCAGTCTGCTGAGCATTCCATTGTGACCCAAACGCTTCGCATTCCGCACGTGTTTTTGTTTTTGTTTGTTTTTTTTTTTTTGTTGTGGTCGAAGTTTTCGCCTGATGGCCGCTCGGGGAGTCCAGTGAGTGCGTGCGTGTGCCTGACAATAGTAAGAGCCCAATAGCAACAACAACACGAACTCGAACTCGAACTCGAACAGCAACAACAACAACAACAACAATACATTAAATCGTCGCTCTTGGCTGCTGCCGCGTTATTTCCGTTTCCGTTTACCGCGCCGCTCCTTGCACTTATCCTGCAATTACTTAAAGAACTCGACTCGACTCGACTCGACTCGGAGCCGGCAGCCAGTAGACGGAAGTGGCAGCGGTTGCACCATGCCCGCTCACACAATGCCACTAGGAGCAGGACGGCGACGGCTGCTGCTGCTGCTGCCGCTGCTGCCGCTGCTGCTGGCTTTATGCGCGGGCTCAGCGGCCGGAAATGATGCGATTTCCGTTGCCAGCAACGCCGCCAGCGGCCGTCGTCATATCCACGCAGCGGCGCCGTCACTCACGCTGATGAAACGTGACGCCAGCAGCAGCAGCAGCAGCGAGGAGGACGCTGACACTCCAGCAGCCACCAGCGCGCAGCAGCCGCAGCAGCCGCAGCAGCCGCAGCAGCAGCGCTTGGATTTTTCCGCCTATGTGAATGGTAAGTAGATCGCCAGCCGCAACAGTCCTTAAGCGGCTCTAAGTGAACTGTAAAAGGCAATAATTGTCAGCGCCTCAAGCCCCAAGTGCAAACTGCAAACGGCAAACTGCCAGAGGCCATTTGCTGCCTTCTGACGAAGCTAAGTAGATTGCAGTCCTGCCTAATGGCATTCCCTCTTCAAGGACATCATTTGATAATTTCCCAGCGTGAATTTGACTTTCGTTTACAACTGAATTATGATTTATTTCTATGCTGAGTCAACGGCCATTGCCAGCGACAGTTTTGACTGAACTCTAGTGTCTACCCTCGTTGAGTGGCGTATGTCCTTTTTGATACTCATCAATGAAGTGAACTGGGCATATTTGGTTTGGTGCAATGCAGGTCTCAGCTGTCCGTTCGCCTGTTCGCCTGTCCGTCCGACTGTCCGTCCGTCCGCCTATCCGTCCGTCCGTTCACCTGTCCGTCCGCCTGTTCGCCTATCTGTCCGTTCGTCCATTTGACTCTCTGTCCATCTATCTGCCTGTCCATCCATCCATCCATCCATCCATCAGAGATTTGAGATTTGGATTATTTATTCATTGAAGCCCTTGTCTAATAGTTTATAAAGCGTAGCAAATCGGAAAATACTATATCCCCAGCAAATATTCTTTCAACAAATATTCTTCAGCTCAAAGTGCTTAAGTCTTAGAGCTCATTCAATAATTGACTTCTTGTTGAGCTCGTCTATTGATGAATGTCAGGGAGTGACATGCCTAAAATACCCTGTAATGCTCGCAAATTAGTCCCTAAATATTATGACTGAATGTCAAGTCTAGATCTGGTCCAGTAGATCGTGCGGCCAAGCAAAGTATCTTTACCTAAAAGATCATTATCATGGGATATATTAAATATAACATGACTATTATATTTAAAATATGTATATCTGCCACAAGATCTACTGCACTAGTATATGATTGTAGTATATGATTGTATATTGATATAGTATATATATATATATATATATATATATATATATATATATATATGTATATATATATATATATATATATATATATATATATATATATATATATATATATATATATATATATATATATATATATATATATATATATATATATATATATATATATATATATATGTATATAGATATAAGTCGGATCGGCATGAAATTATTGCGATCGTCATAGTTAGTTGTCATGCTGAAATTGTCTCCAACAGTGTTGGAAAATAACTCGATAGTGTTGAGCAGAGTCTGTGCTGCTAATTGCCAATGTGAGAGAGACAGTCCCGTGGGTCGTTGACAGAGTTGCATTGAAGTCGATAAACGACTGGAAATAGAGTAGAGTCTCTGGCAGAAGCAGACTAGAAAGGGCAATCACATGGCCTGAGTGTGAACGAGAGACAACATGGCACGGGAATTCGCTAAAATATTAATTAATTATGGATCGAGGCAAAACCAACGACATATATATAGCAACTCACTCTGCCTACAACTTTCACAGCTTTGCTATGGTCAGTTTGAGCCAGCCTAGAAATTCCTGTCTAACTATAGCAGCAAGTCCTGAAGTCGTTATGAACTGCAAGCCTATAGATCATCCAGCTCGATCACAGCTGAGCTCCTTCTATAGTTGTGCCCCTTAAATGATTCGCAAATGTTATTACTAATATACATAAATAGAACGTTTATAAATATTTTGTGTGCGGTGTCAGATGTGTTTGCATTCGAAATGGCTGCCGATTGTGCCCAGGCAAATTGTAATTTAAATATAGAGCCAGATGCTGGCTGGCTGGTTGGTTGGCTGGCTGGTTGGCCTAATGTATTTGTGTTTGGCTACACAAAGTGTGTGTGCTCTGCGCTCGGCAGTTCAACTGGAGCAACGGCGCCGACAAAAATGTCACATCCCAAATTGGTTCGGCTGAAGATGGAAATTGTAGTTAAATATATATCCAACACGTGTAACTGTGAAATGTGCACAGAGAGTGAGAGCGAGAGAGAGAGAGAGAGAGAGAGAGAGAGAGAGAGAGAGAGAGAGAGACAGGCAGTTACCACAGATATGTGTATTTAAACAATTGGCATTGGCATTACTCATACGCAGCGTGTGCCCAGCGCCCATTTGTGTGCGGCGTGCATATTTTGCTGGCTGTCAATATGTTTAGCAATTCAACTAGTTTCCCGCCTGCCACGCCCTCACTGGCCGATGTTTGTATAAAAGCAATTAAAACTGAAAGCACTCATAGAGAGAGAGAGAGAGGGGGGGGGGGGGGGGGGGGTAGTGAAACGGTACACAGTTGAACACTTCCATGTTATGCAAAATTGATAATAATACAATAATTGCACTTGCAGCTGTCAGTGCAACATTTGAGTGGCCGTCACTTGTGGCACGCTGACAACAACAGCCCGACAACTCGGACACACCACCAATTACCCAATTCTCTTTATTTCTCTTCTTTTTTTTTAATGTTTTTTGTACGAATGCAATTAGCGCAGTTGCCTTAATTGAACATATCATTCATTTATATTTCATTGTGCTCATCATTTCATTTATTTTTCATATAAATAAATATATATATATATATACATATATATATATATATATATATATATATATATATATATATCTTTTTATATAAATATTTTATTAATGAGCTTTCAGCACTCGTTTCACGTATAATTTATTTTGATCTCGTTTCGTTTTTTTTAATGCTCAATTATGGGCTTAAAACTGACTTGAAACTGTTTTTTTTTTTTAATGGAATATAAAAGACAAAGAGTATTTACAAACTATAATCTATCGAACTGAAGCTAAATAGAAATAATTGATGGAAAATAAAACAAGTTCAGAATAGTATAGAGCAAAAGGAGCAGTAAGAGTTACAACTAGTAATACCCATTACAGCAACAGCTCAAGGGGGATGCTTGAGGGAACTGAAGTCAGAGCTCGCTCGCTCTAGTGATCTCTGTGAACTTCCTTGGCTGAAATAAATATAAATGAATATAAAAACTTCTCAGCTGCTGCTCGACTACTAAACTAGCCGATTCCATTCCAGGAAGCTTTGTATATTTATTTATAAGAGTTATCAACAATTGAAATTCTTACTTAATAATTAAAGCACTGGTGGCTAGGGCTTGCTTACATATACACATACATATAAACATATATTTATATTGGGCTATACATATTACTAGTTTTAAGCAACTTGATTAACTTATACACATTTTCTTTGGAGGGGTTTTTCATTATAATAAAAAAACTATATAATTTTTTTATTTTAAAAGAAAAAATATATTTTTTAAATAACACAAATATATTTTGTATATTTTATATTTTATAATAAAAAAATATATTTTATAAATAATGAAAATGTGCCTAAAATATATTTTTTATATTATATTATATAAAATATTTTTTAAATAATAAAAATGTGCCTAAAATATATTTTATATTTTATAAACAAAATATGTTTTATAATTAATAAAATAATTTATATAATGATATTAAGTATTTAATAAATTTCATAAGCAAAATATATTTGATATCTTTTGCTTTTCATAAACAAAATATATTTCGTTGGTTTTAAAATGCTTTATAAAATATTTCCATTATACACATATGTATAAAAAATATATTACAATTAATATTATCGAAATTAATATATTAAAACTATAGTCATAATATAAATATATATATTTTAATATTTTATATATTTATACGTATTTATTTAAAAAATTTAGAAAAAATCGTAAAAATATATTTCTTAAATTTAAATTGCAAATCTGAATAAATCAGCAAATCCAAGCAATATACATAGCTATATACACTCTGATTCCATGTAAGTATTTATGGTATTTTTGCAGCTGCAAATCTATAGTATTTGGCCATTTTGTTGCAATTATTGTTGTTGTTGTAATTGATTTGGTTAAAGCTGCGAACGTTGGCCGTAAATAATTTGGTGGGCAAACAATTGCTTTGTGGATCGGATATGGGATCGTATGCTTGGAGAGGCGGGCTCATGCATTGTTTGTTTACAGCTACAACCAGGCAGGAGAGAGAGAGAGAGCGTGTGTGTGTGTGTGTGTGTGTGTGTGTGTGTGTGTGTGTGTGTGTGTGTGTGTGTGACGGCTGCTGTTGCTTGTGTGTACGTCTGGCCACTTTGCTTATTCATAATCCGCGACAGGCCTTGTTGACACCTTCGCCTATACACAAAGGCATAGCAAACACATACACAAACACACACATAGTGTATACATACGTATACTATATATGTATATAAAGAGCAAGCCATCAGAGAGGGCAACCACAACTGTACTGCCTGCTACAAAAGTTGTCAACTCTGCTCAGACAATAAACATAACAAACAGTTGTGTGTAGTAGGGAATGACCGACTAGCAGATATGCTGTCTGTAGCATATGTTGGTGGGATACATTTAGCCAGACTATATATAGAAGAAAGTAGAAAGAGTATTTCCTAACTGTTTATACTTTCAGGCAATCCATATTCCAAATTTATGAACTTAGCCTCTATAATGCTCGAGTTGTAAGGACTTCTCTAAGGATTTCATGTTATTTTGGCAAATTAATCATAACAGTTCAACTTGTCTCTCTCTATTTTCAAAGTTCAAACTCTAGTAGCAGCCCTCGCTCATGCACATGTTACATGTGTCGTACGTATTTAAACCTGGCCATAAGCTAAATGCTGGCCATATTGTCGTTGTTCTGCCGTTTCCTGCGCTATGTTGTTTTGGTTTCTTTTGGCGCTTTGTTTGCTGCTTTAACCGCCAACGCACTGTCACAGTGTCAACCCCTCCACCCACCCACCCACCACCCCCTGCTAGTGTTGTCCGTCCTCTGCCATCTGAGCAGTTGTTTGCGCGCTGCAACTGTTTTCTTATTTTTATTGTCGACCTTAAGCAGATAATCAAAAGTAAATAAAAGCATGTTCTATTCTCCTCCGTCCGTCCGGGGGGCGGCAGCAGCAACATAGTAAATAGATTTTTGGCAGTCACTGCCAATTGTTTATGGCCAGGCTCTAATTTGCAGTGGGCCTCTTAAAGTATTTACATTAAAAATTAATCACTCAGCACAAAATGCCTCCGGGGACAGTTTATGAGAGTTTTATTTCCGAATCGAATTAGGAAAAACACAGTTATCTACTTAAATAATCAAGCGGCATTCGGCTCTATGCCCAATGCTACCCTCAATTAGCCTACTCTAGTATTCTATATCTACATATAAACATGGAATGTGAGAATCTGCGTGGGTGTATATATGTGTGTGTGTGGGTGTGTGAGTCGACGAGACTGTTGTAATTATCTACATGATTATTAAGATTAGTGCTCAGGTTGGCAGCAGCTGCCGAGTACCTAATTAACTTGTAAGACAATTTGATTGAACCAATTAGGCATATAATGGCATTAAAAATGAGTCAGCCAGCCAGATAAACACACTGACAGACAGACAGACAGACTGACTGACAGACAGACAGGCTGCCAATAAAAATCCAGGAGAAGCACTCAACGAATTTAAGAGCATACAAAACTGGCTCAAGGTTTATTTACGGGCCAATTAACGTGCTTCACTCAAATTAAATATGTTAAGTTTATTTGGGATTTAAATTAAATTTGCGTATTTAGATACGTATATATATGCGTGTGTGTGTGTGTGGCAACAATATTATGACGTGAAATGCATAGAAAATTCTGTTCCTAATTCTGATTCGCTGCTGTGGTATTGGTGTGAGGCAGAGAGAGTTGTTGCAGAAACGTTATCCGAGTGAGTTTGCGTCTTGGCTGCAGACTTGCATCTGCAAAAAGAAAGAGAGTAAGAGGGAGACAACGATAGCTGTTGCCGAGCGCAGTGCCAGCTGTTGCTGCGTGCGACCGAGATGGCTAGTTAGGCCACTCGCACAGAGTTGTTATGATTATCTGTGGACGAAGAGAAGCCAATAGAAATTAACATTCTGCAGCTGAGCATTGTGAAGGGCAGCAGAGCGGGAGTGCGAAGAGCATAGCAATTGCAGCCGAGAGTGCTTAAGCGTTGACTCTTGCGCCAATGCGCGATCGTTTTTGTATGTTGAGGCAGGTCGCAAATAAGCTGCACTTGTAGTTAAAGCGAAACGAAAGAGCTGATCGTAAAATATAAATAAATGATGAAAAAAAATAAATATAAATAAAATTAACTTAAATTGATGTAAATATTTAAATATGCACATAAAATTAATTTAAATTTATATAAATATTAATTTATTTAAATATTAATTTATATAATATTTAATTTATATAAATATTATAAAAACAAGCTGAAGTTGAGCATCCCTAGCATATCTGCTGCACATACCACACTCAAGTCAATAATCAACTGCATAATTACTACAAATTTCTCTAAATTAGCCGCAATTAAACGTCTATAAATTGTATATATATATATACATATATACATATATATATGTATATAATACAGCTGCAAGCAGCTCTTTAATGAGTCTTAAAGATGGCAACATTTCTGACAGCAAGGCTTCGGTTTCGCATGGTTAATTAATTGTGAACTTAAGCCTTTGCCCATCTTTAAGAGGAGAGAGGCACTTGAGAGTCGACACCTGGTAGTCGGACACAGGTGGGAGCTTTATGCTTTTGTTGCACGATGATAATTGAATGGAAATGCTGAGCTTTTGCATTTAATTGCAATCACTTTTGCTTTAACGGAAGCTCAACTCATGTGTAATCTGAGCTGATCCGCTCAGCGCGGCTTAAGGTGGCGTTGAGGTGGACAAGTTATGCAAATGCACATTTGATTAAGTGCAGACACACACACACATACACATATAGTTGTGTATGTGTGTGTGTGTGCTTTGTTGCTTTGCAATTATTCAAGGCATTGAGACTCTATTCCCATTGGCTGCCATTTAATTAGCAAATGCGTTTTGGGCAACTCATGTGCTTGCCTGTGGCCAGTGGGCAGTGGGCATGGTCGAGGCGTAAATCAAAGAGCTGCCATCGACGGCTATTTAATGCAGATGCCACCTTGTTAGCAGCCAGTGTCTGGCCGGCGCAAATTACAGGCGGCAGCTGAGCGGAAAATTTATTTTTATTCGCCAACATTTGCACGTTTTTACAGACAGAGAGAGAGCGAGAGAGTGGGGGAGAGAAGAGAGAGAAGACAAAAAGAGAGTGCAAAAACTAGCGTGACGATGTCTGGTCTGGTCTGGTAGCTGGCCCCAGCCCCAGTCGAGCCATTAAGGATGTCCGCATCCTTGACTTAGCACCGAGTGGGCGGCCATCACGTTTATTGCGCCCGCAGCTTAGCCAGGTTGCAGCCAATGGCTGTGCGCTGCAAGTCCGGCCAGGAGCGATAGCAGCCGAACACAATGCAGTCCCTAAGGCGAAACAATTTGGCACCACATTGCGTATGATTAATATAAATTGTTTGCCACCTAAACGAGAAGAGGGCCAACTGAAGTGGCGCACATTAGCTCTGAGCGCGCCGCCACGACTGGCGCATGCCCTAACCCCAAAGCAGACACTTGAAGCTCTGTAAATTCCGTGCAGAAACGTCCCTTTCCATTGATAAGTCGTCAAGCCGCGTTATGCATTCTCGACTAGTTTCTAATTGAATGTGGCGAGCTGGCTGCGAGCTGGCTGCGAGCTGGCGCCGTCGTTAGGGGCTTTTATCAAAAGCGCATTTGGCCCGCAGCAGCAGCGATTTGGCAACTTGGCCTTAAAGTGCAATGCTTGGCATTTTTCAGGACTCGTCGTGGAGGTAAAGCGGATGGAGCGATTCCCCTGGCAACGGGTTGCCGTTGCCAGCGCGCATCGTTGCTCGGCTGCACCACTGACGTGCGACTGCTGCCGCCGGCGGCGCATTGCGTGGCGCAAAGTGTCACATTACGGAAAGTGTGGCAGACACGGGCGACGGACAGGACACCAGCCACCAACAGCATCAGCAGAGCCACAGCCAACTTGGTGGGCTATAATTTGTGGTTTGCATGTGGCGTTGCCACTGCCATTGGCAACACCAAGGCAGTCGAACAGTTTCCAGTTTGCCGAAAGGAAACCAAAATAGCAAACAGAAAATACTTTGCATATAAATCGTGAAAACATTCCAGAAATCCAGCTGAAAACGAAACTTGACAAAAATCACGGATGGCGCCCGTTGCTGGCTGGCATTGGCCGTATTGTTGCTGCAGCTTGGCCAAAATTTAATGCCAGACTTTCAGTTTGCTCTTCCTCTGGCTTTTTGTTGTTGTTCTTGTTCTGCTTCAACTTTCGCTCAAGCGTAGCACAACATTTTGATGTACGCTGGCAACTCTGGGGACACAACTTGCAGCGCAGCTGAGACGCCCACGCCCGCCACATGGCCAGCTTGAATACGGCTTGGCTTGGCTCCCGCTGCAGTCGCCCCGACCAAAAGCTACGGAATTTTACAATCAAATTTCGGCGTATTAAGTGGGCATATGAGAAGTCGCATAGCCAAATTGCGAAACATTTTAACCCTCTACCGCATACAAAGCCATATATGGCTTCTCACTTTCAATAATTATTTTTTTTTGTGTAAAACGGTACTTACGTTTACCGTTTGTTATCAGCTATTCTCTTTGCACTATTTTCTGTTGGAATTCGATGTTCATAGGTTTTTTGTGTTGCCTTATCGCAAGTTTCAATCAGTTTTGTGCAAGCGTCTCAAGCAGATGAACGAAAGTGAATTTCGCTAAATTTAAAACTTAATTTGCTCTACTAAAAAACACTTTTGTCGCTGAAAAGTATTTTTATTTTTAAAGAATATAAAGTTTTCTTTTATAAAAACAAATAATTTGAGTATAGGTAAGCATCACAAGTACTAATTTACGCAAAAAACTGCGGAAGCCATATATGGCTCTACATGCAGTAAAGCGTGCATGATACATATATTTTATGTACATATGAAATTTTTTTCAGAAATGAATACACAATCATTTTACGGTAATTTGCAATACGTGGATGATATCGATAATCCGCTTTTAAGTGAAGACGACAGCACAGCCGATTCTGAAGACGAAGTTCTTGAAAATAAAAAATTCCTAGAGGAAGATGGCCTTGTCTCTTGGTTTGACAATAAGGTAGTCAACATTCTTTCTACTTACGTGGGAAGCAATCCTGTTTCATCGAAAAACCGATTCAGTAAGAAAGACAAAAAGTATATAGACATCGACTCTCCTAAGGCAGTTGATGTGTACAACTACCATATGGGTGGCGTTGACTTACTGGATTCTTTACTAGGACTTTATAGAATTCAATTGCGTTCAAGAAAGTGGTATAAAAAATTTTTTTCATATGATTGATATGTGCGTGGTTAATTCATGGATTTTATGGCGTCGTAAGTCAGATCAATACATGGGACTCTTCGACTTCAAGCTTTTAATAGCTGAGCACCTGGTCAAGGCAGGAAAAATAAAGAAGCGCGGACGTCCTGCGATGACTCCAACTTCATCCCCGGCTAGAAGCAGGGAAAGTACTCTTTCTACCAGCAGAAGAAAACACCAGGAAATTCCCTTGAATTCTGTTCGGGTGGACAATATTGGGCATTTTCCCACATGGAAAAAGCAAAGGCAATTCTGCCAAAACAATTGTTCTTTCCGCTAATACACTTTTTGTGAGAAATGCAATGTATTTCTATGCTATAATGACAAAAGAAACTGTTTTACCAACTTTCACCAACTTGCATAGAAAGCCAAATATGGCAAACTCTAAAAAGCACTAAATGCATAGAAAGCCATATATGGCTTAGTTTTTTTCCCCAAACTATGCCCCCCAAAAAAAAAAAAGTCCAAATATATATTATCTTTACCTAAATAAACACATATTTACATAAAAAAATTTTTTTTCTTTATTCTTTCCTTGGTCATGCAGTAGAGGGTTAAAGCTATCGAGTCCAGCTGAGGAGGCAGCATTTGGGGGCTATCAATGGGGGGCTGTACTTAATGAGTGATACGAGTAGAAATTAGTATGAATTAGGAGGAGTTTTACATGGAGAGAAAGTTGATTGTCTGTGAAGCTAAGGTAGACATATGTGATTAAAGAATTAATGCTTAAATAAATTAACTATATGTATACTAGATACTACATATAAGCAACTATATATATACTAGCTGATCCGACAAACGTCGCATCTTAGCAGCTCAACAACGTAGTAAATTACGTTGATAGAAATTGAGTGATAAATTTGTAAAGGCTTAAAGCTTTTCCTCAGGAAACTGAAGTTGGGCAAATTCTTATTACTGATATTGTCATACAAAAGGTATTACGTCAGTACGCCTTTATGTCCGTACGCGTTTACGTTAGTACGCCTTTACATCGGTACGCCAATACGCTATAACGCTATTACGCTATTACGCTATTACGCTATTACGCTATTACGCTATTACGCTATTACGCTATTACGCTATTACGCTATTACGCTATTACGCTATTACGCTATTACGCTATTACGCTATTACGCTATTACGCTATTACGTATTCACGTAATTACTCTTGACGTAATCGAACTATAACGTACTGATTTCTATTACGCTCCAAAGCTCATAAGCTCCACTGCTCCTGAGCTCATACGCTCTTACTCTCATGAATTCATGCTCTTGGGGCTATTACGCTCAAACACTCCAACGATCCAACGCTATTATGCTCTTGGGCTCCTACGTCATTTAACTCCTACGTAATTTACCTCTCACGGCTTTAAGCTCTTACGTTGTTAAGCTCTTACATTATTAAGCTCTTACGCTATTAAGATTTTACCTTATTAAGCTCTTATGTAACTGATCTCTATTACGCTCCTGGGCCCTTACACTCCTGAGCTCTTGCCTGCCAATTGCTTAAAACAATGCATATAACTATTACAATATTTGCTTAATACTATTTAACAAATTCGCTTAATATTATTAACTATTCAAACACTTACCCCTCACACACACACGCCAGAAGAGGAGGTCCACGGCTCGACTGTCCTCCAGGCGATCAGGCATCCGACTGAAGCAACGCCGCTGCAGACTCGCCTTTATATGGCACGAGCCAACCAATCGAACTTGAACGCGAACTCTGCTCCTCGACCTGTTGCTGAGCTATTTTCTATGCTCGATCAGCGAGCGATCAGTGGGCGATCGATAGGCTCGATCAGGTATGAGCAGCAGCTGCCGTTTGACGTTCCGCTCATAGAGGCGTGTGTTAGGCGCTCCTTACCAGCTCTTCCTCATGCCCAGGCAGAGAAATGCGATATTCATAAGCAATCAATATTGAATGAAGTAAACAGACAGAAGTAGAAATATATATATATATATATATATATATATATATATATATATATAGCTGCACTGAATAAGCTCAGATCTGCTCATGAATATATGATATATGTATTTACATATAAATATCATCGCAATAGCGCACCCTTCGCACTCACAATAAATATTGAATATCTTCCATATCATTTAAGTTATAGTCTTAAATTCTTTTGTCTATCAAACTCTGTTTTATTCTTCTTAAAATAAAACAAAACTGGGCTCTATATCATTTCAGAAAGTATTTTTTTAAAATTTTCGAAAAAAGCTAACATAAAACGGCTGCTGGTCGCGTCATCAGGAAAGCGCTCTTAGCTTCAGTTGTTAATAACTCGCTCAATGTGGCCTCCTTAGTTAGCAGATTTTTTATGTAGACCACGGAATCAATTTTGTTTAAGAAAAGTTTTACTTTAACAAAATATATTGTTTAATGTTTGTGGGAAAAATCAGAGATTAAAGTTTACGATACGGTTAAATGGATGTTTGGTAAGCTAAAGTTTTGGCCATGATTAGGTGGGCCGTTGGCCAATGCTTGCTGCAGCTAATAGAGCTAAGTTATTATATATAGTATAAAGGTAAACATACATAGTGCGAGGTATGTCAGAATAGAGCTTCAAGGCGAAAATCTGCTGTTGCAAGGGCTGACCACATAAGTCTGATAGCAAAATAAGTTGCTATTTATCAGAAACGGCTAAAGATATTTGACTAACTGTAATTTGATATAGAAGCTGTGTTTATGCCAATGCGGATAAAGTATAACTCTAATGATGAGCACTCATACTTTTGTTGAGTTTAATGTTTATCAAGTCGAAGCTTACTTTATCCTAGTTGGCAAGCCTTATTCAATACTTTAAAAGTAAAGTGCTAACAATAACTCAAACAGTTACTAAAATATAAGCATTGTAAATACTATCAGACTTGCGTGGTCAACCCTTTTTTGGCTAGAGTGAAACTTATATATAATATATATAATTTAACAAATGTTAGCAAGCTCCCATTGCTACAGGAAAAGTCCTTTTGCTTGACCTAACGATTCACTCATGCAGCTGCCCAGGCAAGGGAAGCTCCATATAGATTATAGATTATAGATAGTTTATGGATCAATAACAGCCCATTAGAGCCTGGTCCTGCATTATATAGCAATTGTATTATCGATTCGCAAATCGATACTCTTTCGCTGCCTCAGCCCTGAGCCGTGCCTTTCTCTCTCTCTCTCTCTCTCTCCCGCAATGCCACGTCATTATCGCAGCCCAATGAAGTGATAAAGTGGCAACATTTAGTGAGTTTGTTTTTGTTTTTGGGTTTTTGGGTGATTTTTATGGCCGATGCCGAAGCATGTGGCTAGGCTGAGGGTGCTGCTGCTGCTGCTGCTGTTGGAAAGTTTGCCAAACGAGCAAATAATCAGGCGAAAAAACTCAAAAATCAAATGACATAAAAAGCAAGCAGCCGCAGAGGAGGAGGCCAAACAAAAGCTCGAGCAAAAACCGAAGCAGCAACTGAAACAGAAACAGAAGCAGAAACCAATCGCGCAACTGGGCATAACGTTCCGAAGCACAATAAAATAAATTAACCTTGAAGTTCAATGTGGAAAATGTAGTCCTGCTGGCAGAAGTCGCGCTCCCCCCCCACCACCACCTCAGTGTGTTGCCATGCAAAGGAAAACATAAACAAAACGTAGCGGAAAGTTCATAAAATACGAAATAGTCTTTGCCGCTTGGCTGCCTGCAGGCGGGCGATAGGTTGGCCAATGACCGACTGCCGAATACTCTGCCACGCACGTCTTTTTGCCCGATTAGGCAGACAATCAGCATGTCAGCCCCGGAGAGGGACTGAGCCTTGAATGGAGAATGCCCATCAGTTGGAGTGCGCTGGCCCGGACGGACCCCGGCAAATGTACACATAATTACTCATAATGGAAAATCGGTCTGCATTATTTATGGGGCTGTTGAGTTCACGCCGACCCCATCCCATCAGCAAACAACAGCAATCGAAAACCACAAAGCAAATTTAAACAAATTTATCCTAATGACAACCGCAATGTTAATACATTGTCCTTCTGTGAATGCGACAGTTGCCAGACCGCTCCGAAGCGAGTCCAAAGTCCATTTACATAAATGATAATCCTCCCCTGCCCTCTACACACACACACACACACACACACACACACACACACACACACACAGCGACTCACCTTTGAACTTTAGGCCATATCAAATTAAATAAAAGGTTAGCAGTTTGCACGAAAGTTCAGCTCTTTACGGCTCCGGCCCACAGTGGGCCGCAAGCGGGAATAATTCTGTCAAATTAGAGTGGCCAAAAAACAGTTAAAGTGTCAACTGAAATAAATGAAAGCAGCAGCCGACCAGATATGTATATTTATATATACATATATCTATATATATATATATTAAGTACAACTTTTATATATAGCCCGGAACATGGCTTTCCACTTAGCCAAATCGAGTTGGCCCGATTAAGCAACACTCGAAGCACTGCGTCGGGGCTACGTTAGCTGCCCCCAGGGCACTTTTATTTAATCTTATTTAGTATATTTATATAATATTCCGTGAATTCATTAGCAGAATCGGCAGTAGAAGCGGACTAAGTTATATAATCGATATTTATCGGCAATGAGAATGCCATATCGAAGGGGGATCGTAGAAATGGGGTGGGTAGACAGACACATCCTTATGTATATGTATATGTATATGTATATGTATATGTATATGTATATGTATATGTATATGTATATGTATATGTATATGTATATGTATATGTATATGTATATGTATATGTATATGTATATGTATATGTATATGTATATGTATATGTATATGTATATGTATATGTATATGTATATGTATATGTATATGTATATGTATATGTATATGTATATGTATATGTATATGTATATGTATATGTATATGTATATGTATATGTATATGTATATGTATATGTATATGTATATGTATATGTATATGTATATGTATATGTATATGTATATGTATATGTATATGTATATGTATATGTATATGTATATGTATATGTATATGTATTTGTATATGTATATGTATATGTATATGTATATGTATATGTATATGTATATGTATATGTATATGTATATGTATATGTATATGTATATGTATATGTATTTGTATATGTATATGTATATGTACATATGTATTATAGAGATACCCAACTCCATGCTATTCTGTTATCTTATACACTTCAGACTTCTACTAAGCATACATAGACAAACACACACACACAAACACAAAGACAACCGCTCTCTCTCTCTCTCTCTCTCTCTCTCTCTCTCTCTCTCTCTCTCTCTCTCTCTCTCTCTCTCTCTCTCTCTCTCTCTCTCTCTCTCTCTGTCTCACGCACATCGCCAACTTAAGCCTTTAGTCAAATGTTGTGCTTCTGCTTAGCTGCTCGCCTCAGACTGGGAAATGTGTTAACGTTTGCTTAGCTCAAAATGCTGCCGCGCACTCTATATATAATTTCAAAAAATATGAATAATTGCAATTTTGGAGAGTTAAGCTTCAGCTTAAACCGATCAAGTACAGGCCTTCAATACATTTTTCACAATTTAAAACATCCTTAATAAGCGAGCTCGCGCCGGCTAGTATTTATTTACAGCTGAGGCCAACACGCCGGGCAGGTTGACAATTAATCAGCGGACGAACAATTTAATTGCGAGCGCGCATGTAACTGCTAATTAAAAGCTGTAAAAAAAAGGGCAAGATTCTGCAGTGGACACTTTGCATTGATATTGGCAATAAAAGCCAATCGAAGAGCTGCAGCCCAAGCACTTTAAATCAATTTCTAGGGTTAAGATTGAGCATGAGAGATAAGCTTAAAGTGGAGGAAGCGAACTCATAGAAACTTACAGAGCTCAAGCAGGAATATATAAATAGGAAATATTTTTAAGCACTATCCGCAGAAATAGATATAGGAATAGGCCACATGCGTGGAGAGCCCTACAGGATTTATATGGCTTAGTCCAGAAATAGATAAGCTATATCTAAGTAATGATTTATGCATGAATCAGGGTATTGAACTATTGTCTCAGCAGCATAAAGAATCCCAATTAGGGATATTCAAATAGAAAAAATAGAGTTGAGTCTGCCTTGGAAATATTTTGTTGCATACTTTTAGGGACAATTATTTGAAAGAATTTTAAGTTGAAAGAATTAAGAAAAAATATAGATAATAATAAAAAAACAGCTATGAAAGCTTTATAATAATAATATAATAATAGTAAAATTATATAATATATTAATAATACTCAGTTACTCTTGGACATATGAGTATTATAGTGTTCTGCTGGAGAGAGGAGCAGAGAGGTAGTTGAAAGTTGGCAGAAATGAAGCAAGCTAACTCTAGACAAGCTATATTCTTTTTCTTATTATTCAAAGAATATACTATTTTATTAAGCAGCTTGGGAGACAACAAGATCAGACTTTAGAATCACTAAGTACAGTACTAAGTATTGCATCACTTCTTAACTGAAACACTATCAAACATGGCCTATGAACCTCATCTCTGATAGTTACACTCCACATAAGCCTAGCTCCTGCTCAGCTCTGTGTTCATTAGTCTCCGGCGCCTTCAAGCATAGATTTAATTAATTTCCGTTCAGTTTAAGTTGCCCAAAAAGGTAGCCGAACTCGAACTGGACTCTAAATATTTGATAAAATTTGTGAAAAATTGCTAAGAAGGGAGGGAGCCACAGTGTATGATAAAGTCGTAGCTTAACACGGCTTTATTTGGCCTTTAGTAAAGACAAGAACATCAATCGCATCGACAGAGTGTCTGAGTGTGTGTGGGTGTGTGGGTGGACATGGCCCGAAAACCCATCTCGGACTCTATTAATATATCACTTTTAATATTTACCCCCCGCCCCGCCCCGTAGTCCGGCCTGGCGACTGTCGTGCACTGAAAAGGGTTCTCAGCTTGGCATTAGCATTCGGAGTTCTCAGCTCGGAGACGGTGCGGTTTTTGGGGCGTGTATTTTAATTGTGTTGACTTTGCAAATGATCCATTCATAATGCTTCTTGAAGGCATCGTTTGTATTGCCATCCATTTTACTGTTGCTGCCTGTTTTTAATTGCCGCAGTTAAGCCGGTCAACATCAGCAGCAGCAGCAGGAGCAGGACGAGGAGCAGCAGCAGAGGCCGAACGAAAATCGATAATGAATTAATTTCCAGCATGAGGCAAATGGGGCAGACAAATTTATGACTGTGGGCAGCCTGCATATTTGCCCGGACAGCGCCTGCAGTAGTTAACGTTTAACACATGACTATTGGCCGGCGCCACAGACGCTGGCCGCACCTGAACGAGCGGCCGAGCGAGCCGACCGCCCGGCTGGACACCTTTTCTGTGGCCTCGGGTCAGTGTCTCGATTTCAATGGGCCTCGCCACTGACTACGAGTTTTCGCTTCTAGTCCCTTGAGTAAACATGAAAGGCAAACAAACAAGCGCATAAATATGTGTGGCCCACTCGCACAGAGGCGACGGGATGGGGCGGGGCGGGGCGCGCAGTAATTTATGTAAAAACAATAATGAAAAGAATATCTATTGGAAGTGGACAAATATGAGCGCCAAGTGGCTCAATGGGCTCGGCCTTGCACAAATAATACATTGTAATCAGCTAAGACACGATCAGATTTGAGGAATAAGTATTTGGGCGGGGAGACAATGGGCGCCTTTGGGCTTGATATGCAAATAAGCAGAGGGAAATGCGCTAGTGCGGAACACTGACTGTGAGATACACTAGTCGTGGCTGGGAGAGTTTATTGATATTGAATATATGCATTATGAGCCATATGTGCTGGCCCAGACTCAGACCCTCTTCAGTCTGGGTCTGGGTCTGGATCTGCCTTTGGCCAAGTCTATTTCAAGTCGCCATATTATAATCAAATTAAGCTAAAAGCAAACACCTTTCATTTGAGCTCGCTTTGACGCTTTGGCATTGTGCTCTGCACTGACTGCGGCAACTGCATTCATTCTCGGCTCGGCAATCTGGGCTGTCGCTCTGGCCCAACTCAAGAACTTTTGTTGAACTTTGACGAGGCAGATTTACCACTTATGAAGCAAGTTGCATAGACTCAACAAACTTGAACATATTTTAATATGAGTGTGTGTGTGTGTGTAGACTTTCTTAAAAGTTTCAACTGTTTGAGTAGGCGCAGCATATGTGAAACTGATTTGCTATCAAGCACTCAAGGCTGACAAGGCTGAGGCTGTTGCTCGGCGATGGGAGCATCTATCATTAAATAAGTCTATGTGGTTTGTGTGAGAGAGAGAGAGAGAGAGAGAGAGAGAGAGAGAGAGAGAGAAATACATAGATAGATCGATAGATAGATAGATAGATAGATAGATAGATAGATAGATAGATAGATAGATAGATAGATAGGTAGATAGATAGATAGCTATGTAGATAGATAGATAGATAGATAGATAGATAGATAGATAGATAGATAGATAGATAGATAGATAGATAGATAGATAGATAGATAGATAGATAGATAGATAGATAGATAGATAGATAGATAGATAGATAGATAGATAGATAGATAGATAGATAGATAGATAGATAGATAGATAGATAGATAGATAGATAGATAGATAGATAGATAGATAGATAGATAGATAGATAGATAGATAGATAGATAGATAGATAGATAGATAGATAGATAGATAGATAGATAGATAGATAGATACATAGATAGATAGATAGATAGATAGATAGATAGATAGATAGATAGATAGATAGATAGATAGATAGATAGATAGATAGATAGATAGATAGATAGATAGATAGATAGATAGATAGATAGGTAGATAGATAGATAGATAGATAGATAGATAGATAGATAGATAGATAGATAGATAGATAGATAGATAGATAGATAGATAGATAGATAGATAGATAGATAGATAGACAGACAGAGATATAGACATATAGATAGATACAGATATGAACAGAAAGATATACATATATATACACATATACAGGTACATAGATGAAGACAAATGTGAGAGCTTAATAATCCAACCAACACCGCACAACAAAGTCTTAGTTTTGCTGTGGTTGAGGCCAAGACTTCATGAGCTCATAATCCAGCCGTAGAATAATGTGTCAGAGGTGAGTCGCATTCGCACTCGAAGCGAAGGTGAGCTAATGAAATGCGTTGATTAAATATGTATTCGCAGTGCATGCAGAGATGTTTGATTGCGCTGAATTGAATTACGTAATTATTACGGGCTACTTTTAATCCACAGCCGGAGTCGGTGTCAGTCAGGTGGGCGCCTGCCACCTGCCAGCCCAATCAATTAGTGGCAATCAAAAGTTTTCAGCTCGAATATTTATTATGCATAAGTGGGTGACATGAGCGGCCTGCGAATATTAAATGGCCCTTCCACTGCCACTGCCGTTGCCAGCGCCACCGTTAGCGATGCAGTCAGCCAAGTTAGACGGATTAGTGGCCCATTCAATGGCAATTGAGGCGCATTAAAAACTAATCGCAACACATGTTGCAAAGCTTAAATGATTAAGCGTTCAATTTCGCATCTCTCGGCATGCAATTAAAGTCGACTGCTGTGCGGCTATATAATGGCATCTACACACACACACACACACACACACACACACATTTACAGGCCTTCTATGTAGTTATAGGCCCATGCGCTGGGTAGCATATTATTAGGCTTAGGTAGAAGAGCTTGCTAGCTGGCCCCACACGTATGGCTACGTGTTTGTACATGCATTTCACCTGTAATTATGCGCACGGCTGACATACATTTCACAGCACGCCACTCTCATGCATGCCTAGTCCACACACACACTCACACACACTCGCACACACACACATGCATATATTTATAGCCTACTTAAAGTTACATGGCATAATTGTAAGCAGACTTTCGGATGTCGAGCTCCGACACGTTAAATACAGCTCTACACTGCCCGGCGCAAGGCCTGCGCTGCCTGAGCGCCAGCTTGTAACTGGGCCAGCGCCTTGCATGGCAATTTCTGCAATTGATTCCATGGAAATCGAGACTAGAAGACATCAATTACGCCAATTACATCAGCTGCCCCAGTTGCAAACCTGCAAAATAAATAATTTATGCGAAAAAAAAAAACACATATGTAGCAGAAGGCAACGAACAAATGACAATCGGACAGCAGCTCGAGCTTGTCAAACCTTGTAGTAGAGGCAAATAATCGAATAAGCAATGAGAGCGAGCTGAGGGCGTCTTATCATTAATATTTTCTTTCAATAAATATATTGAGTCAGCCTGAGCTAGAGCGAGATCGGGAGCGAGATAAACTGAAGAGCGAAACATTTTTCTTATATGTAGAAACAGTTTTCAAAAACTATTGGCAAATAAATCAATCAGAATTTATGCACAAACTTAGATAGATACATAAACACACACATATATATATATATATATATATATCTTATATAAAAGAATATTATGTTTAAACTAATATATTTATTTTTTCTCATTCTTATTCTTGTTACAAACGCAGATACATGTGCTCTTCAGGGCATGTTGAGATAGCAAAATGAACTAAATTTAATTGCTTAGAACGAACTTTGTCAGATTTGTATTATTTATTGTATAATTTTATAAAAATGCCCAATATATGTCTATGTTGGAAAGTGCACAACATATGAGCTTTCTGGCATTGCTGAACTATCGTACGCTATCGATAGACTAGTTCTAAGACAACTCTAAAAAGGAAAGCAAACTACAAATATATATAACTATTAACACTAACTATATATATTTAAAATAAAACAGTTTAATATTTAATAAAAATAATACTAAAGAGTTTTCTCCCACTACTATGTTAATAGTTTATTAAGGGAATTTACTTAGTTATATACTGATTTATTTTGTGTATGGAATGATCTCATATGCAGTTTCTTAGGCTCTAAGGTTCATTAGGATTATACGTATCTTACTATAATCTATTTTGAGCTAAACAAACTGCGGTCTCAAAGGTTATCTTAAAACTGATAAATATGTATATATATTGCGATAATGATGGGCTATTTGCTTGCCATCTGATCAAACTGATAGCCCTTATGCCTGCATTATTATTTGATTGGGTTGAGCTTTTATGTTCATGCTTGAACATTAAGTCTGATTCATTTTTTCCTGCTCAAGGCTAAAGATTATTACATTAATATTTTATAATATATTTGAAATTATTATTATTTATGCTAAATATTTTTTAAAATAATAAGATATATGTATAATAGTTTAACATATATAATAAAATATATAAAAATAATACAATATAATAATAATTTTAAATAGCTGTTTGCCTCCTCTCTTACCATATTTTCATGTTGTACAAAAGCCTTTTATATATGGGTCTGTTTATAGAACTTTAGCCAAACTGCAGAGTATTTGGTAGTCACTCAGCTGCAGCTGCAACTCTCTCTCTCTCTCTCTCTCTCTCTCTTTCTCCCTCTCTCTCAGCTCGTTTGCATGTACAGTTTCGCTTGACATGCAAATTTTATTGCTGTAAAATTTGTTGCTGCAAATTTTCTCTTCATTTTTCTTCCATTTTTTGTTAGTTTGTTTGTATTTTTTGAAGAGGCAAGCGTACAAAGCATGAAAGTCTACAAATACGTATACTAAATTAGAGCATCCATGGCACGCGAGTGCGCAGCGTGATTTTGTTGTTGTGCCTAATTTGCGTTGCACTGGCCCAATGCAAAAATTAAAAACGAAAAAGCGAAAAACGAACGGGCTGCCCAGGCAGGCAGTCAGCCATGGCGGGCGGACAGCAAGCAGTTTGCTTCGAATAAATCGCTCGCAATGTTGGCTGCGGAAAGGAACTTAAAGTAGGTTACTTACGGCGCGCAGAGCACAGCTCGCTTTGTGCATACTTAAGCCAAAAGACGACGGCGCCTTGAAGCTCTCGTGCTCTAATTGAGGCAGCACCAGCAGCAGCAGCAGCAGCAGGAGCAGCACAAAGTTGCCGCATGTACGAATTGCTTGCTGCATAATGACAGGCGCGCCGGCATGCATATTTATGCCTTCCGACGCGACGCCCGAGCCGCACTCGTTGAGGCGCTGAAGGAGTCGCCCAGTCGATAGGGGGCGATTGCGTAAACGTCACGCTCTATTGGTGTGCCCAATGTTGCACATTGGCAGCCGACAGGGAGCTCTGATCCTTTGGCCATCCACAGCCAGTGCCACAGCCGATGCCACTTTAAGCTCGCTTTAATTTCGACGCCCAGTCGGCTGCCAGATAAGATATTTGGCTCGAGCTCAAGGCTCGGATTAAGCTGCAACTTTATGCCGCCTTTACCTCTATCAAACTCTTTGCGAGCAGCAGAAAAGCATGATAAAAGCGACAAGCTGAGCTCAACTAACCGAGTCAGTCGGCTATCGACTGAGTTGAATATTTAGCTAACATTTTGTAGGCCGGAAATTTGCTTGAGGAAATCAAAGTGAGCTAAGGTGGGCAGGCATTGATGCTAGCAACGCTATGAGTATGGGAAATGCTTTATCTGAGCCATTTGATTCGTTTCTCTTTTAATCTTTAAACCTTTAAACGAAGATTTCACCATATCTGATGTATGTTTCTACGAGCACTGTAGATATAGCTTCTGTTAACTGCCTATCTTGAGCTGCAGGCTTATCATATTATACGTAGCGATCTAGGCAGATCGAACTTCCTGAAAGTATCTTTAACTGTTAAAAAACTTTATGTATTTATAAATACTTATATATTAATGTATTTATATATTTAAATATATAAATCTTTATACATTTACATACTTATATATTTGAATATTTATATATTTAAATATTTATATAGTTAAAAATATTTATATATTTAAATTTTTACATATTTATATATTTCTATTTTTATTTTTTAATTTTTTACTCATTTTTGTATTTATTCATTCATTTTCCTCCTTTATTTATTTCAATTATATTTTTCTATTAAAAAGTTTATATAATTTTTATATTTTCTACATTTTTTTCTTTTTAGTCTAATGAATTTTGCTTATTCATGCACTAAATTGAGTTGACTTGGTGCAAAATTTAATTTAATTGCGCGCATTCGCCGGATCTCCGGCTCTTCCGCGCCTTTCTTTGAAATATGCTGCAATAAAAGCTGTACAGACAATGCACTTTAATCGCACCTCGCGCACACACACACGCACACATACCATGGCACGTGCACGCTAATACACTCAGTTAGATGTGGCGGGAGTATACGACTGGAAAATACCTAAAAATAATAAAAATAAGGTGGAGAGACCGAAGCAAGAGCCTTTACAATATGCAAAGAGAATTCTTTTGAATTTGCGAATATGATGATCGATATAGGGGAATGACTATATATATATTAACTTGTAGCATATTGATGCTTTGACCGTCTGGACTTTCTAGCTATCGAGCTCTGCATTCCCATCCGACCCAGCTCATACTCCATGATCCAGCGTACACACACTTCTCTTGCCAGTTCCATACACTCTCAAAAAGCCCCTCCGTTATACCCTAAATTCCCATTTGCAATGGCTTCGGCGTACAAAAAAAATAAAACGTTGTTTAGTGTTGTAAGCTTTTAGGCAGCAGGCGGAAGGCGGCAGGCGGCAGGTACAAAGTCACGTGTTGGGCATCTAAGCCGCGTCAAAGGTGTGCAGCAGTGCACTTTTAGGGTGCCACCAAATGGCAGGTGTGGCCAGAGCTAGTTGCAAAAAAAAAAAAACTTTCAAAAAGCCAACACAACAACAACAACAACAGCAAGGGCAACAAGAGCAGCCGAAACAACAAAGCATGTTATGCGCTGCAGGGGCACCAGGCAACGATAAATGAATTGAAATCGATGTGAAAAAAAACTCAGCGCAGCACTGGCTAAATTGCATCCCAGGCCAAAGCAAAGGCCGTGGGAGTTGGGGGGGGGGGGGGCGTGGCAGCAATAAAAAAATTATAGCGTAAAAAAGACGCTGGGCGGGCGGCTGCCAGAGAAGTGTGCCGCATGCCTTCATATATGGCGAAAATGTGAAAATTTCAAATGAAACAAACTCTAGCTGCATACAGAGAGAGAGAGAGAGAGAGAGAGAGAGAGAGAGAGAGAGAGAGAAAGAGGGAGACAGACACACATACATGCTTATACAACAGCTGCATACGCGAACTTAAAAGGCAAAAAAATTAATTTAAATTTTTATGATGCCATAAAAATAATGCATGGCATTTCTGCACAACAACAAAAGGCGCAAGGCGACGCTGCTCTAGTGGGGAGTGCCTGACTAGCAGCTACCCTCAGCTAATACACTGTATACACATATGCCAGTGTGTGTGTGTGTGCATTACTTTTAACATTCTTTACTGCTTAGCGGAATTTTAATTCTGTTTCAAGGCTCCAATTCAGTCCAGCAGCCGCAGCCTCAACAGGCACAGGCCCAGGCTCAGGCTAAAAATATGAAAAATTACAGAAAATATGTTAAATAATTTTTAAATATTTATTTATTTAATTATTTAAATATTATTTAATTTTTATTTTTTATTTCTGTTCATTTAAAATTCTTAATCAATTTAAAAATATAACTAATATTAAAAAATTTGTAAACAGGAAAGGAATGCCCTCCAACTGACCAGATCCATTAAATTATTGATTTCTCTTGTTGCTCAGCAAAAATTAAATCCTATTACTCTACAGACTATGCAACAACATTTTACTCTCTTTAAATATTTGATAGATCTTGCAGTCCTGACAGCCTAAATCGGAAATTCTAACAATTTTCGTGAGACTGTTGCCATGAAGTAACTTTCGCTTTTACAATGTTCTTAAGTAACTGAGTTCTTATGATGATTTTATTTAAATGGATCGAAATGGAAAAAGGTATCAAAGATATGAGCAAAATCTGAGCTATAGGGAGATCTGCCTCTTATACTTTTCGAGATTCATGCATTCAATCAAACGGATAAACAGGCAGTGAACATATGATGTACTCTGGCTATTGAGCCTGAATCAATCAAAGAGCTCAGCATGCTATAATTGTCATTCAGTTAAGGCAGAAATCTTAACAAGTTAGGCTTGGCTCTGTTGCCAGTCCAGATCATTCATATAAAACCGCAGACAGGCAGATCCACTGCAGAGTGCAGAGGTAGCTAAAACAATCAAGCTCTCAAACAAGTATCTAAGCTATATAGATATATCAATACTATATATATATATACATACATATATATCTACACACTCAACTCATCTACAAACCACTCAAAACCAATATACCCCTTATAGCCATTCTGCCTGAGTCAGAGCGCATAGAACGTGGCGTCGTCTTCAGTTGCGCCACGTTGGCCAATTAGCCGCAGCCTGTGCCACGCCAGCTCGTGCAGTGCAAATATGAGAGAATATTTATTTGTCGGCAGCTCTTGGCCAGGGCTAGCTATTAGCTGGAACAGAGCAGCGTGCAACACAAATATGTCCGGCTGTCGTCGTTAAGAAAATATCTTGTGGACAGCGGATTATTAATGGCACTGCGCTGCCGGCGCACCTAGTTCCCAGTTGATAATCAATAACGGCCGAGGCGCGGCAGTTGCACTTGACTCGCGACTCGGACTCGAACTCGGCCCGCACTTTGTGCATAATCTCAAGACGTACTTGGGCCCGATTGCATAAGAAAAGCACGATTCATATCGCAGCTGTGACGCCTACTCGAAAATGCTAATGCCAACACCTCGCAATGCCGATTTCGATACTCAGTTGTTGCGGTTTTCTGCTTCTTTTTAGTTTTTTTTTTTTTCTTTTTTGTTGTTGTTTTGTTTTGTTTAACGTTCCTTTTTTTTCATCGTCGTCGTTCGCTTTCGCTGGCAGCAACTACTTTTTGCCCGTAAATGACTCATTTGTATTCATGGTTACGCCCCGGCGCTTTTGTCGCTGTGCGCAAAGGAAAGAACTCCGCCCCCAACTGGCGCTAAGACGAACGACCCAGGGAGGGTGGGGAGTGGCAGGCAGTCGGGCTCTGTGGCTTAACGCTTACATATATGAAGCAAATGAGCTGTCAAATTTGCTGCCGGCCATTTGCAGGGCAGGTTATGTACAAATATTAAGTATACGCCGGGTCTGCTCTAAGCCAGACGCGACGTGTGCGACATGTGTGCCAAAAAATCAACTCAAGTGCTTGAACTATGTAAATACAAAGTGCTGAGGGCCGCATACATACAATAAATGACAGACTTTGATTGAAATCAAAATTATCGAATATTTTGTTACTTTAACGTGAGAAAATCGTATGAAATTCTGATCAAACAAATATTTTAAATATATTTTATATCTTTGATTTACATATAAATAGAATATAATACATCACTATAAATAATTTAAAAATATAAATTTAAAACTTAAAATATTTTGAATATATCTAAATAAAAAGTTTAATAAATAATTATATATATATATAATATATGGAGTGAGCGAAACATATGAAACTCTGATAAAATATATTTAAGATATTTATTTATATATTTTTTGTAATTTAAACAATAGCCTAAAGCTATGTTCTACACATAAATAAAATAAAATATAACACAATAAATAATATAAAATTAAAAATAAAAATTTTTACATATTTTTGTATCTATAAAAAATACGGCAAACAAAACACATAAAAATGTGATAAAAATCTGATATTCTTTAAGAATTTGTATAATTAAAAAATACAATAAATTCTAATAAATTAAATAATACAAAAATAAAACAAAATTTATTCAAATTATTCCGAATAAAAATCCATAAATAATTATGTATAAAATATATATTAGGCATTGCCAGCAGATATTCTAAATATTATAAGAATCTAGTATTTCCCAGTCAAAAAACTAATAAAAAGGAAGTTAGCAAGCAGAAAGCGCTAAATGAATGCAGTAGCAGAAATAAAACAAGAAGTAGAAATAAATATATGAAGCACGTCGAGCTTCAACGACTTCCACTGCTGTTTTATAAGCCAGCAATTTGTGATCAATTTTGACACCGCTTTTGGCCATTTTTCACTGCTGAGTAGTGGTAGCAATTTGTAGTCAGGCAGCGTTGCAGCTGCTGCGGCTGCTGCTGCAGCTTCTTGCTTGATGCTTTGCTCTTAACCATTAAATTGAAAGTCAGCTCGCAGCAGATTGTGGCCCTATTGCCAAAAGAAAACGGCGGAGATAGATGGGAGATAGCACAAAATATTTATGGTTAACAAAAAGCACAATTTTCACTTTTGTTTTCAGTTACTGCCACAGTTGGGGCATCCGATTCGGCGCTCGGCGCTCGGCTCTCAGCCATAAATCTTTGTTTAAAGCATGACTCACTCGGCAGCTCGGCGGGGCAATTAAAATTGAACTTGAGACCGGCACGCAAAGCTGAGCCAATTAAATTTATTTGAACAAAACTCCATAGACTACCCGCTGACGGTCGTCACACATGTGTGTGTGTGTGTACAGACCTCTCACCTCTCACCTTTCCCTGCTCGCATTACGTTTTGCCAATTTTGTTGTTTCTCTCATTTGTTCTTTTTTTTGGCATTTTGTATTTATGTCCTTTGGCTAATTGTTGCGACTGTCGGCATGTGAAATATTAATGCTTATGACGCGCCAAAATTACGTCTCTCACTCGGCCAGCCGTGCCGAGTCACGCCGAGCTCCAACAAATCCGCGCTGACCGCAGGCGCCCACAGGCGGGAACAAAGCACGAAATGGCCAAGCAGCTGGACAGCTCGAAGCCATGATATCAATATGGATACACGTAACAAAATCTTGACCCTAATTGATGTCTCACTTAGCGAGCAGGCAGCTTTAATGCGCGCCCCAAAAAGTATGCTATAGTTGTTTAACTGCTGAACATAAGCCTGTTAACTAATGTTTGTTTATTTTGTAGAATTTTCTATGGAACTAAATGTTTAAAAACTAGTGTTGTACTAAGCTTTAGGCAGACTTAACTAAGTACAAATTAATTTTATATATATTTTTTAAGGCTGGGTAAGGTAATGAGCTCAGAGTGCTTAGCTGAGAGGAAGTGAGAGGAGCTATACATATACATATATAGATGTATATCTTCTACATTATTTGAGCTAGAGTCTTGGCAGTTATTTTGTATGAAACTCTGCCTTATTTTTCTTAAAATGAAACTAGATTGGGCTCTGTATCATTTCAGGAAGTATTTTAAACAATTTTTAGAAAAAAGCTTACAAAAAACGTACTTAGCGAAAATCAATTAAAGGCAGATACAACTGAGAACAAAATATATGTATGAAAACATAAGTTAAGTGCTACTACAGCATTAGTGACTGGACAGCATACAGCATTAGTCCCATTTAAAGGACAAATAAACTTGATACTCTGTGAAATTAAGTAGTTCCTATAATATTCAATAATTTAGTAAATATTAAGTCTACTTTCTCAGAATATGAGGTGTCTTAGCTCGACTCCTTGGGCTGCCCTCTGGTCTGGTGTTAACTTATGTATAGATACATCAAATAAGCTCACATTTTATCATTTAAAATTCCTTTTATTTTTTTATAAATCATATTTAAGCCTTAAGCACTTATTGAGGTGCACTTAAACTGATTTGCTAATTATTATTATAAGTCATATTATTAAATATATATATATATATATATATATATATATATATACATTTATATATATATATATATATACATATATATATATATATATATATATATATATAGGTGCCCCAAATGGCGCGCGATTGTTTTATTATTAAAAACTCCAGCCACAAAATGAAATTGAACTAATTAATTACATGAATTTGACGTATTGTGTGATGTGTGCAGACAAGGCAGCAGTCAAATTTTGACTGCTTTGTGTTTTTGCCTTTTCGTTGCCAGCCATAGAAATACATATGTACGTGAGTCAGAGAGGGGTCTTTCGCCCTCTCTCTCTCTCTGGGCTGGCAAGGCAGCTGGGCTCAATGCAATTAAGCGAAATGTTGTTGCTGTCGGAACAGCAAGTTGCTCGCTCTACGTGGCTGTGGCTGTGGCTGTAGCTGTAGCTGTTGCTTTTGTCTTGTGTTTCGGTTGGTTTATTTTGTAGTTTTTGTCGCCAGTGCAGTGTGCGCGCTGTGTAGCGCAGTGTAAGTGGCAGACATAAGCGAAACGGAACGCATTGCAAAGTGTAATTCGTAGAAGTGGCTACGGCGCCAGCAACAGCGCAGTTGAGATTGGAAACAAAACTAATTATCGTTATGGCAACTCTTGTTCTCAAATTCTGAGTGTATGTGTGTGCGAGTGTGTGTGTGTGTGTGTGTGTGTGTGTGTGTGTGTGTGTGTGTGTGTGTGTGTGTGAGTGTATATTCTACTGTGTGTGTATGTATATATCTATGTAGAGACACAGACATCGTCTCATATTTATAATTACTGTTTGCACACTTAACGAAGACGCCAAGGAGGTAGAACGACTGTTGCTTTCACAGGTTAACCAGCGACAGCAACAAAAAGAGAAGCAGACCAGAGAAGAGAGAGAGAGAGAGAGAAAGAAATAATGTTTGAAACTTCATTTTCAAAATTACGCTCATTAATCATAAAAAAAAACCAAACACACAACAAGGACATTGCGCCGACAAGGATGATGGCTCGGCCTAAGTATTGCAACACAAACAACGCAGAATTATAGATGCGTGTATTTAAGTACATATAGCCCCGCTGGGTAAATATATACCTATATATATATATATATATATATATATATATATATATATATATAATACGAAATTCGTGTGGCGTGCTTTGCCCCATTTTGTTAGACTCGACACGCGAAACATCAACAAGAAATTGTCAAAGTGAAAACACGCTTCATACAGGATTTGCAGAGGTGCCGCCACCTGGGCGGGGCCAGATCGCAGCAATGAGTCTCGATAGGCAGCGGCAGGAATTAGAGAAGAAATATGCCCCAAGGGCGGCGCCATCCATTGCTATTATTTATGTGACAGATTCGATAATAAGTGTTGGGCCACGACGCGCCCAGAGAAATGCCTAAATTATTGTAGCGAAAGCAGCTCATGCGTCAAGACGATTGATCCACGTGCGTAGATATTGGCAAGGGCAGTGACTGACTAGCAAATACCCTGACTGACTAAATACCTTCACTCCAGATGCGAGTCTTAGGAAATACATAAAGAATAACGCCCAAGATGATAGCCTCTTTATTCACGTGCGCGGATATTAACAAAGAAGTGCCTGACTAGCAAATACCCTGACTGATATAATCCAGATACAATAGATAAAATGCGATACAAAGTATGGGGCGTAGAGAAATGGCAAAATGATTACAGCGAAAACCAGTTGATTGCCTACTAAATATTAGCAAAGGGAGTGACTGACTAGCAAATACCCTGACTAGTCAAATATCCAAACTCCAGATACGATAGATAAAATATGATAGTTAATTGTTGGGCTTAGATGAAGTGCCTACATTATTATAGCGAAAGCAACTCCTGCTGCAAGAAGAAGCAGATATTAGCAAAGCACTGCCCGACTAGAAAATACCCTCACTGGCTGAGGCCTTGGCTGCTTCAGCTCTCATTCTAGGCCTATAGAAATGCCTAAATTATTACAGCAGAAACAAGTCATGCCTCAAGATGATTGGCTATTTATCCTCGTTCCAAGATGTTTACAAAAAAGTGCCTGGCTGGCAAATACCCTGAGTGGCTGACGATAACAAGTGTGGGGCCAAGATGAAATGCCTAAGTTGTTGTGGCAAAAACAAGTTGATTGCCTTCCACGTGCGAAGATATTAGCAAGTGAAGTTCCCGACTAGAAAATACCCTCACTGATTGGGCTCACAGAATTGTATGACTAGAAAATACCCTCACTGACTCAGGCCTATACTGTTTAAGCTGCCAATTCAATAGCCAGACTAGAAGACACCTATACTAGCCTTGGCCAAAGCTGTTTCAGCCTTCAATTCGATTGCCAGACTACAAAATACTCTCACTGACTAAGTCCCAATCATTATATGACTGAAGCCTAAGCCCTTTTAGATCTCAATCGAAGCCATTAGTCATATTCTATTGCAAAGTCAAGTTGTATTTAACAATGGCAAGCGGAGATCATTGACTCGGTCCAGCTTTGTTGTTTGCCAGGCGAACGACCGACCGACCGAAGGCGCCGCAGACAGTGCGCAAATGTCATTTGCGTGCCCTTGAAATCGACTCGGGGGCAAAGTTGTTGTTCAGTTGTCACGTTCAACCCGAGCTACTGCTAAATGGGAATTAATAATCAATATGGCAAAAAAAAAAAAAAAAAAAAAAAAAAAAAAAAAAAAACATGACGCAGAGAGCGACAGCTACGCAATTCCAGTTGCAATTTCCTGGGCGACAGGTGGCGCCACAAAGCGCATCAGTCGAGAGACTGGATCAAGCGGATGAATTGAAAAGGCTTAGCGTTGATTTGCGCCCGGAGCGCTGTCCGGGCCGCCAATGCAGCGCTGTCTCATAACTCATACGCACCATGTGTCACTGTGACTGTGTGTGAGTGTGTATGTGTGTGTGTGTGTGTGAGTGGGCGAGTGTGTGTGAGTCTGTGTATGATGGCCTGCCGCTGTATGAGAGATTAATATTTAATTAAATCGATTTGGTCTCAGTTGCTGCTGCTGGCTGCTGGCTGCTGGCTGCTGGCTGCCACCCTGTTGACAACAGCTTGTAAAATACCAAAGCGTTGACAGCCAAGTGATTTATTTATGTTTGCGGTTTCAGCGGTGCTCCATGGCCCGTTGCCTGCATAGGTGGTGCGTCTGCCAGCTGTCTAACGCCAGCCTTCGCTCTCCCACGTATTAATTATGCTCAACACAAAAGAAGAGAATGTGCTTAAATTCTTAAAGCACAATCGAAACAGCACAACAAATACACTCACTCACACGCACACACACACACGCACGCACAGAGAGTTCCAGTCACATCAAAGAGCAGACTGTTGCCGCTGCTGCTCCTGCTGTGCTAATCTAAGCGACGAGCTGCTTCCTCTGCCCACGCCTTGGCATGCCAAAGCAAATGACATTGACAGCGACATAGGCGTGTGCAGACACGCCCATTAAAGGCAAATTTTAGCCCCACTCTGAGCTGTGTTATAGCAACATATGTGCTCAGAGCAGACTAGAGTGGGGTATGCTTGGCTAACTAAGCTGAACTAAAGCAACTACACAAACAGGGTATCCAGCAGTCGCTCAGCCCGCGCTCGCTGGTAATTGACGTGTAAGTCGCTGCATTTGGATACTAACAACAACAGCCTGTGCCACGCCCCCAGCACCACAGCACCACAGCAGGTGCAACATTTTGGTAATGGCGCGGCTCAGTCGAGCGGCTCTTAGGGCTGCTTTCAGGTCTGTGCAACGAGTCGCTACATGCGGCAGTTGCACTCCATGCATAGATAAGCAAAAGATATGCAAATGCAGACAAAACTTCCTTTGAACAACAGGCCCGACCGCCCGACCGCCCGACCGCCACAACAGGCATGCAAAGCGGAGAAGGACTTTCTTTTTTTTGTACACAACTCTGATTGATCAATAGTCGAAACTAACAGAACTTAAAGGTAATTGCATTAACATTATTTGCTATGTGATTATGGAGAGAAAAGTTGGCAAAAACTTTGAAATGAAGATGAATTGGGATTATATAATATAGGAAATGATATGATAATGAGAACGATATGATTGATGGAAGCTAGCAGAGCTCTGAGAGCTGAGTTAGCAGTCAGTTCACTTGGGAGTCGATAAGTTTGAAGAACGAAAGTTTGAAGAAGAAAGAAAGAGTTGAGCAGAGGTTCGAAAGGGCAACTGCATAGGGTAGGCTACTTCAGGCAAGTAGATCTGACAGCTGGAGAGTGGCTCCTGAAACCGAACCGAACATAGAACTAGCAGAGAGACTGTGCTAAAGATAGGCCTTGCTATAGAGAGACGATGCGAAGTCAGATTGAATAGATGCAAATGAAATGAAATGAAATGATATGTCGGAGACTTAGAACGATTATCGATAAGTGTTGGAGAAGAACTCGATAGTGTTGAGCAGAGTCTGTGCTGCTAATTGCCAATGTGAGAGAGACAGTCCCGTGGGTCGTTGACAGAGTTGCATTGAAGTCGATAAACGACTGGAAATAGAGTAGAGTCTCTGGCAGATGCAGACTAGAAAGGGCAATCACATGGCCTGAGTGTGAACAAGAGACGGGAATTCGCTAAAGGGCACAGCGGAATATTACTTAATTATGGATCGAGGCAAAGCCAACGACGTCCCGACATATATATTTATGTTACTTAATCATATATTATGCCATATAAAATATATACAAATTTGATTTCCCTTTCCATTGCTTCACTTTCATGCAGCTCACTTCAGGTCGATCAACTCGTCGATCACCCCTGCTAGCGAGTGTAAGTTGCTCGCTCTAGTTAGCCCATTACAGGAAGCAGCTGCACACATACATACATATGTACATACACATACATGGTCGTGTACATCCAAAGTTTTCGAACGGAAGAGACAGCTTCGGCACAGTTTCGCCCGGCAGTTGGAGACGAGACAACTTAGGGCTTATTGTGGAATTATGCAAATTTACGCAGCTGTAGATGTTGTGAGTGTTGCCTCAGAGGCTTTAACTTCAGCTGTTTTTCGGCATAATGCAATCATAAATGTAGAGCTCGCCCACACACACACACACACACATAGAGAGAGAGATTGGCACAACATATGTGCAGCATGTCCATTTGTTCGTGTTGACTCAGTCGGTTACTGACAACTGGCTGGGCAAGTTGTTGCCACCAACGTTTGCCCAAATCAGTTAAATGACAAACTCACAGAGAGAGGGAGAGGGAGAGGGAGAGCGAGAGGGAGAGGGAGAGCGAGAGTCGTTGAGTCGTCTGTCTGGCAGACAGAATCGAGACATGAGCGCTTACAAAACGTTTTCAAGTTTGCAGCCCACACAAATTGCTTGTGCGTGAGTTTCCGTTTACGTTTTTGTTTCTAGCTGCTGCCTGGGTCTGGTCCTGGGCCTAGGACTCCATTGCCCACAACAGGCCGCAACGAGACCGTTTGTGTTTTCGCCAGCAGCAATTGGTTAAGGCGCCTTTTGAGCCAGTCAGCCAGCCAGCCAGCCAGCCAGCCTGCCTGCCTGCCTGCCTGCCAGTTGGCCCGGATGTTAGATGCGTGACCAGACCACAGACCTCGCCTCGCTCCACGCAGCTCCAGCTCCAGCTCGAGCTTTACGCTTTACGCAGCCGTCAGCGTTTCTCGCTGGCTGGTTTCGCTAGCAGTTTCACGTATTTGTGTCGCAATCAAGGTGCACAAAACGTCGCTTACACAAACAATCACAATGAAATTGCCCGCCAGAGCCAGAGTCTCTGTAAATCAATGCAAAACTACGCGCCAAGGAAACCATTTCAATCTAATCTCAGCACACGCTCCTAGTGAAAACTCATTTGGCTGCTTAGACATTATGTAAATATTTAGACAACTGCAAATAACTTTCATTCAATATTATTTTTTTGTGCTCTTTCTTTATTGATTAATAAATTCATCTCTTATTTATGGGCCAAAAACCGAAAATCAATATAAATTTTGCAGGCGCTGCCAATTAAATTGCTGCTGCAGGCCCTGCTTTTGGCCAACTGAATTGATTGTCTCTCTGTGTGTGTGTGTGTGTGTGTACTTAGCCCGACTCTTACTTTATGACCGCCCTTCGCAAGTTCAATTAATTGCTCTTCTCACTCACGAGGCAGGGAGAGCAGCGTCGTGTAAGCTCTGCCTGTGTGGGCGATCATTGGCCATTTTGCTACAGCCTCGCTTGAATAAGCTTAGCCCAGCCATAATGCGAGTGGCCAAGGCACAAAAATGCTTAACACTTAACTGAGCACTGAGCCCGCAGCAACGAGCACAGCCCACACGCCCACAGGCAGCCAGCATCAGCCAGCCAGCCAACCGATTGCAGTTGTTGGCATCAGCACTAGCTTTAAGCCAACTTGGCCCAGTAAAGTGCACTAAAAGCTTAATGGATTTACTGAGCAGATTACAGCAGAGTTCAAGCTAAGCTTTCGACAAGTCAATCATCTCGTGTACTCCTAATTAAGGTAATTCGACTTGAAAAGCTGGCTAAAATGTGGCTCCTACCACTCAGCAGACAGTTGTGAGTCCGCGAGCTGAAATGAGTTATTGAAAAAGTTTTACTTGAAATATATGTACTTATGTATATATTTATATCAAATATATAAATTATTCAGTGACCTTCCTTTATTGTTGGAGCAACTGGGAAAAGTTATTCAAAAATTTAATTTATAATCTGTTTATACATTTCGGGAACTTGGGGAGAAGATTTGATGTAAAGGCAGTGAGAGAAAATATTCTAAACAAATTAAAATTAAATTATATATTATTTAAATTAAAATTTAAATAAATACATAAATAACAAATGCAGACAAATAAATAAATAAATGTTGAAATGAATAAAAAATAAAAGAAAGGTAAAGAAAAATAAATATACACATATGTAAATAAATTGATTAAAAAAAAATAAAATAAATAAATAAACCAAATATATAAGTAAATATATATAAAAAAAGTTTAAAAAAATAAATAAATAAGTAAATAAACAAATATATATAAAAATAAAATAAGTAACAAAAATTAAATGAATTAATAAATAAATAAATAAAAATACAAAATGAAATAAATAAATAAATAAATTAATTAATTAAATTATAATTATATAAATAAAAAAGTAAGTTAATAAAGTAATATATAAATAAAAAAAAATAAACAAATAAAATAAGTAAATCAATAAATTAAACAATTAATAAGTAAAGAAATAAAAATAATTAGTTTATAGAAAGGTAAATAAATAAAAAATGTATTTATTAATAAGTTAATAATAAATAAATTAATTTATTTAAAAATAATAATAATCGGCTTATTAACAGACTATGAATACGGGCGTAATCTACTTAAAAAGTAAATAAATAAATATATATATTTATATATATATATATAATATAATTAACAGACCATGAACACGTCCATCAGCAACGGCTCTCACAATCGATTTCGCGATCTTTACTTTGCTGGGCGTAGCAGCGGAGCGGAGAGCGCGCCGTCAAACATTGCCATTTCAGAGCGACAATCCGCTCAAGAGACTAGTTATCTAAGAGATGTTCATATATTTGTAAAGAAATTTCGCTCATTCGTTTCGTTTGCTCGCTACGCCTTACTTTGGATGTTCGCTCGCACGAAGCATCGGTTTGATCAAGCCAAGTTCGCGCTCGTAGTTCGTAAATAAGGAGTGTTCGACTGCTCTGCAAGCTGAATAAATGTTATATATAGGTATATATCTATTGCATACAGTAAATGACAGCACGAGAGCTAAAGTCGCTTGCCCATAATCAATATAGACTTGAACTATTTCAAGTTGTCAACAGCTTTTAGTCTTCAGTCCAACATAGTCTTAGGGGCAAATGGAAATTCGTTTATGAAGGCTTTCGCCTCCGCTGTAAATGAAATTTGAAATGCAATTAGTTATGAAAATAGCAAAAATCAACAAAGATAAACAGACGAGCTTGGGCTGGACAAAGTTGCAAATAGTTAAGATGAGGGTGGGACTAAGTTAGTGGAATAACTTAGGCACGGTTAGTTAGGTTTGCTCTTGGCCAGGCAGCTGCTGGAGCTTGATTGATTTCGGTCATAATTTAATTAATTATATTGGCATGACATAAATGTATGTAACACACACACACACACACACGCACAGTCAGAGACCTGTCTGGCTGCAGGCCAACACCTGTTGCCCAAATTGTGCGCTGATGCCGAAAATTGCATTTTATGGCAGGGCGACAACGTGAAAGGGAGCTAATGTGAATGCCTTTTCGGCAAATCTGCTTACTGGGGACACAAAAAAATAAATGTTATGCTTAAATTAAGTGAAACGAAATCGGCTTACCTTAAGTCAGAGCGCGCACACACAGTGAGTGAGAGAGAGGCTGAGAAAGAGTGTGAGAGAGTGAGAGAGAGAGAGAGAGCAAGCTCAGCTGTGTCTGGAAATTACATTGGAAACCATTAAATGCTTTTTCGACTCTCATCCCCACACATAAAAAGGAAATCAAATACATAAAAACAAGCGCTGAAACAACAGGTTGGTCGGCAGCCTGGAGTCTGCATGCTGGTTGCTGGTTCCTGGATTCTGTCTGATTGTCTGATCCGACACTTAACTGCACGCACAGCTCCGCCTGCTGCGACTCTTGCCTCTACATAGATTATTTTTCTTTTATTATATTATTTGTTTATTCTCCCATATACCCTGTAGATATAAAGAAAGGATATAGTTATACACGTATATATAAATAAATAATATCGAACATTAATATATAAAATATATAAAGAAGAAGTATTAAAATATAAATAAAAAGTAAAAATAATACAAAAAAATATTTTTAAAAAATATGAAAATATTAAAATGGAAAAATAAATAACAAAATCAAATAAAAAAAAAACTTTAATAAAAATAAAATTGAAATAATTAAAAAAAATAAAACAAAAATTAAAAAAAAATAAAAAATAAAAATTATAAAAATAATAAAATAAAATTGAAGTGACCCATAGTCTCTATATATATATATATATAAGTCTTCATATATAGCTTCATTCCATTTCAAATCTTTGCTAACTTTATATCACACCACAGCATATCTATCAGATGGGTAAGCTCAACTCGGCTCGTCGTTCGCATTTTCGGCACTTTCTTGAGGTTTGGCAGCATAACGAGCAAGATTTATAGGCTTTTTTCATAGGCATAATACAACTAAAGTACATATGTATTTATTTATATACATATACATATGTATATACACACATCTGCTCATAAAAATACATGTGCCATAAAAGTAGCAGCAAATGTGAGAAAAACAATGATTGTATCTCGTGCCCAGCATCTATGTACATACGTATGTGTGTGTGAGTGCGAAAGATCGATAAATTTATATGCTAGATAGATTTTGTGGACGGATAAAAAGTGCATTAAGCATGAAACGTATAAATTTGAGTGAAACATTTTTATTTGAATAGGAAATACACTGAGCAATGGTGCAGAGCTGCCAGCCATGCACCACTCGTACTGCCTCTCTGAAGCAGATATATATACATATGTATATATATATATACTACTCTTAGTTGTAGTCTTAGTGTAGGCAGAGGCGCACTGCGTACGTAATATGGGTGCATGCAGAGAAGCTTTAAGCACTATAATATAAATAAAGGCTTATTTGATGGAATTTTCAATGTTTTTTGATGGGATTTGATATGGTAAATATAGTGGCTCTAGGCCTTAAGTTATGTAAAACAAATTGACAGATAGTTATGATAAGTTAGCGTATGGCTGGAAAAATGACTGAAAATATATATTTTTTTGCTATATGATAGTCAAAGAAATTTGAAAAGTAAATAAAAATAATTATCCATTTTTATTTTTTTTTATTTAATTTTAATTCTTATAATAATATAAACTATAAATTTCTTTACAAAAGGAGATACTTTCCCCGTTTTTTTTTAAATTTTTATTTGCACTTAAGTTCTTTAAAATTAAATGCAAATTCAAATTTTATTCCACAATATTTTAAACTGATTCAAAGTTATTGAAAGCCCACTCAGTCTTAAGCCCCTTTCTCTCTCTCTCTCTCTCGCTTTCTCTGCCCACCTACACTTTATAGGCTCAAGTTTCTATTTAAGAAATTTAATTTCTTAAATGGATTTCATGCACTTGATTTTTATCTTAATTATGTTTGGTCGCATTAACAGGTGCTGCGACCACATGAGCACGTAGCAGGCAGCACGTGATTTATCATCGCTGGGGAGGCGACCCCAAACTCTAGTTGCAACGTCTTGGCGAGCTGACATATTCCACTTTTTAAAGTTTCTGGCATTTAACATTTCGGCAAACCTTCTTTTTTTCTGGAATAACTTGCCAAGATTTGCGTGGCTTATCAAAATAAAAGCATCCGACTTTTTAGTCCAAAATATGTTGGAGTTTTTTTCATTCTTCTTTTTTTTAACATTTCTCAAGAATTTGTTAGCCCCCAACTTTTTAGGCACTTTTTGCGCCGTGCTCATATTTCGTTATATGATTAACTTGCTAGCGCGTGTGTATGTGTATATGTGTATGTGTATGTGGTTAGGTGATTGAGCGTGTATTTGTGTGTGTGTGGGTGTGTGCGTGGTGGATGGTAACTTGCTTTGCTTGCGAATGCCTTGCGATAACTTCTCCATTACTTTTCGTTTCCTTTTTTATCCTTTGTAACTTTGCTCTCATACGCATTTCCTCAGACGACGCCGCTTTAAGCACTGTTTACGACCTGTTTCGCCCCTGCTCATCTCCATATTCGCGTGCCAGCTGCCTACAGGTGACACAAAGCACATTTCATCGGCGCAACTAGAACGAAAATTGCTTTTCGGTATATTAAGCGCATTTTATAGAATTTTTAATGCCGACTTACAAAATGTAGGCCATACCCTGTAGACAAGAGAGCTGTCAACAAGGAGTATATGCATATATATATATATATACTTAGCTGTCTATTGTACTTCTATCAACTCAGTATCTGTCATCAAGTATCTATATGCACTTCTTGAGTATATCATAGGCTACCCTCTTGGTCCGAGTTCACTTAATCAAAAGTTAAATCTAAAAACTTTCCTTTTTTGCTGATCACAAGAATACATTATATATATGTATATAGAAATATATCAAAAAGTTGTGGAATACTTTTCAAATCTATAGAAAATTCATAATTCCTAATTCAAGCCATAAATTTGAACTCTGACACCTTCGGAAAACATACATATTTGTGAAGCTATTCGAGCGCAGCTAAAAAGCAAATACATTCCCCACACTCGGGAACATATTTTTTCCGCTTTTCCGCTTTCACCGCAGAGCAAAAAATAAAACTTTACCTGCAGCAGCAGCGGGCAAACAGCACCGAATAAACAATTTTCACAACTTGGCTAAAAATTTTCTCTCGCAAAAATGTGACGAAAAAGTTGCAGAATTTCATGTCACGACGAGCAGATACCATTCACAACATATGCAAGCTGAGCATATGAATATTTGGAAACAATTTGCTCTAGAAGCTCAATAAAAAGCTGATGACAGCAGGGTTTAGGCCATAGAAACGAGCACACGAGGTTTGCCTTACAAGTTCTAGAACTTAGTTTAGTAAAAGAAACGAAAAGAAGAAACAAACTCAAACTTCATATTTGTTTAACACTTTTTATAATTTTATTAAATTTAAATAATTATTAATTAAATAGCTTAAAGTTATAGCAACTCATGAAATATTCATATACATACAAAACTATTTTTTTTTAATATTTAAAATTCAATTTTTATCAAAAAAAAAAAAAAAAAAACAGGCAAGCTCCATTCTTTAATAGACTTTATGTGAGTTTATTAAACTTAAAAAAAAAAAAATAGTTTTAAATCACAGTTATACAAGTTTATATATTAACAAAATTACTTTTTAACATTTTTTTAACATTTAAAAAAAAATGTTAACATTTTTTTTTTAATTTTTAAAAATTAAAATATATTTTTAAACATTTTTAAAAATTTTTTAACATTTTTTAAACATTTTTTTAAACATTTAAAAAACAATTTTTTTAACATTTTTAAAATATTTTTTATTTTTATGCAAATAAAAAAGTGAAATAATTTTCTTTGTGCTGTCTTGCTGTAGTTTTTCAATGCATATGAATGGCTTTCAGTAAATTAATTAATCAATCAATCAGTGCTTTAGTTTGTTGAATCAGCGTCTCTATGGCCAAGCGCCGTTCGCTGTTGATTTTAATTAATAGAATTCGTACTATTTTTTAATCCTTTCTAGTCAATCAATCATTCGACCGTTCGTTTCACAATGAGCCATTGTCCGTTTGTTTGCCTGTGTGTGGCTTGCCCCTTCCGCATGCTGGGTATTTAAATATATATTTAGTGCATAGTCGACAGAGAGACAACAATGGCGACCACAAAAACCACTAAAGTGCAATTAAAATGTCCGCAACCGTAACAATGCGAACCGCCGTAGCCTATTAACTTTCTCTGCCACGGTTCAGGCGGCATTCAATGCGCAGCAAAGTGGTCTTTATAGAGAGTGAGCTCTCTCTCTCTCTCTCTCTCTCCGCCTCTTGCGGTCGTTGTCTCACTCTCTGTGTCTCTTTATTTGCAGCTGTATCTCTCTGTTTCTCACTTCTGCCTAGACCTTTATCTGTCTCTGTTTCTTTATCTCTGTATCTTTATGTCTCTCATTGTCTCTGTTTCACTCTCTCCTTCTCGCTCTCTGTCTCTCTATCTCCCTGTAGCTGTCTGCCCCTCTCACTTTCTCTCTCGTATTTCTCTCTCTCACTCACTCACTGTTTGTTTGTCTCCTTCTCTCTCTCTCTTTTTTTGTCTCTCTCTCTTTCTCTCTCTCTCTCTCTATTTCTGTCTCTCTCCCTCTCTCATCCTCTATCTATGTCTCTATTTCTTTACCTCGCTCTCTCCTTGTTACTTCCTCTGTCTCTCCTACTCTCCCCATGCTCCCTCTTTATTACTATCTCCTTATCTCTCTCTCTCTCTCTCTCTCTCTCTCTCTTTTTCTCTCTCTGTCTGTCCTCTTTTCCTCTCTCTCTCTCTCTCTCTCCCTTTCGCTCTCGCTCTCTCTCTCTCTGTCTCTGTGTATTTTACTATTTATTTTTCTGCTTCTCTGCCTCTCACTCTCTCCATCTCTCCAGCTCTCCCCCTCTCTAATGCACTTCTTTGATATCTGTTAAAGCTCGTTTCATGTTCCTTCGCAACATTTGTGACTTCCGTTCGCCTCGCACTGACACAATATTTAAATTTGTCGAGCAACTTGAATTCTGGCTGGCATTTTGCTCAAGAGAGAGAGAGACTTCATCATAGCATCGAGCACGTCTCGGGTCGTATGCGTAATATATGCTATGTTTTGTCAATAAAGTCAACAAAACAAACCAACAGCCATGAGTCACGCATTTTCAGCTCACAAATAGAGGAATGATTGCCGTTCGTAAATACCAAAAGTCATTTATTATTATCGTAACTAAATAGTTGAGCAAATAGACCCAGAGAGAGAGAGAGAGAGAGAGAGAGAGAGAGAGAGAGAGAGAGAGATCCACTGACTGCGCTGGAGTGGGGGAATGGCCATGAAGTCGACAAAGTGATTTTTATTGATTAAAGCGTGTGTTGAGGCCATTGTTAAACTTTCAAGAGCAGACTAAATGAAGGACTAAAGCAGACTTTAGCTGATTTACAGAGAGAAGGAGAGGGAGAGGAAGCTGGGCATTCTATGCCGCGAATTGCAGTAGACAAATCGCACAGCTGATTGCACAATAAGTGCGCACATCATTTTAGCAGAGTGCAGCGTGTCGAGAGTGCGCCAAGAGTCAACAGGGCCATAATGGATTAATTAATAGCGGCTGAGTGTGGAGACTTGGTCCATCCGCAGTCTGCGCCATAGACGGAAGCATTGTAATTAGCCCAAATTGTAATCACGGCTGGCTGGGCAGTTTTAGCAACTTAAATAAGCAACACGCTCATTACAAGCATAATAATTAAACTCCAGAGGGCAACAACATTCAAATATGCAGAGCTTTTGTATTAAATGTGCAGAGATATAGTATGAGCACACAGTCAGACAGATAGAGATAGAGGGACAGAAAGAGCGAGAGAGACAATCAGAGAGCCATGCATTCATAGAGAAAAATCAGTGTAAAACGTGGGGCATTGTGTGCCAAGGCTGTGTGCAATGGATTTGTGTGTTGTTTGCCTCTGGAGCTAAAGGAAAACAAGCACAGAACGTGCCGGGCCGAGCTCAGCGCGAATGCCGCCGCCCAATACCCAGCGTTGAGCCAGTCGTGAGCGCCAGGAAAGTTCGACGCGTCGGCCAACCCCCAAAGAGTGTTGCGTGAAAATTAATGCGACATTTATTCATTATGGCAGCAAGCAGATGGGGCTGACTACATAACCATCCTCAGTCACCTAACCGCCCGTCCGCCCATCCGCCCATCCACCCATCCGCCCACCCGCCACTTGACAGCTGGGCAACGATAACCTCAATGCAGCGCTGCTTGACTGGCGCAGGGCCGTGTCAGGGGGCAGTCAAAGGCTCTGTGAGTGAAGGACAAGTGAGCTTCGTGGCTCGCAACGTATCGCCACAGAGCGTCGGGACATTAAAACCATGTGCGTGATTTTATTCCCAGATTTCAGTCCAACCTTTATCGTGGCCGCTCCCCTGGGTCTACGGCCCTCTCTCTCTCTCTCTCTCTCTCTCTCTCTCTCTCTCTCGCTCTCCCTGTCTTCGCTTAATTTCATTCCAGTCAAAGGAATTTAATTAGTCACATTGCATACGATTTTCATCATTTCGCTCCACTGTCAACAGCACACGTCTGACTGACCTCAACCAGCGCCTTTCTTCTTGAATATATATCAGGCATATAGCTGCAGGGTGGCAGCAACTGTTGCTGCTGGAATCTATAAAAAAAGTTGAATATTTATTAAGCTATATATATTCTATACCTTTTCTATTAAACTCTTTTTTACGCTGCTTCAAATTAATTAAATTTCAGCTCGATTTCATTTCGACAAATATTTTTTTTTTTTTATTTTTAAAATAAATTTAAAAAAAAAGGCTAAAAACTTCAACTATGATTATCTCGCTCAATTTGGCAGCCAAAATTACCAAATTTTTTGTGTAGACCACAAAATTGAGCTTGTTTAAGAAAAACTTTACTTCAGAGCTATATCTAGTCTTAGCTTTGCAGGAAAAATCAGAGACTGTAGCTTACCCTGTTCCCATCTCCTCAGCAGTTGTAAGCTTTCACCTCAACTACCGTTAAATGTGACTTCACAATTTGGCAAAGTCAACTCTGTTAAATTGCCATAAATTGGTGAATAATAAATATAAATTTGCGGAAGCACAAGACCTTATCGATTGCAGCCATTTGCGGCAGCTATTCAATTAAAACAATCTCCATTCGAATGGGAAATTGAAGTTTATGGATTTGGCTAAAGGTCACACAAGTCACTTATGTTTGTTTACTCTAAATGCTTGTAAACACAGATAGAGAGAGAGAGAGAGAGAGAGAGAGAGAGAGAGAGAGAGAGAGAGAGAAAGAACTAAATAAATTTGTCAAATACTTGCAGCAAAACTAATAAATTTATATTCGAGCAGAATTCCTATGCAGAAATGTGTTTTGTTGACTTTTTGTTTTGCTTGGCTCTGCTTTTGCTTTGTTGTGCTTCTCTGCAGGTAATTGGCTGGAATTTTTAAACGGTATTTAAGTTGACTTCTAGCATAAGGAAAACAGCAGCACAGATGAATAACTAAAGAGAGAGAGAGAGCGAGAGAGAGAGAGAGAGATAGAGAGAGAGTGGGATGCTTTCAGCAGTTTATTAAATTAAGCTGAGAGACGCAGCTACGCGCAGTAAGACAAGCTGAGAGCTTAGTTTAAATAATGGCTACAATCAACATGCCTTTGCCAGAAGATATCGAACTTGACTGATCAAGCAATGGGCAGCCCTAAGGCCAATCTACTTCTATCTGATGGAGGCGTTGGCTCTACGCCTTCTGTTTGTTCTGCTGCTTCTTTGTCTTATCTTTGTCTGACTTCGTGCTTCTGTTTATTATTCCACTCTAGTTCTTCACCTATATATAGGCCAAAGGCATGAAGCTTCCAGGCTGCCAATGGAGCTGGCAGAGCGAGTCAGCAGAGTCGCAGAGTGAAGAGAGAGGCCTGAGCGAAGTTTGAGTGGCTCAAGCAAGAGAAGAGTGAAGTTAGGAAGAGCAGTGGAGGGAGTACATATAGAAATAGGGAGTATACATATAGAGAAATAAAATGAAAGGCAAATGATGGACAACATCTTGGCGCTAAATGCAACTAGTGCTTAAGGCCAGAGGGCTTCAGGCTGGCGCAGCAAAGCTTCAAATAAATTTAAATTGCGATTGTTCAATGAGTGAGAATAAATATAAAAAGTATGCAAACAAATGTATGTATATATAAAATATATATAAATATATATATATACACATACATATACATATATACATTTGCCACATTTTTGTACCATTTCACATGAAGCTTGTGGTGAGTAGGTGTTTGCGTGTGTGTGTGTGTGTGTGTGTGTGTATAGATTCCCCAAATGGCAATTCAGTCAATGACAGCGCATAAAAGAAACACATACATGTATGCACATTTATAAAAAAAAGAAGAAGAAACACATACGCTTACACACGCACACACCCACACACAGCACAGAGGGGAGAGCACAATGCTGGGCTGCTTGCTAAATTCTTATGCATTCAACTATGAGTAAGGCGCCCCCTTTATTCAGGTCAGCCATGCATATTCGACAAATACTTATGTGCACACACACGATATATATATATACATACATATTATATATACATATATATGTGTATGTATGTGCATTCATATTTCAATGGATACAGCGACTGCGCTCGCAAGTGGAAGTCAATTGGAGCACCTTACTTTTATTTGCGTAAAACGCTTAAAGAAACACCCATGCAAGCTGTCTTATCCTATACTATAGGATATGTATATATATATATATAAGTATATGAGTTGCATATGCATAGCGAACACTGTGCTACATGCCACTTTTCACTATGAAAACGTCGAGCAACTCTTGGCCTCTGCTCTAGCGCAGCGTCCCTTATCTGCGACTGGGACATATGTACATATTTGCTAATAGACCTAACTCGAGTGCTGCTTTCTTGATTACAGATTTTAATTTGCAAGCTGAGGCCAGCATACCGGAGGACATATTTGACCAACACGATGCGGACATTGGCGAAGATGCGGCCGCTGCCCAGATGCAATATGCTGAGCCTGCGGATGACGACGCTGACGAGTACGAGGCGGCGGATATTGTGAGTATAGACAGGCAGAGAGACAGAGAGAGAGAGAGAGAGAGCATGTGTGTGTGTGTTCAGCTGCTGCGCGGGTGGTGTAAGTCAGTAAGTATTTCAAATGAGGTCAGTTCCACTGCAATTGCACACATGCTATAGAAAAAAGATATATATACATATATATATATATATATATATATATATATATATATATATATATATATATATATATATATATATATATATATATATATATACTACATATGTGAAGAAGAAGCGGAGAGAGCATGGTATTGAAATGTCGCACAATGCGCTGGCTAAGTCCGATTACTCTTCTGAATGATTGCTTTAAATATGCAGTTTGTCTAGCCAAATCGTTTGCCCAACCGGGTCAGCCAGTGGCTAGCCATGACCACAACTGAATACCCTGACGGATCTATGAGATCTTACTATCATTTTTATTGGCATAAAAGTATTCTCAAGTTGCTGTTGATGAGAGCTAGCAAGCGATGAGCTGATTAGGCAGTAACCCTTCTCCGTCCGTTTGAGCCAGATTCAAGAATGCAAAAAAGCTAAAAATCTATCGCAAATCTTACCGCATTCTGGGCTTTCAAACGACCGATCTGACAGTCTCATAATTAGAAACTCAAGCTAGAAACTTGTAGGTCTTTATACGCGCACGCGCTGATAATATCCATTCTAATGTTATCGATGAAAAACTTTATCGAAATTATCAGTCCTTTATCCATATCGAGCTTTTAAGCCATATCTCATACATCTGTGCAGCTAGAGCCTTCAAATTTTGCATTTAGTTTCTTGAGAAGTTTATAAAATTTGGATTTTTTTTATATTTTGAATACAGACTCAAAATTGTACAAAATTTGTATAATAAAAGATCAGTTGGGCATATGGCCATTATGTGGAGAAATTTATGACTTTACTAAAATGCCAAAAAATATTATGGAACGTGTAGGTCATATGCTGAAAATTTCAGGAAAATCCGATCAGTAATACAGGAGCTATGAAGCCCAACAAGCAGTGCCAAGCAGTGCAAAGCAGTGTGAAGCGGCGCAAAGCAGTGCGAAGCAACGCAACTGTGATTGAATATAGCTAGAAATTCGAACTATATTCAAGTTTGACTTAGAATTGACAGCTGCTGTTGGTAGATGACGCTATAGCCAGCTCGGAATGTTACTTGTCTAGCTGCAGGCTATAGGATCTAGAGCATTTCCCAGTCGAGCTAGGCCAGTTTGCTGCCAGGTTGCTAGTCTAGTTTGACCATGCGATATTTACTGATTGCTGCAGCTACGAGACTCAAGTGGCCCAAGTTGGTCGGGCAATGTTTTGTATAAATGCAATCTTCGAGTTGCTGCCACGTAGGGCGCATCTAATCAGCGCTTTGCAGTCGGTTACAGCTGACAGGCAGACAGACGGACGGACGGACGAAGAGGCAGACGGACGTACGTAGCAGCAACTTTTGGAACAATTTCCGAGCTGCAGCAAAAGTTGGCTTTTATTGTCGCACATGTGTCTAAGTTACTGAATAAGATGCTGCGCCTTTTAGATGGAACCACTTTGGCTTTATTGTTTTCAGAGAGAGAGAGAGAGAGAGAGACACAGAGAGAGAGAGAGGGAGGCTCATGCAGCTAGCTGCATTTTGGGAGTGAAAATGGGATTGCGAATGGGTTTTATTGTCTTTGCGTTCTCTTATTGTTCGCTTGTTTTCTTGCAGATACTTGAATCTCAAAGGCCCACTTCAAGGAATTTCACTGTTTACCTAGCCAAAGATGGCAAGATAGTCAAGAAAAAATACCATAACAACAACAACAACAACAACAACAACAATAAAAACCACTACAGCTACAAATTGAAAAACAATAAAGAGAGCATGCCGGCGCAGAGAGTTGCCAATGAAGAGGAAGCAGCTACAAAATCCACTTCCGGTGACGACGACGACGACGAGGACAACAGCAGCAAGAGGAGTAACGATGAAGTCGACAACGACACCGAGCAGGATGAGGACAATGCGGAGGATGAGAAGCCAAACGCGAACTTTGACAGCAAAAGTTTTGCGTATAAAAAATTTAAGAACATGCACGAACAGCAAAATCAACAGAGCCAAAAGGAGCAACAGCAGCAGACGAAGCCGACGAAGCAGACGAAGCAGCAGCAGGAGCAGCAGGAGCAGCAGGAGCAGGAGCAGGCAAATAGCAATGGAGCAGCGCGCCAGCTGGAGCAGCCAGGGCAATGGCAACGCGAGCCACAGAAGCCAGTTGTGGAGCAGCTGTTTGATTCTATTGAAATATTAAATGAACGAAAATTTAATAAAGCGACCGGCCAATCAGCAGAGGACGTCGCCGGCGAGGACATCATGGCAATCGGCGATATTGAGGACAATTTCGGTAATGATAAAGTATTGGCGGAAAACATTAAGTCCGCAATTGACAATGATGAATCAGCAGTGGCTAAGGAGATGATAACGTCGCCGCCAGTCGCCGGCAGCAGCAGCACAGCGGCAGCCACACCCACACCCAGCACCACCACGACCACGGCAGCAGCAACAACAACAACAACAACAACAACAACACAGGCAACCACTGATCTACTGGCGCCCATCGGCCGCAAGCCCAAGCGGCACGGCAATGGCCATAATGCGATGCCCTGGCCCGGCAGCAGAAGCCACGACAAGAAGAATTATGGCATCGGCCGCATCCAGGCGCATCAGCACGAGCCCGCCGCCGAGGACGTGGGTGAGCTGCATTACTACGACGGGGAGCAGCACGGCGACGACAGCGCCGGCAAATCGCAAGCCAATTACTTGACCAGCTATTTGGGCCATATAATAAATGAAACCAAGCAACAGCAGCAGCAGCAGCAGCAGTCGTCGGAGCAACGCTTCCCAGACGACGGACAGCATCGGGCCGACGGGGAGCAGCGGAAGTCGCAGCTTGAATTGGAATCTACATTGCGTTATCATCCGGGTAAGTCATTTGGGCATTTCGTGAGTGGCAAAGCTTGTTCCAAGTCAGACAGAGATGCTGCAGCGAGTGATGACCGACTAGGAAATACCCTGTTCTGTCTGCTGCAAAGATGCTGAAGGCTGAAGAGATTAATGAACTTAAGGTTAGAGTAGGAAGAGATTGATAAACCTAAGAACAGTATAGAGAAGGTAAAGCTAAGACGGATAAAACTAAGAAAAGTCTAGATAAATTACCAAGAAATAGATGAGCCTCTCGGCATATTGCAGATATAGGATGAAGAGAAGAATGAACCTAGGCATAGTCTAGACAAATGATAAAGAAAGGTTAAAGAGGTCGATGGCCCTAAGGATAATCCAGATCGACATATTCTAGATTAAGGATGAAGAGAAAAGATGAGATGAGATGAGCCTAAGAGTAGTCAAGATTGATGAACCTAAGCATAGTCTAGAACGGATACAGAGATCAACCTTAGAAGAGGCTAGATAAGGGATTGATGTGTCTAAGGATAGTCTAGATAGAGGACAACCTAAGTATAGACTAGATAAAGGATGTAGAGATTGGTAAACCCAAGAAAAATCTAGATCAAGAATAAAAGAGAATAAACCTCAGCCAATATTTTCTCTTAAAAACAAGCTTCAAGCTATTCAAATTTCAACTGCTAGAAGTAGGTATAGCTCATCTCGATCCGAATATATATAACTATATACTTCTTCAAATATCAACAGCAGCGACGTTCTAGCTATGCTTTCCTGCTTCCTTTCCTCTTCGTCCGTCAGTCAACTACATATAAATCTTGCTACAGGGTAATTCATAGTCAGGCAGTGCCGACTACAGATCTCTTATTTATTTTAAATGTATATATATGTATGTATATATGTGGAGCTAAAAGTGTACAGTAAGCCACGGACTAAACACACAAATGGGAATCGGAACACGGATCGGTAGAGTCGGCAGGGCGGGCAGCCTAAGCGGCAGTCAAAATGACAGGAGACATTGCATGCCACACACAATCAGCCTAGAGAAACTTGAGAAGACGTAAAGAAGCTGCACAGTGGGCACACTGAGTGCATATAACAACTCGAGCTGGCTCAGCTGGTATCCCGATATCTGTCCATAATACATATATAGTCCATAATCACTCGCCTCACTTAGAGCTCTTTGCACTTATTCCTGCCCACTGATGCAGCCCACCATTGTGTATGCCATCTGTAACTGATTAGATGTGAAAATTCAAATAAATTTCGTAATTTCTGTGGAATTTCCGACACTGTCTGAAAACTGTGGCTGGGCAGCCAGTGCTCGCATGCTTTGAATTGGTTTGCCTTTATGGTTTCTGCTTTTCCATACCCTCAACTCACTGAAAATGGAATGTTAGGGGTATGCTCGACTGGCTGGCATATGTGGAGTAGATCTCACAGATCTTGGTATACATAGGAGAGCTTAAGAGACTTAAGAGTTGAGGTGTGGAAAAGCTTAATAAAAGCTGAAGTCTGGAATCTTATATTTAAGTTATATCAGTATACATAAGATTGATATTTGCTTTCCATTTCCCATTCCAAAAATCCATTTTATGTAAATACAAAATTTATTGAAAAAGGAAAGGAGAAACCTTTACAGCTTCAACTCGGCAACGGCACGGTATCTGCTAGTCGTGCACTCCCTAGTGAAGCACCCTTACTTGTTTTGATTTGCTCATCTGGACAGGACTGCAGTGCACTAAGCTGGCGCTTGTGCTTCACTGTCGACCGTAAATTGAAAATATGTTAGGCAAACCCCAATTGAATGCAGCTAAACCCCCCGGGGGGGATTGGGGGACGCTGCGCACCGAAATTTCCGACCGCATTTGCAAAACGAAAAATCTCTTTAATATGGGTGCAAATGCGAATGCTCGAATGTGTGCTCTCTGATGTAGCCTTAATTAGTTTATGGGCCTTGCTGAACTTATGCAAATTCGGCCAGAAATCAAACGGACTAAACTTTGCCGTCCGACCAAGCAGCCACCCCCCAAGTCCCCTGGGCTGCCACTTTATTACAACAGTTTTATTTTGTGAGCTTTCGTTTTTATGCCCAGAACGTATTGAAAATAGCATATTAGGGGTATATCGGTTTTGTTGACTAGCTCTATGAAAGAGTAGGCAGAGAAATATAGCTATGTCTGCACATCCTTCGATCTCGAAAGCTTTATTCAAACTTAAGTTACTTGAGCAAGTGCTAGAGTCTACTTTAAGCCTATTGAAATCCCTTTGCTCATTTCTTCAGCAATTTCCTAAAACAAACTCCTGCATAACCTACCCAACCAAGTAAGGGTATCTCACAGTCAAGCATTCCCCGCCAAAAACACTCTTATTTTCTTTATTTTTTCTTTTTACCTGCCTGAAGCAATAAAGCCAACAAAACGGCAAATATTGTATAGCTCCGCATCGAGCCGTTGCTCAAAGTAGAGCATGTCTCGAGGGTTTCCTCTCCACACAGCCCGCCCTGACCCGCAAACAAAACAGAGAAACACACAAAAAAAAAAAAAAGAAGTAAAATAAAAATGAACTTCGCACTGCATTCATTGTAGTGGAGGAGTCGCCCCTGATACGTGCCTAGACTGCCAGAGGTCCTGTGCCCGGCCGCATCTTAAGCCAGTCTCCAGCTATTCGTTATATGTGCGTCTGCCTCTGAGGGCCGTTCGATTTTTCATGATATATTCAATTTTGGGCTAACTTCAGGCTGCGTCAAGTATTTATAAAAGTTTTCACAAACTTTACTGCTGCACTGAGTATTGGAGATATGCAAATACATATTTAGATATTAGATAGATAATCATAAGGAATATGATGATGATGATGATGATGATTATATTGATAGGGTCTCAATTTCAGGCACACGTCGACTTTGACTTGTCCAGAGTCCAGAGTGAGTCTCTAAAATCGCAAAAAATAAAAAGTTAGGGATCAGACTTTAAAATTATATAAATAATATTTTAATATATATAATAATTATATTATAATTATGGAATATATATGATAGATCTCTGGTACATGTACGAATTTGCTCTCAACTATTTTAATTAAATTAATATTTTACAAAAATGTAATATATTATTAATTATAAAATTTATTATTAATTGATTAAAAATATTTAATTTAATTTTTATCAATTTTATTTCATTTTTAAATTTCTTTAAAAAAAATAATAAATATTAATAATAATAAATCCTTTAAACTCTTAATATTTTTTTTATTATTTATTATATATGTTTAACTATTTTTAAATATATATAAAAAATATATTATAATATAATATTTTTATTCAGTTCAACATAATTTAAACGACATTCAAAAAATGTTTTTTTTAATGTAATAAATTTTAAAAGCTTTTATTTATTTAAAAATATGTATTCTTGAGCAATTTTATATTTATATATTAAATACATATTTTTTTTACTCGTGACATATTTATTTATAGATATATAATAATTAAAAAAAAACTAATTAAAATTAAATTTAAATTAGTTTTTTTTAACATTTTTTATTTCGAGTGCAGCAAAAAATATTTATATTATTATTATATTATTATTATTATTATTAGTATTATTATTATTATTATTATTTTTATTATTATTATTATTATTATTATTATTATTATTATTATTATTATTATTATTATTATTATTATTATTATTATTATATTATTATTATTATACATATTTACTATATACATTACATATTACATGTCTTATATTTAAATAAATATGCCAACAACTTTCGTGGCCAACCTCGCTGTGTTGACTTGGTTGGGTTTTGTGGCAGCGAGGTTGCTGCCTCACTTTTATGCACAATCAAATGAAATGAATTGTGGTCTTATGGGCAACGGATTTTGTGGTCTTAGATGAGCGTCACAAAAACAACAATAACGGCAATAGTAACAGCAACAGCAACAGCAACAACAGCAACAACAAGCGTCTACAAATATGGCGATTTGTTGTCCCCGGGACTAATAGAAATCTATTACTTCCGAGCGAGCGCATCGTGCCGAGACTCACAATTCCAAGCTCTCACTCGTGCCTAATGTGATTCTCAATCTCAATTGCAGATGGTACGACAGCGTCGCCGTCGGCCTTCGAGCGGTTCAAGGCGCTGCGGCGCAGCAGTCGCCGGAACGGGCACAAGAGCCACAAGAAGCGCTACAAGGACTACCTGAAGCACAGTGGCGCGCTGACGGCCAAGCAGCGCAGGGATCGGGAGCAGCACGCGCAGAAGTGGCAGCAGCAGCAGCAGGCCGAAAAGCAGGAAAATGAACGGGAACAGCAGGAGGAACAGGAGCGGGAGCGGGAGCGGGAGCGGGAGCAGGTGGAAAGCCACGCCCATGCATCGCCGATCTTCGCCTTGGGCGTGCGACCGCCGCGCAACACGCCGAAGCCGTTCTACGAGGGCCAAGTGAACTACTACGACCACCAGGAGGAGCCGCCGTCGCAGCCGCTGGGCGCCCACCACACCGAAATGGAGCGTCTGATTGCCAACGACAACGACAACTGGTATCGCCGCATCAGTCCGGTGCTGCGCAACGGCATCAAGAGCAACGAGCTGCAGAAGCACCACCAGCAGCATCAGGCCAGCCATCATCATCATCACCTCAAGCATCATTATCACCAGCATCATCATCATAAGCACGCACGCCAACGTCCGCCGAATCCGTATCAGCGCAAGGCGCCGGCTCAGCTGGCGACGCCGCCGACCACGCCACAGCCGCCGCTGCCGCCGCCGAAGCAACAGTTGGGCCACCAGATCACCGAGCTGGAGCAGCTGGAGCGCTACTACGCCAAGTGGCCGCATCTAGCGCGCGTTCAGTTCCAGGTCTACGACGAGCACTATCGCGAGGCCCACCCGGAGCTGTATGGGGACTACGATGCGGACGACGACTATGAGACAGCTGCCGAACTGGAGGAGGCCCAGCAGGACCACGGCGAGGAGGCCAATCTGCCGCCGTACATCAAGAAGTACAATCGACGCAACAAGCAGCTCCTGAACCTGCTCGAGGGCACGCTGCCGCCGCCGACGGCCACGCCGTTCCCGGGCGGCATCTGGAGCGGCTCCCAGCTGCAGCCGGGTCCGCATGAGTCGGCGCCCGTACGCCTGGACGATGACTACCTGAAGCAGAAGCGACGTCGCTACCAGCAGCGCTACGAGGATGTGTTTGCCCAGCAGCACAGCAGCAGCTCCATTACACCTCCTCCGGCCACGCAGACCAGCAGCAGCCCGGCGGCGCAGCTCAACCAGCTGCCCGAGGAAGAGCAGCAATTGGACGAGCATCAGCTGTCGGCCGCCGTTGACTTCTGGCAGCGGGAGATCGAGACGAAGGCAGCGGCAAAGCCGCCGTCGCCGCTGCCGCACACCACCTCCAAGCCGGCCCTGTTCAAGCTGCCACTGTACCCGGCCATCGCGGGCAGCTTCCTGGGCACGCCGCGCAGCCGCAGTGCGCAGTTCGTGGCGAATGTCTCGGGACGTGGCCAGGGCAGCTGGCATCCGGCTCCACCGACTCCGATTGGCGCTCACACCAACAACGATGGTATCCACAATGCGACAGCTCCGCCCTTTTCGCCGCTCAACTCGTTCGTCTATCATCGCGTTGTGGACGGCGTCGGGGCTGGGAACTCGCTCTCGTCGTCCTCGCTCAGCCGCAAGCAGCGTCTGCCCTTCGTGGCCATCACGGACCGGCGGCTGGAGAGCGTCGGCGCGCACAAGTTGATCGGGGAGCAGCACAAAGATTTCGAGCAGAATCACTTTCCCATGCCTTAAGCCGCGCCAACAGCATACAGCATCGATCGAGACGAGCTGGGAAAATGGAATCGAATTCAATTAAGTTCTTGTACAAGCATATCACAAAGTAAAGAGAGTGGAGAGGAGCTGGAATTAGGAAGAAGGAGATAACGAGACAGAGCAGCAATGTGTAAAGATATCGGTTATCGAATGCAACCAATCGATAACACTCAAATCAGTTACCCTTCGCCCTGGTTCCAAGCGCTTCTCCTTTGCTAATCAAACTTAAATCTAGACATAAACTCTTGAGTAGTTGCTTTCGACAAAAACAAAACAAACAAATCAAACAAAAAACAAAGCAAACGTCTTCAGTTTCGAGCTACGAGAACAGAGCACTAGCGGTAATTGTTTGTTTGTACTTTTATTTTTTATTTACTTTTTTGGATAAGTACTCTTGCATATTTAACATAAACAGCAAACGTTATAGGCAATTAAAATAAAAATAAAAATAAAAATAAAATAAAAAAAATATTGAGAAAAAAGAAAAGAAAAATCGAAATATAAGCTAAGATTTTTTTTTTGTGTATGATAGTAAATGACACAAAGAACCACATGAACCGCCACAGTAGAGACACGAATATCCCCCCCCCCCACACACACACACACACAAACACACAGACACTTAAACACACGCAGTGAAATATCTGTGGAAATAAATATAATATATAAACTAAAAGAGCCTAAAAGTATGCAACACAATTTTTTTAGGACTAACCTGGCGACAGAGCAGGGTAAAATATGCATAATGCCAGACATTAACTTTATTTTGTAATTTGGCTTTGACTGTAGCGTGAATAAAAATGCTTCTTTTTTTCTGTCCAGCGCCCGGATTCAGTTTCCCCACAATTTCCGGCAAGTTTTTCAGTGCACGCAGCATCAAATAGGTTTCAAAATTAATTCAAAAGCAAAAAACATCAAAAGAAAAACAAAATACGGAAAACAAAGAGAAAAAATATTTAAAAAAAAATAGAAAAACAAAAACAAAACGAATATATCTATAATCACTAAAGTTGTATTGAATGTACATAGTCTATGTATTGTAGAATCACACAAAAGAAAACGAGGAAGCAGAAGGAGGAGAAGAAAGCAATTAAAGCAAACTTATTCAATAAACCATTAAAAAAATGTAAAATCTATTTAGATGGCTTCAACACACAACACAAAAAACAAAAACAAAAACAGATATGCAAATTAAAATAAAAAATAAATAAATAAAAAAAATTTATGTGTATGTTATATGTGTGGGTATATGTATGGCTTCACATAGGCTAGCGAGCGGATAGCTATGTGGCTCGATGCTGATTTGGCAATTTCTTTGAAGCTAAGTCAAGTTATGGATAAGGTAAGTTGTATTATATATAATAATAACACTTAATAGTACTATACTATACTACTATAACTATACTATACTGAGCACATAGCAGCGTGGTATATGCCACGTCTGCACTTTGCCTAAGCCTTATGCTGCATGTCTAATGTAGATGACTTATGTATATGCCAGCTGCATATATACAAGCATACTACGCTCTCCCACTCTTTATATATAATGTATTTAGGCTAAGTTCAACTTGAATACGAAAGAAAGAATCAATCATATAACAACATCAAACCTGAGCGAAAGCTCAGCTGTCTTTTTGTTCAACGAACCGAATTACATAATTACAAAGTCTTCAGTCGCTAGAAGAGAATAAATGAAAAAAAATAATAATATATATACATTATTTTTATTATATTATTTTATTTAATATTTGTTTGATTTATTTTTATTTTATTTTATTTTTATATTTTTAATTTCTGCTACAATTAAATTATAAATGAGTTTGTATAAGAATATAAAAATTATAGAAATTCTTAGCTAGAAAATAAATTATTTTATTTTAAATAATTAAGAAACTCCAAGGAATATTTTCAGTAATTTATCTTGTGATCAGTTATATGTCAACGTCTAAAAATATAAAATATATAAAGAAATCTAACATCTAACATAAAAATTCAATAAAATTACATTTTAAATAGTGCATAAATTTAAATAATAAAAAATAATTTTAATTTAATTTAATAAGCATTTTCCTAAAAAATTTAATAAATAATCATAATTGAACTACAGCTTATTTATGCACGCTTAAAATATTATGCTTAAAATTATAATTTTATATTCCGATTTCTTTACAACTTCCATAAATTCTTGAAAATATTATTTATGTATTTACGCACAAAGTATTAAAAAGCTGACTAAGGCATATATTATACATATATGTAGCTGCAAGCCAACAGAAAAACGAAAATACCGAGAACTACGAAACTTTTAAAGAGCAGCAAGGATATCAGCACACCGACACAAGCACACCCACACACGCACACGTCTGCTTATGTGGTAACATTTTAATGGAATGAAATTCAATAAAGCAAAACTTATTATTTACGCATAACTTTTTGAAGTTACGCTTCCGATGCAGATGAGATAAAAATGTTGACAAAACATGCACTTCGTGATGCTCGCTCAGTTGAATATATGAATATTTAAATTTTGTTTATATGATACAATATAAATTTCATATATTTATATATTAAACCTAGCGCGTCAATCTGGAATAGATAGTTTGCCTAAGGACGAGCGTTCATTCTCTGAAGCCAATATACTCTTCTGGCTACCCAAACGAGCATTAAACAGTAGTATTGTATTACTTAAATTGAAAGCCTAAGTTTTGTGGAGCTAAAAGCCTGCCTGTGCCATGCCCATGCAAGCTGAATTATCAATTAATATTGATTGTGCAGTGTAGTGTATTTGTACTAAATTATTTATATTATTAATTAATTAATTAAATTTAAATTTAAAAATAATTAATTTTAATTTTATTTCAATTTTAATTTTAATTAGATTTTAATTTTAATATTAATTTAATTTTAAATTAATTTCATTTTTAACTTTAATTTTAATTTTAGTTTTAGTTTTAATTTAATTTTAACTTAAATTTCATTTTTAATTTTAATTGTAGTTTTAATTTTAGTTTTAATTAATTTTTATTTTAATTTTAATTTAATTTTAATTTTAATTTATTTCATTTTTAATTTAAATTTTAATTTTAATTTTAATTTTTTTTTTTTAATTGCATAATAATTGCTTATTATTAATAAAAATATTAAATGAAAGATAATTATATGAAGTTCTATAAATAGATTTATCACTCAAAGTTTACTCTGTGTTTTTATACTGCTCAGGTAAAGCAGCTTTATCGCAGCTCCTCGACTGCACTTCCATTAAATATCCACCGCATGTATAAAAGCTTCATAATGTGCACATCAATGGCAAATAAATGGCCATGAGAATTTGCAAGCTGGCAGCCAGGTCTGATTCCGATTCCGCCTCAGATTCTTATTCAGATTCTGGTACGGGTTCGGGTTGGGTTTTCGGTTCTGCTGGTTGTGGGCGCGCCAGCTGACAGTTCTATTGGCAATGCCAATGTCATTTGCATGACGTTCGAGTGGCTGTGTGCGTATTCGCATTCGCATTCGCATTCGCATTCGCATTCACTTAAATGCTTATAAGTGATGCTGATGCCGGTGGCAATGGCATCGTTTGCTGTGCACCGCCACTGCACTGCAAATGACGCACAAACGGTAGACAAAGTGCCGCCTAATGCCCGGGCGCCGCAAATTGATGTACTCCACTCAGCTTCAAATGCGCGTAACAATATCTTCGGGATGACGGAAGCTCCCTTACTGCTGCACTACTTTTCAATTACAGTTTCTTCAGCTCCGATCCCCTCTCTGCGCCCCCTGCCTCTGGCACTCACTCGCCAGAAGGGCGTGAAAATCTGTCAGTGGATTTGCATAAAGTGGTGCAACGTTTTCGCATGCAGCGCTGCCATTTGCCAAATAATTTCAATTCAATTTACAACCAACTTAAAAAGAATGCCACCAAAACCATGTGGCAGGCAGTAAAAGAAAATCTTAGAAATATATATATATATATATATATATATATATATATATATATATATATATATATATATATATATATATATATATGTATATATACATATATGTATACACAACTGTTCTATACTCTGCCAAATTTTTGGGGAATCGTTCAGGGTTCAAGGAAATTTTATTTAATTTCAATAAAAAATATAAATAAATATAAATGAATAAATAAAAAATAAATATAAATGAAATATTAAATTAAATGATAAGCTTAAATAAACTATTAAACTAACAAATTTAAGTTCATTATTAGATTAAATTAAATTAAAGTTTAAACCAATTATTAAATAAAATTTATAGTTTAAATAAATTATTCAATTTAATTAAAAATTTAAATAAATTATGAAATGAAATTAAAAAATTGAAATAAATGGTTAAATTTAATGAAATAAAATATTTAAAAAAATTATTAAATTAAATTGCAAATTGAAATAAATTATGAAATTAAAATAAATTATTAGATTAAAAAATGCAAAAAAAATTATAAAATAGAACTAATAAATTAAAATAATTATTCAATTAAAGTAGATATTTAAATTAACGATTTATTTAAATTAAAAACTACAATACAATATGAAATTTAAAAATAAACTTAAATAAATTATAAAATATTATTAAATGCTTAGATAAATTATTAAATTGAATAAAAAAATGGTTAAATTAAATTAAAAATTGAAATAAATTATAGAAAGCAATTAAAAATTTTAATAGATTATTGAATTAATAAATTAAATGAATATCACATATTTATCACAAATTTAAATGTTTTTTTTTTAATTTTTTAACTATTTAATTTTGAATTTTTTAATATATTTATATAAAACGAGCTCTCAGGCCAAAGCAAACGTAAGTATATTTTGAATCTTTGTTTCTCTTCGTAAATTCAATACATAAAAAAAAATAAAAAATCCTTATCCAGACCAATGCTCTGAGTGCCTTGAGTAAACCCTAAACAGCTGAGTCGGCGGATCCACTGATCCTCTGCAAGGCAGGGCGATAGCTTACAACGGGAATCCAATTGGAATCCCATTCGCATCGCCATCACACGCTTCTCTCTAATGCAAGCTCAATCGCTCAGCCAATGTAGCCGTCGCGCCTTGTAGTGCAGCCTCAAGTGCAGCATCAGCGCTGAAAATTTAAATAGGCACGTAGCAGGGGCAAACGCCAAATGGAGACATTGCCAGACGACAACGACAGCGACAGCGACAACGCACACATGTGGACAGACAAACAGAGTGAGGCAGAGAGAGGGGAGGGAGACACTCAGACACTCCAATTGCGTCACACACGCAGCAAAGTTGTGCCGTGCAGACGCCGCTCAGCGGCTACGGCGGTGCACACAAAATGTGGCACGTTGCATTACCGTCACAGTCAGCACACGACACACGTCTTTACCAACATTTTCCGTTGCTGCTCAAGAAAAATCGCTGGCGGCGCACACTCAGCAACCAGCAGCGGCATCCTTGCTCCTCGCCTTCTTCCACCAGGTGCCAAGTGCAGCTCCTTACCCAGGTATGTGTGTGTGTGTTCAACTGACGCACATGTGCAATGTACAGCTGACAGTTGGAGCTGGGGTGCAGTCGCCCCCTGTCAGCCACACGGCCAGACGCAATTCACATACCTGCGTCACGTATACGCCAGCGATGCCCGTAGTCAACTTTTTAAGTCCGCGCCGCAAATTATAATTAATTTAGATCTCCAAACTGAAATGCAAACGAACACGGCTTAAATATCAATTAAAAGAGTTTGCAGACTCTAAAAAAATATATATATTTCTATATATTATATACATAAATATATATAAAATAGTCTCTTTCAATTGATGAAGCAAGAGAAAGTAAATATGTATTTAAATACATATAAAAAATATATATATATACAAGCTGCAGCTTCATTGCACTTAAGCTTATAGCATATTAGTGAAATTTTAATATTGTCTTTCGGTTTCTGAAGCATATTAAATTTCTCAAGCGAAACTCTAACTAAATTCCCTTTTATTGCAAATTCGAATCAGAGACAGAAATGGCAAAACTAGAGCTAAGGCTTAAAAATGCTTTTATGGCAGAGACTTAGATAAAATGTGTTTTAAAAATGTTTTTCTTTTTTAATATTTTCTAGACAAGTTTGCTGCTAGGAGATGCCTGACTAGGTAATACCCCGCGCAGCGCTCTCTATCTCTCTCTCTCTCTCTCGCTCTCTCTCTCTCTCTCTCTCTCTCTCTCTCAGACTATATCAACTCAGCTTAGCGCACACATCAAGCATATACGTACTTTATATTATCTGCCACGCCTACTTTTGCCGCAGACCCACATTTTAGCCAAACCAAGCCTGCTTTCCCATTTGGTCTTGGCTGCAGGGTATAAACCTAGATAAGGCTTACAGAACTAGACGAAATTCATTTTAAAAATGTTTTTTTCATTTCAAATGCAATTTTCGGCTGCCAAGCAAAGCATGTTCTATATATAAACAAGCAGACGGGAAGTGACTGACTGACTAGCATATACCCTGACACCAGATATATGGCTTTAACAGAACAGCTATATACATATCTATATCAATATAGATATATACTAAATTTAGTTCCACATAACCATCCTGCCCTAACCACCCACTCGGCTCTGCTCTCGAAAAGTAGTCTTAAATTCGTAAACAAAAATGAGAATCGCATGCAACAGGATGGGGCGAAGCCGAAGGTGGCGTGAGGGGGGGGGGGGGGTCTGGCAATCAACTTTCTGCCATGGCGCAGCCCCCCGCCGGGGGTGCTCCATTAGCGAACGGCCCGCGGGTGTGCTGTATCTAACAATCATAATTATAATAATTATAAAAACAACAATTAAAGCACATAAGTATTGGGCCGAAACAAAGCTGGTCTAACAACAGCCCGAGCAAATGGAAAAAATTTGTAATTGAAATTTTAATAGAACTTAAGCTGGGGCATGCTGCAAACGCAAAAGGAGCTGCGCTGTGCTGTGCCCCTGCCCCTAGCCCTGCCCCTGCCCCTGTCCCTGTTCATGCTCCTGCCCATGTCCTTGCTTCGTTCCCTGCGTTCCCTTTGGCTTTTTGTTTGCCTTTGCCGGTTTTTCCGGTACGCAACCAAATTTTTTGACAAGTTAATTAGGTTGTTTGCTTGCTGCTCTTCTTCTTCTTCTTCTTCTTCTGTGCTGCTCGCATTGCTGTCGCCCCCCCTCGGGGCCACAAGCTGCCGGCGGCGCCAGTGCCAACGCCAATGTCACCCATTTTAATTTGCTTTTGATAAAGTTCTTGTAATTGCGACGAGACAGTTAGTGCCCTGCCAGCCAGCGCTCCAAAGGCACTGGTCAGCGGCACATGACACATGACAAAAGCAAACACGACCGGAGCCCAACGAAATGCGAGAATCTCACTCAAAGAGAGCTTCACAAATATTATTAAAATATTTATACAAATATTAAACCGAGCAGCTCTTTGTGTCTGGAATATGGGTCAGCGTGCCAAAATCATGGAACAAAGCAGAGCCAAAAGCAGAAGTTGCTTCAAGTCAGTTCTTGAACAGACTCAATAGCTCTGTTGATATAGCTATTTACATCTGTCTGTCCGGCTGGCCGGCCGGCTGGCCGGCTGACTGGCTGACTGTCTGTCTGCCCATCTGCCTGTCTGTCTGTCTGTCTGTCTGTTTGTCCCTTTGTCTGTTTGCCTGTCTGTCTGCTTGGCCGTTTGCCTGCCTGCCTGCCTGTTCCTACTTTCCGGTAGACTTCATCTCACGCTTTGAGTGCTTCTTAAAGTGCTTAAAGCCAGTGAAGCTGTTAATTATTTCAAAAATAGTTTTTTATCGATATGATATCGATTAATATACATATAAGCCTTTACATTTGTGAGTTATTCTGTGAGTCTGTCTTTCAGTCTGCTTGCCAGTCTGCTTCTCTCTCAGTCAGGCAGTCAGTCTGTCTGCCTGTTTGTCTATTTATCAGTCTGTCTGAGACTTGGAACGATAATCGATAATAAGCAGCTGGAAGCATAAGGAGAATGAGCAGACGAAGGAGCAGAGCTAGGAGCAGAAGGAGCAAAAGTAGAAGGAAGGCGTCAAAAAGGTGCCCGTATTTGCTAGCCGGTCACTCCCTGCTTGCCGACACATTCTCTCTCTCTCTCTCTCTCGCCACTTATTTGGCTAGCTTTTCGCGTTTTTCTTTTTTTGTTTTGTTTAATTTTCGTAGGACATCTCGTTAACGTTTGTTGGCCATTATCAGAGGCACTTTAGGCGCAGAGGCAGCGACTCTCTGGGCGCTGCGAAATTTTTCATGGCACATTATTTTTCTTATTTAAGACCGCAGCGAAAGAAAAAAATTTGCATAGCTCGCTGATAATTAAATGTAATTGCTCCGTTGCCCAAGGCGAGTTCTTGTCATTGTTGTTGTTGTTGTTGTTGTTGTTGTTGTTGTTGTTGTTGTTGTTGTTGTTGTTGTTGTTGTTGTTGTTGTTGTTGTTGTTGTTGTTGTTGTTGTTGTTGTTGTTGTTGTTGTTGTTGTTGTTGTTGTTGTTGTTGTTGTTGTTGTTGTTGTTGTTGTTGTTGTTGTTGTTGTTGTTGACGGCGACCAAAATTAATGGTAGGTATTTGGTTTTCGGGACTTGATTTGGCAACTGTCACGCACAGCGCCGACGATGATGTGGATGAAAATGATGGCCGGGCCGGAGTTTCGCATTGTTTGGGCGTGAATTTGACAGAATGGCGTCTAATGAAATGTGCTGCTTGGGCCCACCGCCAAGTGCTTTTTAATCAAATTAGTCAAACAAACAAAACAGAAAAAAAAAAAAAAAAAACAGAAAAAAACAGAAAAAAACAAAAGCAAAAACGTTGGCAAAAAACAAATGACACGGCTTTCTTCATCTGCTGCTGCTTCTCCGTCGCTTATTGAGTTGTTGTGGATGGCCAAGGAGGCATTAAGCTAAGTCCGGACACTGATACCAGAGCCGTATCCGCTGTCACTTGAGCGACAATGAAAAAGATATTTTACGCCCAGCTGAAGAGAAATTTTGCCGCGAAAGCTTAGCTAGTTATACCGAAGGAGCTGAGCTCCAGTTTCACGCAACTCACTAAAAGCGCTTGAGATGGCAGTGGACGACTAGCAAATACCCTATCTCAATGGGAAACAATAGCTGAAATAAGCGCTGAGTTCTCTAAGTTGGCACTGCATCAGTCTGGCCTTACAGAGTCCAGCAGAGCAGAGCTAAAGTTGAGTTCGACCAAAGAAGAGCCAAAGCAGAGGCAAAGCAGAGGCAAAGCAGACGCAAAGCAGAGGCAAAGCAGAGGCAGATCAGAATGAAAGAGGCAGCCAATGAAAATCCAGAGCAGAGCAGAGGCTAAGCAGAGCTAAAGCAGCGCCAGAAGCTGAGCTAAAAGTCTGCCTGAGGCTGAGCTAAAATTCGGAGTGAAGCTGAGCAAGAATTCTGCCAGAGGTCGACCTAAAAATTCTGTTAGAGGCGCAGCCAGAATCTGAGCTAAAAGTCTGCTAGAGGCTGAGCTAAAACTCTGCTAGAGGCTGAGCTAAAAGTCTGCTAGAGGCTGAGCAAGAACTCTGCTAGAGGCTGAGCTAAAAATCTGCTAGAGGCTGAGCAAGAACTCTGCTAGAGGCGCAGCCAGAGGCTGAGGTAAAAGTCTGCTAGAGACTGAGCAAGAACTCTGCTAGAGGCTGAGCTAAAAGTCTGCCAGAGGCTGAGCAAGAACTCTGCTAGATGCTGAGCTAAAAGTCTGCTAGAGGCTGAGCAAGAACTCTGCTAGAGGCGCAGCCAGAGGCTGAGGTAAAAGTCTGCTAGAGACTGAGCAAGAACTCTGCTAGAGGCTGAGCTAAAAGTCTGCCAGAGGCTGAGCAAGAACTCTGCTAGAGACGCAGCCAGAATCTGAGCTAAAAGTCTGCTAGAGGCTGAGCTAAAACTCTGCTAGAGGCTGAGCTAAAAGTCTGCTAGAGGCTGAGCAAGAACTCTGCTAGAGGCTGAGCTAAAAATCTGCTAGAGGCTGAGCAAGAACTCTGCTAGAGGCGCAGCCAGAGGCTGAGGTAAAAGTCTGCTAGAGGCTGAGCAAGAACTCTGCTAGAGGCTGAGCTAAAAGTCTGCCAGAGGCTGAGCAAGAACTCTGCTAGAGACGCAGCCAGAATCTGAGCTAAAAGTCTGCTAGAGGCTGAGCTAAAACTCTGCTAGAGGCTGAGCTAAAAGTCTGCTAGAGGCTGAGCAAGAACTCTGCTAGAGGCTGAGCTAAAAATCTGCTAGAGGCTGAGCAAGAACTCTGCTAGAGGCGCAGCCAGAGGCTGAGGTAAAAGTCTGCTAGAGACTGAGCAAGAACTCTGCTAGAGGCTGAGCTAAAAGTCTGCCAGAGGCTGAGCAAGAACTCTGCTAGATGCTGAGCTAAAAGTCTGCCAGAGGCTGAGCAAGAACTCTGCTAGAGGCTGAGCTAAAAGTCTGCTAGAGGCTGAGCAAGAACTCTGCTAGAGGCTGAGCTAAAAATCTGCTAGAGGCTGAGCAAGAACTCTGCTAGAGGCGCAGCCAGAGGCTGAGGTAAAAGTCTGCTAGAGACTGAGCAAGAACTCTGCTAGAGGCTGAGCTAAAAGTCTGCCAGAGGCTGAGCAAGAACTCTGCTAGATGCTGAGCTAAAAGTCTGCTAGAGGCTGAGCAAGAACTCTGCTAGAGACGCAGCCAGAGGCTGAGGTAAAAGTCTGCTAGAGACTGAGCAAGAACTCTGCTAGAGGCTGAGCTAAAAGTCTGCCAGAGGCTGAGCAAGAACTCTGCTAGAGACGCAGCCAGAGGCTGAGCTAAAAATCTGCTAGAGGCTGAGCTAAAAGTCTGCTAAAGGCTGAGCTAAAAGTCTGCTAGAGACTGAGCAAGAACTCTGCTAGAGGCTGAGCTAAAAGTCTGCCAGAGGCTGAGCAAGAACTCTGCTAGAGACGCAGCCAGAGGCTGAGCTAAAAATCTGCTAGAGGCTGAGCCAAAAGTCTGCCACAGGCTGAGCAAGAACTCTGCTAGAGGCGCAGCCAGAGGCTGAGCTAAAAGTCTGCTAGAGGCTGAGCTAAAAGTCTGCTAGAGGCTGAGCTAAAATTCTGCCGGAGGCGCTCTGCCAGAGCAGAGCAGAGGGCTAAGCAGAGCCTGAGCTGAGCCGCAGCTGCAGCCAATCTGCAGATCTTGATGCGAGTCAGTTTCGATCCAGCGCTGATCCAGAGCAGACGTGGCTGCTCTCGCTTCGGCAAACAAGGCAAAGTTAATATTATACAGTTTCGTGGACTTCTATCGAAGGCTGTATCAATTGGCAATTGGCAATTGGCAGTTGGCAGGCGCGACAGCTGAAATTTTAATGCTGTTGCCGGTGGGAGGCGGGCGGCTTCATTACTTTCATGTTAATTGCAATTACGAGAGAGTAAGTGTTTGCTGGCGCCTTATTTGCGCGCACTTTAACCAGTTAAAGCCAGCCTCTTTGCCCGCTTGAACTGGCTGCGTGTACGCAATGGCATTTCAATTAAATACCAACTGGCGGGCAGGCGAGCGGGCGGGCAGGTGAGCAGGCAGCCAGGTAGCATTCGCATTCAAATGGCTCCACATAAAAACTGAAAAGTTGTTGTTTTTTTTTTTTGCACTTCACGGAACTGCGATGAGGAGACGAGCTCGGTTTATGGCACGCTTATTCATTACATCCTCAATCCGTTGCGTGCTATTTTAACGCTAATTAATCGAGTTAACTTTATGGCAGCCTGGCCGAGCCCAGGAGCCCAGCAGCCAAAGCCATTTATGCAGTTGCTGCTCCGCCGGCTGCTCGTTTCTGTTTGTGTTTTCTCCTTTGGCAGCTGCCCATCTATGAAAACAAGGCGCACAAACAGGACGAGCCATCACGCTAAGCCAGAGCCGAACTCTGTATGCGCTGCAAGCATAATTCTGACTGCTTGCGATATTTATTTCTATATCTCTCTACTGGATAAGCAAGAGTTTCCTCTACTTTAGGCATTCCAAATCTATTCTTACGCTATCTCACTCTCTCTCTCTCTATATATATATATATATATGTATTTTATACACTAATATATATAATATACATATATGCATATAAGTATATAACAAGAGTGTCCTAAAATTCACGCAGGAAGTAATTTTGATGGAAAACCCAGATTTATAACTACAAATTTATTTAAGAAAAAAATTATAATATATATACCGTTTAATTTTTGTATAACCCTGAACTGTCAGCTGTCATACTGTATTATTTTTATATTTTTTTGGCTTCACAACACTTCACTTTTTATCAAATTCAAATCTTGCGTGATTTTTGGGACACCTTGTGTAAAGCATTGCATATATGAAAGTACGTACATATGCCTTTTTTTTATACTACTCTACCTACCTACTCCTACTCCTTTCGCTCTACCTCAACCTTTCCGAACATTCGAATACCCTATCAACAAAAAAAAAAAACGAAAATTCCAGAAAAAAACAATAACATATAAAAATACATATATAATGAGTTCCATTTGCGAAAGAAGAGGCAGACGATGAAAATATAAGCGAAAAACAACGAGTCATGAAGGTGAGTACTGAAAGGCAGCTGCGTCCTCGTCAGCTCTTTGTCCGTACGGCGTATGCGAAAGACGTAAATATTACGCACAATCCATTTAAATTCAAATAGGAGCATGCCAATGCCCCATGCGAGGAGCCTCAACCCATGCAGATTCACGTTTTTATAGATTTTTGAGCAAAGGTTTCAGTAGACGATTATGCGTGTTGAGGGGTTTCCAGTTTAAAGTGAATAATAACTAGGGGAATACCCCTACCCTACTTAGAAAGTTTTAAATCGAGTATAGTTTTAACTAATTAAACAATGTAAACTGAAAATAAACTTTGACTTCTAGTCAGAGTGATGCACTTGAAATACCCTGTAATCTGTTGACTCCGACTATGGCCGGAAGTGCATGCAGCTTGGCCCCCTCATATAGACTTATATACTCACACTTATTTCGGCTTAGGATTTTAAATACTTTAGTTTTCCACTGCCAGGCGGGAGAGAGAGACACAGAGAGAGAGAGGAGAGAGAGAGAGAGAGAGAGAGAGAGTCTCACAAAAAAAAAAAAAGGAAAACAAACAAGCGCAAGTAAAAGAAGTAATAATACATACACGAAAGTTCCATTTAGGCCATGTCATCATCACTTTTCGCTACGACGACTGCTTCATATGGGGTTGGAGGTGCCAGCAGCAACAGGAGCAACAACAACAACAACAACAGCAACATCAGCAACCTCCATAACTGCCACGCACTCTACGAGCTATACGAACGCCTTTTTCTGTCGCGTATGCGGTGTGAGCCCCAGGCTAACTTCAATACTATAAGTTGAAAATGTTGTTGCTAGGATCAATTCAATGTGTGGGGGGGCGCGTGTAAGGGTGTGAGGTGGCCTGTAGGGGGTGGCCATCTACCCACAACCAATTTAAATGCAGTATCAATTGTGCAAGCCAGGCCAGCCGAGCACAGCACAGCACAGCCAAATCATTAAAAATGCGCATTCAATATAAATTTATATATGTGTATGAAGAGTTTTTTTTTTTTAAGTATATAAAGGCATGTATACACACACATTCATATATGTAGATATATACATATGTGTGTGTGCACATGGCTGTTTGGGCATTCGGGTTGAGTTTGTGAATCATTTGGCTTGTTGATTTGTTGCTCCGTAATAAATCAAGAGCATAAACGGCTTATGGCCGAACATAGCTCAAATCTCCACAGAACTGCACTCTGGACTACGCGCTGACAGCGCGTGGAAAATAACTATGAAAAATTTATGTGTTTGCTATAGTCTGCATGTGTGCAGGTGTGTGTGTGTGTGTGTGTCTATATATGGAGGGGGATGCATGTGAATTGGCAAATAATATGCCGTTACCCAGCGAAGTTTACGCTCAATTTAAATTTACAAAATATTGCACAATAAAAGCCAACATCGAACCATCAAAATAAAATGCAAAGAACAAAACAGGAAATTGCTGGAAAAAAGCACGAATTGAACTTTAACACTTAAATATTTAAAGTTAAAAAAAAAAATAATTTAAAATAAATTACGACTGTTAAAAGTCAAAGCTGTATAAAAACTAAATAAAATTAAAAAAATATATATTAAATATATACATATATAAATACAAAAATAAAGCAAATAAAGGAAATAAAAATAAAAATTAATAAAAAATAACAGTTAATAAAATAAAAACCAATAAGAAATAAATAAATTAAATTTTTGAAAACAAGAAAATAAAATGTAATAAATATATATAATTTAAATAATGTTAAATTAATTAAAAAAAATAAAATAAAAAAAAAAACAATACAATTATAAATAAAATAAAATAAAAATATATAAAAAATAAATTAAAAAAGAATTAAAGTAAAATAAAAAATAAATAAAAAATAAATAAAATAAAAAATAAATAAAAAGAAATGAAAAAGAAATAAAAAAAATTATTAAAGTTAAATATATAAGTAAAAAAATAAATAAAGTAAAAAATATAAATAAAATATCAAAAACTAATCAAATAAAAACTTGCAATACAATAATAAAAAAAATAAATAAAATAAAAGAAGAATGAAGTAAAATAAATAAGTAAAATCAAAAATAAATAAAGTATAAAAATAAATAAAATACAAAAACTAATAAAATTCGCAAATTCAACAGATTAATAAATAAATCAAATAAATAATTTAAAAATAAATTAATAATATATAAAAAATAAGTAAAATATCAAAAACTAATAATTAAACAGATTATTAAATAAATTTTAAAATAAGTTATTTTTTTATTTCAACTGATCCATAAATTGAACTGTGCCGAAGAGTTTTAAGAACTTTCAGATTTTTTGTTCAGCTCATTTGTTGAGTTCAGTTCATTTGAGCATAATTTAATAATATTTCATTGCTGGCTTAATTAAATCTTGAATATATGCACAGTTTGTGTGCGTAAATCCATCTTAATGCAGTTGCCAATTAAATTTCACAAATGGCAAAAATATTCAGCTGCATTAATTATGGAGAGAGGAAAAGTTAATTAAAGCATTGATTGTGTGAGATAATTGAATTGCATTGAAAGCTTTGAAGCAGCAAATAATGAGAGCTAAGCGACTAGAAGCATATGAATGATGAAGCACACAGCGCTAAATGATCTATCTCTTCAAGCTAGATATGTATCATTATTATTAAGTATACGAGATGTATACAGAAAGTTGCTCAAATTTGTTTATAAAATTATATATATATATAATTATTTTTTTTAATATTATATATTTATTCATAGTCCAAAATCCTGACTCTATAAAGAGTCAGGGTATTTGGCAGCCTTATACTCCCGCTCACCTGCTAGCTTTGTATTATTAGTAATACTATTATTATTATTATTATTGTTATTATTATTATTATTATTATTATTATTATTATTGTTATTATTATTATTATTATTATTATTATTATTATTATTATTATTATTATTATTATTATTATTATTATTATTGTTATTATTATTATTATTATTATTATTATTATTGTCAGCATTTGTACTTTTAATGTAATATCTTACTTACTTTTTAGTATTATTATGCCGCACATGTACAAGCCGAGATTTGAAGTCCCTAGCCGCATTTGTGGCATTCCCGCTTATTTTTTGCTGTTCTTTTTGTTTTTGTGTGTGTGTTTTTTTAGCACCCCGTCGGAGTTTTTACGACATACTGAACTGTAATGTGGAAAATGCTTTACTCACATCACATTGGCAGACCACAGGCCCAATGTTGAGAGACCGCAGACGAGGAATACGACCCCAGAGTCAGCGTCGCACTCGCAATTCAATTGACACACTTTAACGTATGCGAGGGCGGCCACTGGGATTGCGGGCAGCACAAGGGCATAAATGAAAAAGAAATTGAAGTATATGAAAATTTTAATTTTTGCCAAGAAAGGCTTAACATATATTTTATTTAATAGTTGAAAAGTAAAGTAAAAAAACACTAAAAAAATATATTTAAATAAATTTAAAAATAAAATTTGTCTCAAAAAGTCAGTTATGAAATTGATATTATCGTAGATTAAATATATACAGCAAAAGGTAAAGGTCCTTCCACAGACTAGATCTAGAGTTTCATCCATTGAAAACTTATAGAACTTTCACTTTACCTCTTTGCCATACCTGCCCTCGCATCGATTCGTGTTGAGCTCATGCGAGACGAATTGCTCACGCTTCGCATCATTTCATTTTCGAGCCGTTGATGGATTTGTCACTTTATGGCACTTGGAAGCTTTTTCCTACACACAGATTTAAAGTAAGTTTCACTCGGCATCGCAGCCGTTGCATAATGTTGGCTGCTTTGGATACGATTGTGTCTGATCCCGAATCGCTTACAAAATACCTGCGACTAATGTCAGCCAAATTGGTTAATATTTCAGCGCGAAGCGCTGCCTAGCAGCTATACGACTTTCAAATACATTATGTATTTACAGTATTTTCTGCGGAGAGCTAGTAAAAAAGTTAAAAAAATACTTTTTTTTTAAACCAAAAGCTAAGAAATTGCAAAAAACTTTGAAGATAAATACAAAAAAATTTTTAAAAATTCCGAAAAAGTTACAAAATTGCAGAATATTTGGAATAAAATTATAAAAATGTTTTTATTTTTTAATTCTGAAATTATCATATATTTTTTATATTATTTAGTAATTTTATCAATATTTTTTTTAATTTAATAAATTTTATTAGCAATAAGCCGATTTTTTTTATATTTATTGAATAAGTATTTATGAACTTAAAAGAAGAATTTCAATGATTAAAAAAATATTTATAAATAAAAATACTTATGTAATATTTTTGCATATACAATATTTTAATATATATTATTTTATTTTTGACACTTAAAAATTTTAAATACAAATTTAATTTTTGTATAATATTTAGAGCATATTTTTAATAATATAATTTTTTTGAAATTTATATATTATTATTTATTATTTATGTATTATTATTATTGATATATTTTTATTTTATTTTATTTTAATATTTATATATTATTATTATTGATATATTTATATTTTATTTTTGTCAATTCAAAAATTGAAACAAAATTTTTTATATAATACTTTTATTTACATAATTTTTTAATAAATATCATTTTATTTTTGTCAATTCAAACATTGAAATCAAAATATTTTTTATTTATATAACAATTTTTGATAATAAAATAAATATTAATAAAAAAATATATTCATTTATATATATTTATATATATTCTATATATTTAAAAATGCTACTTAAATATTTGTTATATAAAATGATTATAGTCTCTGGTGGAACCAATGTACCCCAACGCTTTGCAGCAGGCACAAAACTCTTAAAAGCTACCGACTGCAGCAGGACCAATATGCACAAGGGGAGTAAGTGATTGAGTGTAAAGTGGGGCGGGCATAGAGAGAGGTAGAGCGAGACATATAGAGAGAGGGGGGCGGGGGGACGGGGGTGTGTGTGTGGTGATATAGCTCTCGTCGTTGAACATGTGAATGATGGCGCATTGCATGTGACAGCAAGGACTTCTAACTGGGCACGGCTCACTGCCAGTCGACTGTCAACTAACTGCACTAAACTGTGTTCCACTCTCTCTCTCTCTCTGTGTGTGTGTGTGCGTTGACTCCCATTAGACGTTGAAGTGATGACAGCCAGCCAGGCCTTGACTGCATTGCTCCACTGCCTCCTCCATGCCCACCTCTGGCTGGACATGGCTGAAAAATATGATTGGCCTGCTGTGCCTCGTGCCTTGTGCCTTGTGCTCTCCATGTGTTAATGGGATTTGGCCATTGGCTGTGAGCGAAATGCGCTGAGCAGGCCATTTAAGCGCTTTATTTGTCGCTTTCAGTATTAATTAAATGCTTACAAAACCAAACACGACATCAAACAAAACGCAGACGAGCTGACAACAGCAGCAGCAGTAGCGGCGACAGCAGCCACAGCGACAGCAGCCGAATCATTCATCACTCAAGCGCGACATTTTCCAGCTAACTTTTCCGTTTATTGTTCAACAAATCATTACAGAGTACTCTTAATGGAATTTCTCGAAACCTTTATTCGAATCATAAAAGAAAACTAATTTAATTTTAATATATAAATTTCCATAAATTTAAAAATACTAAAAAAAATAATTTAAAAATAATTTAAAAAAAGTTTTACAAATATTTTACCATAACTAAAACTATTTTTAATACATTTTTTTTTCTATATTTATTTTTGAATTTCCCTAAAAATATATATGAAGAAGTTCTACTTTACGCCGATAAAATTTGCTTTCACTGAAACTATTTATAAACATTTAAAAAAATTTTAATAAATAGAAAAAAAAATTCAATTTAATTTTTGTAAATATTTTAGAAAAAAAAAAAAGTTTTTTTTTATATATCAAAAATATTTTTATGACAAAATATTTTTTTATAAAAATATATTTATTCAAATAATTCGAAATGAATTTTAAAAATTTCTTTTATGTTTTCTCAACGTAAAAAAAACATGCAACAATATGCCAAAAAGTATGCAATCGAATTTTTTTAATTTTAAATTTAAATAAAACTTAGAAATAAATGTATATATTAAGTGATAAATGCGCTAGAGAGTCTCTGACAACAAAGCAGCAAATAATTGAATTAAAAAAAATATATAAAAAATGTTGAAAATATTTAATTTTAAAAATATTTAAAATTCCCAATTTACTTTTCGAAAGAGTCGACTTTAGTTGTAATAAAATATAAATATATTATTTAATAACTTTAAAAGTAATATTTAAAATTAAATGCACCCATTATTTAAAGTATAAAATATATCAAATTTCTAGTCAAATCTATATTTTTGAAGTCAAAAATAATCTTTAATACTATTCGCGAGCTCTGCTGAGAGTTGTATATGCTTTTTCCTGAATTCAAGAAAATCTTTTGTGAGTAAGCACTGATACTTTCTATATAGATTGAGTAAGCTTATTTTATGGAAATTTCTATATAAGTATATATGTATATATATATAATTTTATGTCAGTAAAAGGTATCATAACAAAGCTCGATGCTTAGATCTCTTATCTTGCGAGATAATTTGATTTGATAAAGGGGAAAAGTGAGAAGAGAGAGGAGGAAGCATTTCAAGATGTTTTTGCGCTTGCATTGAATACGGAAGCAACCGGTAAGGGTATCAGGGAAATAAAAAAAGGGACAGACCAGGGGGGAGACAAAATGAATGGCTGAATCTTTTGCTGTTAGGGGGGTTGGGGGGTTGGGGAGCTGAGCGCTGGGGCGTTGTGGGTTGGGCTGAGTGGGCGTACGTTAGATACAGTCATTTCAGCTCTACAATCTGCTCAAATTAAATTGACCTACGTCAGAATTGGAAGGAACATTGACAACTGAGAGAATGGGAGAAAGTGAGAGAGACAGAGAGTAGGGGAAGAGATGTTGATGCGTTGGTCCTTCACGTGTCTCTGACTGTCCCTCACATGTAATTTTTTTCAATTCGTCGACGGACGGACGTCCTCGACGACCCATTCTTTATAGTTTCCTTTTCCAGCCACTTGGGTCTGGCTGTCAAAAGGATTAGCTGCCTATTCTTTTCATTTTATTTCATTTCATTGGCCCGCTGCCACTTGACTTGGCTTAAAAGCCAATCTCAATGCAAAACTCTCAAATTTCCCATATGCATATGTGTGTGTGTGTGTGTGCGAGAATTCTCTACTTCTTCTTCCTCTTCTTCTTCTTCCTCTGTTTTGTTGCTTGACTTTGATTAAATAGACGTGAAGTCTCAGTGTGCGGCCCAAAAGTCGCCAGCCCTGGCCGGCTGTCAAATGCCTGGATAGGCGTGTATCAGCCTGATTTTCGGCAGTCAGTAAGATTTATTTGCCTGGAGCACAGCTCAGGAATCATTTCTCAGAAAAATAAAACAAATCGAAAATTTATTTTTTTTATTCATCAAAAAAAAAAAAAACAAAAACTCGGAGCCGCTGAGGTGAGTCCGCCTATCTTTAATCAAACTCTGGCTCTCAGCTGTTCCTCAGCTATATTTTCATGATGAATTCGTTGCGTATTGCTGGCTTCCGTTTGCGCGGGCTGACCACTGCTTTCGCCGCTTTGGCCGCTGTCAGCAGGTCGGCGGGTGCCACACATCAGGCCGCTGGCGATCTGCAGCGCCGCTGCACCCATCACGATGGGACCCGCGTGATGAGCGGCACACGCGAGGTCGTCGGCTATGGCATCAATGGCAGTCCCAACTACATTGACTGCTCGGACTTTCCGTTTCCGGCCATACGCTATCGCGAGGCCACTCCGGAGATCACTGCCATGCGCGAGAAGGAGCTGGGCGACTGGAAGAAGCTATCGATCGACGAGAAGAAGGCGCTGTATCGCCACAGCTTCTGCCAGACCTACTCGGAGTTCCAGCACTACACACCCGACTGGAAGCTGGCCCTGGGCATCGGGCTGTGGGCCACAGCTCTGGGCATACTCATCTCATGGGTGTGCAATCTGGTCGTCTACGACGAGATGCCCATCACCTACGACGATGAGCATCGCGAGGCGCAGCTGCGCCGCATCATACAGCTCCAGATAAATCCCATAACTGGAATCTCCTCCAAGTGGGACTACAGCCAGAACAAATGGAAGTAGCTGCAAGCCACACACACACACCACCTTGAAGGAAGTGCTGCTACACAGTAACATTACCCGTGAATAACACACCCATACACATGCAGGCCCACGCATACCCTACTTTTACTTTTATACACATACATGTTGAGCTTCATTTACACGTTATTTGCAATCGAAAGGTGTTCGCTTCAAGAAGGTACAATTTTAATTGAATCTTTCTATATTATTACTATATCTATTATATATATCATGAGACATTCATGAACGAGCATTGAACATGTTTACGTTTTCTTTATTCTTTATCAATGATCAGCTATAAGCACAGTAAATGGAAGTAGATAGAAGCAGCGTCAATCTTATATCTTTGGAATTACTTTCGTCATAGAAGCTAAGCTAAGCTAAACTAAGCTCAATAAATACATATACATATATATATATATATATATATATATATATATATATATATATATATATATATATATATATATATATATATATATATATATAATATAGATATATAGCTTACCTCTCCAACAATCCTCTCTCTCTCTCTCTTTACAGTTGTCGACCTTTGGGTAAACACAAAAAGAGGAGAGCTGTAGACAGCCTTAAGGCTCCACCTCCTAAACAATCTGCTCATATTTGGACAGGATCAATCATAGTCAATCATAGTCCAATCTCAATCATAATCAATCTCAATCATAGTCAATCTCAATCGTAGTCAATCATGACTTCAACTCTGCTAAAAAGTTGGCATATAGAAACCTCGCTAATATCCCATGAAATATTTCCAAATTTGTATATAGATAGATATAAGGATAGTCCCAATTTCTCTTAATAGAAACTTCTTAATACAAAGGACAAACGTTCAACATTTCCTTGCAGCACTAAAAGCTTCGCAGCTTCATCAGTGACTATAATGATATCTTATCTTATACTATATTGAATATAGTTATACTATATATAATATAGTATATTCATTCCATGCAGCAAACAAATGTTTTATTAGCTCAAGCTCAAGAGCTCGAACCATCTAAGCCCTCGTAACAGAAATCAAACATGTATATCATGAGACAAGCTAAAAATGCGCTTTATTTCAATCTTGCATTTTGAATACATCAATATATATATATAGTTTGCAAACGGAAAAATAAAAGTATGTAGACATACTATATATATATTTAAAAATACAAAAAAAAGAAAAAAAAAAAGAAAAAAAAAAAAAAAAAAAAAAAAAAAATATATATATATATATATATATATATATATATATATATATATATATATATATATTTTTTTTTTCTTTTTTTTGTATTTTTAAATATATATATAGTATGTCTACATACTTTTATTTTTCCGTTTGCAAACTATATATTATTTTTTTTTTTCTTTTTTTTGTATTTTTAAATATATATATAGTATGTCTACATACTTTTATTTTTCCGTTTGCAAACTAAGCGTCTGTCATGCAGTTAACACAACTTTCAAACATTATGTTCCTGGTATGATTGTGATGTGACGTGAGTGCGTGCAATCGTTTGTTATATTGGCTCTCCACCGTACTATAGTATATATATACTAAATGTATATACTATGAATATATACTATGAATATACATAAGTCTACACAGTATATAGTGCAAGGTGGTTTCATGTTCATGTTAGTATGCATGTGTATATGTATGCATGTGCATGTGTGTGTATATGTATGTGTATGTGTGTGTATGTGAGTATGTGTGTGTGTATGTATGTATGTATGTATGTACATTCGTATCGTTCTCTAAATATAATCTCTAATATGTTTACATCAATACATCAATTAGCTATATCACGTTCGCATGAAAACTCATGCAAATTCATTCATTTCATTTTTTTTGTTACGAAAACAAGATCAAAGAACTATAATAGATTATTCAATCATCTACTAATGCTGGTTATTGTTAGTGCTCATATCAATTATACAATCTTGCTTAATACATAAATACAATTTCTCTCATTTTTATATTAATTCTTTGCCGAAATAAATTGAGTTTAGTAAATATGAGTCGATGAGTCGAAAAAAAAGAAACTTAGGTAAGAAAGGAAAGGTTTTTGAACTAAAAATATTTTATATTATATATCGATTTGAGAAGTGACAAACTAGCCAAAAAATAAAATAGATTAAGGAAAATCAATTTGTCTCTATAGACTCACACATTCACATATTCAACAGAAAAAATAATCATTTTTATAGTTTATAATTTTTATCAATAAAAAATTATAGTACCAAAAAATGGTAAATTAAAAATTAAAACAATATATATATATATATATATATATATATATATATATATATATATATATATATATATATATATATATATATATATATATATATATGTTTAAAAATATTTTCACAGTTAACAATTTTGTATAAATGAGGATTCCAAATAATAATCTGAGAACTCAGAGCTAACAATTTTGTATAAAATTAAAATAGAATTAAGGATTCAAATATTTGTTGTAAAAGGAAATGAAAATTCCAAATAATTGATGAGATTTTTTGAATACAATTAGTAAGCAATATTGAAAAAAAAAAAAATTATGAAAATTTATATATTTGTTTTAATTATAATCAAATTTAAATTATAATGAAATATAAATTAGAATTAAATATAAATTTTCATGCTGCGCTACATTTTCATATTCACTTGCGTTTCTTTTTTTTTTTTTTGTTTACCTGATTAAAAATTTAATTCAAATACCCAAACAATTTGCAGTTTTCTAATTTGAGGCAACTTTGTATTTTTTTTAGAGGTTTCAATTTATTGCATGATTTTGCTTATCGTTTTTCTTTTTTTTCTTTTTTTAATGGCTACCACAAAAAAATATATATATATTCTCAGATACATATACACATACATATATATAGTATTTATATACTTATATGTATATGTATATATATACATATATTTATTTAATTATGACTACTTAGAGAACATCATTAACTCGAATAGTTCTTGGCAGTTATTTTGCATATTAATTTTATTTATTTAATTTAAGAATTTTTTCACTGCTGCTGATGCTTTGCTTTGATTTTTCTTCTTTATGTTCAGATATATATATGTATATTTTTTTTTAATATATAATGTATTTTATATTATTTCTTTCACATATTTCATAAATTTGTTGTGCATATTCAGCTTCATTTTAAGACTGCCCAGAATATATATAATTTGTTTTTTTTTTTTTTGTTCTTTCTCCTCTATTACAAAAATGTTGCGAAACATCACACTTAATACACATAATACATTTATATGTGGCCACAGTTAAAAACATAATACACTTATGTGGCGCCTTCTGGCTGCTTTTCCTTGCATTTTCATATACATATACATATATATATATATATATATATATATATTTTTTTTTTTTTTTTAATTTTTTCTTATTGGCATTCACAATTTGCTGTTTTTCTTTTTTTAGTTTTTGCATTCTTTGCGCTTTTTTAGCTGTTTTTTTTATATATATATATATAAATAGTTTATGCAGATTCGCAAGCTAAATAATTAGTTTTTCTGTTTTTTAAATATTTCTTTTAAATAACTACTACATTGAAAAGTTGTAAGTATATATGTATGCGTGTCTCTGTGTGTTTGTGTGTGTGTGTGTGTGTGGGTGGATTTGAATGCATGAAATTTGTTGCTTCTCCCTATTGATTGGTGTCGTTTTGTTGCATTTGTTGCTAAAGCATTTTTCTTCATATTTTTTCTTGTTTGTTGGCAGTGCAAGTTTTTGTTTTTTTTTCTTTTTCCTTTTCTTTTTTGTTGTTGTTGTTGTTGTTGTTGTAGCACAAAACTCAAACTGTAAAACAAATGAAGAAATTCCAAATTTCGGAAATGGAAAACAAATTTGTTGTTTTTGTTTCTTAAACATTTTGTACTTATTGAATATTGAAAATGAAAATTGGCAACAGAAACCTAAATACGAATGTTAGTTGAACGCTCTTGCCGACAGATGGCGCCAGTTGACAATTTGCTGCTACTGTTGCGTCCAGCGCAGAGATCTCATCGAAGCTCCAAAACAGGAACTGTGTGTAGGTGAGTGTGTGTGTGAGTGTGAGTGTGTGTGTGAGTGTGTGACTGTGTGTATGTCTGTCTGTTTGTTCTATAAGATACGACGAGTTATGTACTATATAATAGTATACATATATATATGGTACCCTAACACTCATCAACTCGCTCGACTGATTGCCGGCGCTCTCTCTCTCTCTCTCTCTCTCTCTCTCTCTCTCTCTCTATCTCTCTCGCTCTCCGCTCTCGCCGTTGCACTCGCACTTGCTCCCACTTTGGCTGCTAGCCATTGCCTGCCGCCATCTGCCAAGCAACAAATCGTTGCTGTCGTTGCTATTGCCGCATTTTATAAACGTTACCCAAGCCGCCCGGACTACCAGCCCACCAAATGCTTAACGCTCCGTTCAATCCCAGCCATTCTCCTTGATCATGTGCGCCAACTCAATAATAAACTTGCCCTCCTTGTACTTCTGGCTGGACTCGTACGCGTGCTCATACTTCCAGCCGAGCGGCGTCTTGCAGCACTCGCAGTAGATATCGGCGACCGCGTGCAGGCCCGTAAGCAGGACGCGCTCCTCCGTCTGGCCGCAGGCCACATTCACCACCGAATTGAACAGATACGCCGGCCCCTGGCTGCCCTGAAACGACTTCGAGATGAGCTCGTCGTGGGACGCCAAATGGGCGCGGCAATGAACACATGAATAGGTCCGATTTGTGGACGGTAAATAGGCCTGAAATGTTTTCACCATTGTTCCTCTGTTACTGTTACTGTTACGGCTACTGTTAGAGTTGCTGTTGCTGTTGCTGTTATTATTGCTGTTGCTGTTACTTGATCTGTTGGGCGTGTGGTTTGGCTTGGCTTTTAGCTGGTTAAACGTCGCTCGATAACTACTCCTGATCAACGACCGATCTGCTCTCTGTTACAGTTGGTTCCAGATAGGACCGCTGTAAAATACAAATAGCATTAGTATCACTTGCAGAGTCTGGATAAGGAAATACTATAATAGATGAGGAATGAAGCAGCTTTTATGGTTAATTTCACATAAAAAGCAGCAATCAGTCATAGTCTGGGCTGCTTCTTCGTAGAGCTTTCAACTAGTCTATAAAGTACAAGGACTTCGGCCCAGGAATTTCTGACTTGATTAAAGCTAGTATATAACGAATAAAGCTTAGCTCTCATTAATTACTGATCTGCGCTTAAAGCTTGTACGGCTGAAGCTCAACGGTATTAATCTCTTATAGAGTGTAAAGCTACTTTCTAAAGCTTTCATAAGTAACTGCCTCTGGGAGCCCTGGAATTTCTTATTTCTTATGTTTAACAGAGCTTTAAGCAACATTTAAAGACTTATCCTTAACTGACTGTAAAGCTAGCTTGATTAAAGCTGAAAAGAGCTTTAATCAGCATTTATAGACTTATCTTTAAATGAGCTTAAAGTTCCTTACTATATTATCTTATCTCTTATTTACAGTTTATATAGTCTATAAAGAATAATTAATAATATATAATACATAAAAAGTAATGAAGCTTAAAGCTTATTTCCTAAATATCATCTCCAGATGCATCCAGGGAATTTCTGACTTATGCTTAACTGAGCTTCAAGCTAGCTTGATTAAAGCTGAACTTATATTAAGCTGAAAAGAGCTTTAATCAGCATTTATAGTTTTATCCTTAACTGAGCTTAAAGCTCCTTACTATATTATCTTATCTCTTATTTACAGTTTATATAGTCTATAAAGAATAATTAATAATATATAGTATATAAAAAGTAATAAAGCTTAAAGCTTAAAGCTTATTTCCGAAATATCAGCTCTAGATGCATCCAGGGAATTTCTGTCTTATGCTTAACTGAGCTTCAAGCTAGCATGATTAAAGCTTAACTTATATTAAGCTGAAGAGAGCTTTAATCAGCATTTATAGACTTATCCTTAACCGAGCTTCTATCTCAACTGAGCTTTAAACTTTGCATACATTAAACTATTTTAAACAGAACTTTAATCAAATGTATAAAGGATAAAGCCTTGCTTTCATTATTCATTCGCCTTGGTAATTTCAGACAGAGCTTAAAGCTTTTGGGGATAAAGCTTTACTTAACATTCAGTAAGCTCTGACCTCTGCACGCTTAGCTTGCAGTTAATCCCCAGGAATTTCTGACTTGTTAACTTTACATTTTATTTTTAATTTTTTATTTCTTTTTTCATGTTGAGCTCACCTGCTGGGACCGGATTAAGTCGAGTCTTTTCCTGCTGCTGTTTGGGCGTTAACTGCTCACGTTGCTTGCAGCGAAGATAGAGACAGCGACAGAGGCAGCGACAGAGGCAGAAGCAGAGTCAGAGTCAGAGACAGAGGCAGTGGCGGTGGTGGTGGCGGTGGCAGCGACGGTGGCTGCTGTCATTGAACGATTATGTCCAGCGCTTGTCACTGTCCCAGGTCACATATAGAACCAGCAGCAATACAATCGGTTGGCTTCGCTCAGTCTGTGCTATCTGATCGCTGTGACTGTGACTTATACTGTGACTGTGCAAATGTTCGTGTTCCACGTGCGCTCCTCCTTGGCGTCTGTCTGTTTTCGCATATGTTTGTGTCTATATTGTATTGGTGTATCAGATATTCTGCCAAAGACAAAACAAAAGACAAAGCCGAATGAATATTAATGTATAGTTTCATTGTTTTTTTTTAATACCCTATACATAGCCAACAAATGGGGTATATTAGTTGACGTAGATGAGCATATATTTAATGAAAATAGTAGGGATTTCAACCAATAATATCTATATATATTCGAAATGCCAAAAGAATTTAATTATATTATTTATTATATTATTTCATTATTAATTTTTTTATTATTTACTATATTATTATTATTACTATTATTATTATTATTATTATTTTTTTTTTTTATGTTACTGTATTATTGTTAGTTTTTATATTATTTAAACTATAATTAAACTTTTATTACTTATTTTATTATTATATTATATTTACATATTATATTTTTATTTTTATTATATATTTATTATATTTTTATTTATTTTATTATTATATTTGTATTATTTATTTTATTATATTTGTATATTATCATTATTATATTTTATTATTTCTTGTCTTATTATTATATTATATTATTTAATATATTATTTTTTTCTAATATTTTTTATATATGTATTATGTTTTATATTAATATATTTAAGCTATTTCTAACTATATATTATTTTTTAAATATGTTTTTTATTATTATTATATTTACATATTTTTTTACTATTTTGTTATTGAATTATTATAATTATATTATATTATTTTTAAATGTTTTTTATTAATTTTATATTTATATATTTTTTACTATTTTATTATTGAATTAATATAATTATATTATATTAATTTTAGTTTTTATATTAATATATTTGAGCTATTTATAACTATATATTATTTTATATATATTGTATTTATATAATTATTTTGTTTTTATTATTATCTTATTAATTTATTCAATTAATACTATTTATTATACTATTATTGGCATTGAAGCTTTTTTCGATACATTTCGTAACTTTCAATCCTTCAGCTTAAAGCGTATTTGCTAGTCGAGCATACCCCATAGAACAAACTTTTCCTTGTTTGTATATGGACGAGTCATATATATAATATGTGAACAATTTATAGCAATAACAAAAAGTCTAAAAAGAGAGAGAGAGAGAGCGAGAGAGGCAGAGAGAGAGAGAGAGAGAGAGAGAGGGGGGATAGCTTGGTGCATTTCCATTATTGATTTCCATTTGCAAGTCTCTGGCCAACGCCATATTTCAGCCAAACTACAAATGTGGCCAACACATGGTCCCAAATAGTTGGGGCAGCGAAAGAGAGAGAGTGGGGGAAAAAGAGAGAATACGACAGAGAGCGAGAGACAGTCAATAATTATGATGAACGGCAGTCGATTTTGGCATTAGCATCTTTTGGCTGATAAATGATTTATCATCGCCCTGGCAGAGAGGCCCAAGAGCCAGCAGAGAATCTGCTTCCACATTAACAGTTAACAGCTGTTCTCGCCAAATGACAGCCGCATGATTCATGCCTGCGCCCAACCCCCAGCCCCCCAGCTCCCCTACATAAACTCTATTCGCAATAACCCCCTCTGGGCAGGGCTGGCTTTTGTCCCTGAATAGTTGATTCAGTTAATGTGATCGATATGTACAGTGAAGTCTGGCTATATGCGATGCCTTGGTGCGTAAGCAAGAGCTCAAACTAACTAAGCTACTAACTTTATATATAATAAAAATAATAATAATAATAATAATTAATATAATAATATTAATATGAATAATATTAATAATAATAATTATTATTATTATAATAATAATAATATGAATAATAATAATAATGTTTAATAATTATAAATAATGCAATAAAATAATATAATAATTTAATATTATACAAATATATGAGTTTTTTTAATTATTTGTAAAATTTATCTTCAAATATCTAATTTTAAAAATGATATATGTATTTATACAATAAATTTAAAAAAAATTAATATATTTTTTATAAGAAAACGAAAGATAATTTATATAAAACAATTATAAAATTAAGATTATTATTTTAAAATTTATATTGAAAATTAAAAAAATATATTATATAAATAGTTTTATTATATAATATATTTTTGTAATTATTTTCATAATTTTTAAAATCTATATTTTTTTTCTGCTCTAAATTATATTCAGAACATTTTAAATATTTTGTTTTTATATAAAAACATTTGAGCATTTTGCACTAAAAAAAAACTGCGTTTCAATTATAATGAACACGGCTGTAGGCATTTGAGTGATATAAGCTGATTAAATGATTTTAAATATTTGTATTAAAATAAAATATATTTTCGATTTCAATATCTAAGGATTTTTTTTAATTTTTTAAGAATTCTTTTAGACAATATATAAAAATATGTGTAAAAATAAAATACCAGTCTAATTTTAAAATATGTATAAATGTGCTTTTAAAAAATATAAAAGTAATATTATAATAGCGTAATATAATAATATATATTTATATTGAAAAATTTTTGAAAAAAAAATTAAAATTTATATATTTATATATTTAAGAAAACCTTTTTCGCCTCAGAAAAATTGCTAAAAATGTCATAGGGTATTCTGCATAGAAATATCTGTGCACTTAAACTAGTTAAACACTGCTCAAGGGTCAAGTTTAGTTTAGCGCCTGCCTCTGCCTCTGCTGAGAGTTGGGAACTCCGAACTTGGGAATTACAAGAAAGTGGAGAGATTGAAAAAGTACATAAGACACCTATATACATATACATATACATAAGTGTATATACATATGTATGTATGTGTAAACGTTCTATTTTCCATAATTAGCACCCTTGTTGCTTTTTCTGTGTTGTTGCCAAGCCCTCGACAACAACAACAACAACAACAACAACAACATCGCCGTCTTCAACGTTGGGGTTTCTGTTCAATCTCCAATGCAAATTGGCTGCTGACGCGAATGTCGGCGACTAAGACAAAGGAAACAGGAGTGAACGGGCACGATGAGTGAGAGTGAGTGAGAGAGGAGAGGAGAGAGAGAGAGGGGGAGAGGGAGAGTAAGGCGGCGTGAACAAAGAAGCAACAGCAGCGCCCAGCCAAAGCGGGGAGGAGCGAACAGGGAAATGCACTTGGCCGGGGATTCTGGCTGGCGCAATGCATTGGCCCAGACAACAAAGCGCTGCGAGAGAGAGAAAGAGCGAGAGAGAAGGAGAGTGGCAGACTGAGGAGCGGGTGTGATTTGAATAAAACTCAGCTTTTCAATCTTAATTAGCAAGCAAAATTAACGAAACGGTGACAACTTTTGGCGCCCAAAAACTTTAATTGAATGCATCTATTTTTTTGTTGTTGTTATTTTTCAAAACAAACGAAATGAAACACACACAGAAAAAAAACAAAAACTAAATACGCACGCAGCACTCACACTCTCACGCACACACGCAGAAAACACGCAAAAAAAACCAGCAAAAAAAAAAACAATAAGCAGCCGAAAATTTGGTGAGTTCAGTGAACCAAACTGTGAACCAGTGTGAATGAGAAAAGGAAGCTGAGAGAGTTCTTTGGCACCGACCGACTCGCTTACGTTTTGATTTCTATCAATTTGATTATTTTTTGTTTGTTTGATATACATATACTATATGTGCATATATTTATATGTATGTATGTGTTGTTTTTTGTCCCTTTGGCTTTCTGCTGTTTGCTTTGCCACTTCACTTTTATTTTGCAATCAAAGAGCAACGCGCGCGCTATGCGAAATGTAACGAACGACTGACGGGCAGCGCCGCTGCTGCGCTCCGCTGTTGGCGACTATCGGTAGCAGCGGCGCTGACAGCGGCAGCGGCAGCGGCAGCGGAGCAATGCCGCAACAAACAAAGAAGCAAAAGAAAACGGCAACAAAAGCGGCATACAGGTGGCAGTGACGAGTGCAGCGCTAAAGTAACGCAACAAGCAGCGCCTCAATTGTAAAATGTATAAATAAGAACAGCAATACATACATATGTATGCATAATATGCCACATGCACACACACACATACGTGTGCATACGCATTAAATGCAATAAAAAAAGCTAAATCAAGCTAAATCTGAGCATAGTACAACTCAACTACCTTTGTGCACTTACTTAGTTCACAATAATAGCACAACGCATGTGTGCGTGCGTATGTGAGTGCGCAAGGTGAATGCAAAAGTCTATATGCACTGCGCACCAATTACCGTTAGAAATGTTAACCCAATATTCTTGTTATTGCTGTGCCCGCTATTCTCGTTGCTGTTGCTGTTGCTGTTCTTGTCGTTCGGCGGTGCCTAAGTGTGGGCACATAAAACCGGAGAGCCATGACACAGCTACAGCCGCGTACGAGAATTGCCACCATCGAGCATGCGTGCCACACTCACTGTCATCGAATTAAGTACACATTTATGCAACAGTGGTCACTAAACATATGTGCATAAAGTAAATAAATTATATATATATAAATATTAACAATAAATAAATAATAATAAATAAAAAATATAAATAATAAAAACAAATTACAATTATATATTAGTATCTTAAATTAAAATAAATATAAACCATTTTTGTGCTTATCACATTGCAGTTAAGATTAGACCTTACTCGCTTACTCAGCCCACATTTTTAAAGCAATAGGAAATATGAGACACTATGAATGGTTTTTGTGCAAAAGATCAGCAAATTCGATTGCGTATGAGATTTATGCATATCATTTCATAATTTCCTTGCAAAAATAAACAAATATGGAATTATAGAATATATACATATGTAGATCTGGATACACTATGCAACTGAACTGCTGTATAAACACAAATCTTTTAGCTGGTGTGATAATTATGGGCTGCACTGTAATTCGATACAATATGCCGAGTAACGGTAAGAACACCAGTGTCGTCAGTCGCCATATTGTTTATGTACTTGTATCTTTATGTGTTAAGTTGCTGTCGGTCTCAGTGCGACTGGCCGGCTGACGGCTTTCGGCTGGCAGACTGGCTGTCTGTTGCCGCCGTCTAGCTTTACCTTGTTCCATTACCCATCTGTCTCACGTCCGCCGCTGCTGCAAGTGAGTCTCTGGCGATCACCAGTTTGGTGCAGCTGATTCAGAAACCAATTTAGCATGTTCTTATTCAATTAACAGCACGCATTTACAGTTATATGCGCACAACAACAACAACAAAGATCTTATACACTCGCCCCCAATCATGGTATTCATTTCTTATCGCTGTTGTTGTAATTCAACCGCTGCGATTTCATTTTTTTTCGCGCGCCTTTCACGTCAATAGAACTTTTGCGTCGTGTTTTTATACCCTGCAGCTGGTAAAAAGTGAGCAGGTATGTAGATTTCACATAAATTGGCACACATATGTACATATCTGACAACATCGATCTCCACGCCAATATAAACAGCAGTTAGTTTTAGTATTATTCAAACCATTTTATATATATAACACATTTTAAATACCTTTTTTCTATTATATTTCTCAAATGCAGGGTATCTCTGAGCTTAATTTCCCTTTTACTTACACACATAAAGAGGACAGCCCAACGGGACAACAATAGAATCGAAATGCACCACGCATCACACACATACACACACGCACAAGCACTACACTTACAGAGCAGCTGACGTTGTTGTCGTTGTAATTTCGTGGTGTCTTTCTTTTTTCGCTGAGGTCAATATCGTCAGTGGCAACGGACCAAATAGAATTATGAATAACTGTTTATGAGCAGTGTACGAAGAAGACAAAAAAAAGACGCAGAATAATGCGCACTGCTTTTGGGTAAAAAGAGACAACATTAAGCGCTATCGCGAAATGCAAAAACAACAGAAAACAGAAAACATCCAACAGCTGATGAAACAAAAATTATAATCTTATCAGAGCGCAAAAGAAAATAACAACACAAAATTTATTGCGTTGCGACGCCAGCGACGCAGTCGGCGCAGCCAGTGCGAGAGCGAGCGAGTGCTAGAAGCCAAAGAGCGAGAGCGAGATAGAGAGAAAGCGTAAACAAAAATACAGCGCAGAAACAGCTGTGTGTCTGTGGTGGCGTTACCGACGACTCGACATACACATGCGCAATACACAGCTGCTCTCCGTGCATGTGTGTGTGGGCTGTGTATGTGTATGGCATGCTTCCACACTTAAACACAACAAACAAAACTAACCACACGACAACGAGAACTGGTCCTTGGCTGCCTAAGAACAGCTGAGACTAGAGAAATCAGCCGCGAAAGCGAGAGATCAGATGAATGAACTTTCATAACGAAGTCGAAGTTCTCGCTCGCACTTGCTAATGTTTATCGCACTTCGGAGTTGCTAAAAGACGCAATTTGTTTAGTAGCAGCAGCGACAGCCTCCCTCTCCCCACACTCACACACACATGCAACCATTATCTACATATACACTCAAACGTTCAGTGTGTAAGGAGACATGAAAATACAGTAAATGCTTATGGCAAAACAAAATTCTTGTTTGGGCTATTTTTTGTTTGCATACGCAGCAAACTGCGTTGCAGTTTTGTTGTTGTTTTTACTGCAGTGGCTATGTGTGTGTGTGATTGTCTTTCTCTCTCTCTGTCTACCTTTGCTGCTCTATGGGAAGGAGAAGAGAGCAAAACAATGCTAATGTATGTGAATACATAATAATTTTGTCTTTAGCTAAACACATACATAACTATCTATATATGTACATACATGTATTTATATGTGCATATGTTGGTGATATATGCATGTATGCGACTACATATGTAAGTGGATAATATAAACAGGGAAACACATAGAGAACAAAAAAAAAGACACCAACAAATGGCAAACGTTTAACAACTTACGGTTCTGTTGCAGTTGCAGTTGCAGTTTTCGTGTGTGTGTTGTTGTTTTGTGCGCTACACAAACACGCACACACATCCACACGCACACATGCACAGCACGCACACCAAACAGTCAAGCACAAACACACATACGCACACACTCACGCACGCAAGCAAACAAAACAACAAGCCACTAAGTAAATGACACTTGATTGTGGTTCTTTACACCGTTTGCATAATACTAATGCAACACTATTGCATTATTAAAATTTCTATGATTTTATTGAACCGAATATAATATTTGTTTGCGTTCGCTCATTTTGCGTGCTTTTCTGCTGTGGGGGCGCTTTGATTGTGTGTGGGGAATTCATAACAGACCTCAATTATTTCCAACACTCTGGCCACACTCACCACCACCATACATCGCACACCAATCGATACTATCGATAGACAGCAACACAAAATTTGCCCAAAAAGAAGTTGGGTCTACATATTGCTGCTGCTACTGCTGCTGCACAAAAGGAGAAAGAAAAACACTTATAATTCTCGCATTGCATATAGCACGCGCCCAACTACACTTCCTGGCGTAAGTAATGAAAAAAACGGTATAATCCGCAATTGTTACCATTTTGTTGAGTGTGTGTGTGTGTGTGTGTCTGTATGTTTGCTTTGCAAACAATCATTTCAAAACAGTTGACAGGCGGCGCTGTGAGGTAAGCATTAATAAAAGTGTGCAAATCCCAAGGCCCCTCCGCTTAACCAAGATAATAAATATTTATGTACATAGTTCGAGAAATACATGTGTGTGAATATTGATATAAACCCAATTGGCAAACGCTGAAAAGGACAAAGCGAACTCAGCGAAACTTTGTCGTGTGAAAATTTTCATAAATAATTTGTTGTTTTTTTTGCCCAATTTCCATCTTGTTGTTGTTGCTATTGAAATGCAATCAAAACAAAGGCAATTGCTGCTGACAGCCTGAAGTGGCTTGCATTGTTGGTGCAAATGATTCTCACACACACACGCACACACACACACGTCGCATTTATCTACATGTCAAATTGGAGCTCAGGGACCCTGACAAATTCTCAATGCAGCCAAAACAAACTGATTTATGGCTAAAAAAAAAAAGAAAATCAAGCTCAAGGCAGTGCAAAAAACAGCTAGCTCTTTAACAAGTAGCTAAAATATAAATTAAATTTAAATGTGATTTAAGTGGTTGCAGCTAACTGTAAATCACTGCAAATCAATAAAAAATGCTATTATCAAAGCAGCCAAAACCAGCTGATTTAAGGCTAGACAAAAGCAAGCTCAAGGCAAAGCAGAAAAATAGCTAGATTTATGACTCTAATAACTAGCTTGAATATTAAAAAAAAAATTATTTTTTTTAAATGTTAATTTTCAATTAATTTCTACGAATAATCATTTTATTTGTTATTTAATTATTATTAAATATTAAATAATAATTTATTTATGCAAATAATCTTTTTATTTGTTATTTAATTCGTTAACTTCGCCGCCCTTATCAATGCAGCCCAAAACAGACCCATTAAAAGTTTAACTAAAGCCAAATCTAGATTTCGATTGGTTTATCTTTCTCGATTCTCAAGCAGCTTGGCCCAGTAGCCTAATAAATTCATAACGCCTTACGCTTCATTGGCTCCCAATTAGCAAGTAGCTAGTTTCAATGTAAAATTTATACATATATAAATGTATATATGTATTTCTGAAGGCAATTTTAATTCTAGTAAATTGACCTCGAGCCCAGAACGTTGATATTTTCCAAATTCTATATATTTGACAGATAAAATCAAAGTATTGAACTTGAAATGGGTTGATGAATTGTGCAGATATAGATTCACTATATATATATATATATATATATATATATATATATATATATATATATATATATATATATAGGAATTATACATATAATGTTATGGAAAAAGAGTTTTTAAAGGCCTTAGTAAAAAAAACAACTAAAATGTATAAAAAAAGTATGGAAATAAGTGAAACAAAACTTTATTAAAAAAAAAAGAAAATAGACAAATTATATTTAAAATATATACATATGTATACAAAAATTTAATAATTTAAAAACTTTTTTGAAAAAAATTTTATTTTAAAAAATATATTTAAAAAATAAATTAATAAAAAAAATTAAAAAAAAAAACATTTAAGATTGTTGTAAAAATTATATTACAAAAATAAAATCAGCTAAAGCATAAATAATTAAATTTAAAAAATAAACTAATAAATACAAAATAAATAAGCAATAAATACATTTTTTTAAATATATATACAAAACAATAAATAATTTGCGCTTATATATTTTACTTTCTTTTTTTATTAAAAAAAAAATAAATAAATGAAGAATTATACATATATATTATGTATTTTATTTATATTTAAAAATAAATAATCAAACAATAAATAGAAAAATTAATCAAAAAAAAATTGTTATATATAAGCAATAATTATTAATTAATTTGTTCTTACTTATTTTAGTTTTTTATTTATACATTTAAAAAAAATAATGCAGAGTAAATTTAAAAAAATAATAATTAAAAACCGATATATAAAAAAACTTAATAAATATTTTATTTTTTTTTTTATTTTATTACACTTTTATTTATATATTTTTTTTAATTAATTTGGTATTTCTTTTAAAATCTTTTTTTTTCTTTCTCTTTATTGGCTTATTTTTTTTTATGTATAAATAAAAACTTTAGCCAAGGCTTTTCCTTGAATCCAAATCAGGTTTTCTAATCTTCAAATCTCGTGGTACGAAAATCGAGTTTTTCCGGTCTGGCCAAGACTCTTGTCATATATCTATATGATATGTCATTATTGATATGCGCCAGTGCGGAACTAAGAATACTATATCTGCTGATCAAAGATCTATAAAAAATATATGAAAAATGTAGCTTTAAGCCTGAGTTCGATCTGTGCCGATGTCTGATTGGATTATCTAATCGTTGCTTATCCAATTGGAGTAGATGGAATCTGTGTAAACTAAAATTGATATAAATAGTATATAGTATATATGTTTTATATGTATGTTGCTTTACTAATATGTGCATGTCTTCTGATCCACAGTAATCTGGCAGCATGCTGTGGACGGTGCATCTGGACGGCGGACCGCAGAGGGTGAACCACGCCGCCGTCGGCGTTGGCGATTTCATCTATAGCTTCGGTGGCTACTGCACCGGCGACGATTATCGGTTCAATGAGCCGATCGATGTGCACGTGCTGAACGTGCACTCGATGCGCTGGACTCTGGTGCCGCAGCAGTGCGACACGGATGGGGATCCGCTGAAGTATCCGCTGGTGCCGTTCCAGCGCTACGGTCACACCGTGGTCGCCTACAAGGAGCGCATCTACATCTGGGGCGGCCGCAACGACGAGCATCTGTGCAACGTCCTCTACTGCTTCGATCCGAAGACGGCGCGCTGGACCCGACCAGCGGTCAGCGGCTGTCTGCCGGGCGCCCGTGACGGCCACTCGGCCTGCGTCATTGGCAACTGTATGTACATCTTTGGGGGGTTCGTGGACGAGATCAACGAGTTCAGCAGCGATGTGCACGCCCTGAATCTGGAGACCATGGAGTGGCGCTACGTCCAGACCTTCGGTGTGCCGCCGACCTATCGGGATTTCCATGCCGCCGTGGCGTACGAGGAGGAGCGCATGTACATCTTTGGGGGACGGGGCGACAAGCACAGTCCGTACCACAGCCAGGAGGAGACCTATTGTCATGAGATCGTCTACTTGGACATGAAGACCAAGGTCTGGCATCGACCCTTCACCGCCGGCAAGGTGCCCGTCGGCCGGCGCAGCCACAGCATGTTCGTCCACAACAAACTGATCTTCGTCTTTGGCGGCTACAACGGACTGCTCGATCAGCACTTCAACGATCTGTACACATTCGATCCACGCACCAAGTTGTGGAATCTGATCCGCGCCAACGGGCAAGCGCCCACGGCCCGGCGACGCCAGTGCGCCATCGTGATGGGCACCCGCATGTTCCTCTTTGGCGGCACCAGTCCGCGCTGTGCCATGCCGGCGGCCCAGACGGCCCTCTCGCGTGCCCATGACTCGACCCAGCCATCGCCACCGCCGCAGCAACAGCAGCAGCAGCCGGCGGCGGCGGTGGCGGCAGCAGCAGCAGCAGCGGCGGCAGCAGCGGCAGCGACAACCACGCTGATCGACTACAGCGATCTGCATGTGCTGGACTTTGAGCCGACGCTGAAAACGCTGGCCACCATGGTGGTGCTGAAGTATCAGCTGGACATCTCGGGCTTGCCGCGCAGCTTCCGGGCGGACCTCAACATGCTCACCCAGCCGAACAGTATTACGCGGCCGATCAACCAGGCTGGCTAGCAATTACTGTTCACGTTGGAGTACGTTGTTATTGCCACGTCTACACCGATCTAAGCACATATAGCTAATATACCTATATATATATATATTCGGGATGAATCAATGAGAAGAAGGAAAAGACAGGAAGGAGAGGAAAGGAAAGGAAAGGAAAAGAAAGAAACATTATTTAGCTTAACTTAAACACGCGCTTCTTAACCCAACTCCTGCTGGAAGGCGGATTGCACTAGTCCCAGTCGAAGTCGAAGTCGACGTCGAAGTCGAGCAATCCACGCGATCTCTTCCGAAAGTGCTCGAAATATATAAATGACACCACACACACACACATACAGACTCATACGCACACACACACACACATACTAAAGCCAATTGAGTTTCAGAAACTTGCTTTGGACCTACCCGATTACAAAATTAGCTCTAGATTGTAAAGTGTTTATATATAATATATTAATTATCTTAAATAAAAATCGCATATTATTATTAATTACAAAATAACGGAGTTACATATGTACATATATATGGAATTCTGATTAGCATTATGATTATAATGCAGAAGATCGAAGATCTATGCGGTTTCTAGTATATATCTTAAAAGGTATATATAGTATATAATATATATAGTATGTGTAATGTAATACATATATCATCTTTTCAGATAGAATAAGAGCTAACTTATATACCTCTCTCTGTCTCCGTCTCTAGCTCAGCTAACTGAGCTTATAAGCTAGGCATATCACTCTCTCTCACTCTCTCTCTCTCACACACACACATTTTAGCACTGTCTCTCTCTCTCTCTCTCTCTCTCTCTCTCTCTGTCTCGATTCCTCTCTCTCTCTCTCATTCTATACTCCTCCCTTTCTCTCTCTCTCTACTCCTCTCTTTCTCTATTCATCTTTCCGTCCTATTCATCTCTCTCTGTCTCTATTCCTTTCTCTCTCTCATTCTATACTCCTCCTTTTTTTTCTCTCTAGTCCTATCTTTCTCTCTCTGTCTCTGTATTCCTCTCTCTGTCTCTCTCTTCTTTCTATTCCTCTCTCCCATTCTAAACTCCTCCCTCTCTCTCTCTCTCTATTCCATTCTCTTTTAATTTCCCTCTCCCTTCCTCTCTTTATTTACCTTATCCAACTGGTGCTCTCTTTCTCTCTCTGTCTTATTCAACTGAGCTCCTATTATCCTTTTATCTCTCCCTCCCTCTCTTAGTCAATTTAGCTCATGTGCTTTCTCTCTCTCTCTCTCTCTGTCTTACATAGCTGGACGTATATGTTCTCTCTGTCTTACTGTGCTCATATACTCTCCCTCTCTCTCTGTCTTACTGAGCTCATACTCTCTCTCTCTTTCCCTCTATCTCCCCAAGCATAAATTTTTCTTACACTTCGCTCTCTCTCTCTCTCTCTGTCCCACTCACAGCTGTTGCCATTTCATTTTAAATTTCAATATTCCTTTGCATTTTCTCTTAATAACTTTATTCACATAAAATCAGCCTTAACTAATCACTTATATTACAAATAAAAAAAACCCTTTTTTTTGGACTCCACATCGATCCACAAGCTAAAAACTAGCCTTTTTCACAATTTTAGCTTGAAAGTCTGCTAGCCGACGGCGCTCGTGTAGCCGCGCAGCGTCAAGTAGCCGTTGATGATGTCCGAGGGCAGCTGCTGCATCGTGCCGTATTCCTCGGCGTTGGCGTAGCGCAGCTTGGAGTGCGGATCGACATACGGCGCGGGCAGGCCACTGATATCCGAGTACTTCTTGGCTGGCTTCAGCGAGGGCGGCGCGTTCAGCGTGAAGTCTGCGAAAGTAAAGCATAAATTTGATTAAACAAAATCTGGTCCTCAACATCATCAGATATTTACATGTTGGCTGGTCGGGCGGCAGCTTTGTATTCCGTTCGATGTTGTGAATCTGGCGCAGTGGCTTGTAGACGCAGTTTCTAGGAAAACTAAATGGACTCTTGAACGAACGTTTGGGCTTTTGCGCTGCAGTAGATTCCATTATTTTGGCTGCAATTGCTAAAACAAAATGAGCAAAACATTATTTGGCCTGAGGTATCGATGCTGCTGCCAGCGCGATGTATCGATAGGCAGACGATACTTTAACAAGTTCAGCGATACTTTAGTTCTTTTGATTCATTAGAGTAGGAATTGTTGATTAGTACTGTTACATATATATATTGATTTATTCTAAACATATTTAAATTTGTATATTCCATACTTAAAATGACATGCCCAGCACAACATCTAAATGGCAAGTCAAGTGAACTTGGAACTTGAACGAACTAGCGAACTGAACTGGGCATATTGTAACAGGTTCAGCGATATTTTAGTTCCTGATTAATTCAGTTGCATATATCTATTTTTTTATTTAATTGAAGAAAATAATTTTAATTAAATAAGTATTTAATACAAATTCAATTCACCTCTTGTTCATAAACAAGTGAACTAGTTTGGAACCTGAGCGAACTAGCCCATCTCCAGCTGCCATTCTTGCCGATTGTACACTATTGGCTACGTGTGTGAAGAGAAACCAACTGTGAATTTGCACCTCGTTAGAGTAAGGATTTAGTAAGTTAGGATGGCGCGCAATGCAGGCGGCAACAACAATAATACACCCAAATCGAGCACAGCGGGTGGCCAGGCGACAGCCGGTGGAGCCGCCGCCGCTGCTGCTGCTGCCGCGGCCAGCGCCAAGCAGAAGCGCAGCTCTTCGAGCGGCCAGCGAAACTACAATTTCAATTTGTCGTCCAAACTGATGCTGGACAAGTGGAAGACGCTGGTGGGCTGCCTGTCCCTGGCCGTGGCCAGCTACTTTGGCTACCTGGGGTACCTGGAGACGCGCGTGAATACGCCGTTTGACAACCACAAGATGGTCCTGGACAGCGGGCTGGATGACCCGGAACGGTACTGGGGCTCCTATCGTCCGCAGACGTACTTCGGCATGAAGACGCGCGATCCGCACTCGCTGGTCATGGGCCTGATGTGGTATACGCCGAGCAATCTAGGCCCGGACGGACACGGCATCCGGCACTGGTGCGAGCAGGGCGACAATCTGGACGGGTACGGCTGGACGCATCACGATGGCCGTAGCTTTGGTGTGCAGGAGATCCAGGATCTGCCGTTCGAGATCAAGACCTCGTTCGTCAAGTATCCCGGCGAGAAGCAGTACGGCGGAGACTGGACGGCCCGCATCTCGGTGAAGAATACGACGCGTGCCTGGGATCGCAGCATATCGCTGATCTGGTACGTGGCCCTGGACGAGCGCACCAACGGTCACATCAAGTACGTCTCCGACGAGAAGAGCCCGGAGCCGGGCGTCTACGGCGAGAGCCAGGGCCTGGGCGAGTTCCAGGTGCGCTTCCATGCGGTCAAGGGGCGCATCCAGCACAAGTCCTACCTGAGCACCGTGGCGCCCAACCTGAGCAAGCTCAAGGAGACGATCTTCGCCCACTTCCGGGCCTTTGCCAGCAAGCGGGGCCACCGGTTCATCGGGCTGCCCGGCGAGATAGTCTCCCAGAACGGCGTGCCGACGACCAACCCAGAGCCCAATCTGATCGCCATACAGATTACGGCCGAGGTGGACTTCACCCTGGACATTACGTATCAGTCGACGTCGGGCTTCTCCCTGGGCGAATCGATACCCAAGCCGCCGACCGGGCGCGCCTACACGGACTCGCTGCAGGCGAAGATCGGGGCGTTCGACAAGCGCTTCGAGGCGACCTTCCAGCTGGCCGCCAAGGGCTATCCGCCGGAGATGATACGCTTCGCCCGCAACGCCTTCAGCAATATGATCGGCGGCATCGGGTACTTCTACGGCTCCAGCCGTGTCCAGTCTGTGCACACCCAGAACCCGGTGCCGTACTGGAAGGCGCCGCTCTATACGGCTGTGCCGTCGCGCAGCTTCTTCCCGCGCGGCTTCCTCTGGGACGAGGGCTTCCACGGGCTGCTGATCAGCGCCTGGGACATTGACATCGAGCTGGACATCATATGCCATTGGTTCGATCTGCTGAACGTGGAGGGCTGGATACCCAGGGAGCAGATCCTGGGCGTCGAGGCGCACGCCAAGGTGCCCGAGGAGTTCGTGACGCAGCGCAACAGCAACGCCAATCCGCCCACCTTCTTCCTCACCCTCCACAAGCTGCTCACCAAGCACAAGGCGCAGTTGTCCCACAAGGAACGCTTCGCCACCCTCGAGCGGCTCTATCCGCGCCTCCAGGCCTGGTTCAACTGGTACAATACCACGCAGCGTGGTGAGTCCCACTCGTCCTCTCTCCCCCTCTCTTTACTCACATCTCTTGCTTTTCTAGGCGAAATCCTGGGCAGCTACTTGTGGCAGGGACGCAATGCCAGCACTCTGCGTGAGCTCAATCCCAAGAGCCTCTCCTCCGGCCTGGATGACTATCCGCGCGCCTCGCATCCCACGCCGCGCGAGCGTCACGTCGACTTGCGCTGCTGGATCGGGCTGGCGGCCAGCGTCATGGCCGAGCTGTCCTCGCTGCTGGGCAAGAACGACGTCAAGTACTACGAGACGCTGTCCTACCTGACGGACAACGAGCGGCTCAATCGCCTCCATCTGGATCCGTATACCGAGCACTACGCCGACTGGGGTCTGCACACGGACGCGGTGCAGCTGAAGCATCCGCCGCCGCTGACGCCTCAGCGCACGGCCGGACAGCGAGGCGGTGGCGGCGGTCCGGCACAGCCGCAGCAGGAGAAGCGACGCTATGTCTCCAGGCAGCCGGAGTACAAGTTCGTGGACAACATGTTCGGCTACGTGAGTCTGTTTCCCATGCTGCTGGAGCAGCTGGATCACGATTCACCCTACCTGGGCAAGCTGCTGAAGGACATGCGGGATCCGGACATGCTCTGGACCAACTACGGACTGCGCTCGCTCTCCAAGAGCTCGGCCATGTACATGAAGCGGAATACGGAGCACGATCCGCCGTATTGGCGCGGTCCCATCTGGATCAATATCAACTATTTGGCGGTCAAGGCGCTGCGGCACTACGGCCAGGCCAACGGACCGTACGCCCAGCTGGCGCGCAAGATCTACGACGAGCTGCGCGAGAATCTGGTGAATAACGTCTTCAGGCAGTACCAGCGCAGCGGCTACATCTGGGAGCAGTACGATGACCAAACCGGCGAGGGCAAGGGCTGCAGACCGTTCACCGGCTGGAGCGGACTGGTCGTCCTGCTCATGGCCGAGCAATACTAGAGAAGCCCTGTGGGGACGCTGGCTCTACGAGTTCCTCCTGTGATAAACTCACGAAAACAAAGAGAGAGAGAGAGAAAGAGAGAGAGAGAGAGAAAGAAGAGAGAGAGGGAGAAGAAGAGAAAATATTTTCAAACTTATTCCGTGTGCATTGCGATGTTTCCTTTCCAAAGATCTTAAGTCTATATATATATATATATATGATTATATATATAAATATATATCTACGTAGTACGTACGTCTAATATCAACTAAAAAGTTCTGGGCTCATCGGGCCCCTTTTGTGGCTGACTGCTCTTACCTTAAGCTGTACAAAAGTTTCAAATCTGACAAGAAAATTACTTAAATTAGCGTTAAATAGATGAATTTACTAAAAATAAAATCAAGTAAAAACTGCAAGCTATATAACTAATAATATATATATATATATATAACCCCGAGGCAGCTGAGAAATGGTTCGTGAATAATTACCACAGGCTCTGGTTCAACTCCTGCGAAGATCTCTTTGATCTTAACTCTAGTCAAGGGCATAAATTAGTAGATGAGAGAGAGAGAGAGGAGGGAGAGGGAGTGAAAGAGAAGGAGATGTAGAGATCTCTCTCATGCTTTGTAGACTTGAAGTTGAAGCTCTTCTGGCTCTACTTCAGCATAGTTTTGCTATTTTAGGAACAAACAATTTGAATCTAGGGCAATTAATAACTAAGTTATGGAAAACATTCTTTAATGTAATTAAAAAATTATACAAAAAAATAAATAAAATAATTAGTGTTATTTTTGTGTTTAAATATTAAAAAATATATAAAATGGATTTTAATTTAAAAGATATATGTGAGATGGTATATATACATATATAGGTAACTTGAAAGAGGAGATATATAGTATATGTCAGAGGGACAAATGCGAGCAGGCACAGGATATATGAGATATGTAGGATATACGAGTTGATATATTGCTTTATATGAGCATATATATATAAGATATGAGGAGATATGTGGAATATATATGAGAAGATATATAGCATATGTAAGAATATATAAAGAGGATGTGTGAGAAACTCTACTAGATATGAGATATAAGATATATGAGGATATATAAGAGTATATATATAGGATATATAAAAAATATGAGCAGACTTATAGCTTTTGAAAAGGTTTATAAAATAATATATGAATATCTGAAGACTTATTATATAATATGTATAGGATATGAAAGAAGAGTGTATATAGAATATCAGCAGATTTATAATATAGAGAGCAGACATAAAGATATATGATTAGTTGCATAAGACATGAGAAGAGATATGGAAGTCTTTAGTTTCATAGAAATTGAGAACGCCTAACGATATCTTTGCCTTTTAGTTATATAAACGAGAGCTCTCTAACTAAAGAGAATTTCGTGTGAGTCTGAAAGTCAAGAAGTTGTGAATGCTACGCTCTAGAAAGTAAACAGCTCACCTTCTAGAGCGTAGCATTCACAACTTCTTCACTTTCAGACTCACAGAGACATGGAGAGATATACATATATAGGTGTTTTGTTTCTGAATGATACAGAATATATATACACATAGAAGCTGTTGGGTTTGTGAGAGATATACTTATACTATATAGAAAGCGGGCTCTCTGATACTTTGCCACATTCTTGAAAGTATTCATAGACGTCTATCTTTCACTGTTGGCTATTCGTCTTATCTCTCAGCCAATTTTCTTGCTCTCTCTCTCTCTCTTCAAATCTTTGCTATTCCTATATTCACTGCTTCCTTAGTTAACTTGACAGACGTGATCTCAATTGATTATTGCTTTATTATCATCTATAGCTAGAGGCCCCCCAGAGGCAGTCTATCCACTGCTTGTCAAGACCTTTTCCAAATTATGAATTCCAATTGAATTACAACTTCATGTTTAGTATAATTTCTTTTATAATTTTGTATAATTATCATCTTAGTCTATTTACAGTATTCACTCTATATATATATATATATATATATATATATATATATATATATATATATATATATATATATATATATATATATATATATATATATATATATTTTTTTTTTTTATTCTTTGCTCTTGTCAATCTGTATCAAAAAGATTCCATTCGAAATAACACAATTTGCTTAAGCTTTTCTCTTGAATTAGTTTAAACAACAACGTGAATTTAAATTAGCTTATACTTAAATTGTCATTTGCTATAAACGTGTAGTGAAAATATATGTATATATAGATATCGGTGTATATATATCAAATAAGAACATATTGATTGTTAAGACTAAGAAAAAAAAAAAGGGAAATCAAACTGAAGAGATGAATTATCATGAGATTTGTTTTGGACAACTTAGCTTAGGGCTAGCAAATCATTTGGAGTTCGTTCTACTGTATATATATACTCTACGTAGCAAAAGGTGTTACGGTCTATACAAGGCGAGTTACAATTGTCGTTACAACTAAACGGAAGTACACGTTAAATACATTTCATAATGAAGTACATGGAACAAAGTCTTATGGCGGCGCATTCAGCATCGAATGCCCTCGAAATGAACTTTTAGATCTTAGTCATTAACACAGTCGATCGCTGGCCTAGTCTGAGTTGCTTTTGCTTTTGCATTTGCTGGTCGCACAGGCGGAGTTCTTGCGGTGACGCTTGAAGGCCGGCAGCCGGTCGAGCAGGGCCCAGAGTATGCTGCCAGGCAGACGCTGATGCTGATTGATGAGGTCCTCAATGGCAGTGGCCACCTGAAAGGCGTAATATAATCATATATATATATATATATATATATATATATATATATATATATATATATATATATATATATATATATATATATATATATTCGGTTCATTCCTTGGCCAACTCAATGCATACCTTTATTTGCAGCTCCTGCGGCGTCAGAGTCTCATCGTACTCGATGGGCTTGCCCAGATAGGTGCGAAACTTGACGGGAAATCCGCCGTAGATTGGGTAGACCGGTATGCGCACCTTGTTGTACAGCCGCATGAAGAACGTCCGGAAGATGCCCACCTGGCGGAAGCCCTCGCGCAGGTTCTGTGTGAAGCAGGGTATGACCGGGACCTTGGCCTCCTGGGCCACCTTGGCGAAGCCGAGCCGATTGCGCCACAGCAGCTCGTAGTAGTGATCCCCGAACTGGGCCTCGTAGACGCCGCCCGGCGATATCGCCAGCAGATTGCCGTCGCGCAATATGCTCACGCACGACTGCACCGTGCCGGGACTGACTTGGAACGCCTCCGAGATGGTGCCCCAGCCGGGTATCTTGAACAGAAACCGATCGCCGACCGTATAGATCAGTCGCTCGCGCTGCAGCAGCATCCGCGAATTCAGATAGTACATATCGATGGGTATCGCGCCATGGTAGTAGATGATCAGTGCGGGGCCTTCCTGCGGCACATTGTCCAGCCCGATCACCTCATAGCCGTGATAGATGCGCGCATGCGCGTCCCAAATGGCGGCCACGATTTTCCGCCCGACGCGCCAAAAGTTGCGATCCGTTTGCACAGCTCGCATTATGACCTGCCTGAAAGGAGAGCGGAAGATATGAATAAGGGGAATAGTAAGCTACAGTCTTCGATTTTTCCTGCCCATATAAAACTATATATCTTTCCAAAGCAAGGACTTTCTTAAAGCAGATTTCTTTGCCGATCTACAACAAAAATTTGATAGTTTTAGCTGTAAAAGTGAACGAGATATTTAGAGCTGAAATGGGGTGTGCAATCCTGATGATCAGTTTACAGCTTTTTTTTTAAACTTTTTTTCAGAATTTTTAAAAAAATATTTGCTGAAAAGTTATATTATTCAATATTATTTTATTTTACGAGCCATAAAACAGAGTTCACCAGCAAAAAAGTGTAGGACTATAGCTCGAATGATATAGAAAATAATCAAGATTAGGCAAGAACGTAAAGGGTAGTCTAATGACGCGCAGTGTATAGAGAGAGAGAGAGAGCGATATGAACAAGTTCTATATAGATAACAGATATATAGGGCTTCTATCTTATATAGTATACTAGACAGATAACATAAGCTATATAGAGACATAGTGATAACAAAGATATAATGATATAGTTTTTATAGAGATATAGATAGATTGACATGAGTGCTATGCCGATCATTTCTATATCTACAGAGATCTATTAGAAATAGAGATACATAGAGATACATGTAACTTATACAAGTTCTATATAGTATCTATATCTATCCTAACAAAACTATATAACTATATACGTTTATCTATATATATATATATATATATACATATATCTATAATCTTCTATGCATATCTAAAAATTCTCATGAACTAAGCTGAACGAATTTTGAAGCGTATCGAAAATATATTTTTATTTTTATTCCATTTTGTTTCGCTGCAATTAAAAGCTGATGCTCGCTTTTTACGATCGGATAGTTAAATGTAATGCTTGTTGGATGTTATGGCTGCTAGGGATGCTGGGGATGGGCGCGTGAGTGCGTGAGACGGCGGGGGCTTATCAGCGCTGGGCACGAGTATTCGTCGCGGGCCGAGTTAATATCAATTGAATTTTGTTTTGCTTGCTTTTGTCACTTCTCGACGCGCTAATTAATTGCTAAATTGATAATATTATTTAAATTTAGTTTAGATTCGTCTTTTTTTGGTCAGCTGCAGCAGCAGCACAGCGCCACAGCGTCGTCATTTGAGGCTGGCTGGATGGCTTTGCTCAGGTGTTATCAGCGCACACATTGCCAGGCGACTATCAAAATCTCAATTAATCAATGGAGAAACCATCTTTTTTTTTTGTTTAAAGAAATATTTACGTGCGTACAGCACGATCTTCTGATCTCAGCAGCAGGGGCAGCAACAGCAGCTGCAGGGTCTCTGCACCTGTTCGCGCTGACCCTCAGACCACCCCCAGCGAGTGTTTGGGCAAAGCTTAAGCTGATAACATGAGCAAACATAATATATATATATATATATATATATATATATGTATATCGTTTATGGGCGTGGCAGTGCCAAGTTGCTGCCTTATGAATGACTAAAAGTAAAAGCCTTGGTTCCCTCTGTGAACATTTTCCCCAAATTCCATATTTAGAAAATAGTTTTGAAATTTTTCAAAAATTTCTTTGAAGCATTTTCAGCTAAATATATACTGTATTATATAGATATTAAATATTTAAGTCTCGGCTCTCGCACACTTTGAGTTGTGATTGGTTTTTCGACACATGAAGCGAAGCAGCAATTGAAATGATATCATAGTTGCTTTTTATTAACTAGAGCTGCGTTATCATTAACCAACAGCGTAATAAAAATAATATGGAATGGCGAGGGAGCCGCTAGCTGGGGCAGGCTGAAGTTTAAATACGCTTGTCGATATAAACTACAAATAATAAATGATGAAAATGAAATATAATAAAAAATAAAAACAAAAAATGATAATAATAAAATAAAATGTAATGAATAATAAATTTAAATATTAAATATAATAAAATTATTTAATATATTTACATAAATATATTTATAAATAAAAAATCATAATTATTAACAAATAAATAATGAGTAATAAAAATAAAAATAAAAACAATAAGCATTAAAAATAAAATAATAAAAAATTAATTAAAATAAATTTAAAAAAAAACTTTCTGAAATAAATAAAAAAAATATATTTAAAATAAATAATAAATACTAATAAAAAATAATAATTAAAAATTAATTAAAATAAATAGTAAAACTTTTTGAAATAAATAGAAAAAATATATATTTAAAAATAGTAAACATTTTTTTAAATAAATAATAAATAGTAATAATAATTATTAAAAAACATAATAATTAAAAGTTATTTTTAACAAATAATTAAAAATTAATAAAAATAAATAAAATTTTTTCGAAATAAATAACAAAAACATATTTAAAATATATATAATTTTTTTTTAAATAAATAGTAAATAGTAATGAATAAGAAAATGCTGCTACAAATAAGAAAAAATATTGTGAATAAATAATAAAAATTAAGAAATAAACTAAAAAAAAAAAATAAAAAAAAATATTTTAAAAAAATTAAATGAATAATAAAAAGTAATTAATAAGAAAATTCAGAAAATACAAAAATTATTGGGAATAAATAATAAAAATTAAGTAATAAACTAAAAAAAAACTCAAAAATAAAATATTAAAACTAAAATATAAATATAAATATAAATAAAAGCTTAAAATAAAAATAGAAAAAATATGTTTGAAATACAAAATATATTTTTCAATAAAAAGAAATTAAATAGAAGAAATAATAAAAATTATTTATAAAGTTAAAAAAAAATTAAACAGAAGAAAAAAAAGAAATTAAATAGAAGAAATAATAAAAATTATTTAAAAATGCAAATAAAAATAAACTAAACAGAGGAAATAATATAATGAATTTTGTAGCTTTCTATGAGACACTACAAAAGTTACGTAAGTCTCGTAATAAAAAAAGGTAACATTGGGTTTCTTCTGTAACCAAGAGACTATATAATATAAATGTTAAATCATTCAATGAGCTATAGATATATTTTACTCTCCAGTTAAGGACCTGGCCCTAGTCATAAAGGGTATGCGAAAATAGAGCCATTTGCGATGTTCTCGCTTGGTGATTTGAGCGCTTATCGCACGGCCGTGACGCATGGCCGTAATATGTTGTTGGTCCGGCTGCTTGACTTTTTTATTGGATATTCGCTGTAATTATCTGACGATTCATTGAGAGGTTCAGCTGAGCGAACCCTCGCCTAATGACACTGAAATCCATTTGGCCTATCAATAGTTTCCAGCTCTAGACTGGACTTCTCGTTAATTAGCATTAGAACCGGTTTGAAGTTATTTATTTTCACACTGCTTCAATGGCTATGGGCGAGCTGTGGAGAGCTTTACGTAAAACAAAAAAAAACCGCTCAGTCAGCGCCAAGTGCCATTCTAGGGGGCATCGAGGGCCAAAGCACTGGAGTGCACGGGTTGCTCGAACGCCAAGCAAAGCGTACGACGATTTCGATATCGGAGAGTGCAACGGCAGCATTATTGCGTATGTATATATAGGCGGGGTGTATGTACATAAGAAGACATGACTGCCGAGGCACGTCAGCAATTTTACGGGAGCCGACGACTTACCTGTGCAGCTTGTAGATGAAAAGCACCAAAAATGATATGTAGATAAGCGCGACGAAGACGAGCGGCAGCAGGAATGTTACCATCAGCGGCGTTAGAAAGCGATATAGCCATAGCGAATAGTCCAGATCGATGTAGGCGGCTGTCGGTAAATAGATATATATAGAGAGAGAGAGAGATATTATAGGTCAGTTATATATACATATAAATATATATATATATACTATGTATATTTGTCGAGTTTTATGATCAAGTGTGTGGGTTCCTCTTAGTTTTAGAGATTGCCTTGGATTGGCGCTGGGATTCAGCAGCAGGAAAATATCGGAATAGAACTAATTTAAAAAAATATATATATTTTATATATACACTATATATTTATATTAATATTTTCTGAACTAGTTTTGGGCTTGAGCAGCAAATATCACAAACAGAAATTTATAAAAAATTTATTTTATTTTTTAGAATTTTTTTAAAATTTGATTAAATATTATTGGATTGCATTAAAAATGGCCTAGAAATGGGCAAAAATCAAATATGCTTTTTATATTATATTTTATAATATATATTTATATCAAATGCAGTTTTAGAAACAAAATAAAATATATAATTTAAAAATATATTTTTTATGTTGAGTTTACAGCGTAAAATATTTAAAAAATATATATATTTGTGATATGTATAATTTTTTTTATATTTAATTACAGTATTAAATATAAAAATATTTTTTTAATTTATATGTATATATTTATCACAAATATATGTAAGTAAATATTTTATATATTTTGTTTTATAATTAAAAAAATATATATAATTTTTAAATTTTTTTTAGGTTGAGTTTACTGCGTAAAATATAAAAATAAAAATATATTTAAAAAAATATATAAAATATTTTCTTATATTTGTGATATATATAATATTTTTATATTTAATTTCAGCATTAAATAAAATAAAAAAAATTATTTATATCTATATCACAAATATAGGTAAGTAAATATTTTATACATATTTTTCTTTAAATATAAAAAATATATGAAACATTTAAAAAATTATATATTTTAATTTTTGTTACTCGAGATCGTATGACATAAATATATAATACAAATAAAATGCAATATAAATACAATATAAATATGAATGAAAAAAACAAACATATTTGTTTAATCGTTTCACGCATATTCCGTCGCTGACAGTCTGAAAGAAAGTCTGTAATTCATTTATTTAAGCAAAGAACAAAGTTTAAATCCAAACTGAACTTTCGCTTACATTTTTTTCACTCCGGCAAATTTACATAATTAACAAAAATGAATTTAAAATATGCAAAGCAAAGAGACAAGACCAAATATATATATATAGTAGAAGATATATATGTGTATATAAGAAACTTATATATATATATATATATTTCGATATCGAGATACTTACACAGTATAGTTTGCGGATTCTTAATGAAATTGATTAAAATGTCCATTTTGAGGTAATTTGTTTGCGGCTGTTTATGGCTGAGGTTTCATGGATAAGGCGGACTTTTGTTCTGTTTCGTTTGTCTTTATATATATTTATTGTTGTTGTTGTTATTGTTGTTCTTCTTATGCTTATTGTTGTGGATTTTGTTGGCCAACGATTGCAAATGTTGTCCCAAATTTTCACTTACTTTCTTTATTTGTTTGCGCTTTGCTTATTTTGGAATTGGAACTGTGCGTGTGGTGGGTTCACGTTCTCACCGGCTCACGTCGTTGCGGGTTGTCTTTGTTGCTGTAGTTGCTGTTGTTGTTGTGGTTTCAGGTGTTGTTTTGATTGTTGTTGTTGTTTTGTTAATTTTTAATGTTCGTTTTGGATACTACTGTTGGTGTTGTGCTCATTTAAACGCTGGCAACTCATTACGGCTGCTCGATGGCGCTCGTTTGGGGTCCGTTAAACATTTACATAGATTTAATGAAATGAACTTGTTTCATTGTTATTGTGTTCTTGTTACGTTGCTTTCGCTATAGCTATTGTTGTTTTGCTTTTGCTCTTGCTGTTGCTTTTGTTGCTGCTCGCCCGTCCGCTTGCTTCATAGACAACTGAGGCCGAGCAGCGTCTGCCACATTGTGTTTGTATTGCGGAGTATCTTGCGGTTAGCTGCTCATTAACTTAATAATATTAGCTGGTGAGCTCCCAAAGTATTGCACGAGAGCTATTTGTTTTCATTGTTGTGTTGGGCGCATATCGATGACACTATCGATACCAGTGCTATCGGTGCACAAACAGCTGGCAACGCTCGCCAGCTCAGCTGCTCAGCTGCCCATCTGGTGTCGATAGACGATAGGTTCGCAAACTATCGATATTGATCAAAACATGTTGCTCTGAGGCCTGTGGCCTGCACGTGTTTGAAAATTCGATTCTTGTGCGTAGTGCGTCGCACTAACATACTCTGAAAATGGGCAAATTTCGTTCGAAATTGAAACGCCATGGCAAAGGCAAAACCTGGACTAAAGGCGAATCGGCCCTATCGAATCCAGATCAAATGAAGCATCGCCTCAAGGCAAAGTCGCGCTTTTTTCAGCCCAATCTAAACCTCGGTAAGTCGAATGCAGCGCGCCGCACGAGTTGCAGTTATTGATTTTTTGCACAGCTGCTGCAGGCTCTGCCAATGGCCTTACCATGGAGGCCGTGCACAAGCACGAGCAGCGCCAGGCCTACAATGCGGAGACCACAACGGTCAATGACGTCGCCGGCAGCCTGAAGTCCTTCACGCTGGAGGATGATGATGATGGCAAGTCTGGCACCGGCACACAGCCGGGCACCCACATGACCTCGCAGACCTTCGCCTCCAACTACAGCAGCTGCAGCAATATGAGCTTCAAGAAGCTGCTGACCGGCTTCCGGGCCTCCTCGGATCTGCACAAAGAGATGCTGGCCATTCTGAGCGCCCTGACGGAAATCATACGCGAACGTGGCGGCAACGAATCATCCACCGAATACTTCTTGCTGCTCATCAGTCAAATCGAAGCGGCCACCGAGGAGCGCGACATCGTTGCCGGCGTCGCCTTGCTCTCGATGGGCATTAAGTCTGTGCCGGCGCCGGTGCTGCGGAAGCGCTTCGATGAGACGGCCTCAACGTTTCACCTGCTACTGCAGCGCTTCGTCGAGACCAGCAATCAGTCGGTCATTCGCTATGTAAGTAAATCCATTAATCCTGATCAACTGATAACTCAAGGATTATTGATTATCCAGCTGATTGGATGCATGTCGGTGCTGCTGCGCGCCCAGGACTACACGACCTGGACGTACGGCTCGACGTTCCACTACTTCGATGCGCTGCTCGCGTTCAGCATACACTCGAAGCCGAAGATACGCAAGGCGGCCCAGCATGCCGTCGGGTCGATCATACACGGCAGCTGCTTCATGCTGCCACCAGCTGCTGCCGCTGGCGAGTCGGAGCCGATGGAGCAACAGCCGACACCGAAGTTCATGTATCATCCGGCCAGCCAACGGGTGACGAAGTTCTGCTTGGCCCAGTTCAAGCCCGAAATATTGGCCAATAGCCAGACGACGGTGCTCCATACGCTCTCCTTGCTCAAGGACACGTTGGGCGGCTTTAGCACCGAGGACATACGCACCGTCTGCGAGCATTTGCTCTCCATAATGACGGCGGCCAATGTGGTTGTGCGCACCAACTGCTTCCAGGTGCTCCACGAGCTCTTCCTCACCCGCACCGCCAATCTGAACGAAACGCTGTGCGCCAAGCTGCTGGTGGCCATATACCAGTACCGGCCCGATCGCAGCGATGTGCGCCAAACGCTCGCCTGGATCACAGTGATCAAGGAGGGGCACCAGCATCTGGCCACCCTGCACCTGGGGCTGTGCATGCAGGCGCTGCCACGGCTCTTCGACATCTGCACCACAGACCTTTGGCTGTTGGACCGCAGCGAACTGATCGTCGGCATCTCCAATTGCATCAAGGAGCTGCTGCAGGACTGTGTGGCGCCCGGCTGCATAACCAAGCAACTGGCCGACCAATATCGCCCCTATGTGACCAAGATGATTGGCTCGCTGCACAAAGTGCTCAGTGCACCATTCGGCGAGATCTCCAAATACGTCGTGCTCATATTCTCCCTGGTGTTCGAGGCGTGCGGCAAGCACTTTAGGTAAGACCAAGAATGAAGCTATATATATATATATATATACATATATATATCAATATCTTCTTCTCCAACAGCTCCGAGCTGATGCCCTCGGTGACGGCCATTGGCAAGCGTTATGTGACCCAGGGCATTCTGCGTCTGCAGATCGAGCACACGCTCATCAGCGCCATCAAGACATTTGGTCCGGAGCTGGTTCTGCGTGCTCTGCCCCTCAGCGATGCCAGCGGTGAAGTGTGCTTGGAGCGTTCGTGGCTGCTGCCCCTGATGCGCGAGGGCGCCAATGGCGCCAGCTTGCAGTTCTTCATGGAGCACGTTGTGCCGCTGGCCTCGCAGAGCCAGAGACAATGGCGCAGGTATGCGCTGGAGGAGAAGAACGTCTCCAAGGGTCACATCTACGAGCTGCTCTGCTGCCAGCTGTGGGGTCTGTTCCCCGGCTTCTGCCGGCAGCCACGCGATCCGGAGTACCTGAGCAAACTGGCGCCCACGCTGGGCAATGCCTTGGAGCACAATCCGGAGCTCCGTGCGCCCATCTACGACGGACTGTTGGAGCTGCTGGACGATGGCCAGAGCGCGGAGTGCCATGCGGCTATAGGTCAATACGCGCGCAACTTTCTGCCGCGCCTCTTCAACATCTACACACAGAAGCCGAACACGAGCTACGAGGGAGATCTGCGCAAGCGTGCGCTGGAAGTGATACGTGCGTATATCGCGCGTGCTCCGCCGGAGGTGCAGGCGCAGCTGTTCGAGAGCGCCCAGAGCCTGCTGGCGGCCAGCGCCGTGGCTAGCTTCGAGTATGACGCCTACTTCGACATCAATGCGGCCATTGTGCGCGTCCAGAAGTGTCGCGGCATCGAGGCCTACTTCGAGACGTATATGGCGCCGGTGCTGCGCAACGACAAGTCCAAGCTGGTGTCGCGCGACGAGCAGAAGATCAAGAAGCAGCAGCGCAAGACATACGAGTGAGTGAAGCATATGCAGATGGATAAATGACAGGATATTCATGCGCATTTGTTATCCTTTTAGATTGCTGCGCGAGCTGATGACCTCGGAGCTGCCCTCGTGCCAGAAATTCACGCGCAAAAACTGCATTTCACTGCAACAGATTCTGCTGGAGGCATTCAATACCACCTGCAGCGTCTGCCAGGCGTCGCGCTTGCAGTAAGTTGGGCCGTGGATATCTCATAATTATAGAGAACTCTCTCGACCAGAGTGCGAGAGAGAGCTCTATAATGCCTTCTCTTTCTAATTGTCTCTAATTCTCCTCACAGTTGCCTGAAGTCGCTGCTGGACTGCCGCAGCAAGCTGACGTACAACGATCAGCTGGTAATGAAGGCCATACCGGAGGCGGTGCTCAACTACAAGGAGTTCTCCACGCGCAAGGAGCAGGTGGCCGAGCAGCTCATCAAGCAGATTGCGAATCTGTATCAGGAGGCTGGCAAGATCAATGAGTTCGTGGACATCCTAACAGCTGGCTTCACGGGCGACGAGTCCCTGATCACCAACACGATACTCGCCTTCCGCGCCGTCCTCCAGCAACAGGGCCAGCATCTCACGGTCAGCACATTGGAGTTCGTGCTGGAGCAGGTCTCGGTGTTCATAGTGCAGAAGTCACGTCACCAGGCCGAGGCAGCCGTCGCCTTTCTCATCACATTCATCAAGGTGATGCCCATACCGCTGGTAGCTAATCACTTGGAGACAATTGTAAGTGACAGACCATGGACCTGGCTCCGACTATCTCTATACTAATCCCTGTTCCCTTGCAGATGCGCTCGCTGTCTGCTATGACCAAGGACACGAAACGCTATTGCCGCATACAAATTGGTTATTTCCTCAAGAAGCTGTGCAAGCGCTTCACCACGGAGGAGCTGGCGCGCTTTGTGCCTGGCGACGATGAGATCACACACCGACGCCTCAAGAAGATACGCAAACAAATGCGTCGCGATACGCGCAAGAAACTGAACGAGGAGGCCCAGGCGGAGAGCTCCGACGAGGAGCTAGTGGGCGATCTAGAGCAAAAGAGCTATACGTAAGACTTCCTTACCCAATCCTGAGCATCTGAAGGCAACAGTTATTCCTTTGCAGCATCGATGACATCTTGGCTGATTCGGACTCGGATCTGCCAGAGGATATGGACACTGACGAGGGCGATGCCAAGACTCGTACGGCTAAGTCCAAGGCCAAGTCAAAGCAGGCGCGCAGCACCTACATACGCGAGGATGTCGATGAGATTGTCGACTTGGTCGACGCCAAGTCAATTGGCAATGTACTAAGTAGGTCTAACTAACTAAGCTAAACTGGATTCACTCTCTAATACGACTTATGGTTTCCTTAGCGAGTGGCTCAGCTGCTGCGGCTGTTGCGACTGGTGGCAAGCAGGCCAAGGCGAAGCCGCAGCTGGCCAATGGCGGCTTCAAGACCGCCGAGGATGGACGTCTCATCATCAGCGACAAGGCGCTGCGTGGCCAGAAGAACGACGATGGCTCCGATAGCGACGACTCCTCGACTGACAGCGGCCATGAGCAGGGCAGTGGCAATCAGAAGCGCGGCATGGAGGAGGACTCCAGCGACGAGGAGGAAATACAGCAAGCAACCAGCTCCAAGCGCAAGCGAATGGCCAGCGATGCGCTGAGCATGCGCTCGGGCAAGACAAGCGCCAGCACACGCAAGGGCATACATCGTCCCCTCAATGCCAATGCCAATGCCGACGCCAACGCCGACGCCAGTGATGCCATGTCCGTCAAGTCCAGCGGCGGCCACAGCAAAGCCCTTGGCAGCGAGTACAAAAGCAAGAAGGCCAAGGGCGACGTGAAGCGGCGCGGCAAACTGGATCCCTACGCCTACATACCGCTCACACGGAACACGCTAAACAAACGGTAAGTCAACAGCCCAAATATTGGCCTAATCAATAAACTAATCCATAAAAAAAAAAAAAACAATTTTGTTGATTGCAGCAAACGCGCCATGAACTCGCGCAAGTTCAAGGGCATCCTGCGCAGCGCTGGCGGCGACGGGGGCGAGGCGGCAACTGGGAAAGCGACGCGCGGCGCTGGGGACCGCGCCAATCGCGGACGTGTTACCAAGAGTTACAAATAGACGGCAATCGTAGTGGATCGCAAAGATAACCAGAATAATTTGTTTAAATCGCTATAACTATATATGAAGAAAACAAACAATATATATATATATATATATATATATATATATATATATATATATATATCTTAATGTTAATATACTGATCTTAACCATGCGAAGGAAACACAAGTTAATGATTCAAAATATATGTATATATACGACTATTACAACTCGCTTGAGTTAGAAAAGGAAAGAAAAGAAAATTGAGAAAATTTCAAATATATATATTTTTCAAATATATATATTTTCAAATATATATATATATTTTTCAAATATATATATATGTATTTGTCTCTCTTAATGCAATTTTATATGAGACAATGCTCATTCGCAAAGAATCGTATGATATTATTATATAAATATATATCTTTCCTAATGTCATGTTATTATCTCTCTCTTCATAGAAATAATACACTGAAAAGATAATATAAATAAATATATATATTGTTCGACATCTAATGAAATAATATTGTATGATTTCATAATATAGTAATTCTAATATATATAGCTATTTTTTCCATATCTTATCAGAGTTTGCTTAATATTAAATTTTATTTATAGTCCCTTAGTACATTTGAAATTTCATTTTCTATTACAAGGCATCTTTATTCATTAGTGATTTTTTTCTTTTTTTTAGTTATATGTATTTATAACTGAACAATATATGTGCATATGAATTGGTTCGTATAGTTTAGCGTAACTGAACAGTTTTGCCTTTTGTTATTCATTTTTATTTTTTTATATTTCACATTTTGATTTATTTTAGAAATCTGAACAGTTTCATATATTTCATACAGTTTGAACTTATAAAACTTAATATTTTATTTGGCATATTTAGTTTATCTTTTTTATATATTTATATATTTTTTATATATATGCACATATGTATTTTATTTTTCATATTTTTATTTATTTTGGAAAACAGTTTGATTTTTTATATATAATTTTTTTTATTAATTTTATATATATTATTTTTGTTTTTTTTTATATATTTTAGAAATCAGAACAGTTTCATATATTCTTTATTATATTTTTATAATTAATATTTTTTATATATTTTTATAATGAATATTTTTTATATGTTTTTTTTTTGGTTAATTTATTTTATGTTTCATATCTTTATTATATAATTTTTATGCATATATTTCTTAAGTTTCTTTTAATATTTTTATAATTTGAACAGTCTTAAATTTTATAAATTTATCTATTTTTTTGTTAAATAAATATATTTTAAAATCTATACATTTTTTATATAAATATTTAGTTTGTATATATATAGATTTATTTTATATTTATATTTTATCAATCAGTTTTATGTTTTATATATTTTTTGTTTGTTTAATATTTATTTTTTATATATTTTAGCATAGCTTTATTTTTTATATATTATTTATTAGTTCATATTTTACCATAACTGAACAGCTATATATTTTAGATTTCATATATTATTTATTTATTTCTTAAATCTTTTTGCATAACTCAAAATTGGACTAGCCACAAAATATTCTGTTGTCTGTTGGCGCCAGAGAAGGTCAGGCGACACTTACAAATGGTATTATTTATTTGATATAAAGCTTAGAGTAGCAAGTCACCTAATAACACCTGCCCATCCACCTGCCTGTCTGTCTGTGATTGCTTTTATCTACATACAATATCTCTCTCTCTCTCTCTCTCTCTCTCTGATTATACGGATTATAGTTTAGAGACAGATGAGCATGTTTATATTTAGTTGTAAATTAAGCTTAAGATCTATTTAGCTAATTTTGGTTACAGTCTTTAACGGGATATATTTATTTAAGGTTTTGTTTCTTTTTTTTTATTTGCTGCTGAGTTGAGTTTAATTTAAACATTAATGAGTTGATTTAAGCTTTTAGTTGCAATTTAGATATGAGCTCTGTGTTCTTTGAGTGTTCAGTTTTCTGTTCTATAGTTTTACAGCCGTTCGAATGTCTTTAGTGAAGGAGAAATCTGATATTGTTAGGCGAATTGCTTTTCGATGTGTGTGCGCTCCCAGTCGGCGCTGGGGTCCAATCCGCGCATGGTCTCCTCTATGAAATGCAGCTTGTTGTTGGCATCGACCAGGATGAGCGAGTGGGTCCGACTGCCGTAGCCGTGCTCCGAGATGTGCACGTTCAGTGCGCTCAGTCCTTCGCCCCAGCTGGGCGCACGTCGCTCCAGCTCCGGATCGGGCCAGAATTTGTGCTTGTTCTTGAGCAGCTGCAACAGCTCGGCGCTGAGGGCCTCCACATCCGATGAGCCAAACTCATTCACAATTTGCTCGAACTGCTTGCGGCCGTATTGCACCTTCTCGAACGGAGCATTGGGCAGACTGTTGCCGAAGCCATAGCATTGGCCCTGCTCGAAGGGCAGCAGCGTGGGCGGCACATTGCTCAGCAGGTTGATTTGAGCGGGCTGCCCATCGGAGCTGAAAGTACAAAAATATATAAATTAGAGTATAAGAGTTAATTAGAATCCTCTAGAAACTTCTACTCAATTGCGGCTCGGCTCTTTCACTCACTCGCACTCTCACAAAGAAACGGCACTCGACTGTCAACAGGTTGCCTTACTCACGCACACTAGCAAATAATGATGCATGTGTGTGTGCGCAGGCAGAAACTTCTCCCATCCCTAAAACTCAGCTAAGCCCAACAAGTGAGAGTAGGCGAAAATCAATGGAGAGCTGTTGAGCAAAATTGGTTGTCTCACTCGATCTTGAGTGCAAAGAGCATGGGCAAATACTAAGTGGACAGTGGCAGGTAGCGTGCTGCAAATGTAGACGTACATACATATGTGTATGTAAATGTATATATTGACCTCTCGCTCAATCCCATTAGTTCTTAGGCGAACAAGAGCGTAAAGGGCACGAGCAATTAGGAAGTTGACAAAGTGAGAGCCTGCAGCCAGTGTTGACAATTTAGCTATTTTCAGATCAGTTCTTAACGGGAGTTATAGCTATTTTTTTATAGTTTCTTATATGCGACAAGCTATTTCTGGCTGTAGCTGATCTAGTTGCCAGCACTGCCTGCTGCAGATCTAGCGGTGCATGCATATTAAACCGTTGCACTTACCCAATCTCAATTGATACAAAATTGAATGCACTGTATTTGGTGCAGTCCGCCAGCAAAGATTGATTATAATTTACGATATTGTGCTCAGTGTCCGTTTGACGCACATAGTTGGCCACGATCATGCCGCGTCCTAATAAGAAATGTTCGTTATTTGTTTGGCGTTCTTTGTGCTCTTGGCAGCTGTTCTTGGTATTATTATGCGGTTGCAAAATGTTTTTGTGCGCTTCGAAACAAAAAAAGTTCGTGAGTTAAAAGTGTGTGGAGAAAGGAAGCTATTGTGCATGGATGGGGTTAATGGCACAGCGTGTGAGCGTGTGTGTGTGTGTGAGTGTGTTTTGTTTACCGACTGCATTGCGGGGCTTTGGCTCGCCAGTTAGATTCAGCAACGCCCCAACTTTGAAGACGCCCTTCCCGTTGCCTATAGCCAGCCAAGTGCCGCCCTCGCGTCCTGGCTCCAGATCAATGCCTACGAAAATATGTATATTTTATTAAGTGCCACATTTTGCTCTACTTTACCACTCACCTCCATAGACGTGCTCCCCGTCCGACCATTTGGCTGCCGTTTGTGTGTCGCGGGCGAAAAACTCATCGCGATTGGAGGCCAAGATGAGTTTATAGCCGTTGGCATTGGGCTGTGAATTGGCATAGAAGAATATGACACACATGCTTGACACTCACTCGAAATTTGACTAGCTTCTGATCTTAATAATAAAGGCGCTGGAAAACGAATTAAGTCAGTCTCTCCCTTTCTCTCTCTCTCTCTCTCTCCCTTTGTTGTGCTTTTGTTTATCAGGAAATTATCGCTGAGTCGGAATTATCTTATCCGTGCCACGCTCCCCGATTGCAATAGCCCGCATAAACTTAGCGATGGCACCGACACTTGGCTAATAAATATGTATTGTATTGTATTGTGTAAGTAGATCACATTCGTCTGTATGTTTTCAATACTTTTGTTTCCTATTTTATGTTTATTTTTGAAATTTGCATTGTCAACTACAGGCAAAGTTGCCAGCTAGTCGATTGGTTATCGCTGTTACGCAAACTTATCGAAATGCTTGTATTGCTTGTTCAGCCCTGGCACATGGTCAATTGTCGAGGGTCCGGCAACGCCGCTCAACCAGTTGAATGCAAATGGGCCAGCGTCGTACTAGAATTTGATCAAGTATTTATGTTATTTTTTTCAAGTGCAAAACGTGTGTTAATTTTCAAAACTGAAACACGGTTAAAGTGCATACTATGTAGCACAGTTAAAGCATAAAATGCATGTACCACAAGCTAGACCAGGCCGTAATTTAAACAAATTTCAGACACACATACCTAAAAAACCAACACACACACACATACACACAAACGCGCAACGCGTGCATAAACATATGAGCAAAGCATAGAAAGAAAAAAAAAACACCAACACAACAATACAATAACAATAACGTGAACAGCGAAGTTAGTGCAATAGTGAACAACAATATAATTGATAAAATATAGAGAGCGAAAAGAAAGGAGCGAACTAACGGAACTAAAAAAGCGAGCCAGGCGCGATTTTCTTCGTCGTTGTCCCTGCGTCAATATCGTTCGTGAGTGAGAAAGAAAGAGACAGTGAAGGAGAAAAATTTGTTACTAAAAATAGCAATAAATAGACAAAACCCCGCTAGTCGCTGACGTTTGCTTCTTTCGGACTTTGGGCCTTTGCCTCCGTTTTGACAGTTACCGTTAGCCTGTTGGATCAAGCAGCAGCAGCCACAGAAATTACAACAAAAATATAACTTTGTAGTGAAATTACGCTAGTTTTGTTTTTGTTTTCGTTTTTTGTTTTTTGTTTTTGTTTTCGTTTTCTGTTTTGTGTTTGCTGCGTTTGTTTGGACACGAAATAAGAGCAACAGCAGCAGCCAGCAGACCAGCAGCAACAACATCATACACAACGGATCAACACAATGCTCTTAAAATTCACAAAAACCAGTGGAGCCGGCGGCGCGGGTTCGGGCACCAGTTCATCGATGCAAACGACCACGACGTACGCGGTGCGCGGCGGAACAGGTTTGTTGTTGTTACTTTTTGCCCTCGCTCTTACCTGTGTGTACCTGTAACTTACATTCCAATACAGGTCTATTTATGTGTGTACGTATGTATATAGATTCATGCATATGTATGTATGTACATTTAAGAAGTTTGATAACGGTACATTTTGACTACAAACGATAATAATAAGAAATAAAAGTAAACAACCTGAACTAAGAAAATTGTTTGTCGCTTTGTCGTTGATTTGTGTGTTGCCTGCTCTCTCTCTCTCTCTCTCTCTCTCTCTCTCTCCCTCTTCTGCTTTCTTATTATGTCAATGTGGGCGCCTCCAAGAAACCCCATCGCAGTGGCCGTCATCTATGTACGCTTCAAAGCATCGACGGCGTTGCACAGTGGGGCAAAGCAATGGGTTTTGCTGAACAATTTGATAGTTATTTATATACATATAATAATTACTATATATGTATAAAAATGATATATATATATATATATATATATATATATATATATATATATATATATATATATATATATATATATATATGCAGGGATAATTATTATACTTTATTAACTATATACATATATATTAATTATAATGGCTTGAAAATATTTTGAAAAATATTAAAATAATAATAGTAATAATATATATTCAAAATAAAAAATATATAAAATAACAGTAATATAATAATGATAATAATGATGATGATGATAATAATAATAATAATAATAATAATAATAATAATGATAAAAATAATAATAATAATTATAAAAATAATAATAATGACAATGATAAAAATTATAATAATAATAGTAATATACATTTAGTTGCAATAAATGTCTTGAAAATATTTAAAAAAATAATATTATAATAATATACGTTTAAAATATAAAAAATTATAAAATAACAGTAATATAATGATAATATTAATGATATAATGATATATAATGATAATATACATTTAACAGCCAAAAGATTATATATGAAATTCTTTGCATATCTATAATAAAAACAATCCATACTTCAATTCTAAATTTGTGCCTCAATGAAGACTTCAATCTTAATTATTATACAATAATTTAATATAATAATAAGTAAATTAATCAAAATATTGATATGCCAAAATTTCATTCATCAAAACTATATATGTACATATTTCGAATACTGACAAATTTGCCTTTTCATAAACTAAAACTCCCTTAAGCCATCAATTCGTGCCACTGTGCCAGAGGCGACGTTGACAGCGCGCTGTTCGACTGTTGACTATATTGAGTATGTTCGAGTATTGGTCTCAATGTATGTTTGTATGTATGTACATACATATATACATACATATGTACATATGTATGTGTCTATGATTTTGTCGGCTGGGTAAGGTTGTTTGCGTAGCTTTTGCGTAGGCCACTCGGCACACGTGGCAAGCACAACAACAGCAACAACAACCTATTAAATATATACATAGAAGAGCTCGATCATTAAATACCCTGCACGTGCTGCACACAAATGGAGTTTCGAGCTGTTGTAAAAAATGAAAATTGTTTGTGGTTGACAGTTGAAAAAAAAAGAATTAATAGTTTATTTATGTATATATAAGTATAATAAAAACTAAATAAATAATTGAAAATAATATACTAATATATAAAAGCTTTAACATTTATTATATTTTTAATATAAAATAATACAAAAAATTAAATTAATAAAATTCAGAAATTATGAATGTATAAAAAAAAAATAAATAAAATTAAAAAAAAATACAAAAATTAAATAAAATAAAGTAAAAAGTAAAATAAAATAAATTAAAACATTAAATAAAATAAAGTAAAAAATAAAATAAAGTAAAAAATTCAATAAAATAAATTTAAAAAAAAAAGTAAAAAATAAAATAAATAATTAAATTAAGTAATAAATACAAACTAAATAGAGCCCAAAAATTTAGTAAATATTTTTGTAACCTTGATCTTTTGTGATATGAAAAATTTGAAAACTTATATATAAAACATATAAAAATTAGTATGAAAATAGAAAATAAATATAAATTTGATTAATATTTATTAGCAATATTTCGATACACACATATATTCTTCATCAGAAGTGGCTACAGGGTATATCTTTGTATATAGATTATCAACAATTATAGTGAGGCCCTTGGTCGCTGTATTGATTAAAAAGCATAATAATAATGGCACATAAGGATCCTTAGGTGCTGCCACTTAACGATGCCTGTCGATTTGAGTGTGTATTTTGTGCTCGAATACCGTTGTGTCCAATGTCCAATGTCCTGTGTCCTGTGTACCGTGTCTGTGGACATTCCGCTCCTCGGTGTTATTCGACAATGTTTGCCAATGCTCATTTAATACAATTTAATAGTGTCTACAAGGTCGTAGGTGGGTGGTCACCGGGTGGAGCTGGCCACCTGATGCGCTGCCTGTCGCAGTGCTTGACAACACCGACGTTAGCTAATACTAGACAGGATACAATAAGACACCTGCCAGCGACTTCAATCCACTTGCATCTTAAGCTGCGCTACGTGCTTAAGTCACTTCAATTATTGCCATGGCGAAAGCAATTCTAATTCAATCAGAGCTAATCTCATTAACAGGATTCTATTTTGAGATGAAATATATATATGTATATATAGATATACTTCTCAGTTTTGAAGTGGAGTGAGATACAAGAGGGAAGCATGAGTTTTTTAAGTTTTGGAATTAATATATCAAGATAGCTTCAACTTTAGTTAGATTTTTACAGTTGCCCAGCTTAGTGATACCTCCACCATTCCAAGAGCGAAATATGTCTATAGACCTATGTCTTTATGCCTAAGTTACTGTGTATATAAATCAGAATATTGCAAACTCCAGCACTTCACATGCTGCAGGGCATATGTTAGTCGTTTACTCCCAACTGGAGCATATGTAAAAATCCTTAGTGGAAAGCTTTCTTGTTTCCGTCAGGCGGGGGAACTTTCCCAGCATTTTTTCTAGAATCGTGAGATCTGCAGCGCTATTAATCATATATATAAATATATATACATATATATAACTATTTCAACAGGTTAAGAACTTAACTATATTTCGCCGAGTCATACACGATATTTTCTCTTTAATTCTGCATGACGTTTGCACTGTCTTTAAGCCCTTCTCACTCTATCACTCTCTCTCTCTCTCTGTGTTTGGCTCTGTCTATCTCTCTCTGTCAAGTCTCGTGATTTGAGCAATTGTCGACGACAAGTTCGCCTTCATCATCGTCGTCTGTCATCTGCTCGCCGCCAGTAGCCCCACCCCCGTTGCTGGCTATATTAATGCAATTTTCTGCTCGCTAGATTAGTTAATGATCGAGGGGCGTTGTCGCGACTTTGCTTTTCAGGTTATATTGGTATGCAAAGCTATAAAGTCACATCAACGTCTTGAACTGAAATGAACGACAATAGCCGACTGAGCAATACACTGTTCTGATGCATTTTAAGAAGCTAAAATTGCAGTTGATTATGTTTAGAAGAGTTTGATGGGAGTGTATATAGTTTATAGAATAACTTGTAAGGATGAGAGATTGTTCTTGGTGCTTCTCTCATACGTCTGTATACTTTTTTGAAATGAGTTGAAAAGGGTATATACATTTTGGTCCATTTGGCTGTGAGTTGAAGATAGAACTTTGAACTTTGTAACTATACTACCCAGAAGAGCCCTCCATACCAAATTGATGCTTGAGCAACTATTTGAGTCTGTTTACCCTTTTAACAGAGCATCATGCAGTCGGCGACGCTGAAGTGAAGCGCTGAAGCATTCTCACCTGTTGTTCTTTAACATATGATTATACAGACGGCATATATCATATATTTATAATATATATATTTATCATATGTGTCTGAGTGAAGGAAGGTACATATAAATATGTATGTAAACTCTTATATATACAAGCATATATGTATATACATATGTATATAAACAGCATTTTTTTGGCGAGCCCACCTCAATCAAATCGCTGTTGCGACGGCGTTTACAGCCAGGCGAGCAGCGAATAGTTCAGACGTCTCATATGAAAGTCGACAATGCATTCATTATTAGATATTCGTATTGTTTTCCACATGCAAGTGTTATTGTTGCTATTGTTGCTTGTTGTTGTTGTTGTTGTTGCTGGTGGTGTATTTGCCCCCCTTCTAAGTCGGCGAACGAGCAGAGTCAGCGTCAAAACAAAATGATTAGTGCTCATTGTTGTTGTTGTATGTTTTTTTCTTCTTTCGCTGTTGGGTTTTACCTAGTGCTCGCTTTAAATTAATTAAATACTCTACGTTTTGTTGCCTGTTTTCTGTTTGGCATTCATTAGCTTTTTGTCTCTTTTTGTGTGTCTGCTGAGTTTTATGAGCCAATTCGAAAGCCTTTTGCCAGCTGAAATATTTCAAAATAAATTGCAATGTATATAAAAGCTGGTATAGGGTATTAGAGCAAGTGTGTGTCTTGCCTCTCTTAACTGTTTTTTTTTTAAACTGGGCTAATATACATGCATACAGGCAAATGAATACAATGGCATCAAAGCTAATAAAGTGTAATGAACATCTTTATGGCAAGCGCATAAAGCGATTTTAGTGTGTTCGTATTCGCATATATAAATGGCGATCAATGACTCAAGATGAGCTGAAGCGAACGAAGTGTAGACCAAAAGACGCATTCCAAACCGATGAGAATGAAGAATGTGAATGAAGAAGAAGAAATATTATATATGAAATATATGAAATATGAAAGATAATAAGTATGAAATATATGATATATGAAATATGAAATATATGATAGATGAAAGATATTAGATATGAAATATATGAAATATGAAATATATGATATATGAAATATGAAAGATAAAAAGCATGAAATATATGATATATGAAACATGAAATATATGAAATATGAAAGATATTAAGTATGAAATATATGATATATGAAATATGAAATATATGAAATTAAAGCCAATGGAGAAGTTCATCAAGTTTGACTCCAAGTTAAATATTAAAGCTAAAATTCCATAAGATACAATTTTATTTGCATTTGATTCCTTTTAGTAGGCAGCTGAACTAAGGCAGAAGTCCAGCAAGAAATTACATTTAACTTTAGAAATTACAATTTTCGGAAATTTCCTAGAATATTATAATAACTTGGGCGTGGAACTACAGTGAAACCTCGATATAACGAGGGAGACCAGAAAATGTTTCGTTATATCTATTGATTCACTCTATAGGTACTTATTAGTAAAACCGTGGTAAAACGAGATCTCAAGAAATCTGTAAGAAAGTTAACGGAACTTTAACGGCTTGCCACAAATTTGATTTTGTCTTATTTTCTTTTCGTTATACAGAGAACTCAGAAATTCTTCGTTATAGGGCTTTTTTGTACGAAAAACTTCGTAAAAGCGAGGTTTTTTGCAAGGGACTTAAAGAATATTTCGTTATGTAGAGTTTTGCGTTATAACAAAGTTCATGGTATCGAGGTTTCACTGTACAAATGTTATAGCTGTCTGTAGTTCGGCTCGGGAGGCTTAGCCTCCTCTTACTTTGTTAATTTTAATGTTAATTTTAACGTTAACTTTAACTTTAACCTTAACTTGAACTTTAACGTTAATATCCTCTCTCTTAATATAAAATATACTAGGGATAAATCGATTGTTTAAAGTCTAGAGTGTTAAACCTATATCTATATAGTTTCAATTTTAGTTTTGGTAAATAATATAATTTAATTCAAAGTTTTAGTTTAGACTTTCCTTCCCTCCATCGCCAAAAATGAAATCGGCTTAAAGGTCGTCTCAGCTCAGCTCGGTTCGTTGTCGAGCTTGGGGTAGTTGGGCGGCGGGCGGGCGAATTGATCGCTCTTAATTGTCTTACTTTGGAGTTAGTGGCTAAATTATTGCGTGCTCGTTCGGAAATAATACAATTTGTTGTCGTCATTTCACATGAGCGATAAATTCCATTACATTGCCCGATTATTATATGCCATAGTCAACAACCGCAACAACAACAATAACAAACAACTGTCTAAGGTCAAAACGCAACACTGCAAAATGTTTCTTGGAAATTAATCGGCGTCAGACAACGGCGAGTGCACCTGTCGTCTCTGTGCGTCTCTCTCACTCGCAGCGTCTCACTGTACCACTTTTTATCCGTGTCTATTACAAAAGCCAATTGGCTGTTATTGACGGAGTGGTGTACGGATTGGATGCCCCGGAAATGCCGTAAGTGAAAAAGGTAAACAGGCAGGCAGCTAAACACACATTGTCATCGGCCGATCGATGCCGGTTTGTGACTCCCCATATAGCCGGTTTAATATATTTTATTTGATTTTTTTTCTCTACCAACATTCAACTGCAGCTCTAATGCCAACGAATGTTAGGGTATCCGAACAACTACTAAGTCGTAAAGTTTCTCTCTGCTCCGCCGAGTGCAATTTCCATCTGCCTCGTGATGCTAGTTAGGAAAATTCTTTGCAATAATCTGAATAAAACTTAGAACGATTACGAAAAGAATTTGTAAATGAGACGCTTTTGATACATTTCAACTATTCGAGCTTGATCGATCAGTTAGAACGGCTTCTATATGTGTTTCTTGTATCGCCTAAGGCTATAGACCTCGCGACGGAAGTTGTAAGCAGTTTGACGTCAATTGTGAACAATCGACACGGCGGTGTTAATTTTTTAAAATTCATTTATTATTTTATTAATCAAATAAAAACGATTTGAATTTAGATGCGAACTCTCTATATTAAATTATTACGAACAGAGACAAAAACAAAAACAAACAAAATACTTGGCAGCTGACCGAGGGCAACCAATAAAACGTACCATAAGACCTAAAGAGTTTTTTACTCTTCAGTTCGAACTCTCGGCAATCAGATCGGAACACGAACTTTTTTTCTATTACTCAAAGCAAAACTGTTAACAATATAATAATAATTATATTCCATGCGGACTATAATAAGTTTGTGCTGGGTATCTTATAGTCGGATACTTTTTATTAAACTAAAAAAATATTTTAATAAATAAAAGCAATAAATATTCGTATGGCCTATAAATATTCTTTATAAATATATATATATATATATATATATATATATATATATATATATATATATATATATATATATATATATATATATATATATATATATATATATATATATATATAGATATATATATTATAACCACATGCTAGGTATCTTATAGTCGGATACTTTTTAGCTAGCTTTCAATTTTTTTTTATAGCTAAAATATATTTCTGAAATATTTGTAGAATTCGAATTATAATTAATGATATTTTTGTGGTTGAAACTTTTTAACATTTTATTTATTTATGTTCTGTGATTAATTATTTGCTTTAATTAGATAAGCTTTCGGTTACATAAGTAATTTGATTAATCTTACTCGTTTATTTGTGACTTTTTTTCTCTTGGGATTCCCAGGAATGCAAATTAAATTTGAATGCTAACCGAAATTATGCTTGAAGTCTATATCTTTGTTGATTAATAGAGATAAGAGAAGGCAGAGTATTCTATTATAATTAACTCATAATATATATACATATGTGTATATATAACTCTATAAGAGTCAGCTATATTTATTTCTTGAAAATGATTATGTCTACAGCAAAAGCCTTAGTTTCCCTAGTATTCGCCTACTCCTAGACAACTGCAGAGAAATTTTAACGCTTAACTACAAATTGACAAACAAAATATACGTAGATATATGTATGCATATATTTGTATATGTATATATAATAGCAAAAAATCGAGCCTCAGCCCAGCCTTCAATAAATAACAAATCGAGCCCTGCCCCAAACGCTACGGGGGCGGAGGCAGCCCCATGGGAGACTGAAAATGTGCAAACAAACGACAAAACTGAGCCGCGTTGTCAACGGCGTTCACTAACTATGATTATTTGGGGACTATCTGAAATGGCTTATTTAGCTATTCGTAAGTTTATTCGCGATTGTTCTGTGTTCTCTTTTTACTGTCGATCTTAAAGTTGTGATTGGGCAACAGCTTCATAAATTAGTTTTATCCAATCAATAAATAACTGTTTTCAATCCATATCGTTTGCTATAACGTTGATCATAATTTGTTATCACGAAGTGTGCAAGTCATGAGGCGAGACATATTTGAGGCCATAAGCGAAACTATATCTGGAAATATATATAATACATATAGTGTAGATCATGAAAACCGAGCTATATCTGCCTGATATGTACCTATACCTATATATTTATCTTAAGACGGATTGATCTTAAAGAGTAAAGGAACTTGAAGACTGCATTCAAGTTTATTTCGAAAACTTTGACCCCATTTGAATCATATTCATTTATTTATTCATTGCAACTGCTTGAGTCATCATCAAATGGGTTTTATAGCTGCCACTAAAGTCTACAAAGATAAGAAACTTTCAAAATTTGTATAACCGCAAAATGAGGAAATATGTTTGATTGTTCAGGGTATTGCCTAGTCGTGCACTTCCGAGAAGCGCAACGTTTAATTGTGCCAGTTTTTGAATGTCGGCGAACAGCAAAAAAATAAGATCACGTGACGCTTAATGTGGGTGTGTATCATCTACCAAAAATCGGTAAAACTGATTAATGGACATTTATTATGCGTACAGTATTGGTACATATGTATGTATGTATATATATATCAGATTATATATGCACCTGTATACCATTGTATTAGACCATATTGATAAGCACGCGCATGAATGTTTGTTCCTTTCTTTAATATTGACGTGCTAAACGAACCAATTTTTGCTGCTGCTGTTGTTATTGTTGTTGTTTCCATTCATCTAACAAATAATCAAAGCACGCCCCCTTAGACAAATTTTTGGAATACCCTCAATCGATTGCGTTTGACAATTGTGAGCATATTGGCTGTTAAAGTCTGGGCGTGGTCAAGTTCAGTTGGGAATCTGCTTCAGTTTGAGAATGGCTTATAGAGAGTTAAAGCATTCTTTGACAACTATTTGATACATGCTTTTAATATATTTAATATGTATATTAAATGAGAGTAATTTAGGTTTTAATATCGTGGGTTAGGGTACCTTCAAGTCGAGCACTTCTAGCTAGAATATTTATTCTGTTTTTCTTCTTTTCTTGAAGAGATAATAATTTTGCAGAGAGCGCGAACGATAGCTAGAAAAATAAATAAGCAAAAAAAAAAAAAATAATAATAAAAATAAATAAAAAACATGTAAATTAAAAACATTTGATTTAATTAATTAAGCTTGAGTTTTTATATAATTTTAATAGTTTGGCACGCACTTTTGTTGTTGTTGTTTGCATAGTGAGCATTATGAGCTATGATTAGCCCATTATAATCGGCGCATGGCACTATCAGCTTTTGACACCTGTGTGTGTTTCGTTTTGATGACTCAACCCGCAGAAATGTCACAGAAAGAGGTGCAAATTAAATTTTAATGGCCATCTAATTTGTTGGCAAATACAAAAACAACAAAAAATAAAATAAAATAATATAAATAAAATAGATCCAAGCAGCAGGAGCCAAAAGGTAAATCTCATCGTCGATCTTTGCGCTCTCTCTCCACCTCTCTCTACCCTCCCCCCCCCCCCCCCCCCCCCTCTCACGCACTCACACTCACTTGTCTCTATCGTTCGTTTACTCTGGCGCTCGACTCTGGGCTGCCTTTACAATCATTTTCTGCGTCGTCTTTTTGCGTTCTCTATGCTTTTCTTATATTTGTTTACAATTCAAACACACACACACACACACACACACAGTATTTGTTGTTGTTATTTTTTTATGCGCAAGCGCCACAAAAAATTAACAATAACAAAAGCAAATGGCAATAATAATGAAACGCGCTCTCAAGGTTGCAAAACATTGTTGCTAATTTTTCATTCAGTCGAACAGCAGTCGAATAGACGCCTTAAATCAAATTCTTTCAAAATCATATAGAATTTTGAATTTCGAACTATATAAGCAAATTTACATACATATACATGTGTGGAGATGCGCAAATAGTTCAGCTGAAACGCAGCGAGTCGATAGATATATATCTGTTATCTACTTAAATTATGGATCTGAAAGAAGAGAAGCAGGATTTAATATTATAAATCGCCGGTCTATGCACTTCTCATACAGCCTGTTACTACTTTCACAAATCATTTTAAAACTTAGATATATATTCACAAAGAATATATATGTACATACATGCATGTATTTATGTTCAATTCGTTCATTCTTAACAAGAAATAGTTCATAGGGTAATTAAATATTAATAAATAAAAAAGAAAATATTGAATATTTTTAAAATTTAATACAAATAAAAATAAATAATAAAAGTAAAAAATAAATAATAAAAATTAAAAAACAAAGGATTAAAATAAGAAATAAATAATACAAATAAAAAATAAATAATAATAATATAATGTAAATAATAAATAAATTAAATAATAATAAAAAATATAATAATGGAAATTAAAAAATAAATAATAAATAAAATAATAAAAATAAAAAATAAAATAAAAAATAAAATAGTAAAAATTAAAAAAATAAAATCATAAATCATGTCAAAACTTTGATTTTCATACAAAATATATAAAAATCTCTTCAATTCAGCAGCATCTTTCTTTCTCTCTCTCTCTCTCTCTCTCTCTCTCTCTCTCTCTCTGCCTCTGTCTCTCTGTCTCTCTGTGTGCGTGTGTGCATTCCCAATCAAATCAAATATGTTTGTATTCAATATTATTCATTGACTTGCAGTATGCAATTGAATCTAACTTGTTCGCATTTATTCGGCTTGATTGACTGATTGATTGATGCCAATTCAAGTCTCGCTCAATGTGCAGTGCAATGTTGGGTGATAGCCGACGCGTAAATGCCTAACATATCAGAAAATATATAAATAAGTAACAAATATATATATATACATATATATATTTAAAAAAATATAATATATATAGATTTACAAAAAAAAGTAAAATATATTTATAAATAAATTTTAAATATATATATATATATTAAAAAGAACATGAACTTTTTATCAGTTTGTGAGTTGAAACCAATATACCCCTTTTGCAGTCACCGTAAATATAGATAGTAGCATAAAGAGCGATACCGACAAATAGCAGCGCTTTCAGAGGCAGGCGCATGAGATCGTCACGTGACAAGAAAAAAGCAAAGCAAAACAAAGCAAAAGCAAAAAGAAACAAATGTAATAATAAATTAAGAACAACAACAATGGCAATCAGCAGCAACAAGACAATCAAAACAAGAGCAACAGCAACAGCAAAAACAATTAAAAAGTTAGAGCAGAGTCTGTAGCAGTTAAACATGTTTCTTGTTGTCTTTTGGCACATTTGTCTCAGTGGCGCGCGCTTCGTTTGACAGTTTGATTCCGATTTGCAATGTACGTCATTGTTATAGTTATCGCATCCCATCCCATCCCATGCCATTCCAATCATCACACTTCTATTTCGTGATGAGATCGCGATCGGACGTGGAGAGCACAAAAAGTACTTTACTCACTCCTCCTCATTGCTGAAATGTAAACAAAATCTTATCAATTTCAGTCGCAGTCGCAGTCCCAGTCGCTCGTCGGCGTTGTCGTTGTTCGAGTCCAACTGGCTCACAGCTCACGCCCAACTCATAAAGATACGGACACACATATATGTACATATAGTAGAGTATATATTTGCATACATGTGTACAAGTAGATGTACATACATGAATACGTAAACATATACATAAGTACTTAAACACAATTGAGGTTTGTCTCTCGTTCGCTGTCATTTGCCATTTACCGTCTAGCGAATTTCACAATATATCGCGAAATTTAAACAAAGTTCGAATATATATATATATATACATACATATACATATATAGTATATAGTATATAAACGAAAATGAATAGATTCAATTCGTTTCTATGCTTTGAATTTTATTAGATTTCAGTTATTGTAATCAGTCTAGCTTTCGGTCTATTTATAAATATAGAAAAAAATAATACTACGATTGCGATTCTAAATAAATATGTTGAATACTTTCATAAATGTCTACAATTTCGTTTAATCACAATTTAATTGAAACTTGTGTTAGTCATATACCTACCTATGTATGCATGTTGATAGCTTCAATTGAGATAACATAGCGTAAAGCTGGCCAAATTATTATACAAACTAATTTCATAGGCCAAAGCCTACACCAATTTTCTTAGCTTCATTTAAAGTATATTATTGTATAATAGTCTTTTAATTTATTGATTTTACTAAGAGAAACGCTAGTTGGTAGTGCCCTACTGGTAGATACCCTGATCGTAATCCAGGGCTTGTATCTATACTATATATATATATGCAGCATATGTCAGCAAAAAGAGTAAAATTCTATTTGAAATACTAAATTTATATTCGTCAGGATTCGAGCTCTACCATCGTCGACTCTAACTTCATCGACTCTACCATCGCAGTCACTTCATACTCCGCTGAATTCAATCGATACCCAGTTTAAGAACTCTATCTAATCTAAATTTAAAATCTTAAATCTTAAAATCTAATCTCAACAAAATTAAAATTTATGAAAATTTAATATATATATATTAATAATAATCATATAGTTTAGCACATTTCTGCCTACACTTACTTGCCAAACTCTGAACTATTTGAACTGCTTCCGAGCATTATTCTGTTCAAGTTCATTCATTGGATTTCTGTCGGGCTCAGATATGATTATATTATTTTGTTTGCCCGCTGCCTGTGGCCGTGGCTGTGGCTGTGCTGTGCCTCTATTAGTGAGCCACACGTAACGTACCGACGGTTTCCCAATCAAATCTTATCAGATTTGATGATTATATTTTGCTCTAACAAATTTGTCGGCACTTGCTATGCTCGCTCATGAGGCTGAAATGAGTATATGGATTTTGTATAGTGCACGTGTCTATGTGTTTTATGACTATATATTTTATATCTATGAAAATGACAAAATTTAAAAAAGATAGTTATTCTGTATAGAAGTCGAGCTACTCAATACTGTGGGCGTGGCAAATCAGCATATCAGCTATATCTTCTTCGTCAGTTTGTAGAGCTAGATATTGCTGCCTTCCTTAGCCAAGTTTTGGTGCCCTGGATGGGTATTGTGCAGTCGGTTGCATCCGACTTCGGTATTCTCACTTGTTACGAACTGTTTTCGTTTTCGTCACAGTTGTAACAAGTTCGGCGTACGCCAAACGTTATACGTCCGATGTCAATGCCATAGAGAGACGACAACTATTTACACACACACACACGGGCACACACGGGCACACTTACATCGCACACACGCGCGCACGCACACTTGGGCAGCGCTAGACACACTTATACAAACACGAAATTTATGCCTCAAGGCGGACAGCATAATAATAATCTCTCGCTCCGACTACATGAATTGATAAAGGCGAATTATTTATAAAAACTACAACAAGAATTCGACAGCCGAAGTAGTTAAAACCGGTTCAATTTCGTTCAATTCGGCGATTGGGCATACCCTACTAGAGAATCTTATTTTTTTTTTAGTTATTGACTTTTGATTAGCTTTAGCAAACAATAAGTTTAAGTAATCGACGCAGTACGGCGCCTTAGACGGAGCAACTTGGGGGCTTCTGGACTCTCATTGATTGTGTGGAATATAGGAATATCTGTAGATCTGCTGATCAAAGTTGATATATCTATCAAACTTAGGAGGGACTCCTCTTCCCATTCTATTTTAGCTTTAAGCATTGTGAATTGTGCAAGATCTCTCTCTCTCTCTCTCTCTCTCTCTCTCTCAATTTGAAGTTAATTTCGATCAAGTTCAGGCTAATCAGCCTGACTTTATTTAAGTCTTTTAGCATTCACATCAAGAACACGTGATGCAAGTGACGGCAACGTGTACGTCTGTCGTATAGCCCGGAAGTAGGCCCAACCAGAATCACAGCATAATCGCCTTAAGCACACACACGTTTCTGTGTGTATAACAACATGCTCGGAGATTGTACTATGCATGGAATACACACGAAATTAGAATAAGTGCGACGTTCTTTTTTTTTTTTGGTATGTGTATACCCTGTACGAGTTGATGGAAAGAGCATTTAGTTTTGTATACCCTGTATGAGTTGAAGTAGAAAAAAATCATATCCGATCTCAATATGTTAATATATTGAGTGATCGAAGTTATGCTGAACTGATTTTTAAATATATGAAACATTTTGAATAATATATCTAAATATAATAATAATAATAGTAATATATATCAATAATCTTTTAATATATAATATTATAATATGTAAAAGGAAATTATATATATTTTGCCTTCATATTTTCTAGGCAGGGTATTCTCAAGTCCAGCATTATCCACTATGAGCCTCTTATGTTTCTCTCTCTCTCTCTCTCTCTCTCTCTCTCTCTCTCTCTCACTCTCTCTCTGACTCCCTCTCTTTTTATATATATATAGGTATATATATTTATTTGTTGGCTTGCTTATCACAGTTTATGATCGCATTTACCGGCCCATCCTGACTAGTGTCAAAATAAGATTGTTAGATTGCTTAGCTCTTGGGGGTAAAGCACCGCCGCCTGTGCTGACGTTTGAGGTAGCTGACGATCGTTTATCAGATGCAAAACCTCGAAAAGAAAACAAGTGCGCCAGAGAGCACTAGTTGTCAGTGCCTGACTGCGAGATACCCTAACTCGACTCGGCTTAACTCCAGATGTTTAACTTAACTCAATATTAAAGGTCGCATCGTCCGTCAGGTGTTAAGCAAGCGCTGTCTGTCTGTCTCTCTGTCTGCCTCTAATCGCATCAAATTGATGGCAATATTTGAACAATCGATCTTAAATTCTCATGTGGACGATAATGAAGTCAATGGCAATGGTGGCCAGTGAAATTTGTCGATTAGGCTACGGCTTGCAAATTGACAAGAGTAACACACATAAATGGAATAGCCATCAATTACCAAATTTAATTTGCAATGTCTAGCCGCCAGTTAACAGACAGACAGCGCGTGCGCGACATTTGTAACCGCAACGCAACAGTTCTGTTATCTGAGCGCTGTTATTGCTCTTGTCTTTATAGTCGTCGTCTGATGAGTCTGTTCATGCGTTTGACAGATGACTGAGGCGAGTGGCGGCCGTTTTCTTTGTCTCGTTTATGTACGTAAACATACCCTGTATACACTCACAAATGGGGTATATTTGGTCGGTTGTATAAGTATCTTCTGTTCTATAAGTATCTTCTGTTCTATAAGTATCTTCTATTCTATAAGTATCTTCTATTCTATAAGTATCTTATATTGTATAAGTATCGTGTATTCTATAAGTATCTTCTATTCTATAAGTATTTTATATTCCATAAGTATCTTCTATTCTATAAGTATCTTCTATTCTATAAGTATCTTGTATTCTATAAATTTCTCAGCTGGGTGCTAGTATCTTCAAGTCCCGCTGCTTTAAACGTCACTGCTGAGGCCCGCAGCGGGGCTATAATTGTATCACCGAGCGGCGAAGTAATTACAACAAATTAAAGCAAATTAATATAATCTTTTGATAGTCGAAGCCATTGTTTATTCTAAACCAAAGCAAAAAAGCGAGCAAAAAAAGTTAGCTATATAGATATCTATCAGACATTTTATGATCAATAACTGCGCGTAAATGCCGAACGAAAAGAAGAAAAAAAGTCCGAAATGTAGATCCATAAAACCTATTCAATAACAAAAAATTAAATGCCAATACACAGATTGTTCAAATAGTCGGATACACAGATATATATGTACATATGTATAGGTATATATTTTTTTAATTTTTTAATTTTTCCTTTGTTAGCTTTGAATTTATTGTTGCTTTTATTGTTGTTGTTGTTCAAACAAAAATATTTACATCAAATGCATCGAAATTCTTTTTCTTTTGAATACATTTTATGGCAAAATATTTATCATTTTTTCTCGATATATACCCTAGAGAGGTGCAGGAATGGGTGGGTTGACTGAATGGCGAGTATAATTTGCTTATATATATAACAAATCAATTAATTAGTTCGGAAATAAAGGGAAATAAAGTATACAAAATACATTTAAAAATTAAAATAAACTATATAATTAACATAGCTAACTTATTAAAGTATTAAAAATATATTTTATAAATTATGCAGAATTAAAAAAAAATATATTTAGTGAATTAGATTTAGTATTTAATATTTATCTATGGAATTCCTTGTATATTTGCCTTGAAATTTGTATTCATAATTTTATTAAATTATTTTTGAGTATTTTTTTTAAATATATAAATATATCTATATACAGGTTAAGAACATGATACACACTCCCTGTCATAAAATTCTTTATTTAAATTTAAAATTTCGTTTCTGTTAAAAAAGACACAAAAAAAAAAGAAGAAGCAGTGGACAAAATGTTTTCCACATTCTTTCGACTTGCGGTTCGTATCTTCTGCTGTTTGATTTATTTTGGGTTATGATATTGGTTTTGGGTTCATATTTGTTTTTAGTGTTAGCGTCTGTCGTATCGCATCGCATCGCATCGCATCGTATCGTTTTTGGGGACCCGAAGCGGTACGTATGCAGATGTCATACCGTATAAAGTCCACGATGCGTACGTTAATCGAAATTTAAAATGAATCGTACGAAATCGTGATAGGGCATTTAACATTATTAAGATTTTAAACTCGTTGTATGCACAGACGTATATGTAAAACACTTATATAGCGAGCAACTGTTCAGCCAGCACACATTGGCTGTGAAATACTTAAGACTGAATGAAAAAATAGGGCCAAAATGGATGTTCGGTGTGTGGCTTAGATCGAGCCAAAAACGCAAAAGAAATTGGGAAGAAAAAAAAAAACAAAAAAACAAAAAAACAAAAACAACTGACGGACAAAGAGTACAGTTCAATGGTATATGAGTATAGGCTTATATATTCAAAATTATCTAATTTTATTCTATGCTCGCTCAGGAGTTAAAGAGAACATATTGGCTTTGAGACATTTTACGCCTTCAGCTTAATTGCATTCAATTTCATACTCGACGAGAGTCTATGCTACAGACTTACATCTCTATATGCCACACACCAGCTACGACATTCTGAAAGAGTCTCATAAGTTGTTTGAGCTTGTGCCTGCGTTGGGCGCGCTCTGCTTAGGCTCGCTCTGCTTAGGCTCGCTCTGCTTAGGCTCGCTCTGCTTAGGCTCGCTCCTTGTCTATTGCAATTAGATCATTTTTCATATGAAACTTGAGCTGGTCGCGTGTTTTACTCTTTGCTGCCAGATCGAAGAAAGTATTTCCATACGGTTTTCATGCTTGCTTGTAGAGTTTTAATATAATGTAATATAATATATAATATGTCTTGAGTCCTATGAAATCGACAACCAAAAGTTAGTGAATTGGAATATTGAAAGGAATTAAGGGAATGCAACTTTCTGTGCTACATTTTTAATAGATAGATATACATATATACATTGATATATAGGTATAATATACATATATTGCTATATATATATACAGAGTCGATTGAGAAGGCTCTGCCAAGTTAATATCAATAATTTCAAGTACCTTTTGCATTCCAAAAGTCATCAAAGCTGCTGCCTCTCTAGCCTGGCCATATCCCTGTCACTGTCACTGTCCCTGTCAATGTCCACTTCCTATAGGCCATTACCGATCTCATATGTATGTATAATTTATAACATTTTTTGTGACAGATGATCAGCGCTGATGATTACAGTTGTCGCATTTTCGTGTACTTTTGATTGTATGTTTGCTCTTGTCATTGCTGCTGTTGTTGTCGTTGTATTTAGGCATGAATGTATTATATTATACCCTACTCTACTTGGCAGATCCGTGGCGATCCAATCTAACTAACTAGTACAATGACTGAGGGATTAAACAGCGAAAAACTGAGATGGGTTCAAGGTTAAAACCTGTACTTATTAACACGGTTTATTGTACTTTTGTAAACTGCAAGCAACAACAACAACAACAGCAAAAAAGAAAAGGAAAATAAATATATAAAAAATAACAACAACAATAAAAACTGAATTAACCCCCAAGAACATTGGCGTCTATAATTATTTATACGATGTTTCATTTGTTTTGGAATTTTTCCATTTTTTCAATTTTTTTTGCTGTTTTTTTTGTTGTTGTATCGTAACACAGGCCTGAACCCAAGCAGCCCTAATAACCAAAATTAGGTTTTATACTCTGAACCCAATTGATTTGAATGCTATATATAGTCAGATATTTATATATTGCATTTGCTAATGGGCTTTATCAGGAATGATGAAGTTTAGGCTTTTTTAATAGCTTACGCTGAAGAGTTGAGCTTAAGAAATTGGATTTGAAATTTCTGATAAATCTACGTTATTTTTTAATATATTAAAGTTTATTTTTAGTTTAAGGGCTTCTTAAGTTTGCATTATGAAACTCAAACTTTGTTTGAAACTTATTAAAGATTTTTAAAATTTAAAGAAAATTAAAAAAAAAAAGAAATAAGGAAAATAATAATTGAAAAAGAACTAAAAGTAAATTTTGAAAATAATTAAAATTTATATATATACAAATAAATAAAAACTAATAATAAGATAATAAAGATTTTTAAATTTCAAAGGAAATTAAAAATAAAAAAACAATAAAATAAATTAATAATAATTTAAAAAATAAGTAAAATAAATTTTAAAAATAATTAAAAAAATATATAAATAAATAAAAACTATTTTATAATTCTATAATATTTTTTTATCAAGGAATATATATAATTCTAATATATAGTATTTAAATACTTTAATATTTAAATATTTATATATACATATTTATATATTCCTAACTGAGTCTTTCGATTTTGTACAATTACGAAATTGTTTTTCTCAATTCGCACGTCTATATAATCTTTATTCCATGCGCACAGCCGACACGTGTCTGGCTCAATTGAAGATGACGAAATGCTGTCCCATTAAAGGTCCATATAAAATACCAATATACTCTTTTAGCACTTGGTAAACGAGTATACGCGCTCAACTAGTCGCTTTTTAGTGCCAACAATTAATTGTTAAAATTAGCTAATTCATTGTCGGCCAACGCTGCGTATGAGTTACATTTTTCGTATGACAAAAAAGTGACGTCCGCGCGCATTTATTTTCGGTTTTCTTTTTTCCCATTTTGTTCATTTTTTTCATATTTTTTGTTGTTAACGCTCTACACTCATTTTGAATGCTGTCCCCCAAAAACGGTCTCATTATCACGATAATAATGACGACAGGGACAGTGAACGTTGATTGTGATAATGATTGAGGTACGCGGCTGCTGTGGCGGCTGTGGCTGTGGCTGCGGCTGCTGCTACTGTTAGCTGATTATAATTTACATGTGTTGTATTTATTTAGTTACGCGCTATTTTCCTGTTTCTGTTTGCTCTTATTATTTGTGCCGAACGAAATGATATTGCGGCGTGCATTGTCGAGCCCCAAAGAGCGCCACTATCAATTGTGTCCCAAGCGAAAGTTCTTTTAACGAATTTAATACCCTAGCTTATTGGGGTATGATGAAGCTGGCAGACAGCAAGGCATAGAGTGAACCAAACTTGTAGTAGGTGAATGATCTGTGTGCCATATATATATATATATATATATATATATATATATATATATATATATGCATATACACTGCCATGCACTTGAATAGGGACAGCATTTTGAAATCGAATATACAAGTATTTGACTCAAATAAACTTATTAAACCGATATACCATATTTTTTTCTATTCAGTATTTCATCCTCTATTAATGTAACTAAACAAAAACTTCTTTAAAATAACCATATTTTTATAAAAAAAAAAATTCTGTGAGTTCTTCATAAATTGCATACTTTTTTACGTGCACTTGAATAGGGACAGAAGTGATTTCAACATTATGCATACAACTTTATGTTATGAAATTAATTTGTTTTCAACTTATAAACATTTTAAATATAAAAAAATACTTTGGGCCGCAGTAAAACACGTATTGGTGGAGAAAAAGGAACAAAATTTTCGTACAAGGAGTGCAACTTTACGTACAGGGAAATTAAAAAAAAAAATTGGAAAAAACAAAAGTTTGGTATACAATTTTCTTAAAAACTCATCAAATTATGGGAAAAATATAAAAGACTGCATAAAAAAAGAAATTTCATCTACTTCTGATTGACGAATTCTTCGAGGAGCATCAAATTAACATAGTCCAGCTTCGAAAATCCATTCAAAACAACAACTAAGTGCTAGTATCGATATTGTAAACAGTGTTATTCGTAAAGCTGAACATCTAAAAATATTGAAACTATAAAAAAAACCGCCACTTAATACCCAACGCAAGGAATCTGATCAAGTTTTTGCTTGTGATCATGTGACTTGGCAGCAGGAATGGCATTCCGTGGTGTTTTCAGAAGAAAAACGGTTTAACTTAGGTGGAACTGATGACTTTTCATATTATTTTCACGGTATTCGATAAGAAGAACGCTTTCTGTCTCGGCACCATAGCCGGGAGAAAAGTGTAATGTTATGGGGGGCCATCTCATATTATGGACCATGCTAGCTCCAAGTAGTTTCAACAGAAATGAATGCAACGCATTACAAAGACTTGCTAGATGAAGCGTTTTCTGAGCTAAATAATATCTTTAGACTATTTACATGGACTTTCCAAAAGGATAATGCCCAAATTCATACTTTCCGAGTGTCTAAAATATGAATCCTGCCGCAAAACGTGGTTTTTATGGAGTGTCCTCCATATTCTCCGGATCTCAACATTGTTCAGAACGTATGAAGATGGATGACAAAAAATGATTTCCGATTCTGGTTGGCAATTCGAAGACATACAGGCATTAAAAGACGCCATCGACACAGCCGGGAGTGAAATATCCTTAAATTACGTAAAGGCTCTATATTACTCTCTTCGTAATGGGATTTATGAAGTTATTTCGAAAAAAAATTGTCTGCAAACACTATTAACCACTACTAAATTAATTGAATTAATTAAATAAGCCTTAAAAATTAATATAATGTATATATATTTTGTTAAACATCAATTTTTATCTCTTGTCCCTATTCAAGTGCACGTAAAAAAGTATGCAATTTATGAAGAACTCACAGAATTTTTTTTTATAAAAATATGGTTATTTTAAAGAAGTTTTTGTTTAGTTACATTAATAGAGGATGAAATACTGAATAGAAAAAAAATATGGTATATCGGTTTAATAAGTTTATTTGAGTCAAATACTTGTATATTCGATTTCAAAATGCTGTCCCTATTCAAGTGCATGGCAGTGTATATATATATATATATATGCATATATCAATATTTCATTATTATTATTATATGCTCAAACTTCTCACCTTCTACTAATGTATTTTGTCTGCTAGGGTATCTGAGTGTCGGCGAGTCAACGCTAGCTCTTCTCGTTTTTCGTCAATTCTCGAGCATTTCTTGCGCGCCCAGCGTAGCGGCCAATAAGAATTCAACACCATAACTGTAGTTGTGTTACTGTTACCAGATGCGCCGTTTTCTATATACTCTTTCTCTTTCTTTCTTTCAATTTTGTATTTTTGTGTTTTGCTTTTGTCGTGCTGCTCAGAGGCGTGAAGCGTGCTCACACTGCGAACAGTCAAATTTGAGCTCAGCTCACACACGGCATGCGTATGTGTGTTTGTATATATGTATGTATAGCGGATATAGGCCAAGCCGCAGGATCTTTTTTGAATTTTGAGCTGCTGCCAAAACTCTTTTATTTATTGTTATCAATATTCGCTGTGTTTCTCTATTTTTATTATTGTTTTCTTTTTCTACTTTAATTTGTGCGCTGCAATCCGAATCCGAATCTGAATCCGAATCGGAGTGCGAATCAGTGTGAGCGACGATGCGCGCGCGCGTTCCGCTCACAAATACACTGAAATCAATTAAACCCGTTGTCGTCATCGTTCTCGTCTCAAGCACGAGCGGCGGCCACGCATACACTTGCTACTGCTTGTTGTTGTTGTTGTTGCTGCTCTCGCACTTGTTGCTCGCGCTCTCACGGCGATCTCTGCGACGCAGCAGCAGCAGCAGCAGCAGCGACGACGGCATTCGACACCAAGCAATGGGCCAGGCATCATTACGGCTTGTCGTTCTTTAGGATTTTAGTTCATCGATCTCAGCGTAAGTGCTCGCAACACGACGCTCGACGCTCGACGCTGTGACGCTCCCGTCTGCGGTTAAACGGCAAAAGCTTTATTTATTTTACTTTTTTTTTTTCTCTTGTTATTGTGCGCGCTGCTTGAAATTATTTTCAATTATTATTTATTCAAAGTTGTTCGTTTTTTTTTTTTTATATATGAATACATATATACATATATATTTTTTTATTTGTTTTTGTTGTTACACTTTAGTCGATCCGTACGCAGATCGCTGATCGTTGTCGTCGTCGTGTGTGCATTTAATTTGATTGTTCCAATTCATGTACGTGTATATGTGTGTACGTAGTGTGCGCGTCTATATTCCCTTTTATCAGCAACAACCTAAAGTGCGACGACGCACGACGGCTCTCCGTTATCGTTAGCCGTCATGAGCTGATCGTGTTCCGATCGATCGATCGGCAGCAACAATTTATCGCCGAAAAATCTAACAATTTCGTCAAAATACAATAATAACAACAACAACAAAAACTTTGTGCACAAATAAACTGCAAACAATACGCAGGAAAATTGTACGGAATTACTCTCGCTCTCCCTCTCCCTCTCTCTCTCTCTCTCTCTCTCTCTCTCTCTCTCTCTCTCTGAGGAAAAGCCGAAACAAAACAAAGTGTAACGAAACGCTACAAAACGAAATGTTAACGAAAACGCACGATCAGTGCTGCGGTTAGGCAGCTTTATCTTATCGCCGCCAACGCCGTTAGACCGTCTCGAAGGCAGCCCCAGTCGCAGAACCCCATAGAACACACATCGGTTGCCCGCTGACCGCAAGCACCAAAAAAAAAAAAAAAAAAAAAAAAAAAGAAAAGAGCGAAGAAATAGAACTAGAAAAATCAAAATTTAAATTCGCGTTCGATTTGACATTTCTTGTGTGCTCCGTAAAGTTAAAGAAGTTGAAGAATCATTCGCAGAACTGTAAAAGAAATCAAGTGTTTTATGTGTATTTTTGCTGTTGTCGTTACAATCGAGAATCTATTTGTAAAACTTGAGAAAATATATATTTGAAATTGACCTTAAGAGGAACTGTCAAATATTCGAGTTTTGGTGTAGATCGTAGAAAGCCAGCACAAATATCAGTATTTATAGTTTTTAAGTTGCCCTTATACCTGCCGAATAGGTATCATCATTACTGTTGATATATAATATATAATCAATATCTCCAACTCATATTAAACTAGAGAAAATCAGTTACTAAAATCGATTTTCTACTTCTCTTAAGCACGCATTCCAATCTTAAAGATATTCAAGTCAAATTTCATAATTTTCAAATTTGTTTCAAACATAATTCCATAATTTATTTCCAATTCTGAATAGTTCCCAACTTTTCGTCTGAATTGTTAAATAGCTCTTAGCTTGGAGTGAGCCCAAGTCCAATGTAAAATGAATATAAAATTTGTTGATCTCGAAGACTATTAATTGCTAACCGGTCTTGGCATCGTTGTTCGCATACGCTCGAATCAGCAGGAAGAGGTATTTTGTTTATTTAGTTGGTCAATCTGAAGATAATATCTGAGAAAAAACTAACTTAACATCGCTTTCAGTGGCGGGGAAGATAACGTTTTGTGCTTCAGAGATCAGTACAAATTTTTAACTGTTGAACTGCCCAATTGTAATACTATCCAAAAGTAGGTCAACGAGAAAAGAAAAGAAAGTGTTGGAGACAATACTTTAAATCGATCATTAGTAGATCATTGCAACTTGATCAACTGCAATCAAATTTAATCTTATGCCATAGCAGTCTTCTGCAAACCAATATGCCCTTTTGCGCATTTTGAAGAGAGTATAAAATAAGGCTTAAACCTTCGACAGGCCAAGTTTCCCTTTCCTGGTTGTGTACACGGACAACAAAGAAAATTAGCTTCGCTGTTGATATTATGGAAGTAATTGTGATGGAAAAGTAAAAGGGCTATCGAAACCAGTTACAGATATTTACTGCACTATGGGCATAACTGTAAAACAAGGAAGAAATCCAAAAATCTCAAGGTAGCTGCGCTACTGGGCTGAAACTTGTTTTAGCCAACTCAGCTTAATAAACCGCATAAAGAGATCGTGCAATTTTAAACAATATCATCGCCGTGTTGATTATATGATTGTATTAGCGAAAGAGTTCGAATAGTAGGGGATCGTTTTAGGATTCCTACAACGAGAATATAAATATAAATCATTTTAGGCTGTCCTATTTGCTGCATGTCTATTTAAGTAGATGGAAACAAATATTTAACAGCGCCCTTCTATGCAATTCTCATACTAGAGTCTTTTCCATCTAAATGTTTCTCTGTTTTGAGAAATCATTCTCAGTTTTGTATTCATTCGAAATATTTAAGGCTACTTCAGAAACAAGTATGTATATAGAAACTGAAAGCTGGCATCAGATATATATCTAAGAGCGCTCTTCGATGCGATTCTCATATTTAAAAGTTAGGCTAGTTTCAAATAAATTTTTGTCTGCGTTGAGAAATCAGTTAATAATTTAGCCTTTGTTCTATGCTACTTTAGTTCCATTCAATTATATATTAGCATTATTATTTATTTCTTATAGCAGACGATCAATTTTGAACAGTGTTCTTCTATGCGATTCTCAGAATTCTGTGCTAGATTGTTTGCTAGTTCTTATTAATGTTATCGAAATGTTTTGCTGTTTACTGATAGCTAAAGTATTTTAGGCTACTTTGAGTGTGATTCTAGGGTATCTCTTTGTTGAGCGACTACAACAAAAAGACACATATTTTAATGTCTACACACATGTGCGTCTGTATATTTGTAACATTCTTTTGGGCTGTTCGCTTCGGTATCGCGGCACATAAAAATAAATGCGAATTTTGAAAACAAAACAAACGAACGAGAAAAAAAACACGTTAATTTCGAGCGACGCGCGTTTCGCTAGCGTTTCAAGCGCGTTTTGTTTTTTTCTACTATAAAAAATCACATATCTGTTTTCGTTTGATTCACAGCTAGTAAAAACATACACAAAACAAGAAAGAAAGAAAAGTTGTAAAAAAAAAAAAAAATACAACTGCAATAACAAAACAAACAAATCATGTATTTATTATGAGCATTAACTAAGCAACACAAACAAAACAACAACAACAACAAAAATGTACAAATGAAAAAGTCTATTGTAATGCCAAACAAAACCACAAAAAAGAAAAGAAAGGAAAACAAAACTTAATTAGTTCAATTCAACAAGCAAAGTGACAAAATATAAAAAAATAAACGTGCCAACTACAATCAACCAAAAAATAATTATATACATACCCATATCTGTATATATATATATAGAGAGAGTTAAATATATATGTATATATATGAAGAGCAGATCCTCTTAGCGCTCTATGCCTGCCAAAATCAAAGAGAAAACATAAACAACATTTGCCCAAATGCTGAAATAAATAATTTATATTAAGTTCATATCAAATCAGTTAAGGCGAATATACAAAATCCAAGTGTATATATAAATTTAAATATATATAACTTAAAAAAGAATATAACAACAACAACAGCACCAACAAACAAACAAACAAAAACGGCAACAAAATGCGCTTCACTTACAATCAGTATAAATATTATGAGTCCGGCTATCGTATTCCATCCAAAATGCACAATCTGAGCCATCATCACGGCGGCAATGGCAATGGCAGTGTTGGCAAAATCAACAGCAGCAGCAATAACGGTAACGGCGGCCACCACTACGGCCATCACGGCCATCACAGCAACAACAGCAACAACAATCCAAACACAAATCCATATCAGCATCATTACAAAAGCAACTTTGGTAAGCCAACAACAACAAGAACAACAACAGCAATAAACTAGCATACAGAACTTAAAAATAATTAACGAGAAAATAAATATTATAAAATGCATAAATAAAAATAAGAAATAAATAAATCAAAATAAATACAAAAATAAATAAATAAAAAATTAAATAAATAAATTAAATAAATAAAAATAAAAAATAAATAAATAAAAAAATAATGTAATAATAATAACAAAAACTATATTAATTTAAAATAGAATAAATAAAAATAAAACTAAATAAAAATACAAAATAAACAAAATTAAAAAAATAAATAAAATAACAAATAAATAAAAATACAAATAAAATATAAATAAGAATAAAAAATAAATATATAAAAAAATACAAAATAAATAAAAATACAAAACAAATAAAAATAAAAAATAAAATAAAATAAAAAAATAAGTAAAAATACAAAATAAAAAATATGCAAAATAAATAAGAATAAAAAATGAATGCAAATAAAAAAATAAGAAGAACAAAAATAATAATCGCAAAAATTACATTAAATTAAAACAAAATAAATAAAAATAAAAAAAACATTAAAAAATAAAAATATGAAGACAAATTCAAAAATAAATTCAAAAACATAAAAATAAAAACTAAAGACAAATGACAAAGACTTAAAATTAAAATAATAAAAAATTTTAAGTATTAATTAATCTAAATAGTAAAATGAAGTTATTTCATATTAAATCTTTAGCCACCCAGAAGTACCCAAAAACGTAGACTATACTTTTCGTGGGGGTTTTGCATCTGCAGCTGCTGCTGTTGCTAAATAATTTGCATTGTGCATTGTCAAGCGTCGAGTGCGGAGCAACTCTTTGTACTCTGTCGTGCTAACGTGCGTCAATTGAATCTCTAAATCGCATTCACATTCCAGCCAGAAAACGAAAAGCTGGCAACTTGCTGATAAATATGTATTTATTTTGCTTCCATTTGAGTGGGCCAAGAGTTGTTTATAAGAAAATGTATTATTCAATTACACGTCAACTCGAATCAAGTTCGAATTACATTTTCATCCACAGACAGATATATGTATATATATATTTATATATATGTATAATATTAATATACATTTAATTTGTCAGTTAACAAATTTGTATAGCGATAAGATTGAGGCCAAAATCATTAATATAATTGCAATTGGCTGAAATGAATCTGGGTTCGATTTGATTTGATTTTGTTTTAAGTGTTTTTAACACAATTTATCAATTTATTTTCTATATCAAAAAAAGATGTTATCGAAATTGATAAGCTGATTAGATCTAAGATAGATATGGCATGTCATATGCTACAATATAAATATATATATATATATATATATATATATATATATATGTATATAGAACCAGTCATGTTATTAGCTATGTTAATGGCTACGTTAATAATTATGTTTTAACATATGTTAAAGCTCTTAACATTTTTTTATAATTTTGAATTCAAATATATATATTTAAATCTAGTTCCACTGGAGCAAAATCTAGGATCGTTTTGATCTATGGCCTAATACACAGCGCTGCCAATTGAATTAAGCAGCTTTTTGTATGCCAATTCAAGACGATGAAATTACATAAAGGCGAACCAAGAAAAAATAATAAAAAGAAAAAGAAAAATAAGTAAATCTTATCTCTTTGCATTGCAGATAAAAAAAACAACGCCTCGAGTGTGAAAAGGCGCGCGCTTTTGTGAGTGTGGGTGGGTTATTGTATGGGCTGCGGGTACGGATTGGCTTGTCTTATCGCAGGCGCTTAGATAAAGTGCCGCGTCAGTGGCAGCAGGTAACCACCAGGTAACACAACTGCGGTCCAGGTACCCCAGCCCATATATGTACATTAAGTTTCTGCCTCTCGGAACGTGCGATCATAAAACCCATGATGTCAGCGTGTGCCTGTGAAGATTTCAGTTCAAAGGTTCCCTTTGGCATGAACTTGACTCTGCAGGCATGGGCATAGACAAAGGCTGAGTGTAATAAAGTAGTAGGATTATTAATATATAGTATATATATATATATATATATATATATATATATATATATATACATGTATCTGTTGTTGTTGGCAAATATTTGCCAAATACTTGGGCCAAGTGGCAAAAGTCTTCTAATTACATTTTCCCAAATGGTACGCAGACCGCAAATTACGTTTCTATCTTATCGTGAAAACAATCAATGCTTAATTTATGTCGTATCAAAATTTTGAAATTTAGTCACCATCCAGTGCTATAGGGCAACACCACACAAATAAATACTCCTCCGCTTATCAATGCCGAATATCTTTATAGACCAAAGACTCGACAGCTTGGTAACAGGCGTTCAGATTGTTTTAGTTTCACTATTTTCCCTCTCCTCAATTAGGCATGCCTTAAAATAATTGTGTGTAAAATATATCTCTACTCGTGGAAGCAACAACAAAAGCAACTCATATTTGTCTAAGTAATTGATTAAGTATTCCTCGCTTATTTCGCTAATTTGTGACACTTATCCGAGAACAAGAATTTCTAATTAGCGCTCTGTGAATGGCTTTCCATTTACCTAAGGCTGGCCTTAGGCTGGCTAACCTGATTTATGCTTCGACGGATCGATGGAGTTTTAAGAATTTAAATACGAAATATCAAGTGATATATTTGAAATTGATATAAGCTTTAAATGTATGATAGTGTGACGGGAGGGCAGATTTCCTGCTCAACTTATCTCGCTAAATCTATTTCATACCTCCTTTCCTCCTCCTATCTCTGTCTCTCTCTCTCTATCTGTCTGTCTGTCTCTCTATACTTCACTTTATCTGTATTTTACTCTCTCCCTGTCTCTCTCTGTCTCTCTCTCTCTCTCTCTCTCTCTCTGTCTCTCTCTCTTTCTCATTCTCCTTCACACACATCCTTTCCTTCTCTCTCTCTCTATCTCTAGCTCACTCTTATCTCTCACTCTCCTTTTCCTCGTTCTCTCTCTCTTCCTCTCACTTCACTCTTGCTCTAGTCTCTCACAGGCACCCTTTCTCTCACCCTCTATCTCTTGCTCATATTGTTCTGTTCTCATTCACACATTCTTTCTCTCTCTCTAATTCTCTCTCTCTTTGTTTTTTCTCTTCTATCTCATCTATATGCATAAATATATCTTAAATTTCCCTCAAGCATTTCTATATAATTCATATAAAATGTAATAAAATATAATTGAAATTGAATGCCCAAGCAAAAAGCAAAAATGAAGCCAGCAATCAAATGTAAACAGCTTGAACTGAAATATATAAACAATGACAAAATGATTATATATACATCATATATATATATATTGCAAATCGGAGAGCTTGTCATCAATGCAGATTCGAGCGGGTTGCTTGGGCGCCATCTCCGTCTGGGCGCGTTATCAGCTTTGTAGCCGCAGTTCGTCTCTTTATTGTTGCTATTGCGTGCAACTGCAACAGCAGCAACAGCAGCAACTGGGCAATGATAATTCGTAGAGAACGCGAGCAACTTCACAAATTGTGCATCAATTGAGCGCCCAAAGTGCAACAATAAAGCTCAACTTGATGTGCAATTGGACGAACAATAACAGCTGTGCACAGATGAATATATATAATATATATATATATATATATATATATATATATATATATATATATATATATATATATATATATATATATATATATGTATATATATATATATATATGCAAGTGTAGTTACAAGTCCTAGTGATGGCAAGCATAAACTGCTGCTATATGTAGATATATGTGACAGATGCTGGGCTCGTATGCATTTTGCGTACACTCGACGAGTTCAATGCCCTCGGTCTCTAGCTGCATCCACGTTGCATTATCAGCAGCACGAGCGTTGAAAGTCGAACCGTTTTTGCATTGTGTTCCGTTCGCATAAGGCACTTGATTCGGTGTCTCTGTTTATAAACTACATACGTACACATACGCATACATATGTAACAAAATTCACCAATATATATACATATATACATATATATGTATATATACATGCATATAGATATAGATTGCTAAACGCACTTTGTTGCAATTTTGTTGATTGCTTTCCATTTTGTCTGGCGGCTTATCGTGGAATTCTGGTTTCAGCCGGTTTTATCTTGATTTTTTGACATATATTTGCCTGTTCCATCAGAGATATTTACAACTTGTGTTACAATCTGTAGATCGCTATCTCCCACAGATGTGTTTATGCAGAGGGTTTCAACTATATAGAAATATTACGTTTTAGCTTCACAAGTTTCCTTCGCCTTAACGAACATCTGCCATATCCACCTCATATATGGCCGGGCGGTCGCTGTCTTCCTCATATTTCTGTTTTAAACTTTTGTTAGCCGGGATTTGGGGATCTTAACAAACAGTTTATAAATCAAACAATAGTTTCAAAACTTGAGAGGAGGAGGATCTTAACAAACAGTTTATAAATCAAACAATAGTTTCAAAACTTGAGATCTGTATGATCTAAATATTCATGTCTCTAATTATATTAATGAGAATAGAGCGTCTCTCCTCTCTGTTCTTCTCTTCTCTCATCTCTTCTCTTCACCTTTTATACTGTTCTATTTTCTGCTCTTCCCTTCTCTTATGCTTTCCTCTCTTCTCTCTGCTGTTTTCCTCTCTGCTTTTCTCCTCTTCGCCTCTCTTCTATACTCTTCTTTTCTCTACTTCGCGTTGCTCATCTCTTCTCTAATCTGCTCTTCACATTTCTTTTGTTCTGTTCTGTTCTCTTCTCTTCTCTTCTCTTCTCTTCTCTTCTCTTCTCTTCTCTTCTCTTCTCTTCTCTTCTCTTCTCTTCTTCTTCTCTTCTTCTTCTTCTTCTCTTCTCTTCTCTTCTTTCTCTTCTCTTCTCTTCTCTTCTCTTCTCTTCTCTTCTCTTCTTCTTCTCTTCTTCTTCTCTTCTCTTCTCTTCTCTTCTCTTCTTCTTCTTCTTCTCTTCTTCTTCTCTTCTCTCTTCTCTTCTCTTCTCTTCTCTTCTCTTCTTCTTCTCTTCTTCTTCTTCTTCTCTTCTCTTCTTCTTCTCTTCTCTTCTTCTTCTCTTCTCTTCTCTTCTCTTCTCTTCTCTTCTCTTCTTCTTCTCTTCTCTTCTCTTCTCTTCTCTTCTCTTCTCTTATTCTCCTTCCTCTACTCTATTCTCTGCTCGTATCCATTCTTTGCTTCTCATCTCTATTCTTTTCTTCCATTCTCTTCTCTTTGCTTTTCTCTCCTCTTTTCTCTTATCTTTGCGATTCTCATTTCTTTTCTTCTGTTCTATTCTCTCCTCCTCCCATCTTCTATCATCTCATCTCTCCCCTTCCCTACACTCTTCTTCTCATCTTTACTCTTCTCTTTTTTCTCTTTCCCTCTCCTCTGCTCTCTTACCTCCTCCTACGACCAAAGACCCCTTTTTGTGTCTGTATTCTTACATATATAATATTGAAAATGTAAACTAAATCGAACAGTTAAGATTGACCTATTCTGTTCTCTCTCTCTCTCTCTCTTCTAGGCATGCGCATGACCATGTCCACAAACTCAACGATGAGTCCTCGCATACACCGCAAAGGCTTTCGCATACCATCGAAAAGACAGCCGGGCAAAGGGCTGCCGGGCAAACTGCACACTATAGCCAGGGTAAGCATAGCAACATAAATATATATTCTTCAATATAATTTGATCTAAATCGAAATTCTATACTCGTGCAGACGGGGCCGGGAAAGCTTGTGCCAGGCAAACGAATACCACAGCGACCGCACCCGCCGCCCTGTGACAATTCCAATGACAGCGGCTTGGGATTCGATCAGCACACGGAGTTGCGCAACGGCTCGACTGCAGTTGCTGTCGACGCCAGGAGCAACAATGCCAGCAGCAGCAGCAGCTGTAGCAGCAGCAGCAACAGCAGCAACAGCAGCAGCAGCAGCGGCATCTCGGGCAGCAGCCAGCACTCGAATCTGATCGTGAACAGTGTGAGTGCTGGTGCGTCAAGCAGCAGCTCGTTGCAGCAACATCATCATCAGCAGCAACAGCAGCAGCAGCATCAGCATCAGCATCAACAGCAGCAACAACATTCACCGCAGCAGCATTTAATACGCGCGATACCTGTCTCAAGGTGAGTCCATCTGCCCTTTCTTCGTTCAGTCAGCTGTTCAGCTCTCCTCACACACACTCGCCTGCACCGATTCATATAAACACACACACACACACACTCACACACCCACACCCACACCCACACCCACACCCACACCCACACCCACACACACACACACACGCACGCACATAGGCTAGAATTTATAGCAAATTGAGACGCGCTCAGTTACCGAGCGAGCAGACGCTCAGCCAGCTTTATTGTTTAATTTCGCCAAAGAACATTCGACTGCTGTATTATAAATAAAAGTGAGAATCGGTTGAGTTCCGAAGCTGGAAGTGCATTGGATTTTGGTTGCCATAATAGATCGTTGGCCAGCAGCAGAGCCCTTCAGTACTCAGCAGAACTTGGTATCGTAAGGAAGTGTTTCCATTCAAAGTGCCCCCAACTGCTCTCTCAAGTTTATCAGCAACATGAGGACGCTGTAAGTGCCGGGCAGCTTATCAAGTCGTGGCGTCGTCGCGTCGTCTTGCCACCTTTCAAATGTGTATTTAGCCTTTACTTACTTGATTTAAACGTGTGCCCAGCCAAGTGACGAGTGATCAGTGACTATTCCAGTTAATTGCATTCATGTCGCGCGCCTCATGAAAACTTCAACTTTCATCGTTCAGCACATTTTTCTCGATTGATATTTTCGTACAATCGATTTCACACATTTTTCTCGCTCAGCAAATATTTCTTCTCAATACATTTATATATATATATTTTAATTGACTATATTATATAAAAGTGGTCGTTCGTTAGTTAGAACTCAATTTCTGATATATTTTGATACATATTTTATTTACTTCAATTTATGTGTATGTGTAAATGTATTTATTTCGCCTTAAAGAACTTGTTTCATCCAAATTTTGGCTTATCGCATTTTCACAATATTTAAATAAATAAAGAATATGTTAAAGAAAATTTAATAAAATAAAACTAAAATATAAAATTAATATAACAAAAATAAATAAATTAAAAAAAAATAAAAAATAAAAATTTATAAAATAAAAAATAAGAAAAAATAAAATGCAAATAAAATAAAATAAAAATATACAATAAAAAAATAAAGTAAAATAAAAAAAATGTGAAGTAAAATTAAAAAAAAAAATAAAAGAAAAAATAAAAAAAATTAAATAAAAATAAAATTAAAATAAGTATAGCAAAAATAAGTAAAATAAATAAATTTAAAAAAAATTAAAACTGACAAAAATTAATTAAAATACAAAAAAAATAAATAAAACATAAAATGAAAACAAACAAAAATATAACAAAAATAAATTAAATACAAATTAAATTAAACAACAAAAATTCAATAAATAAACAAGATTAAAAGTGACAAAAATTAATTAAAATACAAAAAAAAATTAAAATACAAAAAAATATAAATTAAAATAATACAAAAAATAATAAAACAAAATTAAATTAAATAAAAATTACATTAAGCAAAAATATTTCAATAAATAAAAACAAAAAGAAGTTAAACTAATCGCAACCTTGAGCGAATCACATTAATTCTCCCAAATTGTACTGAAGCAATAGTCAAAACTTTTATTGAGCTGAAATAGAAATTATAAAAAAAAAATATATATTTTTTCAAAATTGTAAAATTTAAAAAAATAAATAAATTATACAATTATATTGCTCTGAAATATATGAAATTCTACAAAAATATGAATACAAATTTCAGATAGATAAGGAAACCCCCTAACTATTCCATATTTACAATTCACATCTAAAACTAAAACAAGAACAAAAGCGATTTACTATAATTAATATATTTAAAAAAATAAAAAATAGAAATTCTAAACAAATATTTGGCTTCAATTGAAACATTGATAAACATTCATTAACCCACGGCTCTCTTAATTTACGAGTTCTTCTTCTTCTATCAAGAGTAAAAAGTGAATAACGCAACAAGAAAAAATAAAAAGCTTAAGAATTTTTGGTTTTATGGACAGGTTTTTCGCTATGAATTTTTGTATATTTTGTATATTTATTATTTATTGGCATTGTAGGTCAGGGTGAATGTGTTGAGAGACCAGTGCGGCTATTGAGATTGTGTGTGTGTGTGTGTGTGTGTGTGTGTTTGCTGTTGCTGTTGCCATTGTAATACTTATGACCCATTATTATTTACATGGCTGTAATCGAACTGTAATCGCATTTGTATCTTATCAATTGATTCTATCAACTGCAGTTGAGTTCGCCGGCCACTCGAAAGCCTCCTGCTTATCGCCCCTGTCTTTATGTCACTCAATAGAATAAGACTCTGCGAAAAGTGCTGTTTTGATTTATACGAGCGTTGCTAAAAACAGTTCGTTAATCGTTTAATGGACTCAAACTGGGCGCTGCCAACTCGTTTTCGCTAAGCCTCAAAAAAAAAAAAAAAAAAAAAAAAAAAAAAAAAAAAAAAAAAAAAAAACTGGTAGATATATATATATAGTTTTTTTTTTTTTTTTTTATATATATATATATATATATATATATATATATATATATATATAAATATTTGCGATCAGTAGCAACAGCCGAAACCGAACTCTACTCTATAAATTCAAGATAAATTCTTAGATTTCAAATAAATATAAACTACCGGAAATAGGGTGTTTCCAGTAAAGAACGTATGTCAACCTCTGTTTATGGAGCTTGAATTTCAAATCGTCAGCATTTGTCATTTGATGAATCCACTTTGACTTGAGCTCCTGTACGATTATGAGTTTTCATTCTGATTTCTCTACCACATATTTATGTGTATATAATTTGAATTTATTACGCATACGCACAGTGTTGTTCTGAATGAGTGAAAGCTCAAATCACAATTTATTGCATACATATGTATATATTTATAAGGTTATGACATCCATTGGGCACCAGACACTAGCGACGACTTCATTCTGATTCGCTCTCTGTATATAAATAGATAATTTGATTTTATTACGCATACGCCATGTTGGAGGCATCACAGCTCTACTGATAATAGCTGTACATAGATTTAACTGAGATTAGTATTTCAAAGAAGCTCTCAATTACACTCGTTCAAGCAGTCAAACGAGTATATTGGCTTATTATATTTTCTATATATATCATTTCTATAATTATAATCAGTTTTACTCGCTCGCACAGTAAGCAGAGTATATTCGTTTACTGTGTACATGAATATGTTCTTATATATACTATATACTCGCTTATAAAGCTTTTTAGTATGACAAATCTGAGATTTATCTACTCTCTTTTGTATGTACAGAAATATAAACTCCCTCTCTTCTACAAATATAATTTCTATAAATATGATTTTTAGCTCTCGAGCGAGTATTGTGTAGTCAGTTGTAGTCGACCTGCTGCAAACTGATAATTGCGGCTGCTGCTGCTGATTGGGATTTTGCACGCTGTCAAATATCAAGTTATGTTATGAAATGTATAGTGCCATAAGAGCACTTGTTTATTCATATATATATATATATATATATATATATATATATATATATATATATATATATATATATATATGTATATAAAGCTTCAACTATATCACCTCGAATAACAGTTTGAATGCTATGCATCTGCCTCTGTTATAGTGCTGTAAATGCAGCTCAAATATAGCTCTATATGTTCTTTGGTATTTTTTCAATTCGGAACTAGTTCACTGAACTTGGGGTCAACTCTTTTCGCCTAATTGAATGCTGACTTTTTTTAACTGGAACTGGAACTAGAGCTAGTTGAACTATTATTCAATTTATTATTATGTAGTTCTTTTTGGTAAATGAAACTTGTTCAGTGTAAAACTAGTTCACTAGCTCTAATGAATTTGCTATAGTTCTTAATGGGTATCTTTCAGTTTGGAACTAGTTCAGTTTAACTAGATCTATAACTGTTTACTGGTAATGAATTTACTATAGTTATTGATGTGAGTAAACTAGGTATCTTACAGTTTGGAACTAGTTCAGTTCCACAAGATCTAAACCTTTTTACTGTTATAGTTATAGCTGCCATAGTTCTTAGAGTGATTATGCTAGGTATCTTACAGTTTGGAACTAGTTCACTTTGACTAGATCTATAACTGCTTGCTGTTACTTATCGAAAACTATTTAGTTGCCCTCAAAGATTCTAAGCTAGTTCAAATGAACGTGGTCAGCATGAGCATATCTATAAAGATATATATATATATCTATCTATATAGATATTTAGATATAGATCTAAATTCACTTGTAACTTGATGAGTTCTTCTACAGTTGCGTTTTTTGTGTGTGATTTGATATAGTTTATGCTGGCGTGAAAGTTTGCATTACACAATTTGATTCCCAAACTTATATACATATATATATATATATATATATATATACAGATATATATTGATATTTGAATAAACATAACTGATTATTATTGTTTCGCATTATATTTCGATACGGAAAACGCCAAAATTTGTCAAGACTCTAAGAAATTCGAATTGTATAAAGATCAGAGTGTCAATATAATATTGTTAATAAACAGTTCAAACAGCCTATACTCAATATAACTATATATATATATATATATATATATATATATATATATATATATATATATATATATATATGCACATGTATGTACCTACATATAGATCGCGTCATGCCAAGAAAATGCTGAACTACCTGGATGAAATCGAGGCGGATTCAGCAGCAACATTCGTGGACGATCTGATAACGCCGCCCAGCCACGATGAGGACACGGGCTTCGGCACCGACAGCAATCAGGCAACGGCGACAGCCACATCGCCGGCAACATCGATAGCGTCGCTCAGCTCCGAGCTGTTCGGTGGCCTCTTTAGCACCACCCTGCGCCACAAGACCGCCGATGTGGTGCTCACAGTGCAGCAGCCAAAGCCACAGCAGTTGCAGCAGCAGCAGCAGCAACAGCAACACTACCAACAGCCGCAGCAGCAGCAGCAGCAACTGGCACAGCAGCAACACTTTCAGTATCCCGGACTGCATCTGCAGCTGCAGCAGCAGCAGGAAACCACCAGCGGAGCGGAAAGCAGTGGCAGCTGTGGTGCTAGCAGTGGCCGTGGCGGCAAACACCTGAAGCGGCGTAAGCTCGAATGCAACCAGGTGGAGCTGGACAACGACGATGCGTGCAGCGAAGATGAGTTCATACGCAAAATTGCCACCGTCGCGGCCGACAGCAGCGCCAGCGCGGAGCCGAGCACAGCGCGGGAGACGCTGAGCTATGCCAGCAAAGGCAGAAACAGCAGCGACCCAAAGTAAGCGGGCGAACTACCTCCCCCCCCCCCCTCTTCCTTTACTCTTTTTTTTTTTAGGGGGTAACAACTGAAGCTAACGAGAAAATTATTTTTTTTAAATAAAATTATGAAATTGTTCGTAAATAAATTTATTTCATAAAGTGAGAAAGTCTAAACTAAATTACAGAAATTAAATAACTAAAATAAAGGCAAAAAATTGAACTTGGAATAAAAAACAAAAAATATTCGAAATTTTTTAAATTTATAATTTATTTTTATATTTTTTAAAAATGTTTGAAAAATATTTAAATAGCCTGTGAAGCAAGCTTTGACAAAAAATGTTGAATATTTTTAACAACTGCTTGAAAAGTTTTTACAAAATTTTTAAAACTAAATTTAACATTGTTTTAAATACTAAATTAAAAAAAAAAATTTTAAATTAAAAAAAAAAATTTTTAATTTAAAAAAAATTTTTTTAAATTGTAGGCATAAAAAGGATTTTTAAAAAATTAAAATTTAATAGTGTTGCTGTGACTATAAATGAATTTGGTTTTTAGCTTAATTAAAAATTAATTTTTAAAATTAAAAAAAAAGTCTTGCCTGTAAACTAATTTGAAATAATTTTTAAAAATATTTTATATGACTTTTAGCGACGTAAACAAATGTATTTATCTATCTTGCTCTTTAGCTCTACCGCCACCCGCCCGCCCTCTCTCTCTCCCCCTCTCTCAGTCTCCCACTCAGTCTGTGTCTATCGGTCGTTGTTCTAAGCTCTGTGTGTAAACAAAATGAAACGTTAACAAATAAGCAAAGCAAGTTAAAAAGCATAAAACTCAAATCAAAATAAATGTTTAAACAAAACCAACAAAAAGAGAATGAAATTAAATGAAATGAATTGAAAAGAAAAGAAAAGTAAATAACTGCAAAGCGAGGCATTTTCCAACAATTAATTTTTCATTGTTTTTCTGTTCAAATGCAGAAAAAGAAATGAAAAAGTCAAAAAACATTTGCAAATTTACAAATATTGTTCATATTATGTACATATGTCTTAGTTTTCTCTCTCTGTGTGTGTGTGTGTGTGTGTGTGTGTGTGTGTTTTATATAGTTCATATATCATTTCGCATCGAATCAAGAATCATCCTGGGTAACACAAAATTCTTTAACATAAATCATGAATACGCATATGCCAAACACACGCATGCTCCTGCCTAGAATACCATACCATAAACAACCACATATATATATAGATATATCGGACTATATATATATATATATATATATCAGTATATGCAATAGTACGCCTTAGCTGCATCCATTGGCCACATATTATGCACCTTTGATTTGAGCTTTATACGATTTTTGAATTTGCCAGCGCCAACCTCTCATCATTGCACATAGAGATCGATTGAACTTTGACCTTTAGCCCTTGCTCCGATCCATTTAATAATAATATGTTTCTCTGTAATTTCACCCAGATTTATTGGCACTCGCACCGTGACCCGCGTGGCCAACAAACGTCAGCCCACAACGCCGCTGAACAGCATCGCCAGCTCGAACGATGGCCACGTCCAGCTAGAGATCGTGTCGCAGCCGGAGCAACAGCATCGCGCACGCTACCAGACCGAGGGCAGCCGCGGCGCCGTCAAGGATCGCAGCGGCAACGGATTTCCTATTGTCCGGCTAACCGGCTACGATAAGGCGGCCGTTCTCCAGGTGTTCATTGGCACGGACATTGGACGCGTGGCGCCCCACATGTTCTACCAGGCCTGCAAGGTCGCTGGCAAGAATTCGACGCAGTGCAACGAGAAGAAGGTCGACGGCACCATGGTCATTGAGATTGACTTCAAGCCCGAAACGGACATGACCATTACCTGCGATTGCGTTGGCATCCTAAAGGTACGCCATACACACGCCCTATGGCTAGCTCATATCTAAAACTCTTCTTCTTCTTTTTGTGTTCGCAGGAACGCAATGTCGATGTGGAGCATCGTTTCCCGGAGCATCTGGCACAGAAGAACAAGAAAAAGTCAACACGTTGCCGCATGGTCTTTCGCACGCAGCTAACACGTGACGATGGCAGCACTGAGACCCTGCAGGTCTGCTCCAATCCCATCATATGCAGTACGTATATAGCAAATATGTCGATGCTATACCGGAGACTAAAGCCCCAGTTCACGTCTTGCTGTCCGTATGAAAGCGAACCATTTCGCCGCTAGCAAAGCTAGAGACTTGTAATTTGCAATATATATACCCTCTAGTAACAAGATTTGCGTTGAGAGCTCAAGATCAAAAGGATATGGCGTATATATCTACGCCCTTTGGGGCCGTGGCAAAGCTCTTATAGTTGTAGAGCTAGAAGCTTCCAAATTGAATACTGAAGACCTTCTTAATAAGAATAATCAAGAAGAAGTTCCTAATGATGCCCCAAATACCCTGTAATTTCTACAATTTTCTTCAGATGCTTCATATTTGAATTTGTTTGTTTGATTGATAATCAACTAGAAAGCATCAATGTATGCAATGTCCATCAAGTCAGCGCTAGTTTGTATTCCTTTAAAAGAATCTATGTCAAAAATATATGTGATTACATATCAAAGAAGGGCCAAGCAGTAGTAGTAATTCTATAAAGCAAATAAATCGTTAATTAATTTCACGAATTTAATTGTATTTTTACAGCTCAGCCACCCGGTGTGCCGGAGATCTGTAAAAAGTCGCTGAACTCTTGCCCCGTCGACGGCGGTCTGGAGCTGTTCATAATTGGCAAGAACTTTCTAAAGGACACGCACGTGGTGTTCCAGGAGACGTACGACAGTGTCAATGGCGATGATCCGGCCAGCGAGATAGTGGGACGCCAGCAGCTCATCGCTGGCACGTCAGCGCTATGGGAGCAAAGTGTGCTGCCCGACAAAGAGTATTTGCATCAGGTAGAGTATATATATATATATATATCTATATATTTTACTTATATATTTTACTTATATTTCTCAATTGAATTTGCAGACGCATTTGATCTGCACAGTGCCGCCATATCTGCATCAGAATCTACTAAAGCCGGTCAATGTCCAGGTGTCAATCATATCGAGCGGCAAGAAGAGCGAGCCGCACACCTTCACCTATACGCCCAAGGGCAGCTATACAACATTGGCGGCGGCCAGCACGTTAAGTAGCACAATGCATAGCCAAGGTATTTATTTGTTGACTATTTCTATATAAATCAGCAGACCCCTGCAGGCATCATGAACCATAAACAAATTGAGCGCGATTCAAACACGAGCACACACAGAAACACCAGACACAGACACAGATACACACACACACACAGATACACACACACACATAGATACACATACACACAGATACACACACACACATAGACACACACACACACACACACACACACACACACACACACACACACACACACACACACACACACACACACACACACACACACACACACACACACACACACACACACACACACACAGATATATATATATATATATATATATATATATATATATATATATATATATATATATATATATATATATATATATATATATATATATATATATATATATATATACAATCACACACACAACACACACACACATAAACGGCAATTGAAAAACTAATCCGTCGTCGTCAGGCAGTCGTCGCAGGCAGGCCAGATAAATGCACTAACGTTAGTCTATCAAATGAATAAGAAATACATAGATACATAGATACATACATGCATACATACCTGCATACCTGCATACATACATATGTACATATAAACTCTACTATCATCCAAACTTATGTATGTATGTATCGAGATCATATCTATTCGTTAACTCGTTTAACTCGAAATCAAAAACAACAAAACGAAAGCCAAACACAGAAAATAAATAAATAAAATCTGCAAAGTTGCAAACCACAAATTTATTAGTTAGTTTAGCTAATTAGATACTTAGTAGCGACACTTATCAAATCATAAATCGATAATTCTTAAATATATCATCCTAAATTACAACAATTCGAATCACTTTAACAACATTCAAAGACCTCATGCGTTATTCTGTAGCCCAACTTCGATTGGTTTAAATAAAAGAAAACATGCAAATGCAAATACAATTAGATATAGAATGTTGATTTCTGCTTTAAATCAAATTAATTCAAATTAAATTAATAAAAAATAAATAGAGCTAGAAATATGGAAACTAGTTTTTGTCACATATCAAAAGAGATATAATAAATATTTTAGAGAATTTGTAGAGCAGCATTAAGCTGAGCTCTATGCGACGGCTGTTCGAAAAGTATTGCGAATATTATATTATTTTTAATAATTTATTTATTCATGAATATCTATTTTTGATACACTCAAAGTAAGCCCCGCACATATGCGGCTTAAACATTTTTTACAATTCTCAAAGAACTTGAAACAAAAATATAAATAAAAAGAAAATTTAAAAAAAAAATTAAAAATATGTAAAAAAAAAAAATTTAAAAAATAAATAAAAAATATATAAATTTTTTTACTTTAAATATATTTAAAAATAAATAAATAAAAAATATTTTAATTTTTTTTTTTTAAATAAAAATAAATAAATATAAAATATTTTCAAAAATTTTTTAAAATAAAAAATATTAATAAACAATTTTTAAATAAAAAATATATAAATTTTTTTTTTAATTTCAAATATTTTTCAAAATTTTTAAAAATAAATAAATAAAAAGAATTTTTACATTTTTTTAATAAAAATAAATAAATATAAAATATTTTTAAAAATAAAAAATATGTAAAAAATACTGTTCAAAATTAAAAAAAAAAAACAATAAAGAATAAAAACAAATAAAAAAAATTTAAATTATATTAAATTAAATATAAAATATTTTCAAAAAATTTTAAAATAAATACAAAATATTTTGAATAAAATAAAAAATAAAAATAAATAAATAAAAAATATATATTTTTTTAATAAAAATAATTGCCATACTTTTTTCGACATACCTCGCATACATTGAATTAAACTAAACTTTAAGAGTTGACAAAATATACAAATGATATATAATTATGAAAGTATATATATTATATATAATTATATTTTTATTTATTATATATAATTATATTTTTATATAATTATGTTCGATAAAATATTTTTCAACTTCGCTCATAAATTGCTCGAACACTTTGACATCCACTTTAGCATTTGTTTAACCCATGGTCAAATCATAGCTGCATGAAATAATTAATTACAAAAGTTCAAGTTAATTCTCTAAAATAATTTTAATATGCATTTATTGTAATTTCCGATCTATATTCGATATAATACTCGGAGCATTTGCATTTGAGAAATGAGAAAAGCTAGTTGCTCTCGGCTCTCGCCTTGGGGACACTATTTGAAGCAACGGGCGGCGGGAATAACGCATGAATACGTATAACACAATATGAGATCAGAGAATAATTATTATAATACGTATAAGTAGGGAAAAGCTGCGCAAAAAACAAAATCGCTGTGAAAATGAAACAAGAGATTTAATATAAAATTAAGGTAAATAATATGAAACCGTTAGGCTATAACTCGTAATTTATCAGAAGTTAAAAAGCAATTATTTAATTTATGATAATCAATCGATCAATCGATCAATCAATCAAACAATCCAGCATAAACTAAAACAAAGCAGCAGAAGAAAACGAACTCTGCGACGCTGAAGAAACATTTCTAGGAAACTTTCGAAATGGAGAGTTTACAATTGCGCGAATTCGGCTTTACTCTCTCTCTCTCTCTCTCTCTTTCTCTCTCTATCACATTTTTTCTCTCTGTCTCTCTCTGTCTCTTTCTCTGTCACTCTGTATGCAATCTATCTCTATCTATCTTACTCCCATTCAATTTCTTACTGCATCAACTGAATGAAGCCACAGAAGGGAAACTGATCGAAACAACTCTGCGGTGTGAATGCGTGTTACAAGTGGTTGTTGTTGTTGTTCTGGCATTTAGATACCCTGTAAATGCCTAATAGTTCTACTTGAAGTCCTCCACTTGCAGTTTGCCTGATTAAGAGTTTCAGTTCTTGGGGTTTTTTCGTATAGAGAGAGGAAGAGAGAGAGCGAGAGCGAGAGCGAGAGCGAGAGAGTTTGATGCGTGCGTGTGTGTGGGATGCAGAGTTTTTTTGGTCACGTTTCTGCCGCACGAGTCCAGCGCCTGCAGCTAACGAAGAATCAACCGATAAACGATAAACGATAACCGATACCCGATCACAAGCTAAATAAACCGCAGCAACAGGAGATGCAGATGAACAGAAAGAAGAAATGATTAAAAAGAAAAACAGAAGAAGGCAGCCGTTCGTTCGTTCAATTTCTTGTTCAGGGAAATCCGGCAGAAACTTTATCGCAACACTAATTACAACAATCCAACCAAAAATCAAAAAAAAAAAAAAAACAAAATCAAATCTATAAAAAAATAAAAAAAAATATACATATATATATTTTTACTTTATTCTTCCTCCCCTTCCCCTTTCTTAGCAATTTAGGTGCTCAATATACTATATAGTCAAATATGTAACCATTTTGAGTGCTATAAAATGCAAAAAAACAAACAAAAAACAAACCAAAACAAATACAATATACAAATAAAACCATTTCTAGTCAAGAAAGTTTCCCAATCAAGATCCAAAGCCAAATATTATCAAATTTCAATTTCAAATCGGCCAGCAAAAAGGCAAACGCAATGCAATAAGCGAAAGCTGATCTGGATAACGCAATGAGAACCACTATATATATATACGATTCTAAATATTATATACATATATACATATATATATATATATAGACAGATATATACATATGTATATGAATATCGTCCAGGAGTAGATCCGCCCCCCTACATATATGTATGTATATATATATATATATATATATATATATATATATATACATCCAGAGATTTAGTACGACATCAAATGGTCAAATGGATAACTGCACGGGAAGCAGCTGAGAATCTACCAGGAATCTCCAACGGGAACGACAGCCAGCCAGCCAGCGACTGACCCAGCGACAGCACGGGACGCCGCATCAGCACGGAGCCCCAGCAACACGTCTTAAGCACCACTTATTTAGGGTACTGGTGATAAAACAAAAAAAAAAAAAAAAAAACAATTTCAAAAAGACCAACAAAATACTGAAAAAAAAATATATTGAGAAATTCAAGCATTGATCTCGTTGGACACCATTTATATATATACATAAATATATATAAATACATGTCTACCATTATGATTAACTTTAATCCTAGCTTTATACATACACATACACACACATACATACATACATACATACACTGACATTACATCGAACATCTATATAGATATATAACAATCTACACCCATCCGAAATTTGTGAAAGTCTCTTTCATTGGGTTTCAGTTACATACATATATGTATATACTCGGATATATGTATGCCTATCTATCATACATTGATCATATGCGCTTTCGAATGTTATCGATTTATCGATAGACAACAAATATGCATTCCATGCTTCGCATAGCCCGAACGAACTCCATTGAAAAGGCGATCAATCATTATGTAAGCGGTAATGGGCCTATTTATTATGTAATTCGTAATTCCTAGCAACGATTATGTATCGATTTATCGATTATCTAGAATAATGACGTAGACTGTCTCATCATCATAAAACCCAACAACGCATGGACGAAAACTCTTGTTGGCACAACGCTAGAGACAATCGATAACAACATTATCGATAATTCTATTTTGGCTGTTCAGCTGCACAAGAACTTAGACTAGAGACGCTCTTAACGCTCTTTACGAGGTAGTGATGGGACTCACCTAGAACGAGTGGAATATTAAGCATTGCTCGCACTTCAGAGCCTCAGCATTACGCCTAGAGAAATATCAACTAAGACTAAACAACGATTTATTTGACCTAATACCAGCTGGTGGTGGTGCAGTTGAACTAGTTCCTAATTCAAGCGACTACAGTATTATTTCCCCTTGACAATGTGACAATGATAATGGTGTGGTTAGTGTTTAACATCTACAGCGCTATGTTAAGGGTATTCCTACTTCTCACACACTCTTCTTCCTCTTATATATACAACATATATTTATTATGCCTGCCCAGAGCCAGGCTTCCTACAGCATTCATTCTACTATATACTAATCAACACACACACACACATATATAAATTACACACCAGAATAAATATATATATTTATTGATAATAATAATAATAATAATAATTATAGTAGTAGGAATATGATCTAACTAGAAGCGCCTTAGCATATCTATTCAATAAGTGCAATTTCTTTTAAGTAGCCCTAAGTTGTTGCCCTGGAAATTGCTTTAAGCGCGAAAGAGCACGAATGGCTAGAGTGAAAGAGAGAGAGAGAGAGAGAGAGAGAGAGAGAGTGCGAGTGTGAGAGAGAGAGAGAGAGAGAGAGAAAGAGAGCGAGTTGGTGTTGTATAAAAGAAAGTTGTTTGTTTGTTAAAGGCATCTGGCTTGAGGTATCGTCTGTGCTGTACTCGCATCGCTCCACATTTGTGAGTGTGAATCATGTTCATAACAGATATATATATAACATACATATATATATATATATAGGATCACATCGGCGTTAAATTTACTGTAGCTTCTTTGTATGTGCGTGTTTTGGGCGTGCTTGAGCAAAATATATGAGATCTGATCTGCAGCAGATATTGAATGAGTTTGACTAAAGCAATTTCCAATACGTAGCAGACACATATATATGTATATATATATACCAGATATATATAGCTTGTATGATTTAGGCACTGAGTGCCATAAGACTTAACCCTCCACATAGCCATACGCAAAGCCCAGACACACCGATACGAACCCTTTTTCATTTTAGTATATATATATATATATATATATATATATATATATATATATATATATATATATATATATATATCAATCTATATATCCATATATCCATACCGCTCAGTGGTAGTTAAAATCGAGAGCATTTCCCTAGTTCTAGTCGTAGTTCGCTAAGTTCTTCACTAGTCACGTAAGCCTTAGATCCTAGCTATAAGCATTTGCTCTCTCGTTTTAGCTACTATTGGCTCTCTCTCTCTCTCTCTCTCTCTCTCTCTCTCTCTCTCTTTCTGTCTCTGTCTCTGTCACTCTTTCTCTCTGTCTCTCTCTCTCTCTCTCTCTCTATACAGTCTTAGCCGTAAGCGCTTCACTCAGTCCCGGCCCGACCCGCCCCGCCCCGCCCCGCCCCGCCCCGTGATCAATTTATATATATTTATAATGCATTTCTCTTACAATATCTATATATATATATCTTTATTTTATGATTTTTTACTGATACGTTATATAATTTTTTGTTTGTTTATTTGACCAACTCGACCAACCCCTGACAGGCCCGCCTCACACCCCCCAGCCCACCCCCTCGACGCACCCGTTTACCAACCGCCCCCACAGCCGCGCTCTTGCCACAGCCTGTGTACTAAATATGCGTCTCTTGTACTTGTAGATGTTGGCAGCTTCATGGACACGAGCAGCGCGCCGGCCAGCAGCAGCAGCAGCAGCAGCAGCAGCGCCGCCTCCGGCTGGGGCGCCGGTGGCAGCGGCAACGCCGTGGTGAGCGCAGCCGTGGTGGCTGCCGCCGCCGCCGCAGCGGCCGCTGCTGCCGGCGGTCCGGGCGGCGTGGTGGAGACGAAGCACGAACTGGACCTGGGCATGATGCCGCCGCCGATCACCACGCAGATACCGATGGGACTGCGACGCTCGTCGCTCTCGGGCGCCACGCCGATGATCACGGACCAGCAGCTGGTGCATCTGAGCGCCGATGCGGCGCTCAAGAGCGAGCTGCTCGACGAGAACAGCTCGCTCAGTCCGCGCACCGCCGACGCCCTGCACTCGCCGGAGGCGCTCAACCCGTGCAGCCCCAGCGCGCTCCAGTACCACGCGCACTATGCGCGCGAGGGCAGCCTGGACACGATCATGTACGACCAGTCGAACAGCATGCCCGGCTTCCCGGTGGTGCCCGCCGCGGCCACCGTCGACCTCGACCCGGCCGCTGTGGCCGTGGCCGTCGGCCTGGCCGTCAAGCACGAGATTATCCAGCAGCAGCAGCAGCTGGAGCAGCAGCAACACCTGGAGCAGCAGCAACACCAACAGCAGCAGCAGCAGCAGCAGTCGGCAGCGGCGGCGGCCAATGTGCACAAGTTCATCGATGACCTGACCAAGTCGACGTCTGTGGTGAACAGCAACGGGACAAGCGAGGCCGCCCTCTTCACCAGCTCGGCGGACATTGATCACGCCCTCACGGACATACTGCAGCAGAAGGTGGGCGTGCTGACGCACACGCACACGCACACGCACGCGCATGCGCACGCAGCGGCAGCGGCTGCGCCGAGTGTGCTCAAGCGCAGCCTCTCCATCAGCAGCAGCAACTCGAACTCGAGCTCGCTCTCGGGCAGCGAAGCATCGCCGAATAGCTCGCCATTGACGCAGGACATCATCCTGAACTCGGAGCCGGCGGCAGCGCTGGGCGCCGGCCTGCCGCTGCAGCAGCTGGCGGCGGTGCCGGCCGCAGCTGCGGTGGCCAATGCGGGCGGCGCCCTGTCCACGGACATCATTATGAATCCGGCGGTGTCGCCGTCGACCATACTCTGTTCGGCCAATGGGGCCGCGACGGCGGTGGTGGCCAACATTCTGGCGCCCCACCAGGTGACCATGGCCAACTCGATACTGAACAACATTGCCATGCAGGCGGAGCCGACGCGCCAGGACGCCGCTGTCGCTGCCCTGGCCCTGAGCAACATTATGATGAGTCCGCCGAATGCGGCCGCCGGGGTCAGCGTCGATGTGGGCGACACTCTGCCGCCGACGCCAGCCGTCATGCAGCCGGAGGTGGCCGCCACGGCCACCTCGACGGCGGTCAGCAACATGATCATCAAGGCTGCAGCCGATTTTATAACCACGCAGGAACAGGAACAGCATCACTATCACCAGCAGCAGCAGCAGCAGCAGCTGGAGCAGCTGGAGCAGCTGGAGCAGTTGGAGCAGCAGCAGCAGCAGCGTGCGCATGCCCATCCGCATACGCATACGCATTCCCATTCGCACTCGCACGCCCATCCGCATTCGCACACACATAACCACAGCCATGGCCATGGGCACACCCATCCGCATCCGCATCCGCATCCGCATCCGCATTCGCATCCTCAGCAGCAGCAGCAGGCAGCGAATGCTGCGGCCAGCGGCGGAGATCCGCTGGTCGATCTGCTGCTGAACCACACGACACCGGAAACCGTGGTCGTTGAGGCCGCTGCCGTGGCGGCGGCTGCCGCCGCCGGCTATCCAACGCTCTCCGGCGTACATCTGCCGGTCGTGCCGCCCACACCACAAGAATCTCTCATTGTTGCGCTGGCCACTGAGAACGCACTGCAGAAGTCTGTGGCCACCGCGGCCATCACCACCAACGGCGCCGTGATGACCCAACAGGCAACGACGCCCAGCAGCACCGGCAGCATCCTGCCGGCGGCCGTTGGCGCCGTCGCCGCAGCCGCCGCCGTCGCCGTACAGCCGCCCATACCGCAGGAGCTGACATCAATGTCCGACCAGGACCTAATCAGTTACATCAATCCGAGCACCTTCGATCAGCGTGAGTATCTAGACTAGGATCTGGATAAAGCTAGATTTACGTATACAATAACTACGGCGGATCGATAAAGTTGAATGATATATATATCTGTTCAGATATAGCTATATATTTCCTATATATATATATATATATACATATATGCTTGAACTGAACAATGAGCTGAGTCGCTGTAGCCATGTTCCGGCTGCTCCTCAGCTGCTACGAACTTATCAGCCCAACAAGCTATTCATGCGCAGTACGAGCTTATATTTCGATAACTTATTACATTTACCTATCGATAATAATCGATTATTTGATTGTTGCTTTAAGCGTAGCTTGAATGCCATACAAATTTATAGATCTCGCAGCTATATATCGATCTTAAGCTACAGCTGGAATAATACTGCCCATAGGTGGAGCCAGCATGAGGTGCCGGCTAGCTACTAGTCGGTCACGCCCAACTAGACTCGAAGAGATTCTTAATTTTCCTATCCAATATAAGACTAATGACAATTATATTAAATTAATATAATATAATATATAATATAATATAATATAATATAATATAATATTTATAATTAATATCTATTTCTCTGCTCTTTCTCTCTTACAGTTTAAACGGCAACAGATCAACAAATTAAACTATTGGGTTATTTTTAAACAAATAAGGGGAAACCACACAGGCCTAAACCTAAGCGTAAAGATAGAAAAAAAAAGAAGAAAAACACACACACACACACACACACACACACACAATTACACTGTTTAATGTGGACCAAATGTTGTCAAGTTTTTGTTTGCTTTGTTGTTTGGCTAATCAGCTAAACTGATGGCCAACAACATGAGAATTGGCATTTGAAATCGCCTCACACACACACACACACACACACACATTTGTATCGTTGTAAGCACACTTGTTAAGCTGTAGACCCTATAGATATACTTCTATTTTTTTTTTGTTCTCGTTAAATCTAAATTGATTTTTTTTCAACAAAAGTCAAATTATCTCAAAAATGATAACGACTGCCATATAAATACATGATTAAAAAATAAATAAAAATAAAAAAAAAAACAATTGCCCTCAACTAAATAATAATACATAGACGACGCACAAAAAAAAAATATTTAAAAAAAATATATATATACTGAAAAGAAGAAGAAAAAACAATGAAATACAGTTTGAAATGTATCAACTAATTTTCGATTTTTTTTATTTTGTTTAATTTGCGTATTATTATTTTGTTGCGTTTATGTCCCGAAACTTTTTGAAAGTTTGAAGTCTGATTTGATATACGAACTATTATTTTTTTTGTTTATTAAATATATATATATATGTGCATATGCTTGATATGTATTTCTATTATTTTATATAATCTTATTTTATTTGATTTGATTTCCTTTTTGTTCTTGTTTTGTTAAGGGGTTTGCAAAATCGAAACATAAATTACATGTAAAAATATTTATAGCCTACGAATATGAATATGCGAAAATTCCAAAAGACTTTTTTATTTAAACGAAAACAAAAACATTTTCTTTTCAAACTATCGAAATGACGAGGTAACAGCACACAAATAATTATTAACTATATATATATCTATATCTATTTTTTTTTTTTGTAATTTTAACATTTTATTATTTGTAGTAGTTTTTAAATGTAATCGTAGTTCAAAAGGCCACAAGTCAGAGAGTTATCTACAATCTATGTGCATATATCTGTGTATATATGTTTGTTGTACGCCGTTTACCAGATATAAATCTATAACTATGTGCTAGTATTACCAGACGCATAACGAAACAGAGCCCCAGAATATATACAATGTCAATTGATCACCAAGAACAACAGCCACTAACAAAATATATATACACACATACATACATACATATATGTATGAAACTAAAATCAATATAATCTGAATTTTGGATGGGTTCAGTGTGCAAGATGGAGCCCCTCTTGAATATGCATTTGTACGCCTGTACCTACAATTTGTTGTACGATATTTATACATAAATATTTATTATATATCAAAATAAACGCAGAGAATTTGACGAATTTCGCCGTGAATTAATTCAAAATATATATTAATAAAAACAATAAAAACAAAACAAAAAACAGGCTGCTACAGTTAGTTTTTGAACAAATATATTAATAGTATATCAATATAAATATAAATACATAAACTTTAGTGTTAAATAAAAGCCAGAAAATCCATAGTAACAATGATATTTCATAATATTTACAGCAAACACAGCATCCATGAGAGAGCTGCTCTATAACTATACTAAAGACAATCTCAGAGATTGCGTCAATTCCCCAAAAACACAAAACTAAATCAATTTTCCTAAAAGAAGATATAAATGTATAAGAGAATAGTTTTTTGTTTTTGTTGCATAAACAAAGTAAAGTTTTTATAGATTTTACATTAGTGAAAACCTCATATGCATAGTTACTATATATATTGCTTCACATATATATATACAAACATACATGATGTATTTTTGATGTCATTTACAGCAAGTGCACGCAAGTGTTGGTCAAATTCAATTGTTATCCAAGTCAAATATCATTCACTGAATATGAATGTATATATACATATATATATATATATATATATATATATATAATAAATTGAACTCTGATTGTTAATGGTCCAAGTCTTATATATATTTCGTTAAAAAGCTACACCAAAATTTACTCAGGAGAAACCTCGTTTGCCACACCAAAATTTGTTATCTCTTTCCGTTCCGTCAACTCGGAGTTTGTCTGTTTCGATGTGAACAGTGAAATGAAATGAAAGGGGGAAAATGGAAAAGCATGGATTTGAGCTTACTTTGAAAGGGTTTGAAGACCCACAAAAAAAAAACAAGAAAAATTGAATTCCGTGGCCCAGCCTCGTATTTAGATGCGTAAGCCCATTCGCTTGTTCGCCGCCATCGATTTGGCCGCCGCTGGCTGCTTGCGTCCGTTGCGGCGTCGATAGCGCCGACCGCTCTGCCCCACAGTTGTGCTGCCCGCTTCCAAATCTGAGCTCTCTTGTACTCGATTCTCCTTGGCCATTGTCTCGGCCCACATCCGGTTCTGTTGCGCCACGCGTGGCAACTCCTCGGAAACCAAGAGCTAAGACGAACCACACGAAGCGACATCAGCGTCGATCATTGATTGCCATTGCTGGCGATTGGGGTACTTACACGTATTGAGTTCTGTACTGCTGACATTATCAAATATCAAGGAATTATTGGTTTTGTTATAGTATTTTCCTAGTAGAATCTGTAAAGGTTTGACAGGCGATGCGACCCTCACAACAACCACTTAGCGAACTACGACGTAGCCTACTCTGACCGTGCCAGACGATTTAGATTTTTATTGTAAACTCCGCTGTGGGTAGAGCGCAACGGGATCGATGCGATTGCCGTATCCACTCCGTGCTGACAGCCTGGACGGGCTTGGTGGTGAAATGCTTCTGATACCACTGCTCAAAGTCCTGCCGGTTCAGGCGGCGGGGACAGACGAGCACAAGTGTGGGACTCTGCTGCTCCGTTTCGGTAACCAGCTGCCCGCCGCGCTGGATGAAGAGCAGCCGGGCCAGCTCGTCCGCATCGCGATTGTACATGCAGGCGTTGTGCTTGGAGAAGATGTTGGGGCTGGCACTGCCAAGCAATTGCTGCTCCAGTTGCTCCAGCTCCAGCTCCAGCGTATCCTCATCCAAAGAGTCGATCTCCGCTTCGCCGATGTCTTGCAGTAGCTCCTGCAGCTCCTCAATGGTGGCAAACGCGTCTGTAAAGCTATCGCCGAGCTTATCGAAGCTTTTCGAAAACTGCAGCTGCAGCGCTTCAGTGGCGGAAAGCACATCCCGGGGACGCAGCTCGATCTGCTGCTTGTCGCACACGCGCAGCAGCCACTCCAGCCGCAAAATGTCATTCGTGCGTGGCTGCTGCTGCGTCAGGCGCTTCACCAGATAAACCACGTCGCCGGCTATGCAGATGCACTTGGGATCGTTCGGCAGCGGGTTCTGGACAATGGTGCCGCCATTCTGCGCGGCCAGCGTCTGCAGCTGCTGCTTGCTGTGCCCGCGCGCTCCACTCAATACGCAGAAAGTGAAGCCCTCAAACAGCTGCGAGCTGTTCTCCATGGGCTCGGCATCGTAGCGCTTCTCGTAGGCAGCTAATCCTAGGCGATTGCGCTCGGCGGGCGTCAGCTTCTGCCGCTTGCGCTCTGTCGTGAAGTCGCTGAGGCTCGCTTGGCGCTTGTTCAGTTTCTTGATGCCACCGCGACCCTGTGAAGTATACGTTAATATAAATCTAATAGCCGCATGCCACTCGCTAGCCAACCTGGCACAGCTGCGTGTATTCCTCAAGCGTCATGCACTCCTGCCACACCTTGTCGGCGCGCAGCATCTGCGTGCGCGCAAAGTGCAGCGACTTGGGCGTGGCGTAGGCCCCGTTGGGCGACAAGTCTGCTGCCTTCACTTGCAATATCATTGACTTCTCGGGCTGGATCCAGACGTCGGGCGCGCCCTCCTTCTCGTTGGGCCTGTAGTGGTACCAGAGTGGCGGTGGTTCCGTAATCGCATTATGCCAGTGGGGCTTCAATTCATTATGGAGTACGCCGCGTTGCCGCGTATTATTGGCCACACAGCCAATGCTGTAGACCTCGTCCCGCTCAGTGCCGCCGCCCGGCTTCAGCACGCCCAGCAGAAATGACTCGATGAAAGTCCGTTTGCGATTGTAGAAGCCGCCAATGATCAGCACGTCGAACTCCGTGATTAAGCCCTCTATGTACTACAATAGCATAGAACAGATGAGGATTATAAGAGGACTTTGTTCATTAAGAGGCTGCAACTCACGTCCGCCTTGTCCTTGTACCAGCCACCGCCCACACGCACTCCGGGCTTGTAGATCGAGTTCTGCTTCTTGAGAACTATGCCCTCGGCTTTGGCATCGAGCATCTGCTGGAACAGGGTGTTGAAATGATCCAATGAGCTGATCTTCTGTCCCCTCATTATCTGCAGAATTCCCTGCTGCTCGGTGAGCAGCTCCTGCAGCTTGTAGGCGCGCTGCGCATAGGTCATATCCAGCAGGCTCTCCCCGTTCAGGTACAACAGGTCGTAGACCACGAAGCAGGGTCGCCAGCTGCGCTCCGGCTTCAGATGCTTCACGTCCGTGTTTTCACCCTTCTCGCGATACCGCAGCTGCTGTGTGTCCCAAATCATCATTTCGCCGTCAAGTATGATCGACTCCATGCCCAGGGGCAGGAGCGTGCGCAGATGGGGTGTCAAGCTGCCGGTGTCGTAGCTGCCGCCAAAGCTTTTTGTATAATCGATCCCGTTGCGGGAGATGTACCTGAACATGCCGCGTGCATAGTGCAGCTGAAAGCGTTCGCCATCCATCTTCTGTTCCAAATACAGCACATCCGCCTCCATGAGAGTCTCGATCTTGCCCGGAAAGCGTTCGCACAGCATCGGTCGTATTAGCTGAAAGGGTTCAATGATGGTGTTCAGGTTGATGGTCGTGCTGGTGGTGCCGCTGCCACTGCTCCCAGATGGTGCTGCCTGAGCAAGCAGCTTGTTGTCTGCCAACAGCTGACAAATGCGCTTTAGGTCTGAACAACGCTGATACATATCCTTTGCCAGGGGATGAAGCAAGCCGAAGATCCGTTGCTCGCCTATGCCCAAGCCCATGGACTTCAGCAGGATGCGGATGAGCCAGCGTTGCTCCTCGGCCGAGGCCAGCTCCGTGAAACGTGTCAGTTCGCGTTCCTTGACTGCAGAGAACAGGCTGGAATCAATTAAAGCTGCATATATAACTAGATATTGTCTAAATACCAGTCGTGTCTTCGCTGGCAATAATGTCCAGCATTTCATGGATCTGCTTGAGCGTCAGATCGCTCGGCTCATTGTGGCAGCGCGGCCGCAGCACGTCATACACCACATCGGCGTAGTCACGAAATGACGAGGCACTACGGTTCTGCAGGCGTATATACTCGCTAGCTGGCAAATGCACGTAACAGTTAATGGAATGGAAAGCTGTGGTCTGACTTGGGTTTACTCACAGTCTCTGGCTACCTGCAGTACGCGTGAGTAGAGTCGCCCCAAGGCGGTTATCTGCAAGCCGTAGTTGCCGCGTGCAGTATCTGCGCCGGGTAGGAGAAGCCGCAGCACAGAATAGAAGCTAGTGGTGCCGTCCTCTGCCTCATTGACCGTTAGACCGGCGCCCTGACGGAAAGACTCTCGATGCTTGCAGAAGGAGTCGTAATATCGCCTCAAGATCACTTCTTTCTGCTGTGTTTTTTTGGCTTCCTTGACTCTCTGCATCATCTTGCAGATGACACGGAATTTAATAGTGCTTGCAATGTCCATGGCGCCTTATGATTTCATCAGGGAGTCCACACAAACATGTTTCAACTTGTACTAGGCGGCAGATCTATCGATAGATGACTCATCATCGATAACCATAGTATTTTCATTGTTGGTATTTTCTGTTAGCACTAAAAGTGCACTGGCGCTTTACAGCACTAGTGCAAGAAGTATAATTTTTCTTCATTTGTCAACAATTGCGAGGCTTAAGAGGAAATTCGACTAGCTACGAATACAACATGCTGTATTTGGAGGACTATTTGGAAAGTGAGTAGCGCAGCATAGTGCATGCATAGCAATTGTCACAAAATGCCCATCAATTTATGTTACAGTGATTGAGCATCTGCCGCAGGAGCTGCGAGACCGTTTCACAGAGATGCGTGAATTGGATCTCGCCGTGCAGAGTAAGATGAGACTAAATAATAATAATGAAGAATTGCTGATGTTTATTGTTTATTATTATAACACCCACACAGACGACATGGACTCGCTGGATAAGAAGTCACGTCTGTTCTTCCAGCAGTGCAAGCGCGGCGAGCTGCAGCACGACTCGATGGACGCCGAGTTCCACAGTCTGCGGGGCAATTACTTCAAAGTTATGGAGGATGCCGATGAGAAAGTAGCTATTGCCACCCAAATACACGAGCTCGTCGAGCGCTATCTGCGTCGGCTGGACAGTGAGCTGTTCAAGTTCAAGTGCGAGCTGGAGGCGGACAACAATGGCATCACCGAAATTCTGGAGAAGCGTTCGCTCGAGCTGGACGGCAACAACTCCACAGCTGCCACGGCGCTGCTGCTGAGCATCAACCAGAAAGAGAACCGCTATTACAACACCAGCAACGCTGTCAACAGCAGTCTGATATCGGGCAACATCAACAGCGCCGCGGGCATCATCACCAGCACGGGCAGCACCAGCGGCAACATGGTGGTCAACAGCTCCGCGCTGAACAGCCTCTCCGGCAATAGCACGTCCAGTGGCGGCCACCAGCGACACCGCAAGCTGGAGAAGCGCCGCGAAACCATTTGCACCGTTCCCGTGCAGGAGAAACGACCGAATCTGAACCAGTCGCTGCCCGTGGCGCCCGGCACAAATAGCGTCAGCAGCCTGGTCAATCCCGTTAGTGGCAACCACGTGAATACGCTCACCACTCACCATGGCCCGCTGCCTGTGGCCCCGAGCGTGGCCAGCGCCAATAACGCGACCGTCGCCAACGCTGTCGCCGCCAACATTGTCCGCCAGCTGCCCACGAATCTCAGCGCTCACAGCGTGCTCGCCACGAACAGCAACAGTGCAGTCGTGGCGGCTGCCGCCGCAGCAGCCGCCGCTGCCAACAACAGCGTCAGTGTCGGCCCAGTGGCGGGCACTGGCGCGGGCACCGGGATGGCTGCCAGCCATGGCAACGCCACGGTCAGCTATAATCTGCATCAGTTTGGCGGCGGAGGCGCCGCGTCCAGTGCCATCGCAGCTGCCGCCAGCCAGGCCATTGTGGCCACCCAGCAAATGCCGCAGGGCAGACGCACGGCTAGCTTGAAGGCCAGCTACGAGGCCATTCACGGCGCTGGCGTGGCGGGCACCGCGGAGTTCTGGACCCAGGCAGCGGCGCACAACAACAGCATCCAGCCGGCGGCGGGACCGTTGCCCACCAACGTGCACCACCATGCGCCACAGCAACAACAGCAGCAGCAGCAGCAGCCGCCGCAGCAGCAGCAACATCACCAGCAGCAACATCATCCGCCACAGCAGCAGCACCAGCAGCAACACCAGCAGCAGCATCATCACCACCATCAGCATCACCACCAGCACCACCATCACCACGAGAAGAAGCACAAGAAGTGAGTTGAGCTGAGATTATTAGAAACCTATTAATTGTTTTGGTTTTGTTCCTTGCAGAAAACTGAACACCAGCATGTCGGTGCCCAGCGGGATTGCCTACAAGTTCTGGGAGGGCTCGTCGTCGGGCAACTCGATTGCGTCGTCCTCATCGTCGATCAGCGTGGACTCTGTGGAGATGCTGTCGAATGCGGCCGCCGCGCCCATACAGCACGCCAGCCTTGGCCAGAGCTCGTTGGCCATCAATCCGCCAGGGAGTCAGTTGGCCACTAGCCATGCGAGCGCTGCTGTGGCAGCCACAGTGGCGCCTGTTACGCTGCCCACTGTTAACAACGTGACGGCCACGTCCATTGGGATGCCCAGCGCTGCACTGGCTCCGGGCGCAAATCTAACCATTAGCGAGGCCGGACTGGTTGTGGAGCAGACCAATGAGGGCGAATGGTCGTACGATCCGAACGAGCCGCGCTACTGCACCTGCAATCAGGTGTCTTACGGCGACATGGTTGCCTGCGACAACGATGCCTGTCCGTACGAGTGGTTCCACTATCCGTGCGTGGGCATCACGCAGCCGCCGAAGGGAAAGTGGTATTGCCCCAAGTGCACCGCTTCCATGCGGCGTCGTGGCAACCGCAAGAACTGATCTGGACCTGCAAGAGGAGACTCAATTTACTTACCATAGATCCGTTAAATATATTATATTCTTATATTAGTTGCCTGACAAAAGCTAATAAATAATTGATGAGCGGAGCGAAAATGCAGTAATTTTTAAACAATTATTGTATAGAAATACAAAATATCGTGCAGTAAGAGTTAAATTCAGGGTTCGATTAGTAAACTTTTTGTATTTTAAATTGATAACAATTGTTTTTATTGGTTTAAATTTATAACTGCATTTAGAATTATGTTTTATCGATAGCTTACATGAGATATCGTATTCGTGAACGATAGATGTGTGTATCGCAAGCGAAGTGCACATCACTAAGCAAAGTGACGGCAGCAGCCAGCAGCAGCACCATTGGCTTTGTCCGAAAACAAACAGCATAAAAAGTATTTTGCGTCGTGCAAACGTAAATCAATACCGTAATTAAAGCTACGGTTGGAGAAATTATAGAGAGACGTTCATAAAGCAACTGATTACGTGCTCCCCCCAACGGTTACAAATAACGGCCTCAAAATTGGCAAAATACGGAAAAACAAGAAAATGAGCTACAATGAAAAAAGCGAGGCCATCACTAAAGAGGAATGGCTGCAACGACTGGAACAGTTCCCGTTCAAGCAGGCGGATATGAATCGTCTAATAATGAACTACTTGGTGACAGGTAAGCAGCCATACCAAAGAGGAACAAATAAAGAGAAAATCTAGCCATTTTGTCATTTTTCCTCTTATTAAATATGTATGTATATCAATTTCGAATAATTGCAGAGGGGTTCAAGGAGGCAGCCGAAAAGTTCCAGCACGAAGCTGAGCTGGAGCCAAGCGTTGAGCTGAGCAGCCTGGACGATCGCATATTGATCCGGGAGGCTGTGCAGGCTGGCCGCATTGAGGAGGCAACGCAACTCGTTAACCAGTTGCATCCGGACTTGCTGGGCAGCGAGATCTATTTGCTGTTCCACTTACAGCAGCTGCAGCTGATTGAGCTAATTCGCGCTGGCAAGGTGGAGGAGGCCCTGGTCTTTGCGCAGTCAAAGCTGTCCGAGTCGGGCGAAGAGATCCGCTTCGAGCTGGAGCGCACCCTGGCGCTGCTGGCGTTCGAGAAGCCGCAGGAGAGTCCCTTCGCCGATCTGCTGGAGCAGTCCTACAGACAGAAGATTGCCAGCGAGCTCAATTCGGCTATACTGCGGTGCGAGCACAGCGAGGACTCGACGCCAAAAATGATGTTTCTCCTGAAGCTGATACTCTGGGCCCAGTCGAAGCTCGACAGCCGCTCGATCAACTATCCCAAGATGAAGGATCTGGAGACTGCGCAGGTGGAGAACAAATAAGGCACAAGCGGCGGGGCTAGCGGATAAACCATAAACAGAACTGTATAAGAGCGGGCGGGTGGGCGTGGCAGCGAAGTGAGTGTAGTGTGTGCAAGCCAAGGCAAAGTAATACCATTTCTATATCTATTTCTATATATATATATATATTTTATAAATGTATGCATTAGGATTTTATGTTGCAAGATTGAAAATATCTGAAGCTGAATTTGGTTTCGAACAACACAACAAAAACCATTGAGTTGCGTTTCATTCCGCTCCGATCCGATCCGGTCCGATCGAATGCGTTCACCAGCCAAAGAGGAGATCCATGGCCTTGTTCATGATGCCGGTGCTCTTCTGGGGCAAGCTGCGATTGGGCGAGACGTGTATCTCGTTGTGGGCGATGTTCATGGACTGCTGGGTGAGGGATCGCACCTTCGGCCTGTAGGCATCCGCATCTGACTCCATCTGCTTCGAGTTCTCCTTGTCGATGACGCTGCTGTCGGTGCAGCGCGTCACGCCCACCATCACATTGTTGGCTATCACCTTCAGGTTGTAGTTCAGCGCCTTATCGCTCTCGATGCGCGAGGCGAAGCGCACGTGCATCCAGTTGCCGTTCTGTGGCGGATGCACTACGTCCACGACGGTGCCGCATATGGTGAAGTGCTGCAGTATCATGGAGCTGGTGCCGGGCGCAAAACCAAAGATCGTCACCCAGAAGTCGGCTTTGCGCGCCTGCGGTGTGTGCGGTGTATGCGACATGGTCATCGGCGACATGTTGGCGCCCAGCGGGGAGCAGAGGGCGCGCATTGAAGCGTTGACCGCATTGGGCGCATTCGGCACATACGAATCGTTCAGCTGTGTCGTCGGCGGATGGTAGCTCTGGTTCAAGCTATAGTTCGAGCTATTCAGATGCGACGTCTGCAGCATGCCCAGGTGCGTACGCTGCGGGGTGCCGCACAGCTGATCGTTGCGAAGCGAATCAAACAGGCCCTGGGTGGGTGGACCCGCCTGATGACTAGTACTTGCGCCGACAGCAGTGCCGGCATTCCCAACACCACCGGGGCCGCTGGCGAAGAGCGTGCGTGTGCCCAGTGCTGAGCGATTCAGCTGCTGTGGATTGTTATAGCCCACGTCCTGGGGCGTGTTGTTGTTTGGAGATGTGGCTGTAAGTCGATCATATGAATATATATATATTTCAAAGAACTATATTTGGCTGCTTACCGAAACTGACGTTGTAGCGTCCCATCTTGGGCGAGAGCGTGTTGTTGTGGGGCGTCATGGCCTGCGAGTCGCCCATGAGAAAAGGCGGCAAATATTGGCTTTGGTTGCTGCCGGGACTGTTGACGGGACTACCAAGTGTCATTGGCTCCATTTTTCTATTTCTCTGTTTACAAATTTGACTAACCGATTCAAAACAAAACAAACACGACTGAATATTCAGTATGCGACTAGAGAGGCAACAACTGATGCCGCTGTTTAAAAAGCCATGCACAGCATTTAATTTTTGCCTGAAGTTTCGAGCACGACTGTTGCAATGTCAATTATCGAGTTATTCGATAATATCGGATTGCAATGGTGCAGACAGTAACGACAGTTGAGGGGACCATGCGTTCTTTGGTATTTTTTAGTGCAAGCGCAATCATCATATCGATAGTGTGGGCATCGATTGCCAGTTCCGTTTTAGACATCCCAAACAACAGAGCTGCAGGGTAGGCGAGTGTGGCCTGCAAGCCTTTTCTTTTTTTTTTTGTTGCTGTCCAGAGAAAGAATATTAATAAATATATTTACAATACGCGACGCGTCCAAAAAAAGTGTGTGTGTTTCTGTGTAGAGATTGTTGCTGCGTTAATTCAAACATTAATGCGCGCCAGTGCATTGAATAAAAGGAGAGAATAACAGCGCCCCTGCCCTTCAAGCCAGCTGCACAATAATATTTATTCCTGTATTAACTTCAAAGAAAGGGTGCTAACGTTATGTGGAGTCCAACACATTGCAGTGTAACTGGTAAGTGCAGGTGTTACTAACTCACCATCTCTGTCTCTATCTCTCCTGGTCAGCTGGTTGTGCTCCTAAATGCCGTTGCATAAATAACATTTGAGAGGGGGCCACCACTTAGACGCTCCTCAAAATAACGTCAAACTGGTTTAGTTACTGTGCGTGTATGTGTGTGTGTGTAGCCTGACTGTCTGTATGTGTGTGTTAAAAAATCGTAAAAATATAAGCGCAAAGCCAATTGAACTGCTGTTAAATGCTATTAATTGGTCAAATTACGCATTGTATTTTATTTTTGTGAACGGCTTACGTTTGGGCAAAGAATAACAATATTAGCTCACACACACACATTTATATATATATATATATACATAGATTTGCGTGTGGTTTCAGATTCTCTGTGTGTGTGTGTGTTTTATTTTTATTTATTTATTTTTTTTGTGGTGAAAACCATTGTAACCTATTCAACATCTTGTTTAAAATTTCACTTTTTCTGTTTTCGACGTATGACCCCGCTGCTGCCCGCTGCCCGCGGCTGTTGCCAGTTTTCCCGGTTTTCTCTTTTTGTGTGTGTGTGTTTGCCCATACTTTATCTCCGCTCAATTGCAGTATCAGTAAATTACGTTGATAAGATTATGTATTTACTTGCCATTTGCCATTTGCCGTTTTTGTTATTTATATTTTTATTATTTCTTTTTTTTTATACCTTTTTTTGAGTCGCTTACTCATCGCGCGTGTCTAAAAATCACCAACAGTTATAACTCGCAATTCTAACTGCACACACACACACACACACACACACACACACACACACACACACACACACACACACACACACACACACACACACACACACACACACACACACACACACACACAAACACTCACACACTCACACTTATTTACTCTCCCCTTATTTTGCGAGTTCTTCAACATTCTCTTGTTTTCGTTGATTGATTCGCTAATGGCGCATGGCGCGCATATTTGATTTATTTTGATTCCGCCTTTTCATCTTTGTCGCATTCCTGCACATACATACGTCTATATAACTGTGTATGTGCGTGTGCGTGTGGGCCTTTTGGTGCTCTCTGCCCATTGTCGTCGTATTGGACATGTTTTACGTTTTTGTTTTGCTTTCTTCATGGCTGAATGTCAATGAAAAATCAGCGCAAAATATTGCAATCGTGACAAAATGGCAAAAATATTACCTCTCTCTCTCTCTTCCTCTTACTCTCTCTCTCTCTCTCTTTTAGATTATTTTTGCTAATATTGTTTATAATTATGAATGTCAATTGCAATTCAAGTAAACAAGTGCAATTGTATAGATGTATATATATATATATATATATATATATATATATATATATATATATATATATATATATATATATATATATATATATATATATATATATATATATATATATATATATATATATATATATATATATATATATATATATATATATATATATATATATATATATATATATATATATATATATATATATATATATATATATATATATATATATATATATGTGTGTGTGTGTATTTGCATATGCAGCTACATACACACACATACACATTCATGCATACACATATGCATGTAATTGCACAGATGAATAGGTAAATGACTCACGAAATGTTGAAAAGTTCACGATTGCAAATAAAGCAGATAATAAGCGAGCACACACACACACACGCATACATTTACACACACACACACACACACACACACACACACACACACACACACACACACACACACACATACACACACACACACACACACACACATACACGTTAGTGATGACAGTTCTTAAAAGTACTGTCATCTCATCACCAATCAGGCTGCTCTTAATTTGTTTTTGCTTTTGTTTGTCCTTTTTGCGTCTGCTTCTCCACCTTGAACTTGCAGAACTTCTGCACACACACACACAGATACATAGAGATGTGTGTATTTACATGGCGCAAGCTTGAAATTTAGCAAAACAACGAAATTTCTATGCTCTTTTATTAACCGTTTTTTAGAGCTTTGATTTTTTAAGTTAATGGTATACCTTATTGGGCATGTACTTAAGAGCAGCTGGGTGAATCATATGTGCTGGAATGCCTTTAACATGAAGATAAATGTTGGTATGACTACTACTACCACTACTACTACTATTTTATCACTATTTTGAGTGCAGCTGACGAAAGTACTACCAAGAGATATTGACAAAGAAATAATGACACGTTGCTTGATGGAGGTGCGCAAAAGAAAAGTGCTTTGCGGTTCTTTGGAACTAGTTCATTTATAATTATAGAAGACTTAAAACCAAATAATATTTAATATATATTTGTGAAAATTTGTTTCGGCATACAACTGGTTTGGTTTACATACATACATATATACTATACTATATAGCTTGGTTCGGCTAGAAATTTTGTTCGGCGCAAGCTCTACGACGAAGTTGTTGAATGGTTATAAAAAGACGTTGACGTCAATTAATAAACAAATCCGTTGCCAGCTTGTTTGTTGGCTCGACAGCTCTCGTCTGTCTGTGTTTTGGCATTGTTTGCTTTCTAGATTGATAAAAGTACCCTACCGTACCGTACCGTGCCGTACCCCTACGCCACCCCCCTTTAAAAACTCCCACAGGTGCAAGCCAACGACACTTGGCCAGTTCATACCACGCTTCTGGCTGTCGTCGGCATAATATGAATATCTGTTTCGCTCGGCTGTTTGCCCAAGTCTCTAGTATATAAATATTTGCGCCTGAGATGAGTCGGAGCAACAGCTGTTTCGCCGGCGGACTCAACTCTCCAGATACCCTGGGCATCTATGGGCGGGTGCAGGGAGTGATTTCATAGAGCCTATACATACATCTGTATCTGGCGAACACACATGTTCATCGGAATATAATTGTTTCTCCCAGTTTCCATTCATTTTTCACACTTGCGGGCGGAATTTCTCAACTCTGTTGTTTAGTTCAGTTAATTAAGTTAATGGCTTTCCCGTTTTAATGGGGCACTTGGGTTAAGCACTACGAACACACCCACTTAATGGGCATGGCACACCTCTATAATAGAAGTCCCCCTCCCCCAGAGAGAGAGAGAGAGAACTTAACTGGCCATGTCTCAGTGCTGAACGTAATGTCTGCTTTCAGAAGTTGGCTGCTGTTTTGGCCAGCAAACTTAGTGTTTGCGTTATTTTTAGCCATAAATTAGTGGCAACCGGAGTTACAGCAACATCGATAAGAAATAGCAACAAAATTGCGCAATGCGTTGCCTTTCAAAGCAGGCCACAAGACCATCAAACTCACCAAGCCAAACCAAACCAATCAAGCAGACAAACAAACAAAATTCCACCGAGCAAACAACGGAGAGAAACACACACACGCACGCACACGCACGCACGTTGCCTGCCGCTTCGAGTTCCAATTCCGAAAACAAAACTGAAAACTAAAGGAAAACATAAATACTTGAACGACGACGATCGAATGCTCTTGAGTTCAGTATAAATTGAAGCTAAGCATGGAACTGGAACTGGAACTGGAGCGAGCAATGGAGGGGCCTCGAGATATCAGCCAGAAGAGCTTTGTGTGAAAACCTATATGTATCCAAAATGTAAGATATAGAGTATATATATATATGTGTATACTCTACCAAAAACTCAGCCGCTTCGACTGGTTTGCAAATTGCCTATTCCTATTGGAATCGCAAAGATGCAATTCTTATTGGCATCGCTGGATGTAATAGCTCGAATGCCTTTGTCCGCTGGATCCATTTATGCGAAACAGTTACGTTTCATTGCCCCCGACCCAGTTAGCGGCTATTCTCGGCGCGCATAGCGCGAATGCACTGAATGAAACAGGTCTGAAATCGGATCTTGGCTCCGCCTCCTGTCGCATCTCAATTGATTTCCAGTTTGCCAACTGCTAAATTGATGCTACTGCAGCAGCTACTACTTTTACTACTACTACTACTGTTGAGTGTTGCTCACTATTACTACTACTGTTAGTAGTACTACTATTACTGCTACTACTATTGGCATTACTACTGCTATTACTACAGCTATTCTTACTACTATCAATATTACTACTGCTATTACTCTTACTATTCCTACTATTGTTACTTTTCCTACTACTGTTAATAGTACTATCATTACTGCTACTACTATTAGCGTTACTACTGCTATTACTACAACTACTATTACTATTCTAACTACTATCAATATTACTACTGCTATTACTATTCCTACTAGTATTACTTTTCCGACTACTATTACTACTGCTACTACTATTAGTATTATTACTATTGCTAGTTTGTAACTGCTATTATTACTGCTACTGTTAGTATTCCTACTGCTATTACTACTACCTACTATTACCTATTACTATCACTATTATTACTGCTACTACTATTTCTACTTCTCTTACCATTCCTACTACTTTTAATATAATTATTACTGCTGCTACTTCTATTTCTACTACTTCAGTACTTCTTCTTCTACTACTTTACCACCTCTTCTACTACTTATTACTTCTACTTTACTATTTATTGTACAACTTTACTACTACTTTCCTCTATTACTTTACTTCTATTAGTTTACTCTAATTCTTCTACGACTTTACAACTTTTTTTTCTACGACTTTACTACTTCTTTTTCTACTACCTTAGTACTTCTACTACTTTACTACTACTTTACTACTACTTTAGTGTTTTTACTACTTTCTACTACTACTTCTACTACAATTTTTCTACTTCTTTACTTCTACTACTTTAGTACTTCTACACCTTTATTTCATCTTCCACTACTTTTACTATTTTACTACTTCTTCTTCTACTACTTTACTACTTCAACTACTACAAGTTTTCTACTACTTTACTACATCTCTTCTTCTACTACTACTACTTCAACTACTATAAGTTTTCTACTACTTTACTACATCTCTTCTTCTACTACTTAACTACTTCTTCTACTACTACTTCTTCTACTACTTTACTACTTCTTCTTCTACTACTTTAGTACTTCTACTACTTCTTCTACTACATATTCTACTTCTTATACTACTTTACTACTTCTTCTTCTACTACATATTCTACTTCTTCTACTACATATTCTACTTCTTATACTACTTTACTACTTCTTCTTCTACTACATATTATACTTCTTCTACTACATATTATACTTCTTCTACTACTTTACTACTTACTCTACTACTTTACTACTTCTTCTTCTACTACCTTAGTACTTTTACTACTACTTCTACTACATATTCTACTTCTTATACTACTTTACTACTTCTTCTACTACTTTACTACTTCTTCTACTACTACTTCTTCTACTACTTTACTACTTCTTCTACTACTACTTCTTCTACTACTACTTCTTCTACTACTTTACTACTTCTACTACTTTGCTTCTACTACTTTAGTACTTCTACTAATTTATTTCATCTTCTACTACTTTACTACTTTTGCTACTTCTTCTTCTACTACTTTACTACCTCTCTTCGTCTACTACTTTACTACTTTTCCATTAAGCGGTTGAACCCAACTTTTATTTGACCTTTCACAATTGTCTTTACGTGTTCAAGAGTTGAAAATGCATTGCATTTAATTGCCTTCGCTTTCACATGCCTAAAGAAAATATATTCAAATGTGCAGCAGAGCAACAGGCTCGACTAGCACATACCCTGCAAATGCTTAAACTGGCACCATATTGCACTTTCATATAGGGATTTCAGCCTACTCCAAATATTGACTTCTCTAATCAGCTACTATTCTCTTGTTTACATTGATAAAAATAGGTTTGAGCGCACATAGAATGAAGCTAGATAATACTAATCTGTAGCAGCTGCTATCTAAGATCTATATTATGCTAATCTATTGCCAGTGTTTCGTTCTCTGCATAGTCAGGGTATGCAGAAGTATTCCAAAACTTTTGATGAGCAGCTGCCAATGCATGCAACAAATGCAACAGCAACTGCAACAATGCACTCTAAAAGCGAAGAAATATTTATGAAATGAAAGGCCATTGGGGGTTACTTTCGAGGCGATTCATGAACTGCTCTCGAGAGGTTTTTGTTTAGTTTTTGTTCCTCAGCTGCTTCATGTTGCGGAGCTATAAATCAGCATTTTCGCACGATCTCAGCGATTGTTGTTGTTGTTGTAGCTGTTGTTTATGATATTGCGGCTAATTGCTGCTGCTGCTGCTGCTGTTGTTTATTAACAAATGCTGTTCAGCTAACGGTTGCCCATTCGGTTAGAAGGAATGACAGAAATTGCATCAATGCCGGTTGCTTGGCTTGAACTGAATCGGAGTATTATATATCCAGCCAGCCATTCATACATTGTAGTATATACATATATCGTATTCTATTTGGATTCCTATAGTTTGATAACTTAGACCTAATTACCACTAATGTGAGAGTTTTGTAGCTTACAGCTCAGATCGGGACTTGAATATCAGGCTAGTAATACCGCATATTAAGTTAAGTAAGAGAGAGAGAGAGATTGTATTGAAGACTGACTGCAATAGCAACTCTGTGCAATAGCAGTGTATTTGTCAGTCAGGCAAGTCCGACTCAAGCCTTTAGCTAAGCCTTGAGCTAACTCCAATCAATTCCTAATAAAAATCATAGAAAAATAACTATTTACTCCACAACTTCACAAAATATTTGTTAAATATATATGCGCAGATATTTGTATACATATATATATAGATATATATCTATATATTTGCGAGATATTTGTCTGCCTTGCACAAGTCGAATTGAATTGAAGGGCAATCATCAAGCCATGGTCTTGATGGTCAGCTGACTGATTTGATATTCACTTGGCAGTAAGCTCGATATGAAAGCATTGTGACAATATATATATATACAGCTATATATATGTATATATATATAATACATATATATGTATATCGAGCTGTGCCAATGCCAACGCCAACAACGACGGAAACTGAAACAAAACCGAAGCGAATTAGAAAATCATTTTAAACTACTGTATCTGGCTGGCAGTTCGTGTATCTGAAAACATTTCCATTTGTAGCCGACATGCAGCTGCTGTAGCTGCTGCTGCTGCTGTTCAGCTCAGCTACGGGGCGACTCTGTCCATGGGCTCATTAACATGCGCGCAGAGGAGCATTGGCCTCGGGAGCACCAGCAGCAGTAGCGGCTGCTATAACCTAATCGTCATCATCATCATCATCATGATCGTCATCCAGCGCGTTCTCTGTTCTGTGTCTTGGCAGCTGCCACGCCTCTTTCTCTCTCTCTCTCTCTCTGTCTGTCTCGCTGCCCTGCTCACGCACTCGAAAGTGGAACAGCGAACTCGTCAAAGTGCGTGTTGGGAATTTTGTAGATTTGTAATGCGACTTTTACTGCCAACAGTTGAATCAGTTGTTGTCGCGGAGTGGGTGGGGCTGTGGTGCTGCGGTGCTGCGAGGCGACAGCGAAGCTGTTCGCTGCATGTGGGGGAAAAGTCTCAGTTCCCCCAATGCCGATGTCTGTCTGTAGCAATAATAAGGTCGCTTCAAGCTTGGCTCTTAACGGTTGGCTGCCACTGTTAACTGTCGCAAGTTAAGTTTTGCCATGCTCGTGCCCCGCCAGCTGAAAACGGGCATATCAGCACCGATCAAGTTTTACGATCACATATAGTATATGGCAATTCGGGCAATCAGGCTGAATCACTTCTGACTCTTTGCAGAAACTTCTAAAATACGTCAACTCCTAAAGGTGGGCGTGGCATATCGAAACAAGTTAACAAGCAATAGCTAACACATGATCAGAGCTGATATAATAATGCAAGACAAACTCACTCTCTATCTCTATCTATCTCTCTCTCTCTCTCTCTCTCTCTATCTCTTTCTCTCTCTCTCTCTCTCTGTCTCTCTTGAAATTTCCTTTTTTCTGTCCATATCTCTTCCTGTCCATCCATATTTTTCTCTCTCTGCCTCCCTCTCATTGTCTCTATAGGAATATCTTTCATTATATCTCTGTCTGTCTCTGTCTCTCCCCTCTCTCATTCTCTCTCTGTCTCTGCCTAGCTCTCTTTCTGTCCATATTTCTCTCCCATTCACATTCCCTCTTTCTCTGCCTATGTCTCCGTCTTTCTATCTATGTATGTCTCTCTCTCTCTCTCGCATTATATTCCTCTCTCTCTCTCTCTCGCATTCGTTTACTCTCTCTTTCTCTCTCTCTCGCATTCTTCCCCCCCCCTCGCTCTCTCTCGCATTCTTTTCCTCTATCTCTCTCTCTCTCTCTCTCTCGCATTATATTACTCTCTCTCTCTCTCGCATTCGTTTACTCTCTCTTTCTCTCTCTGTCTCTCGCATTCGTTTACTCTGTCTTTCTCTCTCTGTCTCTCGCATTCGTTTACTCTCTCTTTCTCTCTCTCTCCCATTCTTCCCCCCCCTCTCTCTCTCGCATTCTTTTCCTCTATCTCTCTCTCTCTCTCTCTCGCATTCTATTCCTCTCTCTCTCGCATTCGTTTACTCTCTCTTTCTCTCTCTCTCTCACTCTCTCTTTCCCACCGTATCTCTCATTCTCACTATCTCCCATTCTCATTACCATTCTCCCTCTCTCTCTCCATCTATATATCACTTTTCCCCTGAACGAGTATCACACAGTCGTATACACCCCATTTCCAAAGTTCTTACCTTTGTTTCACTTAATTTTTTTTTTGGGTTTTTCTCTGTAAAATTTGAGTTGGAACTGAAGACGACTGTTTCGCAAAAAGATAATCAAGACACTCAAGATAATTAAGATAATCATGATAATTATAATGATGATAAGCGCTCTGACATCATCGCATTGCAATATTATCGCACTGAACTGAAACACAATTCAATCTATTAGAAATGTTTCTTTCGAAAGATCCACAAAAAACAAAGTATTTTAGACAAATTTCCTGGTACGGAGTGCGAAGCTGTTGGTGGTGGTAGGCGGTAGTAGGGGCGGGTGCGGCCAGGCGGGATTTATAGCCCAGCGCTTGGCAATGATTTCATTGAAATGAATTAACCTCAAATGCTGACCTCCTCGAGAGAAGCAAAGGCCAACAATGTGTTAAAAGAGCAAACCCAACACAAAAGCGACAATTGACAGTTGCATTGTTACTGCTGGCTGATGTTATTGTTGCACCTGTTGTTAGTATACCCTGTAAATTGATATTAGCCCATTATCAAAGGCAAAAAAAAAAATAAATAAATAAATAAAAATACAAATTTTAAAGAGAAAAAAATACTGAAAAAATATTTGATTTGTTTTGTAGTTTTTTTTTTTAAATTTAAAAATTAATTTTTAGTTTAATTTAGAACTCGAGCAATTTCTAGGATATCTTCTCGTTGAGCATGACAATTTTAACTTGTTGCTTTTATTCTCATTCCCGCACAACAGAAAAGGTGCAGTATGTATGTGTGTGTGTGAATTTACCTTTGTGTGTGTGTTTGAGTTTGCAGGTCATGCGAAGCATTCAAATAATTGACAATAAACAAACACAGATACATCAATGCATGCATGTATACATATGTGCAATATATACATGCGTACGTGCATATTTGCATGTGTATGTGTAGCGAGTTTCTTATTCCGACTCGTATCAAATTGGGCTAGTGTGTGTGTGTGTGTGGTAACTTTTGCTAGAGCTCTACATAAATCAAGTCACTGTTATCGATTGTTCTACATGATAGAAGAATTTTCGTTAGCTGGCTTTGCCAGATAACACAACAAGAAATTCCAGACATGTGAATAATGCAAGAATTTATTGTGAAGCCTCAGGGCTTGACGGCACTTAGAGATGACACAATTCAAATTCAAATTCAAATGTTCAAGCATATTTTTCTAAGCATTTAGAGAAGACACAATTCAAATTCGAATGCTCAAACAGATTTATCTTAACATCGAATGTTAAACTCAAAAGGCAATGTTATATGTACGTATCCTTAAAACAAAATTAAAACGGTTAAAATTAGTGCATGTTTGCCTAATATTGGTATTTTCGCATCTTTTCACTTTAAACTCACATTAAATACACTTAAGAGGAGCATTATTTTTTTCTCACATTTTGAAATATAATTGCAAATAAAAAAGGGGAAAAAATTACAAATTTTTTGCAGCTACAATTTAATGTTGCTTTGCATACGAAAATTTCACATTTAAGCGCTTTTTTTTATAACTACTACACAGAAAACATATGTAAGTGGGTGTGCGTGTGTGTGTGTGTTTGCACGTATGTGCATGTGTGTATGTGTGTGTAAGCATTCACTATTTTAACATCGCGTCTGTTGACTCGTATGACAATGGATATCAACTATCTATCCACCTGCTTTCATCATCATCTCTCTCTCTCTCTCTCACTCATTCACTCTCTCTGACTCACGCGGGCAGTGTATTATTGTGTGGGTGTGTTTGTTTGTCTATTTGCCTACAATTCATTGATGACGCTAGCGAGTGGCTTGCTTGGGCTTCTGTTTGCTCTCAACAAGCACTCAATTACGTGTTGAACGCTTTTGTAGCGCCGCTTATGGCTCTCACTCCCCCTGACCTCGGTGTCCCCCCCAGCCAGCCCCCATTAACAAATCGAATATCATTAAGTGCATAGAATGCTCTGGGTGTTGATTTGGCACACACACACACATGCACACACATATGCTTGGAATGGCGGGCTATAAAAGATCGAAGATTGAGCGAACGAACAGGCCATTTGGTTGTAAAGCGTGACTCAAAAAGCGAAAATGATGCCGAATGCCAGAGTCAGAGCTACAGCCAGAGCCAGAGTCAGAGCCAGGCCAGAGCTAACGAAAGCCGCAATTTGAGTGCCGTGCGAAGCAAGCGAAAAAATAAAACGGGGCGACTTAACGGTTTCCCTTACTGCCAGCACCGCGCTCTCTCAGTAATGTTGTCACTCTTTGCTCTCCGCGCTCCGCTCTCTTCGTTTTGTTTTTGTCATTCTTCGGCAAATTTTGGCATTTGCCATTTGGCATTTAGCATTTTACCTTTTGCCATTTCTATTTTGGTGGCTGCCATTTCCATATTGTCCCCCACTCCCAAAACAGTCGGGGCTGAGATGATTGAATACTTATACAACCCATCGAGTCGTCCAATTACATTCATGAGTATCAACACAAGATAGTATATTGATGAAATTCGAATTCATTGCCTTGTGGCTTGAGGTGTGTAAGTGCTGCGCGCTCATCTCTAGCTGGCTCAAATTGCACTGGAACCGGTTTATCGATACTCATTAGATACATTGTGTGCGATCATCAATTCATCTACTGTTCTCACTGTGTGCCATTCCCGGCTGTTTCTGGTCTCATTTTTTGTTTTTTGCTAATTTACATATGTTTTGTTTGCATGTGTGTGAAACTGATGATGGCCGTCGCTCTTAAGCTTCCCCAATTGGCTTAAGAAAAGCCACGACCGCAACAAGTGATAAATGCGGGTCTAAAACAGAACGTGCAAAGCGAAAAAATGTTAATGTAATAATAATTATTTGGCGTCAAGACGCCCACAGTGGGCAAAAGGCAACGACTCTGCAACGGTCACTTCTTTCACTTGTAATGAACGAAACTGTAAATAAAAAGGCAAACAAATTTGCAGGAGAGAGAGAGAGAGAGAGAAGAAAAAAAATCACTAACAACAACAACAATAGCAATAGCAAAACCAACAAAATGTTTTCGTAGCTTTTCTATTGAGTGCTTTTTACTTTACGCCTCGCAATGGCTTTTACAGTTAGTTGTTACGAGCTGGAAATTTGCGCAATTTGCGTTGCGCCAACAGCATTTTTGCGCCAAGCATATTTGAATAGCGATGTAATAATCAATAAGCAAAAGTCATTGCAAATCGATTAGTTGAGCATAAAGAAATCCGAATTGAGTTTTAGGCGAAATGCAAGCGAATTGCGAAAGTAGATAATCCTGAAATCGTCTTAATATTTATATAATCGACATTTTAAAAATCTAAATCTAAAAAAGAAAATAAATAAAAATAAACAAAAATATAAATAAAAGAAAAATCTAAAAAACATAAATTTAAAATAAAATAAAATAAAATAAAAAATAAAATAAAATAATATAAAAAATAAAATAAAATAAAGAATAAAATAAAAAATAAAATAAAATATAAAATGAAAAATAAAATAAAATATAAAATAAAAAATAAAATAAATAAAAAAATTTTAAAAAAATCTTATAAATAAAAAAAAATAAAAATAAAGTAACTTAGACTTTTCAACTTAACTAAAGCCCCTTCTATAGTAAATTATTTGTAGTTTCAGACCTACTCTTATATTTAATTCAATATTCAGTTATGAGGCATACAATATTATTCAGCTTTAGTAATGTATCTTGTCATGTTTTAGAATTTCCCTTGATATTCCCGATTCACGGATATCTGAATATTTATACAACTATAAGTAGAGCTGTGAAATGGAGTCTCCTCAGTTGCCTATGCATATATGTAACTGGACTGGAACCGATGCGAATCTGAAACAATGCTGCGACTTTCTGCGCACCACAAATGTTGTTTATTTTTTGTTTTTGTTGCGGTTTTCATATCAGCCGGATGCTCGAGCTATGCTGGCTATGACTTTGGTTTTAGTTTTGGATTCGTCGAGGTCACGAGGCGCTCTCAAGTGAAACTCGAAGCGACTTCAAAATTTGCTTTTAGGTCGCTATCAAAAAGCAGCGCAATCCGTCCGTCCGTCCGCTGGCAAGAACTGAGTCACAATTCATCCATGCGAATTTTAGATTGTGCATTTTTTGGCGACTCTCTGGAAACCTTATTGCTGCTGTTGCTGTTTGCGTTGTTGACACAGCTGCCGGAAATGTAGGCGGACAAATCAAAATTAACGGACGGACGGACGGACAGCTGATAGGAATGAACCCTATAAAACGACGCATATCGGATCATCAACTCAATAAGTTGTTTATACATATATCGTGTATAAATAAAACTCCGAACTGTCGGCATTTAGGGGCTTAGCTTAGCTGCTTCCCATATTGGCCAGGGACAGTCCGCGATTTATGGCTTGAAGTGAGATTATAAGATAAACTTTCACTTTCTTTTGCTCCCTTGCCCATTGCTCTCTACTTAAATAACGCCTTTCTATGCAATTTTCATGGCACTGTATCTAATCTCTCTCTCTCTCTCTTTCTCTCTCTGTCCCATTTGCAGTTCAGCGTGCGCGAGGTCTGCTGACCAAAGGCAAGAATGGCACCAACAACTGCTTCGTCACAATCGCCCTGGGCAAGGAGAAGTACCAGACATCGGTCAAGGACAAGGCCGAGGCGAGCGTCAACTGGAACGAGGAGTGCGAACTGTGAGTGCAATTGCCAAATTTCGAATTTTCTATTAATGTGGACTTTCGTTTGTAGCAAAATTCCGGATCAGGGCAATCGGGCGGAGCTGACGCTGACATGTCTGCATCGCAACAATCTGGGCATCGACGAGTTCCTGGGCCAGGCGACGCTGCCGCTCAAGGACATGGATGTCTATGATAGGCCGCGTGCCAAGTGGTTCAAGCTGGAGAGCAAGCCCGGCAAGGAGAAGAAGAACAAGGAGCGCGGCGAGCTGGAGGTGCGCATTGCGTTCGTTGTCAAATCCGGATCGCTGACAGATCTGAGCAAGAAGGACAAGCACAAGTCTTCCATTGGCCAGTTGGCCAGTTCCGTGGGCGGCAGCCTGCTCTCCATTGGCCAAGGCGAGAAGCGCAAGAGCATCAAGAAGCTGGCTGGGTCGCTCAGCTCCAAGCTGCACATACGCAGCAAGAAGAAGCAAGCGGACGGAGACGACAGTGGCTCATTCAGCGGCTCCTTCGCCAGCATTGGCACGCCCAACAGTTCCTCAGGTCTGGGCGGCGTTGGCGGTGGCAGCGGACGCAGGCGCGGCCAGCGTGCCGGCGAAGCCGATCCGGGCGTCATCAGCGAGGACGAGGACGAGTTTGTGTTCGACAATCTGTCCCACAAGAGCTCGGGCAGCTCGCTGAACATCCAGCGGTCCGGGCTGCAGCCGCCTTCGTCGAATGGCAACAACAACTTCGCTCCGCGCAACCCGTCGCCGCTGCTGAGCAACGGAGGCAGCTATGCCAAGGGGAAACTGAATGGAGGTAAGCCCAAATTGCAAGAGACACTCGATGAGGATCCGATCGTTGCGGAGATGGAACAGCTTGAGCTCGATTTCAGCGTTCGTGCACGCACTCTGCCACCTCCCTCGAAGCCGCCACGCACGCAGCAGACGCAGCAAGAGCTGGACTCCGAGCGGAAAAGGGAAAGGGAAAGGGAAATAGCAAGAGAAAGGGAACAGAAGCCTGATGGCAATAGCCAAATTGGGCAAGGTGAGGCGGCGCCACCGCAGTCGGTGGCCCCCAGCCAGGTGGACGAGTGGGAGTCCAAGTTGTATGGTGGCGGAAAGTATCTAGAGATCGGCAGCAGTGACTCCTTGAAGCGTCGCAGCTGGGAGACGCGCGTCCCGCTGCCGGCGACCAGCGAGGAGCCGCCACCGGTTCCATCCTCAAGCAGCTCGTCGAGCTCATCGGAAGAGGAAGAGGAAGACGATGCTGAGCCGATGGTGGAGGCGCCGCCAAAGGCAGCGCCGCCACAGACAGTGTCGCCAAAGGCAACGCCGCCGTCTCAGCCAGCAGCCGAGAGAAGCAGCAAGGGCGAGAGCAACTCGCTCTTCTCGCCGGACGTGGAGGCACGTAACTTTGATTCGCTCAATGCCAGCTTCGCCAAGTTCGAGCAGCGCAACAGCACAGCCATCTTTGCGGATGAGCAGCTGTCGCACGAGCCAGCTGTGACCAGGCCGACTCCGGCCGAGGCGCAGCCGTTGCCAAGTGAGCGACCCAAGCCGCAGCCGCGTGCCGCAAATGTGGAGCAACTGAAGGCGGAAACGGCGGCCCTGGTCAGGGCCGAGGCTGCTGCCGAGGAGGAAGCCTCGCGCCAGCGACGCGCCGCCGAAGATGAGCGTCTCGAGGCCGAGCTGCGTTTGAATGAGCAGCGGTTGCGCGAAGAGGAGGCGGCACTGCAGCAGGAGCTCGAGTTGCAGCAGGAGGAGCAGCGGCGACGTGAAGCCAAACGGCGTGAGGAGGATCAGAGGCTCTTGAGCTTTGCCAAGCGCTCCACCTCCCTGGAGGAGCAGCCATCAAAGCCGCTGTCACAGAGGCAGGCAATTGGAGAGGATGAACAGCAGCAGCAGCAGCAGCAGGAGGAGGAGGAGGAGGAGATCACAGCCGTAGCCGTAGCGATTGCTGCACCCGCTGCCGTGGCTGTGGGCGTGCCCGTGGGCATGGCCAATGTTGATCCAAGCATAGAGCACAACTTGTTAACGCCCGAGCAATCGCCCAAGGAGTTCAACAGCATTGGCGGGGGCAGCGGCAGCGGCGAGCGCTGGGAGAAGCGTCTGGGCAAATTTAAATACGGCAATAAGCGAGGTGAGCGGTTCTACCCAAAAGACACCACAGACGAATTGTGATGAACCACCCATCCAGCAAACCGAAACCAAAACAAAACTAATCCACCAACTACTCACCTCAATCAGAGCTTGTACCTCGGCTACTACTCTACCCAGTCCGGCGGTGCAGGGGAGTGCGGCATGTGTGTGTGCGCAGTGCTGGTGGAGTGGGAACTCTTCCTTCAACCGACAATCGAATCAAGCAATTTTCCAAATCAGCTGTCATCTCTCTCTCTCTCTCTCTCTCTCTCTCGCTTTGTGTGTGTCTCTATTGAGATTTCAATTATTTACCTACGCATTCCTCATCAAATCTCTATCTCTCTCTGTCTCTCTCTCTCTCACATGCTGTCTGCTTTCGAGAACCTGGTCATTCTCCTGTTCGTCACTAATTCTTGATTCTAATACAAATTTTGTTTTTGTTTTTGCTTCTGCTCCGAGCTGCCAGTTCCTTGACATATGTCAGACTGGTTCCAGTTCCAGCTCCAGTTCCAGTTCAAGCTTAAGAAAGTTCAGCTATGGACTGTTGTCGCACTCTGATTAGAATGACCAGAAGAGCACGTAAAGATGGTTCGATGAAGCTCACACTCTTGTTTGCATCCACTGCATCCCACATGGCCTGACTCAAATCTTAACTGATTTTCGTTTGATCTACCTTTGCAGACAAGCAAAACGATGCGGACAGCAATTCGCCCAGTCCCAAGTCCACGGAGCGCATCATCATTGGGCACGAGAAGTCCGGCTCGCATGCGGATCGCCGCTCCGAGATCTCTGCACAGCTGGCCAAAAAGTATGAGGGCAAGTCGCGGGAGGTGAGTGTCGCAGCGTCTCTTTTGCTCGCTCTCAATACTGATTCTCTCTCTCTCTCTCCCTCTCTCTCTGTTGCAGGAGCTGATGCTGATTGCCAATGGCATGGAGAATGAGGCCCTGCTGCAGCGGCAGCGCGTCAAGGAGCTGGAGGACTATTTGGATAACTTGCTGCTGCGTGTCATGGAGACGCACCCGAAGATCTTGCAGAATCCCTACTCGCGAACCACATCGGCCAAAAGGTAGCGACACATGTAACTCTCTGGCCATAGCTGTCTCACATGGAACTCGTGCTTCAACCATACACACACACACACACACCCTCACCCTCACACACCTCTGTTCTCGTGTTGTAGTCTATCCCTTTTCTATGTTTTCTGTTCTGTTATTGCTTTGCGTTGTTCTGTCCCCAACACCCACACCAACAACACCAACACCAACACCTCATCCCGCTGCATGTCCACCTACTGCATTGAGCTTAATCTCTAGCGATATTATTTGTTTTTAGTTATAGTCTTAGTTCTTGTTTTTTTTTTTTTTTTAGCAAAAATTGATGCATTTATGTATTTCTCTTTATTTAGTTATAAAAATTACATCAATATGAATGACTTTTTAAAGTAAGTGCTGTGAATTCTCGGCATGCAGTTGCACGCACTCCTAACAAACGCAAGCAAGCAAGCAAGCAAGCAAGCAACAACAACAACAACAACAACAACAACAACAGCAAACAAACTCATATGCACCCAAAACACACAACAGCTAAAAAAAACCAAGATCAGCAGCAACAACAACCCCTGAGACCCCCTCCAAGAGATCAGAAGTAACAACAGCAGAAGCAGCAACAGTCGCAGTCGCAGTCGCAGTCACAGTCACAGTCGCATCACCAGCAACAACAATCAACAACAGCAGCAATGAGTAAGAGAAATGTGCTTTCGTCTGTCGCCATCTGTAACTGTTTCAATTGGTGCTTCAAGGATACCCACTCTCTCTCTCTATCTAACGCTGATCATTCGTATTCTCCCTCTCACTTTATATTGCTATCTTATATGCTGTACAAAGCATTCAGCGTGTTCTACCTACACACACACACACACACACACACTCACCAACACTTACACACACACACACCCACTCTTGCTCCACTGCATTTTAATTGTTCTTTTCTCTTTACATTCTGTTATTTTACAGCGGCTAAGTGCAACAGCAGCAGCCAAACATTTGTGCACAGCAATCAGCTTATTGTCGGCCAAGAACAGAAAACGATGGAAGAAAGAGAGCGGAGATATTTGTAAAATAGTAACAAGACGAACACCAAGTTGCCTTTGTCATTAGAGAAATTCAAGTGCTTTCTTATTGTATTTTTATTAGCATTATATTTACACACATACACACGTAACAACTCTTAGCGATAAGGATAATAACTTTCAAATGACTACTCTAAACTAAACGGGCCGACAACTCTGTTGAGACTTTCTCTGTGCGTTCTCGTTTAATTTAAATACTGATATTCCGGTTTTATCATTTGCCCCGTGTTTATATTTGAACGAACATTAATTAAATTATTTGTTAAATGTAAATTATGTGTGAACAATTTCGCTCGTGAATTGTGAAGCTTTGTTTCGATTCAACCGATTAATTGAAATTATCCAAAAGTATTTTTTATTTGCATTTCAAAATGTGTTTTTCTTTTATGTGAAGAGTCCAGCTAAATCGGCTACGATTGAAACAATTTATAGTTAAGTAAGCTTTAAATTATTTATGTACTAGACGTTAAGTGGAAATTGAGAAATAAGCGAGGAGAGAACTACATACAGTTATACATAATATGTTGATAAATGATTTCACTTATTAAACAAAATTAAAAACACTTAACATTGATATTAACATTGCGGGCGACATAAATAAACTTTACTGTGGAATTTACCACTGCACCGGAGTTTTTTTTTTTATGGGAAGACTATTCAATTTAACATCTCATTTGAAATATTTCAATTTATGTTGGCAGTGCCAAGTGAGCAATCAATCTATCGATAACACGTGCGCTTAGGTATCGTATGGGAAAAAGCCGTTAGCACAACGATCGATTTTATTGAAGTGCAGGCTGCTTCAGAATATATCGAACTTTGATACTCATGCTTAGTGCCTATCGATCTTCTGCTCATTTTGGCACTGTTAGCCACAAGCGGGATATTTTAAATATGCATTTAACTAAATGTACGTTATGCGCGATGACTCCGTTTACTTTTGCGTATATTAAAGAATATGAATCAATTTAACATACCTGTATAATTAGCAATTCTTATAGTCTACATTATGGAGCACAAGCAGCTTTTGCACAGCTGATTGTTTGCATTCTTCATCTTTTATGGATCTTTCCTCTTTCCATTAGCAAAGTATACTGATTTGTAATGGATAACTGAGATAGTACTTACCCAAGTAGAACAACTTTATGGTCCGTCAAATCGGAATAAAGGCATATCTGTACTTCACAAGTTTTGTGAGCAGTAGAGAATTTCATGTACATTTGTAGGCAGTGACTGCACTGTTAACTTACGTGAGCTATGTTAACGAACAGGCTTTAAGATATCGACAAGTCGATATCGAATTTCGATGAGCCAATTTGAATTCAAATTTAAATATGAAATGAGTACGTTGAGCTTTAGTCTATATTTACGTTTTAATTGTCTGTAATTCTTAAAAAAAAAAAAAAAAATGAAGGGAAATCAATAAACTCAAATGCACATTAACATTACGTGCATCATTTATTGTTCTCTATATATACACCCTCAGGTCTAGTGCACACCGTTGGAGGCCTGCGTTGGAGCTGCTGCTGCTGCGGCCTGCTGCTGCTGCTGTTGTTGCTGTTGCTGTTGCAATTTGCTGCTCTGGGAGAAATCTATGCAGGCGCCCGATGTCAAATCGATTTCCTCAGAATCAGAGCCATCAGAGCCCTCGTCGGAGGTGGGACCCAGGGCGGACATGCCGCCCAGATCCAGCTCGGAGACACCGTGCGCTGTCGGCTCCTTGTACAACTTCAGTTCCGTATACGTTTTCGATAGCTTCTCATGCTCGGACTGTGAGTGCGTCGACTGCTGCTGCTGCTGCTGCTGGAAAGCTGGATGCATCATGGTAAAGCTGCCAGCGCCCTGTCCATTGGCCAGTGCTGGCCCATCATTGACGCCCACATCGCTGTTGATCATGGCCTCCTTGCTGCCCTGAGTGTTGCCAGCAGACAGATTCTCTGGCATTTGACTGTTGCCGCCGTTGGCCGCTGTGCCGTTAGCTGGCCTATTCGCGCCGCTGCCGCCGCCGCCTATAACTGGCGGCGTGCCTAGGCTGAGGCAGCGCATCCGCCATGCATCCTGCAGCAGCTGCAGCCGCGCCTGCTTCCGCCACTTTGCACGCCTGTTCTGGAACCAAACCTGCGAGAGTAAAAGCCAAGTAAATAATAAAGGAAATCATTGAAGATATATCTATTGCTGGAAGACTTCGATGCGACTTTAGATATGATAAGTTTGGTAGGTCTGTGATGGAACTGAGTATTTAGGCGTATAACTATATAGATCTGTGATGAAACTGGATAATTAGACTAGTTACTATATAGATCTGTGATGAAACTGAATAATTAGACTAGTTACTATATAGATCTGTGATGAAACTGACTTTTTAGGCTGATAACTATTTGGATCTACATAGAAACTGAATACTTAGGATGTCAGCTATGATTAAACAGATGGAACTGAGCATATAGGGGTATAACTATATGGATATATGATGAAACTGAATAATTAGGATATTTACTATATAGATCTGTGATGAAACTGAATAATTAGGCTATTTACTATATAGATCTGTACTGAAACTATATAGATCTATATAGAAACTGAACACTCAGGATATCAGCTGCGATTAAGCAGACTTTGTATTCTATTAAATATATAGATATATATTGAAACTGAATGCTTAGGCTGTTAACTATATAGAAACTATAGCTGCAAAGGTATAAATATGTATGTCTACGACCGATTAGATATAGACTAGCGCATGAACATGGACTATATGGAGAGCTCTCCTATTTTATAGCATAATATATGAAAAGATGAAAAATACGTGAAGATATAGTTATGGAAACTATATAAGAGTAGAGCTATATATATAAATCAAAACGTAGCTCTACTCTCATATAGTTTCCGTAACTATATATTAGCGTATTTTTCATCTTTTTGATCTTACCTGAGCACCGCCATACTCTTACAATATTATATTATATATCAAATTATATTTTATAGAATTTTTAGCTAATATAAATTTAGTATTTTCTGCTTAAGCAATCCGGACAATTTGCTGAATTCTAATGATTATCAAGCTAATATATATATTTTTTCTTCCTCTGCTCATCAGATTCGTATAACTGCAATAATTTAAAATAGGTGCTTAGAAAGCGGGGAAAAAGTTCTATTACGCTTTGCTCTACGCCGTATACGACTGATCCTCGTAAATGAACAATATTTGGACATTGGCCAAGGTAGAGTTAGGCCCAGGTGGCGTCATCATTAATTCACCTGGACGCGTGCCTCGCTGAGGCTAATGCGCAGCGCGACCTCCTCGCGCAGGAAGACGTCCGGATAGTGGGTCTTCTGGAAGAGCGCCTCCAGCTCCTGCAGCTGCTGGGGCGTGAATGTGGTGCGATTCCGTCGCTGCCGTCTCCGGCCGAACATGTACTCCGTGAGCAGATCGCCCGGCAGCGGCGATATGAATGGCCCCGCCATCAAGCTGAACAATTCGAATTTCTCGGATTTATTCCACGATTTTCTGTTTCAGCGATTCGAATTCTTTCACAGCACTAACAAAAAGCAACAAAAATGTCGGGCACAGCACACGCGTGAAATGTAGATTTCTATTTTGGATAATGCACGCTAGATGGCGCTGGAGCAAACAAAAAAAATTGAACTTTCGACGAGCGCGTTTGGCCAGCGACTGCGGGAGTGCAGGCAGCGTCCTTTGGCTTTTATGCAATCGTGCAGTGGCAGCAACAGCAGGCAGCAGGCAACCCAACACACATATACACACGTATATAACTGTATGTATGTGTGTGTGTGTGTGTTTGTGAGAGTTGTGTATTGTGGCTGCGCCTGCGATTCGAAGCGTTCTTATGTCTGGGCCATAATTGGAAGAATGCCCATTGTAATTTACAGCTAATTGATATACCTACCCCTACCACTCAGCCCTCCCACTTACACTCATTCAAAATGGCCAATATTCGTATTTTTAGGTCAGACATCGCTGCCCAGCTCCGGCCTATTGCTTGCTCTGTAAATTAGCATAATTATGTTAAGCGTTAATGTTATTATCATTCATATTTCGCCGTTCGCAACTAGAGCATGTGCGCTCTCGCGCTCGCTCTGCTGGCGAATTCGCCGCTCGCCGTCTCGCTCACAGTGCTAACCACTTAGAACGGCTGGTGGCTAGGAGCGCGCGCAGCCTCTGTGCGCTGAGCTCGCTCATTCGCTCGCCGTAAACATAAACAAATATAACACACAACAATGTATTGCACATGTATGCAGACACGCACACTCAAGGCGCAGTCCCAAGAGCTCGCCTCCTAATGAGTGCACTACTCTCTCACACCAATACAATCGCATGCTGATGCCGAAGCCACTGCTGCTGCTGTTGTTGTTGTTGTTGCTGTTGCTTTTACTGTTCTGCTAGCTGCGTCGGCTTTTATTGTTTTCTCGTTTTGACTTCGTTAAATTACGGCACAAGCACAAAAACCTCAAAAAACGCCGTTAGCTTTGCGACTTGCATTGCCATTGGAGGCGGGCTGTGGCAGCGCAGTGGGGTAGGCTACGAATACTGCACAGTGGGTTAAGTGACGCTAAGAAGTAGGCAAATATTTTTTCAAATTCAAATGCTAATTCTCATGCGTATGTTAGATAAGTTTTAACTATACAACAAAGAGAATAAACTTTACATAGTATTTATTGTCTAAATTGTTTATTTAAAGAAATAAAAATACGATTACGGTTCTTAGTTGACCTATATATATTCTTAATGACAATGCCGTGGATATAGTCATAGGGTACCTATAGGCTATTAATTAACTTAATTATATTATCCTGCGGTTAATTTTCAATTTTCTGCAATGCATCCCTTTTAGCGAAAAAAAAAACAGTAGCTTGTTGTTTTTATTATTCTTTATTAATGAACATTTATTTATTATATAATAATATATACATTATTATGTATTATATTATTATAGTTATTATAATAATTATTATTGAATGACTACTCAATGTTATTTTTAGCTAAGTGTTCGCTGCTTTTGCTCCACTGTTATGTATATTTATCTGTGTGCGTGTGTGTTTGTGTGCATGTATATGCATGTAAATATCAGATGCACCTGTGAATAATAAAATTCAAATCACTTAATGCTGCCAGCAGTTGAGAAACGGCAGCGACGTCTCCACTTAAACAATACGGCAACACCCCGTTCACACAGACACGCACACATAGAGACGATGTGCAGTTAGACAGAGTCAGAGAGAGATTGTGTGTGAGAGCGATGGAGAGAGGAAGGCAGAAAGAGTGAAAGAGAGAGAGAATGAGAAAGAGAGAACAAGCAGGAGAGAATGAGAAAAAGAAAAGAGTGTGAGCGACTGAGTGCGTGGGACAGAGAGATAGAGATAGAAATAGAGATAGAGCGAACGTAAGCAAGGCGCACACTGAAATAAGGTTGCCACCACAGCTGATGCCACCTGGCAGCCGCACCGCGTACAACAATAAAAATATCAACAATGCCTGGGCTGCTGAGCGTGTGTGTGAGAGAGAGTATGAGTGTGAGTGCATGTGTGTGAGTGCGGCACAAACAAATGAAGGGATGTAATTTTCTCATTTGCATACATTGTTTTGCTCGCTGCATTGTTGTTGTTGTTGTTGCCTGCTGCTGCTGCTGCTGCTGTTGTTTCGTTTGCTGTCGCTTTTGCCTGTGTGCGTTGCCTGCGCTTGCGCTAAAATTATATTTATTTATTAACACTGAGGCATAGGCGTGGCAGCTGCCACCCGCCCCTGCCCGCACGGTTAGCGCTCGCCCGCATTATGCTCGTGTTGTTGCCTTATTTCATTTGCTTCTTTAGCGTCGAAGCCAATCATAAGCGAGCACAGTTATGTTTCTCTGTGTGTGTGCGTGAGAGTGTGTGTATGTCAGTGTGTGTGTGTGAGTGTGTGTGTGTGGGGGTTGACCAAAGCGAGATGAACGTCAGCGTTGACAGCGTCTTATTGAAATTATGAAAATAATTTCATGTTTTTGGCTTTTGTTTCGTTTGCCTTTTCGGGCTGACAGCTGGCCGCCATTTTAAATGTATAATTTGTTGCTGCTGCTGTTGTTGTTGTTGTTGTTGTTGTTGCTACTGAAGTTGATTAGGCAACACGCTTCACCTGAGCAACGAGCATTTGTCTGTCTGCCTGCCTGCCTATCTCTCTGCCTGCCTGCTTGCCTGTGTGTGTGTGTGTGTGTCCATTGTTTTGTCGCGCTGATTGGTCTTTCACTGGTCTACAAGCGCCTGTGCGAATGCGCTGCATTGTTCTGCCGTCTCGCTCGCACGCGCTGCCTTTGGCTGACTGTTAATTATTTTTACAGCGCGCCCCTGTTATTGCCGCTGCTGCTGTTGTTGTTGTTGTTGTTCTTGGAGCTGCATTTTGATTAAATATGCTTGCAGCACATGCAATGCACACACACACGCACACACACACACACACACACACACACACATACACACGCACACACACACACACTCATGATATATAAAATGGCGTCGCAGCTGACAATAATTCATTGCATATTTTGGGGCGTCACAACTGTTCCCTCTTTATATCCGCTTATACTACTTATGATCAAATTATAATTATTATCATTATCATTATCATTACATAATTATTCAATAATCATTAAAACTCCATTTTTATTGCTCTTAAGATCTTCACATTTTACAGTTATGCCAGAGCCCGCGCCAATTCGAATTGCCTGAGCTTCTGTCATGGCCGTCAGTCATATGTGTCACTTGCATCTCCCGGACTTGTCACCAGCAACGGCAACTGGAACATGGCACAGGAACTGCAACTGCAACAGCAGCAGCAGCAGCAACACTGGGATGTGGCATGTGGCAAATTAGCGCTCCATGTTAACATTTGCCCACATTGTTACGTTGTGTTAATGCATTTGAATGTTTCTCTTGCCCTATGTGAGTGAGTCGGGTAGCATAGATACTTCATGTGGGATAGCTAGAAGACTGTAGAAGTGTATATAAGAAGAGAGTATAAGCTGGTAGTATAAGAAGCGAGTATAGGAAGTGAGTATAAGAAGGTAGTATAAGAAGCAAGTATAAGATGTGAGTATAAGTATATTATAAGATGTGAGTATAAGAATCGAGTATAAGAAGCGTGTATAAGATGTGAGTATAAGAAGAGAGTATAAGAAATGTATACAAGAAGAGATTATAAGAAGTGAGTATAAGAAGCGAGTATTAGAATAATATATAAGAGTGTAAAAGAATAGTTTATAAAAAGACTGTGGCAGAGCTTGTAATAAGGGATCTTATACACTCTTCTTATACACAAGTATACATTTCCTTACATTTGAGTGTAAGAGGAGTGTACACAAAGAGAGCATAAGAAGAGTGTATAAGAGAATCATGTAAGAAGAGTATATAACAGAAGACTATATAAGTAGAGCACATAAGAAGAGTGTAAAAGATATTGAAAGATAAGAAAAATATATAAGAAGAGTCCACAAGAAGTTTGTCTCCTAAAAGACAACTATATTGCCTGGGGTAGACGAGTGGTGTCGAGGGTCCCAAAATTCACGCAAGAAGTAATTTTGATTAAAAATTTTAATATATTTCTTGATTTATATAATATACGTTGTTGTTTTGTCTAGATCTACATATTTAATAACACAATTTCTATCATAAATAAATATATTTAACTATGTAACATATTTTATTACTATATACTTCTAATCTAAACCTAAAATCTAAATAATTAAATTCCGTATATGTATTTCTATAAAACATAAATAAATAATAAACTTCTTTATCTATAAACTTAAAATATGTATATATATATATATATATATATATATATATATATATATATATATATATATATATATATATATATATATATATATATATATATATATATATATATATATATATATATATATATATATATATATATATATATATATATGTATATGTATATATATATATATGTGTATATAATATTTTATATAATTTTGCATAAATAAATTAAATTAAATATAATATATATAAAAAAAATATAATAATAAATTAGAGAAAAAAGTTAATTAAAAAAAAGTATAATATTAAATATAATATTTGAAAAAAAACTTAACAATACATTTTTTAAAAAATGTTATAGTGATTGAAAATAAAACAAATAAATAAAAAATAAAAGCATATTTATTTTAAAATATAATAAAATATATGTTGCATAAATTGAATAATAAATTTAAAAAAGGAAAGTATTAAATATAGTAAAATATAAATATAAAAAAAAAACTTAATACTAAATAAAATTAAAATAAACAAAAATAAACAAAAATAGTAATTTTTAAAAAATGTAGAATATTAAAAATGTATAATATTTGAAAGAACTTAAAATTTAATTTTTTTTTTAATTTAGTAGTAATTAAAAAAAAGTAGACTATTCAATGTGAATAATATTTGATGAAAAAAAAATTAAAAATAAATTTAAAAAAAAATTATTAGTAATTTAAAAAAAGTAAAAAATAAAAAAAATTAAAAATAAAAATTTAATCATATATTTCTGTTGTTGTTTTAAAATAATAATAATAATAATAATAATAAATTGATCTAAATGTAGAATAGAATATATCATATTTGACTTATTTATTTATATATTTATTTATATGAAATAGTTATGATGTTTTGCTTATGAGTAGAGCTCTCCATCGCTCTCCTGCTATGTATGCCTTCTATATGCTATATATAGTATATCTGTGGCTCGTTCGATCTGCAGCGTATTCGCAGTGTCGTGTGCAGTTCGCTCGAGTTGTTGTTGCTTTGCTTTTTTAATTACTTTTTTTTTCAAGTCATTTTCTTTTGTGCCAGGCAGTCAGCCGGCAGGCCGAGCTTGAGCTCGAGCTCGAGCAGGGGCTCGGGCGAGTCCTTGCTGCCAGGATTGTCGTCATCAGCAGCGTCTTTGTTGTTGTTTCTTTTGCTTGGCTGCATTTAGCATAAATTCAGTTTCATCTCATCTCATTTCAACTCATCTCGTGCTCGTCCTCGTCCTCGTCCTCGTCCTCGTCCACGTCCACGTCCTGCTCGTCAACGTTCTCCTCTGACAGACAGCCCCAGACGCAGCCAGCCACGGGCAGCGCAGCGCAGCGCAGCGCAGCGCAGCTCTCCTTCCTTCCCGCTGAAAATGACATTGTGACGATGCAATTAGTATTATGAAAATATTTCTCATGTTCTCTCATTTCTCTCTACTTTTTGTTGCTATTTTTTCTTTGTCTTTTTTATATATATATATATATATATATGTATATGTATATATATATATATATATATATATATATATATATATATATATATATATTATCTATATATGTACTATGTTTTGTTGTTGCGCCCATTTAGCGTTATCCCCGACGGTGCCCAAAAGCTCAGGCGCCAACGTTGTTGTTGTCAGCTCAGCCTCCACCTGGCCACTGCTCCTCCTGCTCCTCATGCTGCTCCCGTGCAGCTAACTTCAGGCGCGCCGTGTGCTTTTGTGTGGCGCTGATTATAATTTTGATGTGCTTGTGCCTACCTCTCTCTCTCCCCCCCCCCCTCTCTCTCTCTCTCTCTATCGCTGTCTGCTGCTCTGCTCGCTTTTCACCTGGCTTTCACCTGCCATCTCAGTGCTGCGCCCATTGCATTTGGGCGCGTGCAAAAAATGTAATTAACTTAATGATTTTCATAAAGCGTGGTCGCTGCGCAGGTGAGGCGGTCTACCTGCGCCTATGCCCACGCCCACGCCCACGCCCACGCCCATGCCTAGGCGCTGCACCGCTGCCATTATTGGGGCAATTAAAATGATTACAAAATGCTGCAAAAATATGCCCAACTGGCATTGCTTCCCTCCTGCTCCTGCTCCTCCTTCTCCTCCTGCTGCTGCTAATAGTCCTAGTTTAATGCGTAATCATTTCTCGCTCTGTATTTTTTTTTTTTTATTATTATGCGAGCTTTTTGGCTTGTTTTGTTCTGCTTTTCGCTCGCAATGACAAATCATAATAATTAAAAATTCCAATTAACCACCGTCTTTGGCCACACCACATGATTCCGCCGCTGACAGCGCGACTCAGCAGCGACAGTCAGCATCAAAAGCAAATTTCATTCTTCATGGATTTGTCGATGGTTTTTCTACTCTCTTTTTCCCCTTCGGGCAAAGCGACGAGAGAGAGAGAGAGAGTGAGGAGGGCAGAGCAGAGCTCTGCTTGAATAGAATCCATTGTGAGGATCCTTATACCTGTCAATTAGATTTTGCGCATCCGTTTTAAGCTGGATCTTATAAGACTGTAATTTGCATCCTATAAGACCATAATTACCTGTGATTTGTTTAGGAATTTCTACAGATATTTATGCAAAATCTATGAGGCATACGAAATAGTTATTTGCATATGAGAAAAATATAACAATTTGAAATATAACAACTTCCACAGTTGCTGGCAGTTGATTTCGCTTTAGATTCTGTTAATAAACTGTTGGCAGCTGCAGATTCTGTTAATAAACTGTACGCAAGTTTAGATCATGTTAAGTGAACTGTCGAGAGATTCTGCTGCTGTTAATAAACTGTTAAGAGATTCTGCATCTGTTAGCAGCTGCAGATTCTGTTAATAAACTGTAAGCAAGTTTAGATCATGTTAAGTGAACTGTCGAGAGATTCTGGTGCTGTTAATAAACTGTTAGTAGATGCAGATTCCGCGATTGGTGCCTTTTAACAGTGGCAAATTCTATTAATGAATAACATATTCAGATTCTGACTAAACTTTTAACAGATTACAATTCTGTTAACTACTAGCAGAAGTTTGTGATTAGCAACCAATCTTTAGTTCTCCACTGCCAGAAATAGTAGAAATTAATGAATTTTATCCTTAAAATAGACAAATATATATACAAATATACAAAATTTGATAGGCAATGAATGAACTGTTTGCATTAAGATATATTAAAGGTGTTCAGAAGAGAATTGGTATAAATGTTGGCACAAGTGTGGAATATCTAATGGATCTTACCTTGAGGGCTTCAAAGGGTATATATACATATACATATATATAAATTTAAATATAAATATAATTTTGGAGAAAGACAAACAAAACTCCCAAATAGGCCTCTTAAGCAAAATAATAATAAACAATAATATATGCACTGAAACCTCGATATAACTCTAAAGGACTTTTTAGTGAAACCTTGGTAAAGTCAAGGGACTTCAGAAAAATTCGTTATGTTGAGTTTTTCGTAATAAGTACATAAGTTCGTTATATCGAAGTTTCACTGTGCAATAAAATATATGCTAATAAGCTAGGCAAACTGCGAGACTTGAAAAAGAAAATTAAATTCAAAGATGCACAGATCTGAAATCTGGCAAGTAATAGAAATTTTCCTGAGGCGTTTTCCAGATTATGATATATATATGTATGTATATATAGCTGAGAGTGGACCAAGTAGAGCTGGCAATAGCAAGCAGAGTTGCCTTTGCTGTTGAAAAAACGTCATATATATCTGATATAAATGTCATATATATATGATATATACGTCATATATATCTGATACATACGTCATATATATCATATAAAAATGTCATATATATATATCATATATGTACGATTCTAAAAAAAGGATCTTCAAATCCAAAGATCTCCTGACCCCATTCGAAATTTCTCATCACAAAGACTCAATTTCAATCCCAATTTCAATGCCTAAAACGATTATACTAAAATATAGAATATATACTCCCCACAATAACATTTAGCCTTATATTAGTTACATTAACATATATAAATATTTTATCCAATTGAATTTTGTTTCAATTTCAATAATCGAAACTAATCAAATTAGCCACAAAAGGCAGAGAGAGAGAGAGAGAGAGAGAGAGAGAATCCGAATCAGAAGCAGAAGCCGAAGCGAAGGCAAATTGAAATACGCTTGGCCAGGTTTGCTGATTGGGATTCCGGGGCCAATAAAATGGATATTGAAACTCAATCAAAATTGCAACAAAATGCATTTTCATTATTTGTTCGTGTTTCTGTTTGCATCATAAAAAGCCAGAGCGAACGGAGCACTTCGAGCCGCAATGCAAACGCAATCAATATAATTGATATGTGTGTATGTGTGTCAGCGTGTGTGTGTGTGTTTCAGTGTGTGTGTGTGTGTGTGTGTGTGTCAGTGTGTGTGCATTCAAAGTTCATTGTGGCTTTCCACTGAGAATTGTGTTGACGGCAATAGCATAAAATGCGTTATAATTTACAAAATTGATTTGCAAAATGGAATACTCTCTCCCTCTCTCTCCCTCTCTCCCTCTCTCTCTCTCTCCCTCTCTATCACCCTCTCTCTCTCTATTTGCCTCTATCTCTGTGTCCGCCATGTTGATTTATTAAATCTCAATGTGGCAACATCTTCATGCCGCTCTACCTATTCTCCCCACTCTCTCGCTCTCTCTCTCTCTCTCTCACCCACCCTCTCTCGCTCTCCGCTTATTACCATGGCCCGAGACAATGCACACCGGCAGCGCTCATTGTTTACTGAAAGCGAGCCATAAAACTACTAAACAAAACACAGCTCCAGCCCCCAGCCCCCAGCCCCCAGTCCTCAGTCCTCAGTCCGGGCCCGCCCCGTATTACCCCAATCTGGCTGCCTCGAACCCGCCCACAGGCCGTCGCCGTCGCCGCGCAAGTGCAGTCAGGCGAGTGCCTGGTTGGGGCTGGGCTGGGCTGGGCTGCGGCAAAAATTAATCAAAACATTGCATAAAGCATGCAAAAATAATAACAATAACAATGTTGAGTGTCAGAGGCAAAAAGAGCCGACAGCGCAGCAGAAAGTTGACAGAGCGCCAACCCCACCCAAGGCGCCACCCACCCACCACACACCCACTCACACACTCTCTCGCTGTCTCTGTCTCGCGCACAATGGGAGCGTGACAATGATGATGATTATGATAATGATAATGATGATGATGATGATGATGATGATGCCACTGACACAAAAGCAACAAACAACTGTCGACAAGGATCTCATTTGTTATACTGATTATGTTGGCGCCTTGCGACAAGCACTAAGCTAAACAGAGAGAGCGAGAGAGAGAGAGAGAGACAGAGAGAGAGAGAGAGAGAGAGAGAGAGTGGGAGTGAGAGGGAGGATGGAAAGGAGCAACATGTCAACAAAACAAGAAATAAGTACAAGGAAATTTATGTAAATCGTGGAAACACTGGACGAATAATGCTCTGAAATTGCTTAGAAATCGATGAATATAGAAAGCGAGAGAAGGAGAGAGAGAGAGAGGGAGAGAGAGAGAATGAGAGAGAGAGAGATAAAGAGTGAGAGTGAGAGAGAGAGAGAGGAGGAAAGTGAGATATAGAGAGAGAGAAAGGCAGAGAGAGAAAGAGAGAGAGAGAGAAAGAGACAGAGAAAGAGAGAGAGAGAAGGAGAAAAAGAAAGAAAGATATTATATATATATATATGTATATATATTTAAGATATTTAGCTATAGACTCGATATATTAGAATAGAGACAAAGCGCGTGGAGGAGAGAGAGAGCGAGAGAGAGAGAGAGAGAGAGAGAGAAAGAGAGCGAGAGAGAGTACATGATTTAATTATGAATAGATTCGTGATATGAGAACAGAGGGAGACTAGTATAGAATCAGTATATTAGACAGAGAGAAAGAGCGAAAGATAGTATAAGTATAGATATAGATAGTACAGTTGTAGATTCCACTCAACCATTTCTAATATATCTAAGAAACTGCCAAAAATATATTAACTAAATTGATTATATATTAAATATTCATTAATCAAAATATTAAATATTCATTTTATATTTTCTAAATTTCTGTTTTTGCATTTTGTAGTTGCAAATTGCTTGAGACTTCTACTGGACTCTGCCGCTGTAGAGCATATGGAAATCGAAACAAAAACAGAAGCAGCAACAGCAACAGAGACAGAGACAGAGACAGAGAGTCTTAGGCAGGCAGTCAAGTTGACGCTAGTTGCCAGCCCAGCCGGAAGAGGCTGCCCCAGCCCCAAGTTGGAGCCAGCATTCACATCCTCAGCTCCAGCAACGTAATCAAGGACTCGACTTCTTTGGCTGCTGCGGGCAGATGGAATAGAATCACTGACAGAATCATTAATTTCAGGTATTATTTATAATTTACTGTTATTAATTATATTATTATTATTATTATATATATTATTTGTGTTAATATTTCTATATATTTCGATTAGACTAGAGAGTGTTGGACAGAGCTAGCAATAGATAGAGAGGAGGAGAGAGGGAGATAACAAGAGAAAGCGCCATGGCGAAAGAGAAAGATATCAATTAGTGGGAGATATATATATATATATATATATAGAGAGAGAGACAGAGGGAGAGAGAGAGAGAAGGAGGTAGAGAAAGGAAGACAGTGAGAGAGGGAGACAAGGTAATGCTGAGATAAAAAGGAGAGTTATGTAGATATATATATATATATATATATATATATATACCGAGAAAGGGAGAGAGATAGAAAGAGTGCGACAACGAGAGAGTATGTGGAGAGAGAAAGAGAGAGAGAGATAGAAAGATGCAAGGGAGAGCGATATTGAGAGAGAAAGATGTTGATTGAGGATAAGAAATATACAGATAGAGCTAGACAGGGATATAGAGAAGGAGGAAAAGAGAGAGGAGAGAGCAGAGAGAGGGAAGAATAGTTAGGGCTGAAGGAGACAGAGAGAGAGAGAGAGAGAGAGAGAGAGAGAGAGAGAGAGGGAAGAGACAGGCAGATAGGGAGAAAGACAGTTAGACAGATCGAGAAAGATAAAGACAGAAAGAGATATATATATAAATAGAGAGAGAGAGAGAGCGAAAGAGAGAGATAGAAAGGGGGAGAGAGAGAGAGAGAGAGAGAGAGCGAGAGAGAGAGGAAATCAGAACATAAGCAAGAGGCAGAGACAGATAGACAAAATCTACTGATAAACTCTGCCTATCCCCTTCTCTCTCTCCCACTCTCTCTTTCTCTTTCTTTCTCTCTCTCTCCCTCTCTTTCTCTCTCTCCCTCTCACTCTCTCTATCTCCCAGTCTCTCTATGAGATAATGCACAATTTCAAGTTTCTTTAGCTTGAACTTCTCACAGAACTCTGATTGAGCTCCCTTTTATAGTAGAAACTTGATTCAGCCTCAGCAATATTTTCTCGATTATTATTCTGAAAGCTCTCAAACTAGCTATATAAATTGACTAAAAACTAGCTTGAAACCCATTTCAGAAATTACAATTTAATTGCTGCACGGGCCAAGCAAGAGGCAGCAGCGCGTGTGACTGCAGCGTCTCATCCTCATGTGGCGAGCGGCATCCGCGTAATTAGCTATTCGCTTGATGGACAGCTTTAACGTTGGCCGTAGAGCTTCGAATAGCTCATGCGGTGGGGCCTTGAACTTGAACAACAATTGTCGTATAATCAAATCAAAACACATTCAAGATCGAAAAAAAGCGCGCGGAACTGAAAAAAAAGAAAAAAAAACAAAAAAAGAAAAAAAAATGAATTTAAAACAAAGTCACAAAGGCAATGTCGAGGGGTAAAAGTAAGTGCAATTAATTACAAAAAACTAGGTACCCCCCACCCACCTGCACACACACATGCTGGACTAGGCACATGTGTGTGTGTATAGGAAAGCAAATCAAGTTGAAAGTATGCAGTGAAGTCGACTTAAGGATACCCTGTACGTAATTAGGAGAGTGATTGATTGATTGACTAAAAGACACCCTGATTGATGTGCATGACTAGCTGACTGACTGATGATGAGCAGAGAAAAGCCTAGAGAGCAAAATTATATATATTTAAATAGACTTAAAGGTACCCTGTACTCTTATTGAGATCAATCAATTGATTGATTTATTGGCTGAACTCGACTAAAAGATACCCTGTTCACTGATTGATTGATTGATTGATAAATGATGCCTACAGGAAAGCCTGTGTAGCTAAAACTATTGACTGAACTCGACTAAGAGATACCCTGTATAGTGATTGATTGACTGAAAGACTGAGTGATTGTTGTTGTACATAGGAAAGCATAGTCTGTACTCAATAAAAACACTGATTGATTGCTTGATTGATGATTGATGTGCATTGAGTATCAAATCTAGTAGTTGTAGTAATAGTAGTGTTAGCAGTAGTAATAGTAGTAGAAGTAGAAGTAGTAGTAGTTAGTATTAGTCAAGCTCGACTTACAGATACACTGTAATTGGTGATTGATTGACTGACTGACTAGCTGAATTGATTGATGATGTGTTAATAGGAACTGTACAATAAAACTGACTAAGAGCTACTCTGTAAATAGCTAACATACTGATTGAATGAATGAGATGATCTAGGTAAGCAAATTGAGCCTGGAAATACGCCGCACTTAGCTAGAAGACGAATTGATTGATTGATTGTTGATTGCCTCAAACAGAAAAAGCTAAAAATGGAAGTCTACAAACTCGACAGAAGTCTAGAAATAGTTATATATATATTCTTAATATTTATAGGACAAGTTTTTCCCATTATATATATATATATATATATATATATATATATATATATATATATATATATATATATATATATATATATATATATATATATATATATATATTTATATATCTGCTACTGATGTCACTTTTTACAGGGTATCACAGGGCATGCAAATTTAAAAATTGGTAGCTGCGACTGATGCCGATTCAGATTCAGATTCAGATTTCGATATGTGCCTTTCTCTCCCTCTCTCTCTCTCTCTCTCTCTCTCTCTCTCTCTCTCTCTCTCTCTCTCTCTCTCTCTCTCTCTCTCTGTCTCTCTCTCTCCCTCTCTCTCTCTCTGTCTGATTGAATTGAAAACATTTTATGCATTTGATTTGATCAAAAGAGAGGAATTGAATGCGAATGCGATGCGAATGCAGTGCACAGGGACAACGGCAGCAACCGAACGAGTCATTCAAATCAATTGCTAAATGGCATTCATTCATGCAATTTGCATTGTTTCGTGTGGAACGACGACGACGACGAGGACAACATGTGCAGTGGCAGCATCGGAGGATGGGTGGGTGTCGGGTGGTGGGTGATGAGTGGTTGGCTTTGCCCACATCCATACTTCAATTGTCATTTATTCTGCCACCTGCCACCTGCCACCATCACACGGAGTAAAAGCAATCCTCAAGCGCACACTGCAACGATTTGACAAGAGTTAATTTTGATTCTATTTGCTGATGGTCAGCAGAGCCGTAGCTGGCCCATGTGTGTATGTGTGTGTGTGTGTGGTCGAGACAAAAGGCCAACTAACTAACTAAAACAACAAACAGGCAAACAAACCGGAATGCCAACGGACTGCAGGTCCTTTAGACAATCAGAGAGAGAGAGAGAGAGAGAGGAGGGAGAGAAAGAGAGGGAAAAACTTTGCATTATAACAAATAAGCTAATAAAGCTCAGTAGTATATATATATATATATATATATATATATATATATATATATATATATATATACAGTATCTAAATATATATATATATATATATATATATATATATATATATATATATATATATATATATATATGTGTGTGTATATATATATATCAGTATCTAAATATTCAGATATTATATAACTATTACTAAAAGACTTTGAAATTTATTTAATGAATTCCTCAATTTGACTGAAATTACTAAGGAAATGTTTATTCATTAGTCGATATTTAATTAATTAATTACGAATTGAAGTCATTAAGAACAATTTTAATTATATTTATAATTATTATATAAATTATTTAATCAATTTTATTTAATATTTTATTTTTTTTTTTAAATTATTAAATTATTTAAATTATTAATTCAGTGTTAAACGTATTAAAATTACTTTATTATTGAATTAATTTATTGCAGACTTTCGAAAATATTTATTTCAGAACGGAAATTCTTATGCAAACTTTTATGATATAATTATTGTATAAATTATTTAACTTGGTTTTTAATTTGAGTTAATTAAGAATGAAAATGATTATTGAAATTAAATTAATATAATTATTATATAAATTATTTAATTATTAATTAATACATTTAGTTCTTAAAAAAAGAATTTATTTATAATTTATTATAATTTATTATATATTTAATTATATATTTAATTATTATTATATATTTAATTATTATTAATTTGTTAATTAAGAATTAAAATTCTTATTGAAATTCAATTAATATAATTATTATATAATTAATACAATTAATATAAAATATATATAATTATTATATTCCAATTATAATTTTAATTTCATTATTATTTATTGATTTATTATTTTTAGTTCTTAATAAAAAAAAAGAATTCTATTTGATTAAATTATGATTTATTTATTTATTTATTTCACTCTTTGTTAGAATGAATGTTTTTGTGAATGTGAAAGAGTTTGGACTAAGTACTATGCCTATCTAAGCTAATCTATTTCCTACTAGTTTAGTATTGGCTCGACATTTATTTAATTATAATAACTAAACGAGCTTGACATATAGAAGCCCTAGCTAAAAACCTAATTTAGGATATACTAGAGCTATTAATATTAGAAATCAGATAACAAAATATATGACAAACTATCCACAATCAGGGCTGCATTACTTGAACTAAGATTTTTAGCTTATAGATATATATTAGCCATTATAGCAATATCTTAGTGTTACCTATTAGGCATTATAGTAACAGGTAATACCTATGTATATATCATCAAGTTTAGCTTCTGGTATTCGATCTCAAAGGCATAGCAATAGTTGGCTTGCTGTCAGGACTCTGTAGCGTTATCCTTTATCCCTGAACAGTTGCTAATTAACTTTGTCATAAGCTCCGTCACACACATGTGTCGGCGAGCATTGTTTGGGGCTCGGTTGGAGGGAGGGGGAATCACATCTATTCCGGACGGTGAACTCGATGTACGTCCGTCCGTCCCGCTGCCAGCCCTCAATGCAGAGTTTTTGCGCTTGCTTTTTGTTTTCTTTCTTTTTGCATTTTTCTTTTTATTTGTATTTTATTTTTTTTCTACTTTTTTCAGCTCGCTTTTTATTTTGTAATTTGTTTGCCGTTTTGCTTGTAATTTGTTACAGCCTTTTTAATCTCGCATTGTTCTAAGCATCCGTTGACTGACAAACTGACGGACTAACGCCTTGACAGACAGACAGGCGGACAGGCGGACAGCCAGACGGACGGATGGACGTGTTTTGGACATGGCCAGTGGGCGGACGGCAGCACTGATGGATGGGGGCGCGGTCACAATTTAATCAACATCATAATCAGTAGCCAACACAGGCTGTGGAGGCTGCAGCTGCATTGTCCTGCCGGAGTCACAGCTCTGCAGTAGTTTTACTCCACGGCGCCCCACCATGTCCAGCACCAGTTGAGAAACTCATTTTGCACATGTGTGTGTCCCTAGAGATGGGCACTTGAATCAGCAGCACTCACGCAACTGATATTGCACGCAAGTGCATGCTAGAACTATGTTAACTTAACAGTGTTACACTGCAGTATCGATGATTTGATCAGCATGTTAACAGTGTGACATTGCAAGCAAGTGCATGCTAGAGCTCTGTTAACTTAACAGTGTTGCATTGCAGTATCGATTATTTGATCAGCATGTTAACAGCGAGATCATCGATAATTTGAGATCACGGGCGCAGCTCTTGGCGCCATTTATTAAGTTATTTTGAAATCAATTGTGCGAAGTTTTTAAGTAGATTCGTGTGCGATATTTAATGTTATTTATTATTTTGTATTAATTAATATTATTTTTATATATTTTTATGTGAGAACTACACTATATATGTATATAAAACAAAAACTTATTTATCTAAAGTAATTAATTATGCTTAATTATGTACATACATATGTATATATTTACATGTATTTCGCCCATTTTGAAGTCTCATCACGAAATGTTTCTACGCTCGCCTGACCCCTTAAAGCTTAGATCTGCACAGATTTTTTTTTATTTTTTAATTATTATAACTACATACCAGCCAGGCATACACCCGCACACCCACAGCCACACTCTGGCTAAACAACAATGAGCCAAGGCGGTGCTTTCTCATAATTCATTTGAGAGCGCACAAAAGCGCACATGAAATTGAAATGAAATTGAAATACATATAATAATAAAAAGAAATAATAATGAGGAACGAACTATGTGTGTGTGTGAATGGTGTGTGTGAGTGTGTATGAGTGTGGGTATGTGTATGCAGATGTAAATGCCGAATACAATAAAAATAATAATCAACAATGCCCTCACACACACACACACACCCATGTGAGCTCACAATTCAGTTTTCATGCATTTGTGCTTTTTAATTTAGTCTCTGGACTTATTCTTTCACAGCTCGTTTGCCCCCATAATGGACGAGGGTGTAAAATGATTTTCTAAAACAAAATCAAAATCGAGTAGAAATTAATAAGAGTACCCAGATATCCCATATATAAAGAAAAACAGCATTCAGAAATCTCAACATATTATATGTATATTCTATATATATTGTATACATAATTATGTATATAACATTTATCACTCTTCAATTTTAAATTGGGCTAATTCCAAGATTTTGTTTAATGCTGATAAGTGAAACACTTAACAATCAATGCTTGAGCTGCTATAAGAAGTCTGCTCTAGTTGAAAAGGCTCGACTAGGCGATACCCTCACTTGGCCACAACCATTTCGAATATCACATTTATATATGGATCCTCTCTTTCAGAAGTACTCAACTCTTGAAGCGGCTCTATATGCGAGAAACTAAAGATATTTTTTAGATCTACATAATATGTTATTATATAATATATATAAATAAATAGTATACATAATATATCATATATATAGAGATACATATAATTTATATACCAATGCTAAAGGATCTTCACTACAGCTCTAACAGCTATTTATCTGTATATCTATTCGGGAAGTAAAGTACTAGAACTAGACTTATCGGTATCTCATTAAAGACTAGATTTGTGCTCAAGAGAAACGAAACGTATAAAGTCGATCTATAATATATATTCCAAAGTATATATCGACTTATGTATATATTATGTAAACTGTTACATACGTAAGCACATAACATATGTACCCCCGGACCCATATAGACTCAGTGGCGTAAATGGCACTCAAAAACAACTCAAAGTTTACGAACTAATCACTAAAGCACTGTTATTCAGTCGGGGGTACTTTTTCTTTAATGTATGCCAATTGGAATGCTTAAATCGGAATCAAAATGGGCTAAAGATATATATCTAAACGAATTAAGTAATTAGCTATACTTAGTGTGCCTATACTTCTCTCTATCTGAACTTAGGGAAAGTTCACTCAAATTGGAAACACATGGAGAATGTTAGGCTTAACAGTGTATCAGTGGGCCGCAACTAGTCGACTGCAACTCACTTTGGCAGCTCATCAATTTGCTGATTTGCATACAAGTGCAAAATTTCTCTTTTGACTTTGGGATCGACCAACTTGTCCAGTGACTTTTTGGCATGCGAATCGGTTCTTTTTTCCCCAGCGAATCGGAATACATTTTACACTGTGTTTATTGCCCACCGATTCTCATGTGTCCACATGTCCAGCAGTTGTTGGGAAATCCGACTGAATACTCGTATATAAATAGACGTATATACATATATATAGGTTAACTTCTATATGTATATCTGGTGGTTAGGTGTGTAAAATATACAAGATTCAATATGCTAAGATAATATATATAATATAGATAATGGTAAAGTTATATGACAGATTTGGATACTAGACTTACCTATGAATCGGAGTAGAAGAAATATCGGTTATCATATCATCATAAAGATATGCCTTTCCTATAATTCCCATATATATCTCATATATATATCTCAAGTTATCTAAATTCCAATGACTTCCATTTCTATTTCCTATATTATTCAGTTATAGTATATACATATATATACATATATATAAATATATATGTGGAAATTGAAGTTGTTCGAACTTGGAATCTTTAAGATATACTGAAAAAAGAACAGTATATATGTATATATGTATATATATATATATGTATATATATATATATACATACAATATATATATATATATATATATATATATATATATATATATATATATATATATATATATATATATATATATATATATATATATATATATATATATATATATATATATATATATATATATATATGTATATAGTAACTATATATATAACACCAACTCAAACATAGAGCATTCGAAATTCATTGACAATGCGAAAAGTTTCCATAGAATTTGATTTGATTTGTATTCTTTATTCAGCTCGCGGGTCGCTGGCATTTATCAGGTCGTCCCCATTTTGGTCTGCCCCATATGACAGCAGGGGGGGCAGCTGCAGCTGCAGAAACACCACGCTTAGCACACTCACACACATAACCCCCCATCCCCCCTCCAACCATGCTCATGTCCATGTCCATGCTCAGCCCCATTTCGGCGCATTGAAGTGCACAGCATAACAGTGAAAATGACAATAGCAATAACAGCAGCAGCAACAGCAGCAACAACATAACGGCGCCCTTTGGCTCTGCCTATTGGCAAGCGCAGCGCAACGCTTGAACGCCGACGGCGACGCCAGCGTCCGCTGCCGCTGCCGCTGCCACAACCAATGAGACAACAATAAGCTCAGCTGATAAGCAAGTCTATTCAGCATTTAATTCAATTTCAGTTCGGTTTCTGTATTGCGCCCATTTGCATGTGCCTCTCGCTGGCGCAGCGAATCAAAGTTTTGCATTAACCCGTAAATCGCGTCGCGTTTGCTTTTCTCTTTCTTTTCTTTTTTTTCCTGTGCTCTTATCCTTGTGCGCGGCGAGCAGCTGAGCTCGAGCATGACGCTTAACAGTCGCAAGCACCGTTATCTGACGCTGTTGCTCTGCGTCGCAGCGGCTGCAGCAGGCTCTGTGCCGGACGACAGCAGCGAGCAGAGCGGTCCCAGCACCAGGTTTGCCAAAACAAAAACAAAATCCAACTTAACATTAACATTAGCCTAACAGAGTTTAACAGCGCAGTCTGCTCAATGATAAATGATCATGTTAAGGGGCAAAGCTTCTGCTGCAGCGAATGCCAGTTAGCAAATATCTAGATATAGATATATAGATTACTTATATTTTATAGATCGACATAAATGACTAATTGCCAGATACCGAAAAAGCAAATAAAGACAGAGAACGGCAGTTATTAGCTGAGCAGCAGCAATAAAATTATGACACAATATAAATATCCATTAGCTGTTAAAAATATTTATATTTTGTTTACCTTTGTTAATATATAATAATATATATATAGCTTATATACATATGTATATAATATGGTTTCAAAGCAGAAGCGTGTTAAATCACTTTCGACTTCTGAAGCTTTACTTTTTCCACTTATGCGGAAACTTTAATGAAATACCCAATATATATGTAGATATATTCATGTATACATATATGGACTGCTCGCCTTCTAAGACTTTTGACTTTTGTAGTCCAGAGTGCGAATAGTAGAATAAACTTGAAGCTAAAGCGCGCATGTTTAGCAAACGAAATGTATGAGAAATGCAGAACAATCGATAGTTATCGATACTGAATCGGTGACACCATCGATGGTCGAACAGGTCTAGCTGTTGCAGCTATGATCGAACTGAACCGATATATCGAACAAATTGCAGACTATATATGTATATATATATATATATATATATATATATATATATATTATGAATAATCGCACTTTTCTATATATATCTGATCACTTGTGCTTATCTGCTCCTACTGAATGCTTACAGCAAATGGCTCTGCGACTCGACCGATCTCTGTCTGCCGGAGGAGCAGCTGCCGCCGGGCGAGGATCACCAGCAGCCCAAGGAGCGCTATGAGAGCCAGCTGGACTGTCGTCTCTCCTGCGGCAAGTATGGCGCCATCTGGCCAATGCCCAGCGGCGAGTGCAGCCTGTCGCACGAGCGGGTGCACTTCGATCCGTGGAAGGTGCGCTTCAATGTGGTGGCGCCGAACGAGGTGACGGCGCAGTTCCTGCGCGAGACGAATCGCCTGTTCGTGAGCAATCTGCTGAAGGAGTGCACCCGGAACTGCACGCTGGCCAGCAGCAAGGAGGTGCTGGTCAAGGCGACGGTCACCGACAGCAGCCTGGTGCTCAACTGGCACACGGACGAGAGTTATATGCTGGTGGTGCGCACCACGGACACGGTCACCTTTGTCGATATCAAGGCCTCGACCGTGTACGGCGCACGCTTCGCCTTCGAGACGCTCAGCAACCTGGTCACGGGCAGCGTGTCCAACGGACTGCTCCTGGTCAGCTCGGCTCGCGTCGTCGATCGGCCCGCCTATCCGCACCGTGGCCTGCTGCTGGACACCTCCCGGAACTACTTGCCGCTGCGCTGCATCCGGAGCACGCTGGACGCGATGGCCGCGTCCAAGCTGAACGTGCTGCACTGGCACGTGGTGGACACGCACAGCTTTCCGCTGGAGATCACGCGCGTGCCGGAGATGCAGCGTTACGGCGCATACTCGACCGCCCAGACCTACTCCCACACGGATGCGCTCAACCTGGTGAAATACGCCCGCTTGCGAGGCATCCGCATCATCCTGGAGATTGACGGACCCTCGCACGCCGGCAACGGCTGGCAGTGGGGTCCCGCTGCCGGGCTGGGCAACATGTCCGTCTGCCTGAACCAGTCGCCCTGGCGCACCTACTGCGTCCAGCCGCCGTGCGGTCAGCTGAATCCGCTCAACGATCACATGTATGCGGTGCTCAAGGAGATCCTCGAGGATGTTGCCGAGCTGGGCGCGCCCGAGGAGACCATGCACATGGGCGGCGACGAGGTGTACATACCATGCTGGAACCATACCGAGGAGATTACGGCCCAGATGAAGGCCAGGGGCTACGATCTCAGCGAGGAGAGCTTCCTGCGGCTCTGGTCGCAGTTCCATCAGCGGAACGTCGAGGCCTGGGACGACATCAATCTCCGCATGTATCCGAGCGTCCGGGAACCGAAGCCTGTCATACTCTGGTCCAGTCGCCTGACCGATCCGGAGACCATTGAGCAGCTGCTGCCCAAGGAGCGCTTCATCATCCAGACCTGGGTCAGTGCCCAGGACTCGCTCAACAGGAATCTGCTGCAACGTGGCTACCGCCTGCTGCTCTCCACGAAGGACGCTTGGTACCTGGACCACGGTTTCTGGGGCAGCACCAGCTACTACAACTGGCGCAAGGTATACAACAATGCGATGCCCCTCGATCCGCGCCTGAGTCACGAGCGCCAAGTGCTGGGCGGTGAGGTGTGCATGTGGAGCGAGTATGTGGATCAAAACTCTTTGGGTAAGCCCTAGCCTAAGCTGCTCACAGCCGCAGCTAACGATTCTCTACTTGCAGAGGCTCGCATCTGGCCAAGAGCGGGCGCAGCCGCTGAGCGACTTTGGTCGAATCCCAAGACGTCGGCCAATATGGCCCAGCGTCGGTTCTACAGGTATCGGGAGCGACTTATAGCACGCGGAATCCATCCAGACGCTGTGGTGCCCCACTGGTGTGTCCTTCACGAAGGACAATGTCTCTAAACACAACCGCTTTATTCCACTGTTATTTGTACCAAATACAAAAAAAAACAAAAGAAGTTTTTATTACATATTTTGGTGAAATTGGGAAGTTTGATCATACCTAGCGCTTATAGTCCTCGCAAATATTTAAATTCGTAACTGCTGTTTGCAACATTTTTCAGTCCAAGCAGCTGTTTAAGTAGCCAGTATGGCAACGTAGTCAGCTGCTTGCCATACAGTCTGGCAGCACTGCCATTTGAACAGTATTTGTATACAGGGAGCAGCATATTTATCTTAGACAGCTGTTTGCCACACGATCTGGCAGCCCCGACAATTGTATTTGTATACAAAACTACAGGTTATTTGCGTCACTCAGCTGTTTGCCACACAGTCTGGCAGCGCTGCAAATTCAATAATATTTGTATACAAAGCCGGTCAAAGTTTAATCCGATTAAAATGAGTAGCAAAATGCTTTTGGTATTCTACGCCGCTTACTTTCTAAGCTTGCTGCACTTTGGCCAAGCCGACGACCCAGACTGCCACCACAACAAGTATAGCAATACAAATGCCGCCGGCACTGTGCTGCCCGTCGTACTGTGGCACGGCATGGGCGACACTTGTTGTTTCCCGTTCAGCCTTGGCTCTATTAAGAAACTAATAGAGGAGCATACGAACGGCACTTACGTACGATCCTTGGAAATAGGAGCAAACATTATTCTGGACTATGAGAGCGGCTTCTTTATACATCCAAATAAGCAGGTGGAATACGTATGTCAGCTCCTCGCCGAAGATGAAAAGCTCGCCAATGGCTACAATGCCATTGGCTTCTCCCAGGGCGGCCAATTCTTGTACGTAATTCCTATCGTTATTGTATTGGTTACCTAACAAACTCTTTTCACAGACGAGCCGTGGCCCAGCGTTGTCCCCAGCCGCCAATGCGAGTGCTCATCAGCTTGGGCGGCCAGCATCAGGGCGTCTTCGGCTTGCCCAAGTGTCCCACACTCAGTGTCAGCAGCTGCGAATATATTAGCAAGCTACTCAACTATGCGGCCTACGAGGAGTAAGTGCAGCCACATTGCAGTAGCTCACAATCAGTTCTTATTCAATTCTTCTCTTCTCCCAGCTGGGTCCAGAACGAACTCGTGCAGGCTACCTACTGGCATGATCCGCTTCACGAGAGCAGCTATCGCATAAAGAGCACCTTCCTGGCAGACATCAACAATGAGCTGTACGTCAACGAACGCTATGCTGAGAACCTTAACAAGCTGAAGAAGTAAGCTCACGGACATGGCTGTGATCGTTGTGTTATACTCTAGCAAATGCTTCTATTGCAGATTTGTGATGGTCAAGTTCCTCAACGACACCATTGTGCAGCCGAAGGAGTCGCAGTGGTTTGAATTCTATGCACCCGGCCAGGACAAGCATATACTGCCGCTCAACGAAAGCAAAGTCTACAAGGATGTAGGAGATGTGATCTTAGCCAGTTTATCAAATTTTTATATTAAGCTCCCATTTTGGCCTTTTCAGGTGGGCTTAGAGCTAATGCACATATGCAAGAAGCTGCACTTCCTCGGCGTCGAAGGCGATCATCTGGCCATATCCAAGGAGTGGTTCGTCAAGGAGCTCGTGCCGTTCCTGCTCGAAGTTGACTAAAGATAACAGCTGTGCCCGCTGTCTCGCGCGCTCAAACAAAGAAAATATGGAGCTGATGAGCTGATAGCTCGGTTCATACAATATTCTACATATATATAGATATATATATATATATTTATTAGATGTGTTTTAAGCTGGTAATTAATATTAATAAATATTTACGGGAAATATTTAATTCAAGGCAGTCGCGTGATCCGACTATGATTCAAACGCGTATCGTAATCATATTAATAACGTTCTCGATATCTACATTCATATTTAATATTTATGTGTTTTAGAGTATATATATATATATATAGTGTAGTGTAGTGTAGTATATATATATATATATATATATAGCTATGTACAATTAGCATTTAACAAAAGCTTATTGACAACCATAGAAATTATAGGATTTACATTTGACATTCAGTAGATTAAAGCAAAAAAAAAAAACAAATGGATAACCGGGACCAGCACAGACAGATCGCAGTGTAGCACGGAAATCGTTGCACGTGGCGTATTATGGGAGTGATTATGGTGATAGGAGGAGTTAACGTTGTCTTCCCTTTTGGCAGATGCTCCACATCCGCAAAGCACAAAGGACAACGACACTAGCAAGCACATCATAACTTGGACTTTGTGTTCGTATTGCGGGCAAAGAAGATTTCCGGATCCTTCAGAGGACGCTGAATCTCCCGATAATTGTTGACTATCTTCTTTGACTCATCTTTGGGGCACGATTGCAGGTTCCGGAACACGCTCACCTACAATAAAATAATAATCAATTGATTAATATAGCCATTACTCAGTTGATTTCTCATCGCATGATTCCGGCTGCTTCTGGTGAAATCACCAAGCGCGTGATCTGCCCTGACCACTAACCTGTCCCCGCGAAACATATATGGGCGTACGGTAGATTATCCACGTGACACTCTCAAAGTACGGCGCCGTCGTCAGCGAGCCTTTGTAAGTGTAATAGTGTTTGCTCAGCTCCTGCAGACCGATCCAGGACAGGCAGTCTGCAAAGTGGCAAATGGATTAGCGGGATTAGCGTCGTAGAGTGAGGTATAGCATTGAGCTCTTACCCGAGTCGAGGGATGCGCTCGTGTGTATCTTTTGGACGATGCGTATGCCCTCGGTGATCTTCTTGAACTCGGGGCAGTCCTTGTCGCCGCAGGCCTGTATGAAGAATGCGACAACGGCCAGTCCGTCCGGCTTGTTTTTGGCCTCGGCAAAGTCCTTGTACTTGGCATTGTAGTGTACAGCGTGGGCCTCCATCGAATACTTCATGCCCTCCAGGGTGTGCTCGCACCCAGACTCATCCGAGTCCGACCAGTGGAAGTGCAGCTGCTCGAACACGTACTTGTTGGTGTCCAGGCCGCCCCCAATGATATACGGCTGTTGCTTGCGCTTGCTGAACGTGACCACGGCCGAGGTGCCAGTGTTTTGAACACGCGCCACTCCGACCGGCTCCCAGTGGCCATGATACTCGAGCGGATCAACATCGTCGATATGCTCGATGGCACGATTGCTGATCTCGATGGGCGACTGCACGGGCATGCTACTCTGTGTGGTCTATCGTCTCTGATCTGGCTGGCTGCTCCGGCTCCGCGTCCGATCCGCTACCTATCTATGTTATGTTCGCGGCGTTCAGGTATTTCTTCTTCCTCAGCTTGTAGACACGCCCGCGATCGGCAGCGCTGGCGTCGTCCAAGTGCTCGGCTGACAGAGGTGGCGCTTCCGGCGGCGACGTCGTGATGGCGATTATTCTCCTCGACGCCGGCGTGTGGAAGGAAGTATGACGGCTCTAGCTCGAGCCCGCCCGTTCAACTGGTTGGATCTCCGCGCCGGCCTTAACTGCCTGAAACGAGCACGCAACAATAAAAATCAACATGAAACTGTCACTCAGTAATTGAAAAGCAGAAAAAAAAAATAAAATAAAAAGGCCTACAAATTGAAAACTGACAACTCGTGGCGCACAATGAAAGCAATTAAATGGCTCAATGCTGCCCTGACCAGCTGGGCCAGGAGCAGACGTCGCCATAGCCATAGCCATAGCCGTAACCGTAGCCATAGCCTTGGCTCTTTATTTGCAATTGTAATCGACACCTGCGACAATGCATCCAACCCAGCCCCGCCATTGGCATCCGTGTTTGATGAGCCATTTGAGAAATTGAAATTGGTTTGTGTCAATGTCTTCATTAGCCGCCCGGCAATCCGGCCAGCGACTGGCTGTCTCCACTCCACTTGGCCTGCTTTAAATATTTACGCTGCCGTTGCTACCTCCATTTGTCGACTCGATTGACTCGTTAGCTAATCGACAGCTGTTGCATATTTCATAAGTGACAATTGATAGGCCACAAATCAGCTTTTACAACGCTTTCTAAATTGCGTGTTCTGCATTTTCAGCGTGGCAATTGAGGAGTCCGCGTCCATTCGAAAGGGGGTCGAGTGCTCTGAGGCCAGCGTATAGAAAGTTTCCTTCATAGCAAACTGATATATCAAGCTAGACAACATATAGACGATTCAATCTACATAAGCTTTAAATGACAACCCTATACGATCACTAAGAGATCGTTTGACCCTTACGAAACTTCAAAGTTTAGAACATTCATCATATATACAAAATATTTTTAAATGGTCATGTGGAACCTTAAGGATTGTAGGGATTTATCATACATAAATGATATATTTATCATATAGTCTACATACGATATATGAGATTCTTACAAAAAGGGAAAGCTTTCTATGTCATATACAGCACAATATCATGTATAGCAAAGCTGATGTATCTAAAGATCTAGAGACAAGAAATCGTACTATAAATATATATAGAAAAAGGAATATATTAGGATCTATAAATAAGAATTTTATGAAATCTGCATATTTTCCAGTTATGCTGGTATATATAGTCGATATACTCTTCACTACAAACCTAATCCTACATAGAAACTTGTAAGATATACAAAAAATATAAATATTTCTAGGCAGACTTCATTTTGAGCAAGAGATCAAAGGGAAACTTTAACATATGAAAATACTACATCATGTACGTAGTATATATGACAAATAATAGACATTATAAACATCAAATGGCTAGAACAACTGGCACGTATCCACATATAATTCTCTATTTTGCCATTTGCCTAGGCTATCGCTAGTCGCAGAGTGCTCAAGAGCTGGTCGTAAATAAAGCTGAGGGCATTAAAAAGTGCTTTGAAGAGTTTTTAGCAGAGATATGCATGCATAAACTGATTAAATCAAATATGATTTTAATTGACAGTTATACAGTGCACTAAATCCAAGCCGCTCAGGCTAATCGGGCTCGGACTGCGCGCCAGACAACAGGTGAGGTGAGCTGATTGTTGGTTCGTGGGCTTGTAGACTGTGAATTTACGACAGATACTCTGCGCTTATATGGCTACGGTATATGGGTACATATAGGTACAAATGTAGGTATGTGGCGTGTGCTCGTATCAGAGGCATTCACTGATAAGCCAAGGAGGTCGAGTAACCAGCGGTAATTATTTCGTCTGCTATTTCGGCTGGTCACAGTCAATCAATTGACTACAGCTAACCAAGCATTTCAAACTTTCCGCTCGCCGTGGGAGTGTCAAGTATTGTGTTGGTCTTTGGACTCCAATTTGGAGATATTCGAGAACAGAGAATAGAATTCGATTTGATATCTTATCTCGGACATGGCATCTAGAGCGAATGCAATATGTGGATGTGGCTGTAGCTGTGGCTGTGCCTCTGGCTGTGAGTGTGACTGTGACTCTAGCTACACGCGTCATCAGACAGCACACATTAATCCAATATCAATGTTATATACATATTAATGTTATATAAACAACACGTGATTCCAATGCTATTTGTGCTCGTGACGCGATTCCAGCGTTATTTGTTTCAATTGCTTCGAGCTCAAGAGATTCGTATCGTAAGCTTATCTGTACGCTTTACCAAGTATCCCAAATTCTATTCATGTTCGCTTTTTGTCTCCTGATTTGATTAGGATTAGGATTATGTGCAATTCGCATAATTGAATTGTCCGTGTCAAACACAAATCGATGGGCGAACGAACACCTGAAAGACATAGCATACGTAAGTTGCTGGTAAACAAGATTGGGATCAGAGGGCAAACACATACCTGACCCTGGGTGGCCCGACGACGACGCAGACATCCCTCACGAAACTTCCTAATCTTAATAAACTTACACAGTTAATGGTTTAATAAGCAGAAACCAATCAATTTATCTAGCTGCCTTATCAGCTTAATCTATTATTATGCATAAAACAAAGCCAGATAAGCGGAAGGCACGTTCTCGAATGGAGCTCTGATGGAACTGCTGCTATATATATATACATATATATATATAGAGAGAGAGAGAGGGAGTTTAGACAATAGTCAAGTGGCGTTTAGATATATGCGTTAAGGTCATGTGACGGCAGTTATCTGACTGATTGATGGATCAGCCAGGTAGCTGTGAAAAGAAAGCGTGTAGTTAATTGATAAGTGCTGACTTATCAGCGCTATAGGAGCCAGCTCAGCCCTGGATGACAGTGTGTATCCCACATACACTCACTCCGCTGAATTGAGTAATTACTTAAGTAAGGGCACAACTGTGATAAACCTTATCAGTTGATCAACGTCGAAAGAGTCACACACTTGTAAGGCAAAACAAATAACAGTAATAATGAGAGCGAGAGAGAGAGAGAGAGAGAGAGAGAGAGAGAGAGGGGGGACAATTAAGTAATAACCGTGAAACAGTTGCAAATAGAACCTGAAACCTGCCAACTTGCATGCAAATTTAGCTCGGCTCAGCTCGGCTTGGCTACGCAATGACCTCATCCAGCTGGCATGCGTCTAGTGGGGAAGCAACAGGAGCAACATCAGCAACAGCAGCAGCAGCAGCAGCAGCAGCAGCAGCAGAAGCAGCAGCAGGAGCAGCAGCAACAGCAACCGCGACATCGACCAAATAACGGCACGCCCTCGCCCATCTCTCGAAAGCTCTCGAAACTATGCGAATGCTCTGTAAATAGTTAAATATTCAAGTCAACCAAAACAAAAGCAAACCCGAGCTCAAATTAAGAATATACTTATCATTATAATTACATAATTAATAATATATATATATTATTAATAGAAATCCAACAATTTACTACAGGGTATAGCCACTGTTGACGCTGGACAGCTGTTATTCTAGCTGCTGCTCCCTAAGCAAATCAATAATTGAGCGGCAAGTGCAGTGTCACCCACACATACACACACATACACAGTGTGTGTGTCTCTCTCTACCTGTATGTGTGTGTGTGTGTAGCTGACCTTCGCACTGGCGTTTGTGGCGGGGCAAGCGGCTATTGTGATGCCGGGAAAATGGAAAATGTTATTAGCGAAGTGGAGAGAGCACTTCTATTGCCCTTTTACACCTTCTGTGCAATGCAATGTTTTCGAATTTTGAAGCGCAATTAAAATTCCTGCTGTCACAATGACACTAACAGTCGCTGCCGGCATTGTGTATTGCTGTTATTGCTTTTTTTGACATTCTGCTGTGCAGACAGACATTTTCAATAACAGAGATGCTCAGAGTTATACTTGACATAGTACATTTACATATATATATATATATATATATATATACATACATACATACATAAGTGTAGCCAGCGCGCACACAGCAAAATAAATGCATATGTATGTAAGCGTGTCGATGTATTCATGCCAAGTAGATAACTGACTAATCACACACACAGAGATACATAGCACAATATATGCACGTACGTATATAATTGTACATACATATGTATGTATGTCTGTATGATTTGCATTAGTATATTTACCTGTTGATTTTGACTTGGTTTTGCTTTTGCACTTTGTAGCCGCCGTTGCTGTCGTCTTGGGTTCAATTAATATATATATATATAAAAAAAAAAAACAGACGGCCGCAAATAATGTATGTAAATACAAAGAAATATGTTGACACACGCGCAGCCAATTGTTTTTGTTTTTAGTTTTTGGTTTTTTGCGCGTTATTGCTGATTAACATTTATTTGTATATATTATTGAGTGCCAACAACAAATGCCGCATAGCCAGCAAATGCGTTTGATGTTGCGTTAGAAAAAAAGCCACCGAACGAGGGACAAGAAACAACGCAGTGTTGACAAAAACTAAGAGCAACAGAAATCGGATGTTAATTAACAGTTTCAATAACACCTCGAGAATCCGTTGAAAACTGAAAATAAAATTCTGTTAACAAGCTGTTAACAGCCATGCGAGTAATTCTAGTAGTTTTTGCTTATATATCAAGTGTGACCATCAATTGCGATAGCTATGCATATATCGATAGTTTACTCCAAGCAATGACTTGCTTAAAAATATAATCAAATTTAGTTATAGAAAAATAAAATGCCCTGCAAAAAAATATATATTCGACAATTCTTAATTAATATATCAACCCAACAGAATAGTTAATCACTGCAGCATAGATTTTTTACTTATATTTTATATAATATATAATACAGGAGCAATCAAGTAATTTTCTTTTCAAAAATATCGACAAAATTCACATTGTTTTACGATTCACAAAATATACGCTACTGCCATTCAAATTGAATCGAATACTTTTACGTAAATTTGCAACCCTGGCCCTAACACTTTTATCGATCACACATAAGTAGCTAAACGCAAAGCACTTTCGGACGTGTATATTTTTCAATAGCATAAATTTTAATATATATATATATATATTTCTTAAAGTCGAGTTTATTGCGTGTTTATTTTCATAGAACGGAACTTAAATTCCAATAAAAATCAAACGTGTTATAAGCGAACTTCACTCTTTTTCCAAATTTGTTCAAATCTTACAGCTGTGGTAAGTGCTTAAGTGTGCGTGACAAAGGCTCACTGTACGCAGACTTATTGGGAAAAAAACGATTTGAACGCCGCTATCAATATTGCTGTGTAAATTCTCCTTGCAAGTTGCGTGTATGTATGTATGTGTGCGTGTGTGCGAGTTTTGTGTAATCGCATCGTTTATTTACAGTTGTCACTACGCACATGCACGCACACACATACACAAGCACGCACACATGCACAAACTACATCCCGTTAAGTATTTTGAGCATAAAAAACGGATGTACATATGTATGTATGTATTTTGAAGAATGACTCAACTTCATCATTTGCAGATCAAACATGCAGCACATCAAATTGCAATCGTCTGATGAGGAGATTTTCGATACTGATATACAAATAGCGAAGTGCTCCGGCACCATTCGCACCATGCTGGAGGACTGTGGCATGGACGACGACGAGAACGCAATCGTGCCGTTGCCGAATGTGAATTCGACAATATTGAGGAAGGTGCTGACTTGGGCCAACTACCACAAGGACGATCCGCAGCCCACTGAGGACGATGAGAGCAAGGAGAAGCGCACCGATGACATCACATCGTGGGATGCCGATTTTCTCAAAGTGGACCAGGGTACACTCTTCGAACTGATCTTAGCCGCCAACTATTTGGACATCAAGGGCTTGCTGGAACTCACCTGCAAGACGGTGGCCAACATGATCAAGGGCAAAACACCCGAGGACATTCGGAAAACGTTTAACATTAAGAAAGATTTTACTCCTGCCGAGGAGGAGCAGGTGCGCAAGGAGAACGAATGGTGTGAGGAGAAGTAGAACTATCCACACCACGTCACACAGCAGCTTGTCGCGAAATATTATGGTATATGGCTTCGTTATTAATCTGAGATCCACAACAACAACAATAACAATTTGCTAATTCACAGGATGGAATACGATTGGTTCGCAAGCAACGCGCAAATTGCTTGAAGAGATGCGTATAAGAAATAACTTTTATCTAGTTTATGTATAAGGTTGAATACAACACTCACATGGAATATTTTTTCTTCAAAACCAAATTTAACTATAATAATAACTTGAGCAGCAAATTGCAATAAAATGTAAACACAGCAGTTGAAAATTATGCGTAAAAGGATCATCATATATATATAGATATATATATATTATTGCTATATATATAAACACATATATATATTTGTATATGTGATTCATGATATATTGATAACTATAGAGTGAATCACAATAAGATTGGCATACCTTAAAACACTCGTTTCTCGATTAAGTATTATCAGTTCGAAGTCTATCTCGACCATATAAATATCTCAAAAAACGCAAGATAACCGAAGTATAAAAAAAAGAAGAGGAAAAATCAAGTTTTAAGCATAAATTTGTTTTACATTTCAGTCGTTTCTTATTTTCAGTTTTACTAATGTCTCATTTAAGAAGAAATCAAATGAATAAAGTATAATCTAGTTTAGAATTTAAACAGCTTGGCTTTTTGTAGATTTGAATTGGACTATATATATATATATATATATTGACTATATATATATATATATATATATATATATATATTTGAGAATACTTAATGATATATTTTATAATGTATTATTAAATATTTTTAATATGAAGCGATTCCCGCTTAACTGGTAGCTCCAGTGAAACTGTTTCTGAAATATGGTAAAGTTCCAGGCAAAGCCTGGTTTCATGACTGTTCTACGTCTGTTTCTTAATCTCAATCTCTTAATACAGTTGATTTTATTCTTGGATTAAGAGTTATATAACTGTTTACTGACTTCAGATCCTAACGGTTTTCGAGTTTTTGTGCAATCTTAAGATCAGTGGCAAATCGGCTTTCTAGAATTTTCCGAAACTCTGAACATCAGTATATGTATGTATCCATGTACACATATACACACACGTATGCCTAAGCATGCCTATACACACATTGGCAAACAACCGTTATGATTGCCGTTTTCTGTCTGCAGCAAAGTTCTAGAAAAGTGAAGCGAAGACTGCTGGCGCCACAAGCGCGTCGTTTGGCGGTTGTATAAGTTAATATAAGTTAGCTAAAACTATAGTTAATGAATATGTTTTTTGTTGCTGTGCGAAGACATTGGTGCACTCAATACATAACACACACATTTACATGCATACATACATATGTATGTATGTATGTTAAGTTTAACATTTATCTGCTTAGCTGTGATATTCAGCACATTCACATGCATACATACGCACCTCTTTCTCCTTCTTTACACACATGCATGCATACATATGTACATATAAACATGCAGCTTCCCACACATACCTCTCTCTCTCTTTCTTTAGCAGCCCGCTCTATATCCCTTTCCAATTCATTAATTACCACTTGCATTTTTACACATTTAGTTGGTTTTTAATTTTATTAAATTGTTTTAAACACTACAATTAATTTGTTAAAAGGCCATAAACAAAAATTTTTGTTCTTTATGTGTGTGAGTGTATGTGTGTGTCTCTGCCTGCCTGCCAGCCTGTATGTATGTATGCATGTGTGTGCGCGTGTGTATATATGTGCATGCGTGTGCGAGTGTGAGTGAGTGAGTTTCTTCGCTAATTTTGCTGCTATTACATTTGGGGGGAATTTCTGTTTTGGGGTTATCGTATGTATACTAATTTCCTGTGTCTTATAGTTACAATGGCAAACAATAATTACATTTGAATACGTTTTCTGTTTTATATGCATTTTAATGCGCCAAACATGAATATCATTATTATTATTATTGTTGCAGAATTGCAAGTTATGCGTGTTCGCGCCTTTCGCCGTCTCTTTCTGCCTGCCTGCCTGCCTGCTGCCTCTGTTTCTTCCGTGTTTACGTATTTGTGTGCGTGCATTTCCTTCTATCTCTCGGTTCGTGCGAGCGCCTGCATGTATGTGTGTGTGAGTGGGTGTGTGTGTGTGTGTGAGTGTGTTAGTTCTTTTTCTTCGCTTTGATGCTGCATTTTTTGTTGTTTGTTTGCATTTTTTTGGTTGTTTTTTAAACGTTTTTCAATAAATTATCAATAAACAATTGAAAGGTGTTTGAAATAAAGATGTGCACTGGCAAAACGCTTTGCCCGCTACTCTTGCTCTAATTGTTGTTGTCGTTTTTCCTTTGTTTTTTTTTTCTCTTTTTTTGTTTTTGTGTTGCCTTTGCATTATTTTTTCCTTTTTTTTTTCTTAATTTTTTGTTGTTTTTTTTTCTTCTCTTTTAATTAGGACGTCAATTCAATGAGGGCATATGCCCGTCATGCCAATTTATCTCAATGTTGGGCCATTTGGTCTGCAGACAGGTGACCATCGGGTTCGAGGTGCAAATCGACTTGAGATCACCCTCCAGCAATATGGCCGAGCCACAGTAGTAGCGCACCTGTGGGAGAAACAACTAGCGAGTTAGCGAAACGACAACGGACAGGTAAAGCTTATCTTATGATAGATTTTATATGTATATATATAGTTTAGAGGAATCTGATTGATTCGGGGCACGATTAAGGCTCTACTTGTCATGGGAATAAAATCTAAAACAAATTCATATTGATTGCTCTAAACAAGAGCTAGCTGAATAGGCAATGCTCGAGGCCATACGTGCTATAAACATGCTATAAACTATAGCCGACTGCATAATACCTACTGCTAAGTGTCTATCTATCGGAGTTGCTATATATTTCTTATCTGAACTATACGGAATGACTTGCATATGCCAAACGAGATATATAGGCGATATTGGTATGACAAAAGATAATTTATAAATAGAGCTCACAGTCTAAATGACAAATCTATACGATCTATATCTGCATCTGGATATATATCACATTGCTATAAATTCAGTTTATATATATATATCTATAGCTACATCTATATCTATATCTATATCTATATCTATATCTATATCTATATCTATATCTATATCTATATCTATATCTATATCTATATCTATATCTATATCTATATCTATATCTATATCTATATCTATATCTATATCTATATCTATATCTATATCTATATCTATATCTATATCTATATCTATACCTATACCTATATCCACTTAACAATAACATTATAAATATCCAATTTATAAACTTCTTAACTATCCACAACTTAATACTCTTCCCTATTCCTTGCTCTTATACAAAATCTTATCCAAATGGTGTGTTCGTTCACCTTGTTGTTGTCATTGGAGCCGGGTATTCCATTATAGTGCATCAGCTCGAACGTGTCGGGTGTTGAGCGGCGCTCCAATGGGAAAAATTCATCCATGAATGCATTCAGGAGAATGATGCCGAGATTCTCTGGATCCAAGCGCTTCTGCATGAGGCTCACACTGAGAGTTGTAGGAAGATATAGTTCAGAGATGTTATGTTCCTTTGACTATGGTCAAGTTGCAACTCACTATCCTGGCTCGCTGACCAGATTCAATGCGGCTAGCACGTCACGGAGCAAGGTGCTCGATATGAAATTGTTGCCCTCGGGATCGTATGACTTAAAGATCCGACGTCCGGTCTCCGATGGTGTCTCCGGTGAGACGAGCCTCTTTTCGTTGCTAAACAAAACTGCAAGCAATCGAGTAGTATACATATATAAATATCAGAAATATATATATATATATAAATATGTGGCCAGATATATTACCAGTTAAATGCGTATCTGAGCCCATAACCCAAACTGGAAAGCGTGGATTCTTGAAGAACGAACCCACTGTACAGTAGCGCATCTGCTCCATGAGAGTTATAAATCCGATATCGCTCTGCTCGCAAATGCCGCGCAGCTTCAGGCCGCCCACATCCTGCTCGTTGTCCCAGACATGGGCCACCGCGCGTCCAGTGAGCATCAGATTGATCAGCGACTGGGCGCCGTAGCCGTATGTGCTGTGTATCAGCGGCTCCGATGTGTCCGATATATCAGAGTTGACCTGCTCCGTGCCCTTGGTTAGGAATACCGAATACATGAACAGCAGCACTCCGTACGTATTCACTAGCTGACTATAGTTATCCACATAGTAGCGAGCCACCTCGCCAATGTGCTCAAAGTGGAGCGTGTGCAGACGCTCGTGAAATTGGTCCGGAGTCAATTCCAAATTGAAACGTGCGACCATGGCTGCTGCCGCCTCGGCTTTGCCGGCCGCACCAGGAGCTGCAGCGGCGGCGGCTGTAGCTGTAGCTGTAGCTGCAGCTGCATTGGAGCCATCAATACCAGTAGTCGACTCCTCCGCCTCAATGGCGTTCTCAATCGAATCAGTGGGCGGCGTCGGGCGACGCTCTTTGGTTGATCGTCGCTGTAGTGTGACAATTTTATACCGCGCTGCTCGACAGTTCTTCAGTATGTTGCAAAGCGCTTCAATGAGTAGACTCTGGCATTTGTCACTGGGCAGCTGGGTAATGAGATTAAATTGAAATTAAATTGCTATTGGCATTCGCAATGGGGCGAGGCGAGGGCAAGGGGGAGGACTAAGGGCGACTGCTTACCTTGGTTAATTGTATGCCTGGCATGTCCATGATAATTATCTTAAGCAAGTACGCCTGCACGGGCGCTATCACAGCACAAGGACCGCCCTGTTTTTGCACCAAAGCCGAGGGCTCCACATCACTAAACTCAAAGCCTGCAATTGCATAGAGGACGTATTATATATATATATATACAGAGAGATACACACACAAAAAAAGCGCGCGCGCCTGCACTATCTGCTTTTGGGTGGTGTTGTCGGGTGCGAGGGGGTTGGGGTTGGGGTTGGGGTTGGGTTTAGGGTTCGGGTCGGGTGGGGGTGGTGCAACAGCAACTTACCTTGAGACCAACGCTTGAATACATCTTCGCGCACACTGTCGCCCCACAGCAAGTGCTTAATCTCGCGCAGCTCTCGCATGTCGCTCTCAGTGGAACGCAACTGCAATTGCTGTTGCTGCCGCTGTTGTTGTTGTTGTCGTCCAGCAGCTGGTGCTGTTGATGACGGTGCACTGCCACTGGCCATAGATAGTTCTGGTTGCTGCAGCTGCTGTTGTTGTTGTTGTGGTTGTGCTTGTTGTTGTTGGTGCTGCTGCTGTTGTTGCTGTCCAACTGTGTTACTTGACTGTGATTCCAAGGCTGTTGAAGCCAACGTCATCGACGCCGTAGCTGATGCAGTTTTCGGCGAGGCGCACTTTTCGCTGCGCTGCTCCCGTTCGCATGCGTCGCTCATCTCGAGTCGTTTTCTTTGCTATGGAAGGATGGGGGAGCACGGGTATGGAATCACAAAATGTATTCGTCTTTATCGAAATCGAAATACAATAAACGCAAAATCAACTATTTAGGTTGGCATTTTTTGGCTATGCAAATGCAACAGTGTAGGGATGTACAAAATATGGGTGCATCAATTTCTATCGATACGATTGCACGATAACACAAATGCAAGTGCTGCCAATGCAGGCTGGTGATGGTACTTACATTCCAATTCGCCATTCGCGAAATATATCGATGGTTCACAAAACAAATATATATGTATATATATATATCGTGCTGTAAATTTTCAATAAAAATAAAAACGTTAGGTCGAATGAAAACAAATTCAACTAGTCAGATTAAACAAATTATAAAAATAATGAAAATAAATTCAAAGTCCTTTTCGAACAAGTATTACATATTAACTAAATGTATCGAACCATACACTTTCAACGCAGTCTCGATATATCGATAGGCTACTAGCTGGGCCTCTGGTGCTGTCAACACAATTAAGAAATTGGCGCCCCATGGAGCCCAGGAGCATATTACCAAAAACTGACAAAACAACTAATAAAAACACTTTGCCTACAGCCGTATCGAACGCGAGAAAGCCCGAAACTGGACGCGTCTACTACTGTCGCTGCTGCCTGGTGGCCTTTCCCCGCTTCCTCGCATGCAAGATGCACGAACATCTGTGCGAGGCGCGACTCGCCCGGCTGCACATATGCAAATACTGCCTGACGCTGTACGGCGATGAGCAGCTGCTGCAGCGCCACGTCCAGCGGAAGCACACGGATCGCCGGTACATGTGCCTGCAGTGCGGCACCTTTGGCAAGCGCTACAGCTCCTCGGTGTTCCTCTTCAAGCACGTGGTGTCGTGGCACGGCGAACAGTCGCTCTTCTACTGCGCCATGTGCGCGGACAACTGCAACGACGCGAAGGCGTTCAGCTGCATGAGCGACCTGATCGGTCATGCGGAGAGCGAGCACAGTCTGCACGGGGAGGGCAGCGTTGTGGACGAGACGGAGGATCTCGAAATGCTCGAGGAGAACATAGACGAGCTGCTGCCGACGGTGGACTGGGACGATGACTTGACATTCGGATGGCCCATGGACTTGGACAAAGAGTCCTGCATTGCCGATCCCAAGCCCAAGCCCAGTGCCTACGTCTGTCCGATATGCGCCAATGGCTTCACCGGCAGCATTAGCCTCTTGAAGCACATCGAGAAGGCGCATCAGCGCGATCCGCTCAACTGCATCTTCTGCGGCAAGTCGCACAAGAACCGCGAGGCTGTCCGCGTCCACTTGCAGCGCCAACACGTCCTGTTGCGCGCCCACATCTGCCGGGTGTGCCGGGCGGACTTCACCACCGCCGACCACCTGCTAAAGCACATGCGGAGCCAGCACCTCGAGCGCGCCCACGTCTGCCCCGAGTGCGGCAAGGCCTTTGCTCAAATCAGCCACCTGACCGAGCACACCTTGACCGAACGTGGACACATCGCCCACATCTGCTCGCAGTGCAACACGCAGTTCTTTCGCGCCATCGATCTCACGCGACACATTCGACTCAAGCACCCAGCGAGTCCCTAGCCCCAGGTAGGTGTGCTGCTCTGCTCCTATATTTACTCTGATCCAACAGTTGGAGATATTCCCTATAAATTGTATATAGAGCTTCTATTTTTAGCCATCATATCGTCTTTCAATGTTTATTCAAACCGTTAATCCCAATTCGCAAGTTATTCGATCGCTAGAGTCTAAACAAATGCGTTAGACGTAACACGTAACACGCAATACGTAATACGAGTATGTTATTTGAGGATTCAAATACACTTGCTGGCATAAGTATGTGTACAGACTCAACAATGTAAACAATAAACAAATGTTACTTGCGGAAAATTAAAAAAAATACGTACATAAAGAATAATGTATACATAAATATAGATACATATAACTTTTAATTAAAACTAAAATATCTATACATTTAATAATAATTAATAACATAAATCTATGCTCAACATTAGCCTAACAGAACTTTATGCAAATTGCAGTGCAAAGTTATGTACACTTAACATTTGCATATAAATACCAAAGTGATTTCAAGTAGCACTGAAAGCTCCTCTGTTAATTAACAGCGCACCTGCTGCACCCTGCGTTTGCACACACACATACGCACGCACGCCAACCTTAACAGTTAACAGTTTAGCAACGACGATGACGGCGACGACGATTTGATCGCAGCAGCCGAGCAGCGAGCGTCGCGCCCGTTACACACTGAGAGCGCCAGAGCGCGGCAGCGAAACAAACGTTATTGTCATTTAAAGTCGCGCTGTTGGCCCACACAGGCGACAGTTTTGAACGAATCGTGCTTGCGTTTGGACTGTGTGCTGTAGCCGTCGCCGTCGCACCCTCGTCGTCGTTGAAAAAGTTAACAAAAAATATTCTTGTTTTTGTTTTTAGTTGAAAAAAAGTTAAGAATTGTGTTAACTTTAGAGAGCAGACAATAACGTGTAAGTGCATATTAAAAAAAAAGTAAAAATAAAATAATAATAATAATAAAAAAAATAATCCATTAAAACTGGCGATCAAGCAACGCGACCCTCAGCCGCCAACAACTTTTTGTGTTTTTTATTTTTTTTATTATTGTTTTTGCTAATCGGGCTAAAAAGCTTTTGTGTTGCATGCATGCGACGAGTTGGCTTTGTTAAGTGTTGCTAATGTCGCTTTGGAAACTAAACTCGAAACATTTGATCACTCATCGAAACGAAACGGATTCTAATTGACGTTGAGTAAATAATAGCATCAAAAACCACACACTAATTATATCAAATAAAATACAAATTAAAAAAAAAAATCCCGTGGAAATGGCTGCGCTTGACTTAACGCACGTTGTTTTGATTTTCCGGTTTTTTTTAGCCGTAAAGCTAACCCCAAGTCGACTCATCGGCGGTCTAAATAAATAACACAAAATGAATTAGCAATCCAGAAATATGAATAAATATTTAGTTTACATTAAATATTTATAAAAGAGAAAGAGAGAGAGAGAGAGAGAGAGGAAGGGAGAGGGTGGGGAGAGGGGAAAGATATGTGAACCGTAAGAAAATCGAATATATTTCATTGAGCTGAACACACCTGGGACTGCATATCGAATTTGAAACAAATTCAGCTTCTGATTTGAAAAAATAAAAAATAAACAAACAAAAACCCGCTTGAAACTGGACTTGCAGGTGAATCGAGTCGCTCGCTCGCTCGGTCGACAGGTTGAAAGCCATTATCATAACGAATAACAACTGCAAATAGTTGTTGTTGTTCTTGTTGTTCTTGTTGTTGTTGTAATATGCGAATTGAATTTGAATAGTGGGAAGGGCGCCAAACAGCTTATCAAAGCCTAAATCGTACGCACTCGGGTTTTTGCCCTCAACTGAACTGAGCCGAGCCGAGCTGAGCTGAGCTGAATCACTTTACCGATCCGCTGGGGAACCATTAAAGCCGTAATTTATGTGCTGCCCTCTGTACCTCTGCTGTTGTTAGTTATTAAAATCAAGAATCCTACTCGGTTGGCCACAGTACAGTGTACAGTGTGTCAAATATGTCAATTGACACATAATAACAGTTCAGATTTTGACAGATACAGACAAATTGCCTCCCAATTGATGAATGCTTAAAATATATACATAAATATCACAAGTGATCTTGAGAATCCTTGAAGCTAAGCTAGGCTAGGGTATTAGCTAGTCGTGCTTGTGCCACTATAGCATTTACAGATCGAGTAAGATATAGACATATTCCATTTCAATGGATAAGTATACAAGTTATACATAAATATCGCACCTAATCTCTTAAATGCCTAAACTATTCTAGGTTAGGGTATTAGCTAGTCGTGCAGCACTTTCAGGCTTGCAAAGATATAGACGAACTCAAACGTAATCGATAATGTATCCAAAACGCACATAAATATCGCAGCAGATCTCTCAAATGAGTAAGACAACGCTCGGTTAGGGTGTTTGCTAGTCGGGCAGCACTTTTATTTCTTGTACAATTGTAATTGATTTGCCTTGTTGCGTGCGCAGACGCCGCTGCTGTTATCTGCCTCTTGCTGTGTCCCTTTTGTTTCTGTTGTTTTCGCTGTCGCCGTCGCCGTCGACGCTTTTTGCACGCAATTGGTGTGGGGCTCGTGGGCAACGGTCGCGTTATGCAGACGAAAATGGCTGAGAAGCTTTGGGGCAGGTAAAGCGGGATCTGTGGCCATGACGCACCGATCTGCAATGTCTACGCTAATATGGGTAAAACCAACGACGACAACAACAGCAACATTGATCGGTTAGCGACAAACGCAAACGCATTAACTTATTAATTAAAACGTGCTGAATTTGTAATCTGTACGCAGGCAACGTACGCAGAGAACAGCATTGGCATGCGCTGCTATTGCTGCTGTTAACGCAACACACATGACTAAAATATTGCACGATTTGTGTGATAAGCGGATGCCGGCACACACACGCACACAGACACACGCACACTTGTGCATGCACGTCTAGTCTAGCACAAAAGAAAATTGACAAAAACTACAGACAACGACGCACGTTAACAGAATTTGACTCATGCTAACAGCGCGCTGTTAACTGACTAAGTTTCTTCATATTTGCTGTTGCTTCCTGCAGCCACCAATGAATCACGCAGGTGAACAACAACAACAACAACAACAGTAACAGCCGCCGAATCGCTGTCATATCAATCAGCATTTGTTTACTCAATGGCAAAGAAAAGAAAGAAATGAGAAGAGGGGAGAAAAATGCTGTCGCATTGATAGTAGCGCAAACACGCACGATTGTTGTTTTTGTCTCGCTGATTACATAAATAAACAGTTCTACAAGCACACACATGTGTACTTAAGCATAAGTATTTATGCCCCTCTTTTTCTTTGTGTGTCGTTATTGGCTATGCGGTAATACAAAGCTTCTTTTAAATACCTTCAACTCCAACTTTAATCGCCGCCTCAATTCAGAGCTAAAGCTATTTTTAAACAAGCTGCAGGCGCACACATACATATGCATGCAGCTGCACGCACGCACACACACACACACACACACACACACACACACACACACACACACACACACACACACACACACACACACACACACACACACACACACACACACACACACACACACACACACACACTCTGCTTAGCTGACTATCGCCTGTTGCTTGCGGTACTCCGGTTGCTTTCGCTGTTCTTGTTGTTTTTCTTTTTGTGCGTGGTTCTTAAGCTAGCGCATTCGAGTCTGCATGCAACAGCTTGTGGGGGGCCATTTTGCATGCAATATTTTTTGCATTTTTATGAATGAATTGCGCTGCACTGTTGTTGTTGTTGTTATTATAATTCTGGCTGCTTAGCTGATAAACTGCCTTGAGCGTTTCACTATCAGAGTTTCTATGTATTTCATATATGTATGTATATATTTTGTTTTGTTTTTGTTTTCATTCTTTGCACCATTATCGCCACAGCAACGAGCAGCAGCAGCAGCAACAAATGAAAGTGAAACGCGCTAACTGACCTATAATAAGCATTTTCATATTCATGCATGCCAAATGTACAGACAGACATACATAAGTATGTAATGTACATACATACATACATATGTATGTATGTATGTACATATGCATGCAGGGCATACACAAACTATCCTTATGCACGTACACAAATGCATAAATCAGCGGCCGACGCTGTGCCCTGCATATACAAATGTTAAAGGGTATCTCTGTATGTGTGTGTGTGTGTGTGTAATGCTGGTATTAACAGAACTTTAATTAAAAATTAATTTATTCCTTCAGTTAAAGCAAAGTAAAGAAGAAGAAATACTCTTTACTGAAAAGAAATGAAGGTATATAAAAAAAATAAATAAATAAAATTTATTATATATTATATATAATACATATTATTTTATATATTATATTTAATATATTTAATATATTATATATTATGTGTAGATATATAGATATATGTACTCTTATACCATAATCAAGTCAAAATCTGTGCCACTAGCTATATATTTGTATACAGATATACATATATTTATATGCCATTATATGCCATAGTTCTCGACTTTAATCAATTTTGTTCTAGTTAATGTGAAATGCGTCTTAATATTTGAAGATAAAGATAAATATTATAATATTATTATATATAGCTATAACCCTTCAAATGGGACTCTAAATTATAATATGTATAACTGATCAGCTGATCAAGATCCGGTCTAATTTGCCGGAAGTAAGAAAACCTCTCAGTATCTTCAGTTTAAAAAGTTTTAAAGTAAATATATTGATATAGATATGTATAAATATATTATTTCATAATTACAGAAAATTCAGATACGAATATATATACATACATATATACCTATATATAAACACATATCTCATATAGTACTGATCGGATCGACTCGTATGAAGAGCATTTGCTAGTCGGCCGCATTCGAGTGGCACATTCTTGGATGTTTTTCTTGAATGCGCTTCGACTATTTTTACTGTTTCCGGAGGAGAGACCCACTCGGTCTCTCGGTGGGCGGCTTATCAAAATGGTCAGCTGATTGAAGAGTCGGATCAAGCAGGCCAAGAAAACAAACATTCTTCATTCATGGCCAAAAGCGGCAAATGAGCATTTGTGTCACGCATTCCAAATATCCTGTAAGCAAGTAGCGAGCCCCAAAGGGGTATGCGCAACGCTTACGTAACATATAGTAAAAGTAGATCAAATATATATGTATATAGATATACATATATGTACTGTGTATGATCTACTTTATGGCACAAAGAATACGATAAAATTAACATAAATTCTTTACATTGATAGTTGTTTCCCTTTATATTCGCCCCGTTTACAGGGTATTTTCAAGTTCATCAACTTGTGTTTCTTGCATTTTCGTAGCAATCAGCTTGATGATGATTTACTTATTGATATGCCCAACGCATAATTGTACACACACACACACACATACACCCTCACTGTATGTATGGCTATTTATGATAACGCTGCACTTGTTGTTGTTGTTGTTGTTCTTTATAAGCTTTGTTGCTTGTGTACTTTAGTATCAATGTCAAGTTAACCATACAAAGCAAAATAAAAGGTTTTGTCAACTACAACAGCAACAGCGACAGCATTTAGTGACCCCAATTAAAGTGGCGGCGTGTGGGTGGGTGTAAGGCGTACACCTGTTGCATTGACTTGGCTGAAACATAAATAAATCAGCTGTCAGAAGGGCGGCCAAACTCGTCGCGTCGCTCGTCATAAAAACCAGCCATAAATCATATGCGAAGCTTGGCTATTTACATAAATGTTAATTTAATGTTATTATTCTCACTCTTTCACCCTCTCGCACTCACTTTACGCGACTCTGTTGACAGACAAAAGCGCTGAGCTTCGGCTATTTACATAAATGTTAATTAGGTATTGTCTCTCTCCCTCTCTCTCACTCTCACTCTCAGTCTCTCTGCTATTTACATAAATGTTAATCAAGTGTTGTCCTCTTTCTCTTTCTCTCACTCACTCACTCTCCCTATACTGTTTATTTGCAGACAACAAAGTGACAGCCAGCGATAAATAACGGTACATTGGTTAACAGCACAAGAGCAGCCGTTTAGCCATGACACAAACCCAGCACACAATGCGCAGCTGCAGCAGCAGCAGCAGCAACAGCGATTTACAGCATGCGCAACAGCGACGCCGACGCGAACGCCAAATGCCAACGCGTTCGACGCCGCCGCCGCCGCTGCTGCTGCTGCTGTTGCTTGTGATCAGCTGTGGCATTTCCGCTGCCAACGCTGCGACAGCGCAGTCACGCTTCTCTCCAGCCCACGGCAGAATACGTCCGCCGCGTCAGATATTTGAGGAAGATGCTGGTGCGGCCGCCGCAGCCGCCGCCGCTGCAGTTGCCGCCGATGTCGAGGCTGCGGAGGCAACAAGCTGCTGCCATGGCGCAGCAGCCACATCTGTCGAGCCTGTCACGGTAAGTACACACACACACACATAGAGCCCGCCGGGAGTTGGCGCCAATGCGCCGCACCTCAACCAAAACGTAGACGCTGCATATTTGGGTCAGCTGCAGTTGCCGTTGACGTTGCCGTTGCAGCAGCCGCACGCTCGCCGGGCTGATAAGCCACGCAAATGGACAGCGGCGCCTCGCTGCCCTCGCCGGGTCCGGGGCCGTGTCCGGGCCGGGGCCGGGGCCGGGGCCGGGGCCGCCTTGACTCCTTGGCGTTACTCATGCTCCCACCTCGCCACGCGTATTTGCTTAGCAATTGTGTTTGCACCAATTAAAAGATAAATCTCTCCCGCTCTTACGTCTTACGTCTGTCTGTCTCTCTCTCTCCTTCTCTCCCTCTCTCTCTCTCACCCACCCACCCCATCCCCCATAGCAGCGAAAGTCGCAGCGGAAATGAACCTGGGATTTTGGCATATTTGTGCGAGCCGAAGCTTTTTATCAATATTTACTTAGATACAGTCGCAGATACAGTTAGAGATATATGTACATATGTACCAGCCACAGATACCGTTACGGCTACAGCTAGGGATACAGTTACATAAACGTAAACAAATACGTTTATCGGAACCAATCGGATCGTATTACGCGGCTTGTTTTTGTGCGTTTCTCAGAACTTGAGTGTGCACGGAAAATCTGGGAATTGAACTTGTATATATAAGTATATATATATATATATATATATATATATATATATATATATATATATATATATCTATATAGTTTTGTTTTCGATTTGGGTTCTGTAGGAAAGCTTTTGGCAAAGTCTAAGCTGCTCCATGGTTAGTAAGGCCTATGGGTGGCCTTAAGCCTTATGCCCAACTGAACTATAAACACATCTTCATTTCTATATAGCAGTTGAAAAAGTCAACCATATGCATATAGATATATCCCGATATGCAAGGTTTCCAATAAGTTCTATTCTAATGCGGAAAAGTCTAAGGAAAACGAAGGCGAAAAGTTGTTTCAAGCCTCTTCACTTGCTTCGCTCCGTTTTGGATATATCATATTCATATTCATATATATATATATATATATATATATATATATATATATATATATATATATATATATATATATATATATATATATAATTTAGATTAGTTGCACTCACCTCAAGTAGACTCCTCATGAATGCAACGCGTTGATGGGTTCGATATACGTATCCGTATACAATTTAGTTTTGGGCACTTTTTTATAATATACTTTATGTTCAGCAAACTTTAGGTATACTATTGTGATCAGATTTTTATTTGGATTTGTGTTATGCCTACGTTCGAAACGCTACTACGATCGACAGACTTATGCGGACTCGGCTTCATCTGAATACTATAAGGTCAAGGCCTACTGGCTGGCATTGACTTTGAATATAGATATAGATATGGATGTGGATATAGATATAGATGTAGATATAGATATAGATATAGATATAGATATAGATATAGATATAGATATAGATATAGATATAGATATAGATATAGATATAGATATAGATATAGATATAGATATAGATATAGATATAGATATAGATATAGATATAGATATAGATATAGATATAGATATAGATATAGATATAGATATAGATATAGATATAGATATAGATATAGATATAGATATAGATATAGATATAGATATAGATATAGATATAGATATAGATATAGATATAGATATAGATATAGATATAGATATAGATATAGATATAGATATAGATATAGATATAGATATAGATATAGATATAGATATAGATATAGATATAGATATAGATATAGATATAGATATAGATATAGATATAGATATAGATATAGATATAGATATAGATATAGATATAGATATAGATATAGATATAGATATAGATATAGATATAGATATAGATATAGATATAGATATAGATATAGATATAGATATAGATATAGATATAGATATAGATATAGATATAGATATAGATATAGATATAGATATAGATATAGATATAGATATAGATATAGATATAGATATAGATATAGATATAGATATAGATATAGATATAGATATAGATATAGATATAGATATAGATATAGATATAGAATGGATATAGAATGGAATTTGCATATATTTAAGTCACAATAGACTTAGGTATATTCTCCCTCTCTCTCTCCCTCTCCCTCTCTCTCTCCCTCTCTCTCTCCCTCTCCCTCTCTCTCTCTCTCTCTCTCTCTCTCTGTCCCTTTACCCCTGAACTTTACGTGCTAATTAGTTGACAGCAGCAGTAGCAGCTACTGTGACGTCTGATTGTGATTCACGATGAAGAGGCGCGGGATTTGGAGTGAAGGAATGAGGAACGAGGAACGCGCGAAGCGCTGGAACATCGTTTGGCGCTAATGTTAGCGACGTGTCAATTGGTCAATCAGGCAATATATGTAACGGCGAGAGTGGAACGTGTGTAGTAGCGCATGCCTGGCATACCCTTCGGGCCAGTTGACTCAGCCAGCCGTAAGCCGCAAGCCGTAAGCTGTAAGATGTTGCCAACACACAAATACTCCGGGCATACGTAGTATATATAGAGCTTATCTGGCATTTCGAAATGCTGCGCGTGTTTCCATTCGATTTGATGGCTACCCAATCGATGACTAATCAGACGAGAGGGAGACACTCAGAGAGAGAGAGAGAGAGAGAGAGAGGGAGGGCGAGAGAGGGAAAGAACTGGAGACAGGGCAAGCTGAGCTGAAACCGTAAGGCGAATTCTCTAGCACCGACAGACGCCGCAGGTGTTTTTTCTTCTATTGTTTTTTGTATTCTTTAGGCCCAAAGCATGTGCTCAGCTGTGTTTTCCTATGTTTGCCGAAAAACAGCTTCTGGAACTTGCATATCGTCTATATTACACTGGACAACAAATTTGAAGCGCTGAATGTCCATATATATACATCTATACACCTCCAGATAGACTTTGCTTTATAGTTAGATAAGGAGATCATAGTTGATCCACTCGAATTAATAATCATATCATATCATATCATATCATCATACTTTGTACTATAAATAGATCATATGTACGTAGAGTACCTATTTAAAGTTTCTAAAAATCCATGAGTTATAGTCAAGAGAGTTGTCAACAGGGCTCTGGGAATTAGGTGTATGAAGACTGTAGAGCTGTAGAGACCAATATATCGTCTATATCTGGGAAGATAAAGGCTTCTCTCAGGGCTTCTCGTACCTCGACTGTTTACTCGATATCTCTTTTATTATTAGCTTCGAATATATCTATAACTCAATATATATATATCCACAGCTGAGTTCCTCAAGTTGCCTAAGCTTCAGATCTATGGCAAGGCCTTGCCCACTGCTCATTTGCCAACCTTTGTAGGACAGTGTAAACAGTGCAAATATTTTGTTGCATTTGCTTTTCAGTTATAAAGCTCATGATTTAGAGCCATTATAAAACTATATGAAATTGTTTTTATGCGGTTTCGACGGGGTTCTTTGAGGGAATTCATTTTTCTCCAGAACTGAATATGTTTGGTCATATAGATCGTTAGCTTTTATTATCTTGATTATATATATTTATTATCTTTATCAATTATAGTTTTCTCTAGCTCTGCCCCAGTCCGAAGGTTCTTGCAAGGGCATTCAAGATGACTCATAATAGAATAGCGTTAAGTGTGGACTAACTATTTGCTATTGACTTAATTCCTAAAGTGACTTGTTTTATGGCACCTACAATCCGGCCGGAAGTTGCTATAATGATATATATATATATATTTGATATATACAGATATTACTCACAATTGCACTCTTCATAGCCCCGATGAGTTTTTGTCTTACACCTTTTACCTGATACTTTACACGTTGCCCATTCTTGCCTCTGCATTCACTCGGCAGATAACGCCCACCTATCTTCAGCTATCAATCATGAAAGATAGCTTTCATTCTCGACATTTCTAGAAGTATGTGGGAACCGCTATATTTCCGGGAAATATACCCAATTATGGCTTAAATATGTTGTTATTATTATTGTTAACAACATTTGATATAGCTGTATATATATATGTGTAGTTGATATATATACATGTGTATATGCACTTTAGTCCGAATTATTTATTATATCTTCTATTATATATAAACCTAACTCCGAATTACGCCGTTGACATATTTGACTCCGAACTATGGCTATGATATATGCAGTTTACTCAGAAATATGCTGCCTGCATATGCATTTCACTCCGAATTATACCCAATATGTCCGAACTTTACTCCGAATTAAGACATTCCCATATTATACTCCGAATCATGTGAATTATGCCAATAACGCGTGCATTTAACTCCGAATTATAGCTTCAATATTGACAGTTAACTCAGAATTATGCCCCTCTATATGGGCACTTTACTCCGAATTATACCATTAACATATCGCCTACATAATTTACTCCGAAATATACCACTGTCCCATGCATTTCACTCCGAATTACATCGTCAAGTCATGTATTTCACTCCGAATTATGGCCTCTATATACGCATTTTACTCCTAATCGCCTTATTCTCATATTTAACTCAGAATTGTGTAGTTTACTTTGATTTTATTTCGAATTCTGAAGTTAACTTAGATTTTATTCCGAATATTGTTGTCCACATACGCATGCTACTCCGAACTCTGCTATCAATATATGTATTTTACTCCGAAATATGTCATGAATTGAGATTGATCTCTCGATATTTATAGATATAAGCCCTATAGCTTGAGACAGTAGCTAGGCATGAGCAGAGCAGAGTATCTCTTAGTCAGCCACAGCCCATTAAAGCCATCTAATTCGTTTTTTCTTTTCCTTCTCTCACACAGCTCGCGCTGGAGCTGGGCAATGTGACAGCAGACTACGATGGCTCCGGCGAGAACTCCTCCAAGGGTAAGCTAACAGAAGAAGAGGAAGAGGAAGAAGCAGCTGAACTAATTTTCGCATTTTGTTTTTCTATTCGATTTCCATAGAGAACTTCAAGCGTAGCGTGGCACGTGGTATGTCTATTACAGAATGAGCTTTCGATATTTCGCTCGCTGCTAATTGGCTAAAAATTTCGTTCATTTCAGCTGCCATTCGGAATGCGACGCCCGCGAGCTGCTCGCCGCAGCCGACGATCGTGGAGCTGAAGCCGCTGACGGAGCAGTCCGGGGAGCAGACGGCTTCGAATGTCTACTACTCGCCGGCGTGCACGCGGCTCAATCGGTGCAATGGGTGCTGCGGGTCGACGCTGATCTCGTGCCAGCCGACGCAGACGGAGACGCTGCAGCTGCGCGTGCGCAAGGTGGAGCGGTTCGGGGCGAGCAGCAAGCGCGGCTACGTCATTGTCAATGTGGAGCAGCATCTGGCGTGCAAGTGCGACTGCCGGATCAAGCTGGAGGACTGCAACGCGTACCAGGAGTACCGCAAGGATCTGTGCCGCTGCGAGTGCCAGAACACAGACGCGCGCGACAAGTGCCTCGAGCAGTCCGACCACAAGTACTGGGACGACGCCAACTGCACCTGCGCCTGCCGCTACAACCAGAGCTGCACCACCGGCACCGTCTTCGACGAGACCCAATGCAAATGCACCGATGTGAGTGACCCTCGGCAGGTGGCCAACTCGATAGTTAGCTAGCTCCAGATTGCTTTCCGCTTCCGTCTCTGGTTCTGGTTCTGGTTGCGGGTACTTTGTTCTGTGACTGGTTGGTTGAGGGTGCGCTGTGCCGTTAGTCATCCATCATGTGTTGTCCCAAAACTCACGCAAGAAGTAATTGTGATAGAAACCACAGGTTTATAATATAATTAACTGTACAGTTCTTATTGATTTATATAGTATACAGCGCGGGGTTATATATGGAAGAGCATGTCGGGTAAATGACCTCCATTAATCATTAATCTGTATGGGTGTCCGAAAACTCACGCAAGAAGTAACTGTGACAGAAACCACAGGCTTACAGCTAAAAATTGTACAGTTTTGATTGATTTATATAGTACGCAGCATAGGGTTATGTTTGGAAGAGCATATCGGGTAAACGTTTTGATTCCTAACTTAATAAAGCCAGCAAGATGAAACTGTGATGATTTTGTGCGAACAACCACCATCGTCTGTTGCTGCCAAACTTGAATTCTTTACAAAATATTGCTCAAGAATAAGAATACGCCCCATTTCTAATAACCCTAAACTGTCAGCTGTCATGCTATTGATTTTTTTTTGTTGACAACACTTTATCGTACAAATGGCGCAAAATTTAAATCTTGCGTGATTTTTGGGACACCCTCTATATATGGCTAGGCCTGGAGCTGAACTGTCTTTAGCTTTAGCTTAAGTTGTGATTTCTGTATTTGTCTTTACTTAAATGTGTTTTTCTCTGTTTTCGTTTCTTTTAATCCTTTATTTTAGATCAAGAGTCTCGAGTATTATTCCTAGACTATATATATATACACCATATACTATATACTTAAGCAAAAAAAACTTACTTGTTGCTGTAGTTGTTGTTGTTGCTCTGATTGCGAAGGCAGCTTTAAAATAAATATATATAATACATATGTATATATATATATATATATATATATATATATATATATATAATCATAATCAATCATAGCAACAACAACAACAACTCGATAACATCGAACTATTTGTTATTCCAACAACAATGTGATACGCGAATCGGAGTTTGTTTAGGAGAATCTTTTTTGTTGTAAGGCAAATGTAGCTTAGAGCTGAGTTGAGGCGAGAAAATGAAAGAATATATGAGCATATATGACCATATATGAGCATATATGAGAATATATGAAAGAAAACACACACAACGTCAATGGTGTTGCCTTGTGTGAGTATTTGTCATAATTTATGTACATAATATATCTCATATCTTAAGATCTTGCATGTGCTTGACTATATATATATATATCTATCTATTCCCGAATCCCACCCAGCTTGATTATACAGTTTATATCGCTTTATATTCCCCTTACTGGCTATATTAACCAAACTGACATATCATCATATATATATATATAGTATATATACTAATCTTTCTCTCTCTCTCTCTTTCTCTCGCACAGCCCTCGGCGCCCGCCGACGTGGCCGACCGCAGACGCTTCATCGTTCAGGCCGTCGCCGTGGAGCCCGACAACAGCACCCTCTACAGCGTCTAGGCATACGGGCAGGCAGGCAGCAGCCGATCACAATACCTATTTATACACAAACTTATAGCTTTACTATCATATATGGCTATATACGCCGATATATACGTGCATACATATATATCGTTCATTTATTTCAGTATTGCTAACTCTTTCAATTCGTTTCTTTTGTGTCTGAGTGTGTGTTTTTTTGTGTCTTTGGCTAACAGAACTCGTGCATTCCATTTATTCATTATTATTATTATCATAATTACTATTACTATTATCATTATTATTACTATTATTATATGTTGTATCCACCATAGCCAATTTAAGTTTTAAAGTTTGCGCCTTTTAAATCCATCTCTCTGTCCATCTAGCTCTTAGCAATCGCAGTTGTCTTTGTCTCTGTATGAACAAATTGCAGACTGCAAACAGATATATATATCCTATATTTTGTATATATATATATATGTTTGGTATATATATGTATACATTTTCGTTATATTCCAAAACAGAAACACAACAAAACACTTTTTAAAATAATAAAAAAATTATAACTAAAAAAATAGAGAAATCTTTCTTGAATTTATACGATGAAAGGAGATATATGGGAGTATATATAGTAATCTATATATAATATGCAGGAGTATAAATGATGTCTAGATTTATATGTACTATATAGAAGATAAATGGGCGTATATGTTATATATAGCCATATATAAGTTAGCACACGATACAGGAGGCTGGAGTCTCCCGTCAGACGGCGTGAGGGCGCTCAACCAACGGAGTCGAGATGCGGCAGATCATACGCCGATGTGGCAAGCACAACATCTAATATAAACCAAATTATTACATATATCAGCGAATATCAAGTCTCATGATATGATACATATATATGATATGATATATGGGAGTATATATTATACATATATTGCCGTATATATGATAGAAGTAAAAGTATGTAAGTAAATATGATATATGGGAGTATATATGATATGTGGGAGTATATGTCTTATATATGATGTATGATGTATTGCCGTACATATGATATATAGAAGTATAAAAGACATATGTAAGTATATATGATATATGGTAGCATATGTCTTGTATATAATATATGATATATAGAAGTATAAGATATATGTAAGTATATATGATATATGGTATATGTATCTTATATAGGAGTGTATATGATAGTTATTTGGATTGTATTCAAACTTGATTGGTATTATTCTGTTATAGCCGTGGACAGTTGGGCTGTACCAATCTGACCCGCCGTTATGGCAGCTTAAGAACTGAACAGCTTCAGGTAATTCCTCCAGCCCACATATGCTCGCCAGAACTAGCCGTAGATCGCTGTATCAGCAGCTTGCGACTGTCTTTGCTCATTGATCGCAGGCCTTTCGCCGGAAGGAGTCCCAAAGGAGTTTGCTGAATGTCTAATTCCCAGGCTCTGCTAGACAGTGCGGCATCTGAATTGTGGCTTAGCTCAGGCTCAGTTAAAGAAGGATAAAGGCCTTCCATATAGGGAAATTTCGAAAGTATAGCTGGAGCCTATAGCCTATAGCTAGACTTAGCCAGTTTCGATCAGAATGAACCCAAGGAACCTCAAGGATCAGCAATGGATGAGCTACCTTAAACATACTGAAGACGAAAAGTATTCACCTTAAAGAGGCCGAACTGCACCAAGAACTAAGGAACTATAAGATTCTGGCAAAATATTGATAAGAAAAGCGAAAAGTAAACAAATTTCCCACTTTCCGCTCTCCCCAGTGCCACCAGGCCAATCTTTATAGGCGTTAATTTATAGCAATTGATAGATATTGCGATTTAGTAGCATCATCATCGTCGTCGCTCAACCTAAATTAATAGTCCGCTTAGGCCGTGTCGCCCTCTTATATTGGCGCTTGATAAGCGCAATCGATCGACGCCAGCGAAGCACTCATAAATCCTGTTGCTGAATGTCAGCAGATTAGATATGGGCCATTCAGTGGCGAAATCTGCGTTAGTTTCTACATTATAAATAGCTCAGCGGATCGGGCTATAAAACCCAAGTGGTGCACGGTGGTGCGCCTCAGTTAGTTTAGCCACGATGAATGACCGTTTGCTGGCTGTGGTTGCAGCCGTCTTGCTGCTGGCTTGTGTCGGCCAGGCAGCGCCTGGCAGTCTCAACGGACGGATTGTGGGCGGCGAGGATGCCGCCAAGGCGCAGTTCCCCCACCAGATCTCGCTGCGCAACGCCGGCTCGCACAGCTGCGGTGGGTCGATCATCTCGCGCAACTGGGTGCTGACGGCGGCTCACTGCGTCTCCTACTTCGACGACAAGGAGGAGCTGGTGGTCAACCCGGCCAGTCGGTACACCATTCGCGCCGGCAGCAATGACCGTTTCGACGGAGGTGTCCTGGTCCAGGTGGTTGAGGTCGTCGTCCACGAGGACTACGGCAACTTCCTCAACGACGTGGCCGTGCTGCGCGTCGAGTCGCCCTTCATCTACTCGGCCAGCATCCAGCCCATCGGACTGCCCACCCAGAATACGCCGGACAACGCTGACATCATTGTCTCCGGCTGGGGTCGCCTGACCCACGGCGGCGACATACCGCGCTATCTCCAGTGGACAACGCTCACCTCGCTGTCGCTGAAGGAGTGCGAGAGCCGCATCAAATACGGCTATCCGATCATCCTGTGCCTGCTGCACGAGGCGGACAATGGCGTCTGCAACGGCGACTCCGGCGGACCCGCCCACTACAACAACGAAGTCGTTGGCATCGCTGGCTTCGTCTACGGCGGCTGCGGCACCACCAACCCGGACGGCTATGCGCGCGTCTACGAGTTCGTGGACTGGATCAAGGCCCACACCGACATCCCGTAGAGTGGCTTCCATATATAGCGAAAACTTTGTACAGCTCGAAATAAACTGAAAGCCTAAATAGAGGTCTCCGTATCCGTATCCGTATCCGTAAAATAATGATCATCGCTGGTACAATCGAAAGAGGATTTAGTTTAATTCAAGTGATCCACTAGGATATTTTAATGCTGTATAATTTGATGACTACATTTATTGGAATCTCGGACGTTAGTAAGGTATGAGGGTGGGGGTAAAGCAGGCGTGAGCTCGCTGGCTTTTACCGTTAGGCATCGTATTGAACATAGTCGTGATCGTCGTCCTTGGGTCATCCATCGTCCGGGCACCGCATGTAGATTTGTATATCCAGTCTATAGGCGAGCTGCTCGAGCCGGCGCCGAGCGATCGGATCTCATTTGACGTCGAGGGTGCGCTGGAACATGTGCATGGCCAGGGAGCGCAGTCCCTCGCTGACGATGGGCACGTTGCGCGGGAAGTCGCATTCGCGGGCCGGCAGGCCGCACAGTTGGCGCCGCAAGCGCAAGTCCTGCCGGGAGCTGAGCGCCCGACTGCCCGGACCGCAGACATTGCCTACGAGTCGCTGTCGCTCGGCCGCGGCGCTGCGCAGGCCCATCTGGACACAGGCCAGCGGCTCCACGTGCTCCGTGTCCAATAGCTCGCGATAGTCGTGAGCCGGCGTCGTCTTGCCCGTCTCCAATGTGTCGCGCTCCGGCTCTGTCTTGACCAGCAGCAGCGCCCTCTGCTCCTCCTGGAGGAGCTGCTGGCGCGATTCCTCGATCACCTGACGCGCATATTTGGTGCCCGCCATGCCGAAACTGATGCCCATGTCGAGGAGCACACGATGCGGCTGCCAGCGCTGCTTGGCCGACGTGTTGCGGTCGACGCCCTGCTGCGCCGCATGCTCCGTCGCCTGCTGACGCGTCTCCGCAATCAAACCCTGCCAGTCGACGCCCAACGCATCGCCAATGCCTGCAAAGCGAAGTGCATGAATTAAATCTGTGCTCTGTCATCCTGCATCCAACATTGCGTGGAAGGCAGAGAGGATATATGTATATGCATCCCAGTTCTTAGCTTAGAGCTCGTGCTGTTGCTGTCTCTTACCCTTGTGCCGCGCGTCCTCTTCCAACTCGCCGTCGGAGATCTCCTCAAAGTCCAGCACCTCGTCGACCTCCTCGTTCTTAATGCTTGCCTGTGACTGTGACTGTGACTGAAACTGTGACTGTAACTGTGACTGTAACTGTGACTGCGACTGCGGCTGCGTCTCGCCTTTGCCGTGCTCTTCACTGTTGGACAGCGCGTCCGTGGACAGCTCCTGGGCGGCAGCCAGCGCGCTATCCATGTGCAGCTCGCTCTTGGGCTTCACCTTGTCCGTCTTGTTCAGTATATCGTCGTCACTGTCACTGATCTCGCTCAGCTCGCCGTTGGGCTTGGGCTCCTGCTTCAGCTGGCGCAGCGAGCTCTCCCCGCCGGCAGTCTGCTCGGAGGCCGGCTCACTGGCTCCGGCGCCTTGGCCGGGCTCTGGCGTGTCCACCGAGTCCTCGGAGGCATCCTCCTGCTTAATGTTGGCCAGCTTGCTCACCTGGGCCAAGATGCCCGGATTGGTGGTGGCATTGGCGGCGCTCTGTGCGGCCGCCTTGGCTGCGGCCACGGCAGTGGTGGCCGCCGCCACGGCGCTGGCCTGGGCAGCGGCATTGCTGGGCTTCGGCTGGGCATGGGCGTGGGCGTGGCTGGGTGCCTGGGCAGTGGACACCGTTGTAGTCGCTGCTGTGGCCGGCATATGGGGGTGTTTCTTGAGAAATGTGTTGCCGCCGCCGCCCATGCTGCCGCCGCCTCCGCCTCCGCCGTAGGGCATACGCTTGATTGGAAAGCCGCGCGTGCTGCCACCGCCGCCGCCGCCACCGCCATGGTATCCGCCGGGCGGCTGCACCGGCAGAGTCATCAGCGGCGGTGGGTGCGATCTGTAGCCCCGCTCGCCGTGCTCATGACCATGCGATGGTCCACCGCCGCCGCCGCCGCGACGAAAGCCGCGTCCGCCGCCCCGCTCACCGCGCGAATGCACATGGTGGTGCGGCGACGAGGACGGCGCATGATGCGGCGGCTGCGTCTCGCCGCCAGCCCCATTGCTCCGGCCGAAGTTGGGCTCGTCGTTGTCGCGCCAGTCGTTGTTCGCCTGCTGCCAGGGGCGTGGCTTGTCACGCTGATCGTGCTCGAGCCAGGCGGGCTCGTTCTTCACCCCACCGACGTTACCGTCCCCGCACTCCTCGCGCTCATCGGCATCCCAGTCGGGCTCCGAGGCGGAATGATGCTGCGGCTTGCCCTGCTGCTGGCTGGGTGGCTTCGGCCGTTTGGGGCCGCCCACGAAACCGGCGGCACGTCCAGGTGTACCGTTGCCATTGACACCGCCGCCGCCGCCGCCGCCACCAGCACCAGCACCAGCACCACCGCCGCTGCTACCGTTATTACCGCCCCCACCGCCGTTATCCTCATCCCAGTCGCGCTCCCACTCGGCACGATAGTCGCCGCGCGATGGCAAACGCTCGCGTTCTCGCTCCCTGTTCCGCTCCCGTTCGCGCATCATGCGCTCGCGCTCCTCCGCATAGAGGGCATCGTCGGCGTCCAGCTCGCGATAGTCGCGCAGATCACGCGCCTCCAGCCACGCCTCCCGATCCCTCGAGTAGCGCGCATCCATATACGCACGCTTGTACGCGCTGGAAAAGAGAGAATTGCATGAGATTAGCTCTCGCCATGGGAAGGATTTGCGGTAGAGGCAGCAGGATCGGGGAAGGAAGGTCAGCATCGAGATTCGGTCTTGGTCTGTTATACACAATATATAGTTACCGCTCTCGCTCCTCCTCCGAGTAGAGATCCCGGGGATCGCGCAGCCGCGGCGGATAGTGGTCCGGCAAGGGGCTGAGGTCGCGGCGCCTTTGGTCGCCGTAGCGACGCATCTCGTTGATGAGCCCGTGGCGCTCGGCCTCCATCAGTTCCTGTTCGCGCTCGTAGACGTCCAGGTCGCGCTTGTCGCGCACATGACGACCCGCCCGCTCCACTGTCTCCAGCGAGCGCTCCCGGCTGCTGTAGGGCATGGCCATGTCCATGTCGCGCACGCCTGGAGCGCCGTAGGGCTTCTTGCCGTCCTCCTCCTCCTGGCGACGCATCTTCTCGCGGGCCAAGCGCTCGCGCTCCCGCTGCCGTTCCTGGCAGCGCGCCAGCGCCTCGGCTCGCTCTTTGTCCCGGGCCGCTTCGCGCTCGGCACGCTCCCGCTCGCGATCGCGCCGGTCCCGCTCACGTTCACGCAGCGAGAGGTCATCGTGGCGCTGGAGCTTGTGCTCGTGTCGCTGTCGCTCGTGCTCCCGCTCGACGCGCTCTCGCTCCCTCTCACGTTCTATGCGCTCGCGTTCGCGCTCCCGCTCGCGCTCACGCTCCAGCGACGGCGTGCGTCCGCGCGCCCGTGTCTGAATGATGATCTTCTCCCGGGACATGAGCTGATGATGCATGCGGGCGGCGGGCGTGCCATTCGGACCCAGGCCCGAGCCAGGACCCGGGCTCTTCTGTCGCTTGCCCACCACATCCTGGTGTATACGTATTTTGGTGGTGGTCGTGGTGCTGGAGGCGCCCGTCGGCGATCGACTGCTGCCCAAGCGATGGTGATCCCGATCCCGCTCGCGCTCCCGCTCCCGATGCACGCTCCTTAGCTTCTCGCGCTCCCGCTCGCGCTGCTCCTTGCTGGCGACGCGCAAATGCTTGCGCTCCGCCAGCTTCTTCAGCTTCGCCTGGGTGGCCGGCGACAGGCCGCGATGGCCGTGGACGCTCAGCGCGGCAGCTGCTCGCTTCTTGAGCCGCGCCTCCTTCAGCTTGCGCTTGATATGATTGCGCTTGGCCACCAGCTTCTTCTGCACATGATCCCTGTCCCGGTCACGATCGCGCTCTCGCTCCCGCTTGTCACGCTTCCGCCGCTCGTCGCCCGACGACGTACTGCCCGTGCGGCGCGAGCTCTTCTTCTTCCGATGATGCCGCTCAGCGGCGCGCTGATGCGGATGGGCATGACCGTGGTGGTCGCGCTCGCTGTCGGAGCTGCTGTACGAGCTGCTGCCACTGTCCGTGTCCGTGCTGGAGCTGTCGCTGCTGGAGTGGGTGTGCCGTGACTTCTTATACCGACGCAATTGCTCTTTGGCCTTCTTCTCCATCTCCATCGCAATGCAGCTCTCAAAACTAAAACTCACTTCGCCCTTGCACAATTCCCGCGCTTACTTTATTATTGTTTTCTTTAACTTCTTGTTGATGTTTATGTTTATAAGTTGGCGTCGTTTATTTTGCAACTTTGTAGCCACAATTTGTCAGCTTATTTATTTTTCTAATTTAGAATTGCATTTCTGGAAACTTATCGATATATTTGCAACCCTGTCGATGCGCTGGCAAACCTATCCAAGGCCATTGTCAACAGGTGGCGCTGCAAGCACAGCGCGCAATTCGAAATCGACATGAACGAAATGGCAAGTGCTGCCCAGCAAAATATTGTATTATATGTACATAGACTCAGTTCGAATTTGTGGCGTTTAGCTGGTTCGCAGCTAACTTTTTTTTTGTTTTTTGTTTTTTTTTTGTACAATAATTGTTACAATTTGAGGATTTAATGTACATTATGCTATGTATGCCGCGTGTTGTTGCGTTCGCTTGCATGTTGCGCGTCCGCTGTTGCGCCTAGCTCGGCTCCTGCCAATTCGTGTGCTGACATTGAGGTGGTAAATGCAGTTAACATGAATATAACAATAACAACTGCAATTGCAATGGGGAGAGGGAGGGAGTGGCCAAGCATCAGGCGTTAGGCGTTAGGCGTTAGGCTCGATCGATCGATCGATCAATCGCTAGAGCTTGCGGAGCTTTTCGGGCACAACTAACGGATTATCGCGGCGTATCTCGGTGGCGCCCATCTCGCGGTAGTCGAAGCTGCAGTCGTGCCGGTCGCTGTAGCGATGGAATGCGCAGAAGGTGCCGCCGCAGCGGCACGGGAATCCGCCGGTGAGGCCGAACTTCTTGCCGCACTTGTCGCAGCGCTTCTGCTTCGGCTGCTCCTGCACCTGGCCCTTGTCGTCCTTGGTGGCTGCAGCGGCATCCGCAGCCGCAGCCGAAGTCGCAGCAGGCTCTGGCTCTGGCTCTCCAGACGAATGCTGAGTGCCGCCCTCGGCGCGCTGCCCCTCGATCTGCTGATGCTGGAGCTTGTGCACAGCATCCGCTGATTGCTCCTCTGGCAAGCTGTCGTCCGACCCGGTGCCGGCCAGCCCAACGGGTGCGCTCGACTCCATTATCTTGGACTTGAGGGTGCGCTTGGTGCCGCCGTCGTTGGCTATTGAGTCAATGGTGTCTTCCTTCGCCTTGCCAAGCTCGCGAACTTTTCTATTCTCCATCTCAACCGGGTTTTCAGATTCGATTGTCAAAGCCTTCCGTATAAATTTTATTGAATTTTGCTGCCCAAGTCTGCTACGACATCCAAGTTTCTGAACAACCAGCAGATGAATGTGCATTAAAGCAACGAAACGCCAAAAATCTCCTAGATATGGGACATCCCTTCACTCAACGCTGCCTATCGACCATCGACTATCGACTATCGACTTCATCCACTGACACATCTGAGCTGACAGCACACAAAAATCGGAATCCGCTTTATTCATTGATCACACTAATTGAACCAAGACTGGGAGGATTGGCGTCTAGGCATTGCCATTGATGACGTCCTGTATGTGGCGTCGGTACCACTCGCCCACGGAGGTGCGCAGCACGCAGACGAAGGCGCCGTAGCACCAGTCGCGCGCCGTCCTGGCCGAGCGGCGTGCATGCGCATTGCAGCCGCTGATGGCGGGCACCGTCTGCTCCGGAGGCGCCTGGGCCCGCCGAAGCTCTCGACAATGCGCATCGGATCGAAGCCGGTGGCGTCGTGCCATAGCTACAGCCGCGTCCAGAAGCAGTGGACATAGCGATGCACATGCGGCGCATTGCTGTACAGCTGCCGGTCCAGGGCCGAGCGTTGGCTCTCGCTAAGCCGCTCGCTGCGAAAGCATTGATCCCGGGCGCGCAGCAAGGCCAGCGACTGGGCGGACCTGGGCGTGGCCAGCGTTGGCGGCGGCAGCGGTGACAGGCTGCAGTGCGGCGTCAGCAGCAACAGCTGTAAGTGTTGAAAATCGCATTTGAATTTGAATTTGAATTTGAATTTGAATCGATATGCTATCGATAAGGCAGTTCGATAACACAGCTGGAAAGTCTGAGCAAAGTTTCAAATGAGTTTAAACAGGTTTCCAGCATTTAAATAAGTTGAGGTCTAACTGTATATAGATATATATATAGATATATGTACAGCCTGACTGACTCACCAGCAGCGACATCCAGATCGGATTGCGCTTGGATGTCATCTTGGGTCCAGCCCTGGAGCGGCACTGAGCGGCAGCCGGATAAACGCAGATTGCTGATTGCGCTTATCAAGCTGAGCATTGTCGTTGATAGTCACCTGCCCTGCCACCCACCCACCCAATCACATGACGTCAGCAAATAACGTGTTACGTAGTTGGAGCCAGAACCGTATCCAGTTGGCAGTGGGCAATCGAATTGGATTGGCAGTCACAGCTGCCGTTCGTCATCTGTTTTATGTTAACACATAAGTCGGGCACGGAATCTATATATGTATATATCTGTGTGCGGATCGGTGATCACTTATGTGTGTGGATCATGTGCATATGGAACGCAGCGGCAACATTTTTGTAAGATTCCCCACACTTGTAAACAATATTTGCTCTTTATATATATATATATGTATATATATATCGATATATCAATATATAAATTTATATTTTTGGTTGATCTTGCCAATGGCGCAGAAGCCAAAAGTCCATATCCAAAGCGAAAACCGAAATCCCCAAGCAAATCAAATCGAATCCGATTCGACAGGCAGCCGAAACGAGCGCATTCAAATTGATTGCGTTTAAGTATATTAAAATCGGAATAGAGCTTTACAACAGATCTCCAAGGCTGCTGCTGCTGCTGCTGCTGCTGGGGCCTGCCATCTGGACGTGATCATCATGTACTTGTATGCCTTCCTCTCCGTCCCTCCGTATCTGAGTCTGCCTCTGGCTAACATCTAGCTGCAATGTTTTCTCAAAATTCCCATGGCATTTCGAATCGCATGATCAGTCAGTTACAAATGCGGAAATACTATATATGCTATAATGGAAAATCTATATAAATTATATATAACGTATATACTTAGACATTGGAACCCCTAAAGCTTTCGCCGGGATCTGCTAGAAAATCATAATTTTAGACTCCTGCTGCCCTCAGATATAGAATATATATCTGTATCTGTATCTACATCTATATCTGTTCTGAATCCCTAGAGCCATGGATTTATCTAGAAATAGTTAGTAGGCTCCCTAGTAACGGCTGATAATGAGGCGAAAATACGGGGAAGTTTCTTTCTTGAACTTTTTTAATACTCTGAATCTACAGGTAAGGAGAATTTGGGGCATTTTGATTTTTGAAAAGCTTAAGCAACAGGCCGAAGCTGGTATAGCTCACTCTATGGAGTCAGTATATACATATATAGTAGGTATATATAGTAAGTACATGTACTATTGCCTAGCTATAGCCTAGTATATACATATATAGTAAGTATACATATAATAAGTATATATATATATATATATCTTGCCTAGCTAGATACTTGCTACAGATACTCCTGTAAGCCCTTTGCAGTACAAGCTTTTTAGTATTTTTTCGATATTTCAGTTAATTTTCAAATTATCGATCTAAAATCGATCAGTTAATTTGAAAAAGACATACCAAATACCTCCTCCCCCTACACCCAAATTGAAATTCTTTATCTCAAACACTAGACGAAGTACTCAAATACTTCTAGAAGAACAAGTATTTAAAAATTAATTTCCTACACATATACTAAATGCCATAAGCGGAGCTAAAATGCAGCCCAAGCGCAGCTGAAACTCTCTCTCTCTCTCTCTACTCTGCTCAAGTGCTGTCTATGCGCAGCTCAAGTTCTGCCCAAACGCAGCCAGTGCTCAAACACTCAAACTCTGCCCAAGTGCAGCCAGCGCACCGCCCTTGCTCTGCCCAAAAATTGCTCAAACTCTGCGCAGGCACAACTTCAGCGCTGCCCTAGCTCAGCTTAAGCAATGCCTAAACTCTGCCCAAACGCTGCTCAAACTCAGCTCTCAAGTTCTGCCGAAACGCAGCCTGCTCAAACACTCAAACACTTCTCAAGTTGTGCTCAAAGCGCTGCCCTAGTTATGCCCTTGCTCTGCCCAAAAACTGCCCAAACTCTGCTCAAGCAGAACCCCTGCAGTGCTCAAACTCTGCCCTAGCTCAGTCCAAGTGCAGTCGCTGCATAAACTGTACAGTTAGCAGATCGTGAGCCTGTGTGTGTGTGTGTGTGCATACTCCAACAGTGCTCAAGCGCTGCCCTAGCTCAGCCCAAGTGCAGTCGCAGCATAAACTGCACAGTTAGCAGATCTTCTGCCTGTGTGTGTGTGTGTGTGTGTGCATGTTATATTAAGTCGCTGCATGCATAACAGCTGTTAAGCACGGCTGGGCTTAACAGAGTTTAGAGTATTTCCCAGTCATTTGCTGCCAGCTGCAGTTCTCCAACTCGTTTGAACTTATCTTATTTACATCATTTGTTATTTGCAAGCCATATATAGTACATATATATATAGTCAACTGTAAGAATTTTTCTCTCACTTTACATGACACTTGGCTACACTAGCTGGGTGGTTGGGGGGAGTGGGAGTGGGCACTTGTGCTATGTGGTATGGGGATGTCAACTCAACGCCAAATTTGCCGCCTTCAACTGACGTCGCCGTCTCCGTCGCCGTCGTGACAAAGTCTCGCAAATATTTTAATTGCAATTTTTTCTTTGCCGAGTGCCCGCCGTGTTGGTCGCATCGCATCGCATTTTCCTACCTTAAAATTAAAAGTTAAATTAACAATTTTTAATTGACTCTGAAAATTAAAACAGCAACACGACGAGAGCTCAGTCTTTCCTTTTTTTTCATAGGTATTTTGTGTAATGAATTGCAAAATATTATTTTAGATTTTTAGATACCCTCAGAAAATGGGGAAAATCTAAACTAAAATGGCCATATAGACTAGCCGTAAAACAGCCAACTTTGTAGGACGAAAAATACCAAATGAAAAATGATTTATGAGCGCCCAAGCTAGAGAGTGATTGATGGATATGGCTAAGCGAATCGGGTGTATATATAATGAACTATATCTGATGTATTCTTATATATGCATATGCATATGCAGTAAATAAAATATATACTAGATTTTATTATACATACATATATGCAACAGACAAAGGAGATATATTAGACTTTTACTATATGCACCTGCTAAGGTTACATATATATATACGTATAGACTCCAGATAAAATATACATTCGATTTATATTACATATATGTACAAATATACGCCAGATTCTCTTAGCCATAACCATTGGCTACTCTCGCTTAGCTACTTAGGCGCATAAATCTTTTATATTCAGATATATATACATATATATTTATTTTTTTGTTTATATATATATTTTTTTATTTTATTTATTTTTTAGTGAATCCAAAAGCCAAGCTCTGTAGTGCCTTGAGCTAATTAGGTTTATATATATTTATATACAAAAATCTTAAATAATCTATCTTTTATCTACATGATCTATTCATGCACTTACAGGGTATCTGGCAGTTGAGCTATGCTGCCCAGGCTGCGCTGCTGCTACTGCTACTTTTTGTCTTTAGGCATTTACAGCAATTTGCTGCAGTCGTCCCACGCGGCGTATGAATGCTTAGCTATGTGTGTGTGTGTGTGTGTGCATTGAGTGTGCTAGCTGCTGTTCAAATCGATGTATTTTGACTTTTTTTTTATTTTTTTTTTATATTTTTTTAGACATTTTTTTTCGAATTGTGCAGCGGAAGCAGCGCTGAGCACATGACACTGGGCAGAGGCTGCAAGTGGCCAGGTGGCGCAAGCTGGAGCGCGGAAGCGGAGCCGTTATTGGGGCGACAATTTTTGACATGCCCGCTGACATGGCAGTGCCACTGGCGATCTCGATCCCGATCTCGATCTCGATCTCGATGGCGTCAAATTTTCAATGGGCAACGGCGCGTAGCGCGGAACGCGCGAAAGCGCCAACAATTTGCACTTGTTGTTCGAGGCAAAGATATATATATATATATAGGTATATATATATATATATATATATATATATATATATATATATATATATATATATATATATAAATATTATTATAATATTATTATGCATACGGCATATTTTGCGGGCCGCGTACTTGCTTGATTTGTTTGGCACTTAATTCAATTTGATTAAATTCAAGTTGTCGTTGGCAGCGTTCGCAGCGTTGCCCGACCTGAGGTGAGGCCGCAGGTGATGGGACGGACGGTGTCAACATGGGCGTTAGTCAATTGTCATGTTGTTTTGCCGTTAGTTGGCATCACACTCCGGATTCTGTGTCGCCGCACATGATTGCCCGACCGCGGCGCAGCGCACAGAGACGCGGATGCATATTATGCATGCATGCTTATTCCCATGAGTTTTACACAATTATTAGCCTAGTCTTCGTCTTCATTCACATCGCCTGTTTGTTCATATGCATGCATACATATGCATATACATATATGCCATTTTGTATATTAATTTATTTACAATTAACAATTTAAATTTAGACAAATTTTGTGCAAAAGAAACTAAAGGAAAATGGAAAAGAATTCATCAAAGTAATAAATTCAATTAAATCTAAATAATTATAAATCAAATTAAATTTAAAAAATATGAACTAAGTAATAAATAAAAAAAAATCATTGATAAATAAATAAAAAAAGAAAAAATTGAAAAAAAAATAAAAAAAATATCAATTAAATAAATAAAAATAAAATTTAAAATGTATAATATAATAATAATAATAATAATAAATTGTGTAAATTAAAACGAAATATAATTAAAAATACATCAAATAAAATATAATACATAAGACGAGAAATAAAATATAAATATAAAATAAATATTAAATATTAAAAAAAAAAAATTTAATCAATTGAAAATAAATAAAAAGCAAAATAAAATATATAATTCGAGAGACACACAAAATATATATAATTTATAAATATAAATAAAAAGTCAATTATTTAATTTATCTTTAAAAAATAAATGACTTAAAAATAATTTAATTAAAATAACTGAAATAATAATAAACAAGAAATACATAAAAAATTAAAATAATATAAATATAATAAAAAACGGATTAAGAAATTAAAATATAAACAATAATAATATAAATCTAATAAGAAATAAAAGTAAAATAAATAAAAGGAAAAATAATATAAACACAAAAAGAAACATATAAATAAATAAAAATAAAAATAAAAAATAAAATATAAAAATAAATAAATCAAAAAAGAAATAAAAATTAAATATAAAAAGAAATAAATCAAAAAAGAAATAAAAATAAAATATAAAAAAAAGAAATAAAAAAGAAATTAAAATAAAATGAAGAAAAATATTAATTAAGTAACTAAATAAAAATAAAATAAAAACAAAAATACATAAATTGTATAACTTGAGAGAAATAAAAAGAAATATAATTAAAACGAAATAAAAATATAAACAAAAATAAAATAAATCTAATAAAAAATAAAAGACACATAAAAATAAAATAAACACAAAAAATATATATATGTAAATAAATAAAAATAAAACAAAAAGAATATAAATCTAATAGGAAATAAATAAATAAATAAATAAATATAAAATAAAGTATAATTAAAGAGCTATAAAGAAGATAAAATAAATAACTATAAAATAACTAACTAAAATAAATAAATGTAAATAAAAGGAATCGAAAATATAATCAAAAGAATTTTAAAGAGATTCCAATTGGAGCAGTTGCAGTTGACTGCAGAGCCTAATCAGTATAATGACACTATATAGATCACTGATACTGGTCATCATCAGCTGTTTGTGAGTAGATAAGAGATACAGTCGATGCCTATGCAGTTGAATGAAAACCCTTTGATTGACTTGCATCGATTCATAAACTTTATTTGGTCGACAACTGGGGCTTAGGAGCTATGGTTCCTGACCACCTGTGCCTCGTTGGGGCAGTCGAAGGTCACCTCAATGCCATTGGGCAGCCATGATCTACTCCAGATGGCCACATCGCACACCTTCGTCTCGTTATTGCTGTCGATCAGCTCCACCCTATACCTATCCACATTGCCGGCAACGACCTGAGAGCTCGCCGATAAAATCTTCGAAACACTAAAAAAAAGAGAGAACAAACATTCTCTAGAGACAGCTCATGCAGGTTGGGTCGTTGGGGTGTCTACCGATAGTAGGGTCCTGTGCCAGCTGCCAGCTTAGAGAGTGAGCTCTCCAGGGTCTTCCTCGAGTGTTCCAAGTCGTCACCGCTCAGCTCGCGAGGCGCACCGAATCCCAATCCCTGGGGAGAGCCGCTGACCAGCACAACAGCCGCACAGACCAACAAAACTTTTGCCACGAACATTTCTCACTCCAAGCGACGAATCCACACTGAGCATGAGCTCCGCCAGCCGCAATCGATTTATATAGCATCAGACGGTGTCTGTCGATCTCCGTCGGTGTCTTATCAATGTTTCACGTTGAAAACTTGACCCAATTGTATCAAAGCCTAATCTCTGCTAGCATTATATTGTAATATAATACTTAATAATATAATATAAAAATATACATATGTATAACTGTATACAGAAGCTGATATTTGCTTTGAATGTTTGTCTGAGCCAACTTTGTGACTAAATGAGTAAAAACAAATTCGAATTCGAATAAAAACAAAATATTTTTCTCTAATCAGAATTATAGAGAAGTATATAAATATATCTATAAATGATATATGTATATATGTTATATATATAAATAATTAAAAAAAAAATATAAATATATTCTTTTGAATATATTTAAAAATAAAAGTAAAAGTTTTAGTAAAAGTAAAAAAAAAATAAATAAAAATAAAAAATAAAAATATACTTAGAAAGCTTCACGTGGATTCCAATGAAAGATTACCTGAATGATAGAGATACGCTCTAACAGAGTTGTTCTCTTCTCGCATACTATTCCAGCTGATTCTCATCTTCTCTCGCCTGTATAGCCAAGGTACAGAGAGACCTATCTCATACGTATTTGCTTAATTAGCTGATTCCTAGTAGAATATATTATTTCCTCCAAGTTGAAGGCAATCTTTCTAGATTAATGTGTTTTTCTTTGTAATCGTATACATATATATATATATATATATATATATATATATATATATATATATATAATACTAATTAAGCGAGAGACTAATGTTTACATTATGCATAAATAATTAGATTTCGTTAGGCTAATCGTAAAGGTCGCTGGCTTCAGACGATTTTTTTTAATTTTAGAAATCACAAATTTAATTCGAGGCCGGAAATACTTGATTAAAGTACTTGAGTACCTAAATTTTGTATATACATATGTATATATTATACAAAAATATAATACTTTAGGAAGATCAATATATAGTATTTTTTTATGCATATAAAACTTATTTAAAACTATTCATTTTTTATTTATTTTCTTTCAGTTTTTTAAATATTTTTTTCGTATTTTTAATAATTATTTTATACAATGAACACATTTTCATTTTGTTTTAATTTTTTAAATATTTTTTTTTGTTTAAAAAATATTCTCTTTTCATATTTTAAATAATTATTTTATAAGATAAATACTCACATTTTTATTTATTTTGTTATAATTAAAAAACAAAAGTTTTATTTACAAAAACTTTTTTATTTTTAATTTTTTTTTAATATTTTTTGTTTTATTTTAAAAATATATTATAATATGTAAGATTTTTTTTATACAATAATTATTTTTATTTATTTTGTTTTCATTTTTTAAATATTTTTTTTATTTACAAATTTATTTATTATGTTTAATTTTTTAAATGTTTTTTTTTTTTATTTTAAAAATATATATTTTATGTTTCCATATTTTTAATAATTATTTTATATAATTAAAAATTGCATTTTTTATTTATTTTGTTTTAATTTTTAAAATATTTATTTATTTTGTTTTAATATTTTAAATATTTTTTTTATTAAAAACATTTTATTTTTTCCATATTTTTAATAAATATTCCATATTTTAATATATATATATATATATATATATATATATATATATATATATATATATATATATATATATATATATATATATATTATATGTATATATATATATATACATCATTATGATGTAAAAATAGGAATACTAATAATAAACATACATACATCATGCATCAGCATCAGCAAACATCATTCAGAATTTCGCGCTCTTGGAGTCGTAAACCCCATAAATTGCTCAGCTGGAGGCGGCTGTGGCTTCCTCCTGCGGCTGTCATGTCCAATATACTCGGTAATTGTACATGGATCAGGCGACGGAGACGATTAATTGCGGATCGCATCAAAGTTGGGGCACGAGTGTGCAGCAGGCACAGGCACAGGCACAGGCAAAGGCACAACAAACATTCGAACAAGAATGTCAAATGATTTAAGCTTGTCGCGTATGTATTTTGCATCTCTCCCGCTCTCCCTCTCTCCCTCCCACTCCATTCGCTCATTCATTTTTGGCGCTCCTCCAGCGGGCTGTCAGAAGTGCACAAGTCTGTGCCCCTGCGCCTCGGGCACAGCACAGTCTTAGCCTCAGCCTCAGTCGCAGTCGCAGTCGCCGCCACAGCTCGTCCATTCAACTGGCGGCGCATTTGAGGCATTCAAGCGTTTGGGCGGCCTGCGACTCGCATTTGCTGGGGACCCGCGGCTTATTCATCAATCCATCCAGCCATAGACATCTGCAGCCGCTGCTGTCAGCTATAACTTGTCGCCCCGTTATTTTATTATACACATATATATGCATACATATATGTATGTGTGTTTGTGTTTCTTTTCGACAGATTTTTGCGCTTAACACTTGTAATCCGTTTCACCTCTTGAGTGTGACGGCGCCAATGGCGATGCCCCCAATGGCGGAGGGGCCAGAATAGTGTGTTTGACTTGGGTGTGGGCGTTGACGTCGTTCCACTTCTGATATTTAGAGGTGCTGTTCGCTCTCTCTCTCTCTCTCTCCTTCTCGCTCTCTCTCTCTCTCTCTCTCTCTCTCTCTCTCTTTGTCACCTGCTCTCTATATTTCACTCTTTCTCTTTGCCATTCTCACTTTGTCATCTTCTCTTCATCTTCTTTCACTTATTCTCTCTGTTTACCTATGTCTTTCTGTCTCTCTAACTCTCTATCTCAGTCTCAGTCTCCCTCTATCTCCCCCTTTGACACTTTCTTTCCATTTCCTCTCAATCATTTTCTGTTTCTCTCTATACCTTTCAGTCTCTCTGACCCTCTCTTTCTCACTATCTCTCTCTCTCTCTCTTTCTCTCTGTGTCCTCTCATTCGTTATCTCTGTCTCTCTCTCCCCTTCTCTCTGTGTGTCCTCTCATTCTCCATCTCTCTCTGTCTTCTCATTCTCCATCTTTCTCTCTCTCTCTCTCTCTCTCTCTCTCTCTCTCTCTTTGTCATTCTCACTCTCTACTTCTATTTCTCTCCACATCTGACGCTCTATCACTCTCTCTATCCTTCTAGCTATCTCTCTGTATCTCACGATCTCTCCCACTCTCTCTCTCTCTCTCTCCCTCTCTCTTTCTCTCTCTCTCTTTCTCTTTCGCTCTCTTTTTCCTCTCACTTCCTTTTTCTATATCTTTAAAGATAAAGATTCCCTCTGCACACTATCTTTTCTCTCTCTCTCTCTCTCTCTCAATCCTCAATCACTTTGGCTTGTTTGCTCTCTCTCTTTCCCTTAAGTCTCACTCTCATTCTCTCCCATTCTCCCTCTCTTTCTCTCGCTCTCTCTCTCGCTCTCTCTCTCTCTCTCTCTCTCTCTCTTTCTCTCTCTCTCTCTCTATCTCTCTCTCTCTCTGCTGCATTCGACAGAGCTTTACACTTGACTTCATTACACTAGCATCAACACACTGCCAGCTATCAAGTCTTCATCATCATCATGATCACCATCATCATCATCGTCATCATTGTCATCATCATGATCATCATCACGAACATTATCCACTGTTTATCATAATGAGCTGTTTCTGCTTCTTCGGCTGGCTCGCCTCTGATCCGACTCGGCATTCGCCTCGCCTCGCCTCGCCTCGTGCCGCAAGCCGAAACGCGAAACGAAAATTGTTCGATTTTCGGATTTTCGCGCGAAACATTTTCCGACTTTTCACATAAAAAGTCATGTAAGGCTGGAAAACGGCGACAGTTTGCGAACGGCAGCCGTGAAACTCGAGGCACAAAATCGAAAAACAAATAAAAACATAATCGAGTGTTGAGAACTCAAAACAAAATTAAAATTCAATAAAAAAAAAATTGAAATTTGAAAATTGAAATTTGAAATTTGAAATTTGAAAATTGAAAATTGAAATTTGAAATCAAGACAAATTCCGATTCAGATCCAAGACTCAGTTGGGTGAGCAAAGAGACTTTCGGCAAGGTTTTGTTCATTTTTGTTTGGTGGCACTCGTGAGATTGTGGTTGAGCGTGGTTGAAGGAGGTGTTGTGGTGTTCGAGGATCGATAATGATTTGCCCGAAGCGTACGTCGGAGCTGCTGGATTTGCATCTGGCGCCGTTCAAGGACAAGGATCCCGCCTGGGAGGTGGGCGTGTCAAAGATCGCCGGGCGCGGCGTGATGGCCACGCGCCACCTGAAGCGCGGCGAGATCATCTTCCAGGACAGTCCGCTCCTGATCGGTCTGGCCGCCCACGAGGAGGACACGCTGAACGCGTGCAGCGTCTGCTTCAAGATGCTGCCCGACACGCGCTTCATGTGCCGCCAGGGCTGCGGCCTGCCCGTCTGCAGCCTCTGCGCCAAGAAGAAGCAGCACAAGACGGACTGCGACATGTTCAAGGCGTGGGGCCCGAACGAGCCGGACGTGGCCAACTCGGTGATCATACGGCTGCTGTGCGTGGCGCGCGCCATCAACTTGACCAAAGATCAGCGCGACCTGATCTACTGCCTGCAGGCGAACCTGGACAACAATCATCGCACCGAGGTGCGGAATGCGGCCAAGTGTTTTAAGAACTTCCCCACCGACAAGAAGATCGTGGAGATCATGAACCGCACCGTCGCCGTGCTGAGGACGAACGGGTTCGACAAGACCACAGATCGCACCACCGACAACCAGGAGTTCAACTATCGCGCCCTCTATCCGCTGTTCGCCGTCATGAACCACGACTGCATTCCCAACTCGTATTACACCTTCGAGGAGAAGACCAACAACATGATCGTCCGTGCCGCCGTCGACATTGCCGAGGGCGAGGAGATCACCACCACCTATACGAAGCTCTTCACGGGCAACATCGCGCGACATCTCTTCCTCAAGATGAAGAAGGGCTTCACGTGCAAGTGCCCACGCTGCTTGGACTCGACGGTGAGTTGAAATTATGCATCGATTGAGATGGGAAATGGGATGGGAAATGTACAGTTAGGAAGATTTATACAGAGAAGTTGAGATATTAACGAGGGATTTATTATAGGTGCGGGGGATATGCTGTTGACTGAACGACTGAATGATCGGCTGATTGATCGACTGATTGATTGACGAATTGGTCAAGTGACTGCTCGATTGACTGATTTAATGAATGACTGATCGACTGACTATTGGAATGATTGATTGACTGACTGAACAACTGACTGACTGATGGACTGATTGATTGATCAACTGAATGACTGATTGATTGACTAATTCATTAGCTAACTGAACAACTGACTGAACGACTGACCGATGGACTGATTGGTTGAGTGATTGACTGACTGATCAAGTCACTGACTGATTGAATGACTGATTAGCTAACTAATTGATTGACTGATGGATTGACTGATAGAATAAATGACTGATGGAATAACTGGGCTACTGGCCAATGGACTGATGGATTGATTGACTGACTGATCGAATCACTAACTGATTGACTGAATGATCAACTGAGTGATTGACTGACTGATTTAATGAATGATTGAGTGACTGATTGACTTATCATTAACTAACTAATCAACTGACTGAACGACTGACTGATGGACTGATTGATTGAGTGATTGACTGATTGATCGAATCACTGACTGATTAGCTGACTGATTGAATGACTGATTAACTGAATGATTAACTGACTGATCGACTGACTGATCGATTGACTGACATTAAATTTGCATTCCAATTTGACACATTCTCATTGGACTTTCCGAACAGTACTTTAATTACCGAATTTAATGCCTCAGTTAAGCCCCTGCCTGAGTAATTGGTGATTGGCATTTGCCTATGATAATTTGCTTATCAATAGTTTCTGAAATAGTAAGAGAATCTATTCTCACCTCATTTCGACATATATATTTCAGCCTCAATTGTTTTCCACTTATAAATTTCATTGAAGTCAACTGAACATTCGATTCGAATCAGTTTGAATACTCTTTGGGAATCACCTGAATTTTCGAGATAATTTTTCGCATTTTCCGTCAATTGATTTAAGTTGGCTTTTTAGCTGAATGGAAATGGGAATGTGAATTTCAGCTGCAATTTGTGGTCGGCGGCTGTTTCGACTTGATTGAGTGGCCAACGATTTGCAATTTCAACGCGCAGCGCACAGCGCCGACCAGGCACAATTTACAGTCGAAGGTGTTGACTGATCGAGCAGCTGTATAAACTACTTGTTCAACCACATGCGAGTACACACACACACACACACACGTGTCTGTGATTGTCTTTATACTCTTAGCCAGAGCAGACATCTCTTGTATTTAATAATCGCATTCTATTGATCTTGCCAGAAGTTGATGATGATATCTCAGCTCTCATGGAAACACTAAGTTGGAGTTAGTTCAAAATTGTTTGTCTGCTAGATATGTGTAGCTATATACATACATACATACATACATATATATGTACGATCACAGCTGACTCATGTTGTAGATATATGCTTGCTGATGTTGTTTCTATAAGTTCCCGGCGCGTGCCTTGCTTTGCTTTCATGCAAATCAAATTTAGGGAAAAACTACAAATTTCAATTTATTTATATCTGAAATTTTTTTTGAATTTTTAAATTCTGATTTATTTAAAAAATAAATTAAAATTTAAATTTATTTATATTGTATAATTAAAGTTTGATTTTATTTAAATTTAAAAAAAAAATTCTTTTTTTATTTAATACATTTTTATATTTATAAAATGCCTTCAGCATCATTTTGATTTCAGTCAAAATAAAAAATTATAAATACATATATTATAAATTATATTATAATTATAAATTATAAAAATTAAATTAAATACTAGAAGAATACTTTTTGTATATATTCTGCAGTTTTCATTCATACAAAAATCTTAGTTAAAATATTGAACTATAATTTGAGCCTCAAACGGCAGAAAGCCCAAAACTTATGTCATTCATGAGCCATAGGAGGACTTCGGTCTTATATTATATGTATTTTATAGCAGCTAAAAAAGAGCAGAACAAACTGAAAATTCAATTTAACATATTGCTTTCATACTGATTTCTATAGTATTAGAATTAATCGAAATAAATATTGGAAAATAAATACTGAAAAACTCAACTAACTAAAGTCTTCTTTTAGGAATTAGTCTTATTAGCTAGCTAAACTGGATTCTGTTTATTATATAGATAAATAAATTGCATTATATAAGCATCTACTTATATATATATATATATATATATATATATATATATATATATATATATATATATATATATATATATATATGCATTGTAAATCAAGTAGTTCAACTAAGAATATATCGCATAAACATGGGGGAAGGGCGTGTCACGCGCCATGATCTATTTGCTAAGCAGGAAAATGCAAAAATTCTGGCTATGTTTAGCTTTTTTCGCCTTTTTCCGCTTTTATTTTGTGTTTTTGCCAGCCGAAGCAAACAATGAGAGAATTTACATTAAGGATTTCCTGCGCCCATCGACAACCATCCGAAAGCAATTAAACACACACACACAGGCAACGGCGCCATTCGGGTTGTTGTTGATGTTGATGTTGTTGTTGTTGTTGTTGTTGTTGTTGTTGTTGATATGCATACTGTTGTTCTTAGTCTTCGGCATTTTTGTTTTTGTTGGCTGGGCCATAAATTTGGTCAGCTTCCAGGCGCAACAAGTGGCAAACAGCAAAACGCGCCACGCAATGCAAACAATCCCAACAAACAAGCAACAGCAACAGCCACAGCACAAATCAAAATATAAGTAAGTGTGCGCTCATTTCTCGGGCATGCCCGACTAGCTGATGCGCTGTAAGCCAACTATCAATAAACATATATTTGTATAACAAAATAAATGTATTTTTTAAATATTTAATATACATATTTTTATATATTTAACATTCTTTCATGCTATTTAGATATATATTTTATAATAATTAAGAGTTGTTTTTATATTGAAATAAATATATTTTTATAATAATATAATATATATACATATGTTAATAAAATATATTTATTTTAATGTAAAAATAATATAATGTATTTTCATATTAAAATAAATACATTTTTAAATATTTAATCTATTTTTATTATTATTAAAATATTTTTAATATTTGAAAATGTATTTATTTTAATATAAAAATATATTATTAAATTTTTATATGAAAATAAATATATTTTCTGTAATATAAAAATATATTAATGTATTTTCGTATTAAAATAAATACATTTCTATATATTAAATATATTTTAAGAATAATAAAGATATATTTATAATATTGAGAAATAAATATTATATAATAAAGGAGATAATTTTTTTAATAATAGAAATGTATTATTATAAAAAAAATAATAAATATAAATATATATATATATATATATATATATATATATATATATATATATATATATATATATATATATATATATATATATATATATATATATATATATAATGTATATATATATTTTTTTTTATTTTTATGTTATATTAAAATAAATATATTTTTAAATATTCAATATATTTTTATAACACTTAATATATTTATTTATTTTAAATATTCTTCTTTAATATATTTTAAAAGTATTCAATATATTTCGATTATATTTATTATACTTAATATATTTTTATAGTCGAATAAATACTATAAAATAGTTAATATATTTCTATAATAATACACACACAGCTAAGCTGCACTCGATGCCAAGTGACTCTTGCAGAGAGGCAACTGAGGCTTGAGTGTGAGAGAGCAGGCAGAGAGGGGGAAAGCTCAAGAGGCATACATGTGAGAGGGAGGCAGCTTGCACATAGACAGCTGAGCAGGGCTATAGCTTGACTCTAGCTGCTCCGACTGCATTCAGTTCGACTCAGTTGAGCCAGCAGCAGCTGCGCTCAGTGCAAGTTCGCCTGAGCTGACTCGATAAACGGACTGCCCTCGCTTCCACCTACTTTCCACAAATGCAGAGTATAGCAAAAACAAACAAAAACAACACCATCATCACTATCATCATCATCATCATCGTCGGATACAACAATAATAATAATAGGAATAATAATAACAAGAGCAGAACGAAATTCGATGTGTTTATTTTTAACAGCGAAAGCAATTCAATTAAATCACAAATAAATATGTAAATTCCAAAAAGCTTTTAATTTGCATGAATATTTCGAGCGTTTCGCATGCCTGCACGCATCTATTTGTATCTGAGGATCTATAAAGATCTACATAGATCTATATAGATCTGTAGATCTGTTGATCTGTTTGGCTATAGCTATATAACAATTGTGCATGCTAAGCCTCGTACGTATATCCGCATCCGTTAGCAAATGATTTCTGAAATTTTGATTTTTGATTTTGATTTTGATTTTGATTTCTCGCTGATCTCTCTCTCTCTCTCTCTCTCTCTCTCTCTCTCTCTCTCTCTCTCTCTCTCTCTGCCCTGGTGACAGTGGTTGTCGCGCGTTTTATGACTTTTAAATTTTTTATTGGCATATTTCATGCGCAGATACACACTACACATATATAGACTATACATATATACACTATATATATATATATATATGTTTAGAGCAGATTCATATAGATTTTCTTGGCCACGGCCATTGGGCGCATACATGTCGCCAGTCATGAAGTCAATCGTCGCCCGCCTAGCCGGACTCACTTACAATTTAGTGAGCAATTATAACGGCAATTTAATGCCTTTGACTAGCTCATCAAGTGCCTGAAATAGTTGCTTAACTCTTTCGCCCTGACGCTTAAGTGCCCATCAGCTGTCGCCACGGGCGCCGCTGGGCAGCACGACTCAAGTTCATTTGGTTCACTGAACTTATTTCGGTTTTTAGGGGCGGCCACAGCCACAGCCACAGCAATATCATGCTTATATAGTATCATTATAATTGGATAGACAAAACTAAACAAATATTTCAAAAATATTTACAAATTTCAAAAATTAATGCAAAATTATCAATTTTTGAGTATTTTTAATATTTTATTATTTACAGATATCTCTAGACATATTCCAAAAATTTTTCAATTTTGTAGTTATCAGAAGACAGGGAGACCCCTAACTACATATGTCCATATTGCTATGATCGCTATTATATCAATATTATTATATAGCTATTACACATTTCTAGAGATTTTCTATTTAAATGTAATTCAGAAAGTCTTAACAAATATTACAAAAAATTTTTTGAGATACCTTAAGAAATATAAAAAGTTGTTCTAAATGGATTTTAAGTTCAAAAGTAGAATAATTTAGATAAAGTTTTTACTTTTGACATCTCAGTATAGTAGAATATAGCAAACTGATCTGTACTATGATATAGAACCGATAAATATAGTATACATTTAATGGCCCCAGCTGACTATCACTGATGACTGATAAACACAAACATATATCAGATCAGATATCAAGTCAGCTAACAATTGGTATATTTGATATCTTCAGATATATCAATATCGAAATAGTATATAAAGTGGGCATATTTTTTAGAATATTTGAAATTCAATATGTCTCATCCAAGCGGATAATGGTCTATAACTAATTTTTGCTTTGATTATAATACTAAGTTTCAAATATCAAATACCAAATATATAACTGGGCATACTTTTTGAGTAAGTCTTTCATGCGATTTGACCTATACGATTATGAGATATATACACTAGATTGCCCATATCAGAATTAGATTGGCTATCTGATAGACATCTTATTATGTATAGTGGTATTTGATGGTATTTAGTGGTATTTTAGTGGTATTTAGTGGTATTTAGTGGTATTTATTGGTATTTAGTGGTATTTAGTGGTATTTTAGTGGTATTTAGTGGTATTTGGTGGTATTTAGTGGTATTTTAGTGGTATTTTAGTGGTATTTAGTGGTATTTAGAGGTATTTTACTGGTATTTAGTGGTATTTTAGTAGTATATAATGCTATATACTGATGTATAACTGCTTTTAAAGCTAGCAGAGGCCCAATAATGTCTTAAACGTTCAACTTATTTCTGATATTTAATACCAAAACAATCCTACAGATATCCGTTACTAGAGGGCATATATAGATGTATATTACTGGCCATACTTCTTGAGTTATTTGGAGTCCATAATATCGTTTATAGATCGCAGATATACTTGATATATGACCTATGCTGATCAGGATATATTACTAATTTTGAATCAGCTCTTAGATGATCTTCTTGGTCTCCGTAGCTAGAGCCTAGTTCTTGGGTTATCTGGTAGTCCATAACTCAATTGGATTTATCCCGTGATTTATTACTGTCGTACTTTTGGCTGAAATTTATGGTTGGCTAATTAGCGCAAATATTCGGAGGCCTCGAACTGAACAAATTGGATTTGAAGAACGGAACGATGACGTGGCCAACCTTGGCGCAAGGAGCACGCTCTCTCTCTCTTTCTCTGTGTGTGTGTCTCTCCGGACGGATCTTTGTCAATCTAGCGACGATCTGTTCCATACCAAATCTGTTATTAAGCATCATGTTTTTTATGTGTCACATTATTTACGATCTGCATAGAAACGTGCATATAGTATACGCATGGATTTATAGTAGTGCCTGGTGTGTATACACCCGTATATATGTACATATATCTGGGTATATCTGTGGGGTATTTTTAGCACATCTGCCGAAGAGGAATGCCAAATATTTGCGCATGTGAATGCCCGAACTGATCTTGATCTGTTTGTCTTTGATCTGATTGCAGGAGAAGGGCTCGTTCATCTCGGGCCTCTACTGCAGGGACACCAACTGCAGCGGGCTGGTGGTGCCGGAGATCACCGGGCTGCCGCATCCCAATTGGAACTGCTTGGTGTGCAAGCAGAAGTCGACGCATGCGCAGATGATGAAGTCGCAGGACTTCGCGAGCGGTGCCATCAACGCCAAGGTCAACTCGAACTCGCTGCGCACACTCGTCCACTATCTGAACGAGAAGAGCGACAGCTTCATACCGAGCACCAACTATGTGGTGATCGACGCCAAGATGTCGGTGCTGAATCGGCTGGCGCAGGGGCGCGAGGACTGCAACGAGGATCTGGTGTCGAGCACGCGCCTGCGCTACAGCCGCGACATCACCCAGATCATGGACAAGCTCGGCCTGGGCGACTCCCTGCTGCGCGCCCACCTGGAGCAGCAGCTCCACAAGGAGGAGGAGCGACGCGCCAAGAAGCAGCAGGAGCTGGCCGAAAAACAGCGCCAGCTGGCCGAGCTCGAGCAGAAGGCAGCCGAGGCGGACAAGCTGCTCGCCGCCCTAGCCGTAACCGAGGACCCCGCCGGCGCAGCGGCTCCTGCTGAGCAGGCCTAAAGAGCCACTGCTAATGATAATGCTAATGATCCCAGCTCTTGTTCGTTTATTGTCTATTCTATTATATATATATATATATCTCTATATATATATGTTTTTTTTTTTTATCGAACTTTAATGTATTTGTATTCATTTATAATCATTTCAAATATATACATATAACATATATACATATGTGTGTGTGTGTGTGTCTACTTGCATTGAAAGCAGTTTTCCTTTCATGTTCTCTTTGTTCCGAGATCTGAAATACTAAATGACGCATCGCTCGAATGCCAAACGCCCATCTTCGCGGGGCTTTAGCGTCGATTTGTCAAAACGCTTTCTAATCCCAATGTCAGCAAATGTTTTTTATTATATTATTATTATTTGATGCTCAAGCATTTGTGTCTTGTTCTTCACTGACTGAACCCATTGAAAGTGGGCGGAAATCTGGGTATGATGATTTCGTTATAGTTTATGCCACTGACAGAAGGGGGCGTGGCGGCAGCCATGACGTATATGTAGGCCAGATTGGGGAGACGAGCTGAGCTGAGGGCCCGATGGATAGACATGGCAAGCGGCTGTCCGTCGGTTTGTCTGTTCGACCGTCCGTCCGTCCATCCATCAATCTATCAATCCATTCGTACGTTCATCTATCCGTCCGTCCGGCAATTCAACCCTCCGACCTATCTGCTTGCCTGTCCGTATGTCTGTCTGTCCGTTTGTCTGTCCGTCTGTTCGCCTGTGCATCTGTCCGTGTGTCCGTCTATCTCTGTCCGTCTGTCTGTTCGTCCGTCTGTCCATCCATCAATCAATCAATCCGTCCGTATCTCTGTCTGTCTCTCAGTCTATCTGTCTGTCCGTCCGTCTATCTCTGTCATTCTGTCTGTCCGTGCGTCCGTCCGTCTGCATCTCTTCGTCTGTCCGTCCGTCAGCCTGTCCGTCTGGCCGACTGTCTCTCTCTCTCTCTCTCTCTCTCTCTCTGTCCGTTTCTCCATCTCTCTGTCTGTCTGTCCCTCCACCTGTCCATCTATCCGAGCTTGTCAACACAAAAGCTATAGTCTTGATATTTCTCCTATATGTATATCATAAACAATACGAGCTTCTCAAATCTATCGATTACTTATCTCATCTTCGAGTTATCGATAACGTGAACTTGTTCTTCAAGCGTAACTTGCACATTTTTAGAGCTAGAGACTTTAGATTTGCAATGAATAACCATATCTCATTTTATATATCAAATTTTGAATGCTATTATCGAGCTCGAGCTCAGTCGCTGTGTGTCTGATGCTAGGAATATCAGCTCTTGGCAGGGTATCTGCTAGTCGTTCACTGTCGCGCACTCTCACACATTTTCTTTGTTATTCGCTGGGGCTATAAATCAGAGTATATTAGCTTTCAGCACTATTATTATTGCCGGATTATAGGCCAAATCCACTCAAATTTATATCTCTCAGAGTCAGCAAATCTAGCTCAGAGTCTTTGAGCGTGCATTGTGCAGTCGGCTACCGTTGCAGTGCAGTGCATGGCAGATTCTCATTTGATTTGTTAACATTTGTTTTATTTGCCATAAAAAGTTGCAGAGGCCGTTCAAGTTTTGGGGGCCGCGTCTATTTTGGTTACGGCAAATGCGACGCGGCGCGACGCGACGCGTTGCTTGCGGCCTCCTTTATATGTATATTTTTATACCTCACGCCTATGCATATACATATATACTATATATATATATGTCTATATACACTTACATTCTCTCACTACTTACATTCTAGATGCTTGTAATAAATATTTGTTTCGCCTTCCTAAATAAATTTGACTGCGACTAAATTGCTCATTAAAAACGAAATTTGCCACAAATTTCGACAAAAATTTGCAAAAATTTGCAAAAATTTCTAAAAATCTTGCAAATGTTTTAAAAAATATATCAAGTTGTGAATATTGCGGGTAAAGTCAAGAGAGATAACCTAAAGCTGTTGAGAAACTCTAGCTAAGGCTGGAAAGGAAGCATAGAACTATGCATAAGTACAGTGCCGCTCAGCTGAATAGGTTCGACTCTTCTCTAACTTATATAACTATTTTATTATGCGTATAAATATTATATGTATTATATATCTTCAAGCAAAACTCCGCTTGGATTGATTTGAAGCTGAAGCAGAAGTTGCTGATTTCAAGATGAGTTGAAAACAAAAGTCTTGGCTGTCATTTTTGTAAGAGCATACAGTAGAATCCGGCTATAACGCCTTGAGTGTCGACCGAAGATTTTACGTCGGAAGACGCTCTAACCGGAAGTGGGACTAAGCACACGTGTGAGACTGTGCACGCGGACTCTGTAAGCATTTGTGTGTCTTCGGCATTGCACTAAGGTCTCTCTCTCTCTCTCTCTCTCTCTCTCTCTCTCTCTCTCTTCTCCGGTTTAATTATGGAAAATATCGCAGTTCTTGGCAGGGTTCAGGGGATCCCTTTGTCGAGCAGTCTCGACTAGAGCACTCTTACTTGTTTATTAATATTTTATTTATTTATTTATTGTTTTATTATTTATTTATATATTTTAAAAAATTTGTCTTATTTTTATTATTTTTTATTATTATTATTATTTTTATTATTATTATTATAATTTTTTATTATTAATATTAATATTATTAATAATATTATTTGTATTATTATTATTCTTGTTATTATTATTATTATTATTAATATTATTATTATTATAATTATTATTATTATTATTATTAATATTATTAATAATATTATTTGTATTTTTATTATTATTATTTTATTATAATTTTATTTGTTTTTCCATCCATGCCTGTCTTTCCGCCTATACCTCCTTCTGTCCGTATATACGTAAGGCTCCATCTCAGAAACTATAAGAGCTAAAGACTTGCCTTTAGGCAGGTCATATCCAGTTTCTTTCAAATAATCAAACGACTTTCAGCATTTCAATGATATCTCAGAGAGATATGCCTCAGTAGTAGTTAAAGTAGTTAAACTCTAACTCTATTAGATATGAGCAAACCCTAAACATATTAATTAGTCTAAATTCTACAAAAAAAATCAATTTGCATTCCTTTTGAAGTACTCTTAGAATACTTATAGATCTGGTATATATGGGAAATTTATATATCAAATATACAAAAAAAAAAAAAAATAGAAAAGAATGAAAAAGGAAAAACAATAAAGTGTCATAAATATTTGGTAAAGCTGAGCAAATTTTGAGAGCTGCGAAATCGTAAATAAAAGTGTAATAAAAATCTCAATAAATTACGCCACATATATAGATTAATGGAGCGGGCAGCTCACGAGCGGCATATATATATGTGTATATATAGCATATCTGTAGAACATCTAAAAGTAGTGCGAGTTGTCGCCCTAATCACAAATTGCTTTTAGCATTAGCTAACGCGAACTGAAGATCTAAAGACTTAAGCACTTGTCCTCTGACATACATATGTACATCATATGTATGTATATCTGATGTGTATTTTGACAGTATTTTAAGTGACATTTTGTTTAGTTTGTTGTTCAAATAAGTTAATATCACATGAACTATCTGACTCTTGCCCTCTATATATATATAGATCTTTAATATATATCTATGATTTATCTCGATGCTCATCAGTCGCGCCTAATTAGCCAGGTTTACTCATGATGAGACGCAGTTAAGTTTGTTGTCAGCTTTGATAACGAACAACAGATGGCGCTGTCGCTGTCAGCGGATATCAAGTGCATTGTCTGTTTATATTAGCTGGGACATTATGTTCCCAGTTCCCAGTTCCCAGTTCCCAGCCCAATTGATGGCCATCAATCTGAGATTTTGGCAGCTGAATTTGATGAAATAGTCATTAGGCAAGTGGGTATTTAGCGTGTTTTTCTTTCGCATTTCACTGCAATTTATTATCATCTGTTTCCCATTCAAATATTTAAGCATGCTCACCGACCCCCCATGGCCAAGATCTCAGCGTCCAATCCGACCTCCAAAGTAATTTATGCATTTTTAATAAACCCGAAAGAGCCAAAATTATTGTGCTCATAAATTGTGCAATTACACCGCCAGATGGCGATACCAAGCAGCTGCATCGGATCGATATGAACTATAAATAATATTAGTATTAGTACACATATGGCTATATACATATATGTATATGTTACAATTTTATTTTAACAAAGTGTCAACAATAACTTTCCTGATCTTAAATCAATTGACAAAAACTTTAGCAAGCAAAACTTCGAATGTCTGCATTTAAATTATAACCGCTTTGAAGCGCAATTAACATAGCAAGCTGCTTTATGCGGTTAGCATTTAAGAGTTGCATAGCAGACAGCCTTCATTCGTATGCAAGTTGCTCACCATGAGCGCTGCTCGCTGCTCTCATTGAGTGCAATTGGCTGAGCGCCTGCAGTGCATGCAGAGGTAAAGCTCAAGAACACAAGTGCAGAAATAGAGTAAATATTGTTGAGCAGAATCGCAAAGGGCAGCCAGGCAGAAGAATTTTAGTTGGGCGCTGGAGTTCTGGTGAAGCGGTCGCAAAGCGCGGCGCTGACACGTATATGTGCATTTATTTATACTAATAATTTGCATATATTCACACTGGCTTAAAACTACATTTGGCAAAAAAAAAACTTGTTGATTTAGCAATTAGCTTAATATATGATGCCTAGTATATATATGATATGTATTAATATATGCGTATGTGTATGTAAATATTTTAAGTATATCACATAACATCATTTAAAAGTTTCAACGGTCGATATATCGCTATCGATATCGATATTTGACTGCATTTGACTGCGCAATTGGCGCCAAGATTTCGGCCTGTTAAATAATTGCTTTAATCAGCTGCAAATTTAGGCGTGTTTTTTTTCAAAGTCAACAAGATAACGGCTATTTTATCTGCTGGCAACTGTTTTCGCTGTTATGTTTATAATATTTACATAAATACACATACATGTTTATATGTTTATATGACGATCTTTTAGCATTGCTGTGCTTTTTGCCCTGCAAAAGCGCAACGGCGCTGCAAGCTTTCGTAAAGCTTTTACATTTGCTTCAATTGTAATACGAACGACGATCGCAAAACAAACAACAACAAAGCAAACGGTCTGTGTGAATGTATGCGTGTGAGTGCGTGAGTGTATGTGTATGTGTGTGGCCGTAATGCTGGTCTTCGATCAACGTTGACGTCGCTGGCGACGCCAACTGCGCTGCCAGCCGCCTTCCGATTGTTTTTAAGCAAATATTTTGTCGAGCAAAAAACCATTTGGAATTGTGCGTTTCCAGTGTGAAGACCGATTTCTGTCTTTTTTTTCTCTCTCTCTCTCTCTCTCTCGTCCAACTCGTGCCAATCTCGACTGAAAGACAACTTTTGTTCTGCCTTCGTCTTTCATTCACAAAGTGCGAGTGAATGAGCGAACGCCGTGCTCCAATCAGCGGATCAGAATCAACAGAAACCGAAACCGAACCCAAAACCGAAACTATCAGCGGAGCGCCTAGAGGTTTGTTCTAATTAAGTTCAATTGAATGACAGCGCCCCAAAAAAAAAGTTGAAACCAATGAGATCAGGAAAAAACTAACTCAATTAGCATCCGATGTTAACCAGAAGAATTAGCGCCAAATCTCGAGCGGCGTTTGAGCCGTATTAGAATAATTTTCGCATTTGCATAGCTGATTTCTGTCTGAGGATCCATAAACGACGAAAATGAAACTGGAATTCCAAATAATACTAGCTGTCAGCTGATAATGGAAGCGGGGGGCCCACGTCAAAGGGGGCGTGTGTGTATGTATGTATGTGTGTGCCCATAACAAGTCTCACAGTCAACTGAGACTATGATGGACAATTGAAATATAATAGTTGATCAAAAATAAATATATGTATAATTCTTTCGAATCTCGATTTATATACACAACTATATATAGAGCTTATCAAATCAGAGTTCACATCTCAACTGTGCCGCTTCGCCTTAGGCGCTCCAGCCTGTCACTCGGCTCGACTAGTTCCATATTTGCCTTTCGCAAGCATCGACGTAGTTGCTATATAGTTTTCAGTAATCAAAGTAAGTTTTGCAATAGATTTTCGCAATTGTCTGTGTGTGTGTGTGTGTGTGTGTGTGTGGATGTGAGGGGGGCTCTGCGAGTGCCCAGCTAATCAATGGCAATCAATGGGGCCCATTCCGAACAGCTGCGGCACGTGGAAAATAAATATAAAAGAAATGGGGAAATAAACTTAGGGGAAATTCATAGAATATGCTCAAGGTGAAGGATACAATAATAATAAAAAACATAAAAATAAATAAATAATTTTAAAAAAATAATTAAAAAATAAATTAATAATTAAAAAATAAACAAATAATTTAAAAAAATAAAGTAAAATATTAAAAAATGAAATTAAATAACAATAAAAATTAAAAAAAATAATTATAAAAAAATTAAAATAAATAAATAATTTAAAAAATAAAAAATTAAGTAAAATAATAAAAAAAAATGAATTTAAATAATAATAAAAAATCAAAATTTAAAAAAAAGAACTAAAAAAATAAGAAAAAAAATAAATAAATAAAATTTATAAAATAATAATAATATATAAGATAAAAAAATATATTAAATATAAAAGACAATAAAAATAATAATAAATTATCATATAATTCAAAAAATATAGTACAAATTAACTTTAATTTTAGTTATCATTATTTTATTTACTTAAATATTTAACGTTGCCCCAAAATGTTAAATAAATAAATTACATTTTTTAAAATATGTATATATGTATTTTAATATAAAATATTAGGAAAAATCTTATTAAAACAATATATTTTTAAAGCTTTTTCTTTGTAATTAAAATTATAAGTATATTACAAAATTAAACTAAATTTTTTTTATATACAATATTTATTTATATATAAATATATATATATATATATATATATATATATATATATATATATATATATTTTTTTTTTTTTTTTTTTTTAATTTTGTTATATGATTATGTTAAACGTTATTAAATTTTAGGCAAAATGCAAAGAAATTGGTTTAGTTTAATTTTTCTCAAATTTTATAATACTAAAAAATAAAAATAGTTTTTGTTTTATTTTGCCTAATTCATAGTCATAATTTAATATATCTAAAAAATTGAATTATTTTTGTTTGGGCAAAATAAAATCAAAACTATTTTCATTTCAGTTTAAGTTTTCGTACTATAGTTAATTTTTAAAAATTTTATAATGCTATATATTATAAAATTATCGAAAAATTCAACTAAAAAAAATCTTTTTATTTTTTAATTACAATAATTAAGGCACAACTATTATTTTTAAGTTTTTGTTTTGTTATTATAACTCTATTATATTCCAAAATTGTATGCAAAATTAAATGAAACTATTTTTTGTTTATTTATTTTTGTACATTTTGGTATATTTGATTTATGTATATATTGTATATATTGTATATATGTATATATGTATATATATATTTTATATGAATTATATTAAGAACTCTGCCATGACGTGTTGCCTTCCTCCTAATGTAATACGCAGAAAGCATATTATGATTAAACTGCCCATCAGCATCATAAACATAGGCGCCCATATGCACACACATATATGTACATATGTATATGCTTGTATCTGTAGCAAAAGTATATGGGTCTTGTGTAGATTGTAAGGCACGTAGATAGTTGTATCAGTGGTCGTAGCTGTAGCTCTGGCTGTTGCTATATATACACATAGATACAACAATTGGTTGGCATGCGAACCGTTAACTAGCCTAATCTTTCGAGTGTGCGGCATCGAACCATGCCCGCTTGATAAGAAGGGCCCAAGCTATACATATATATATAGTATATATATATATATATATTAATTTTCTATGTATATAGAAAGTATCAACTGTAAGACCCCTGCGTGGCGATTAGATCAGTTTCAGTTTCAAGACCAAACAACCGTATGCATATACTATATATAGTATATATACTATATAGTATATGGCCAGCTAACTAACTGATACTACTCTTTACACAGCCCATAGTCGAGAGTCAGCGAGTCCAGGAGGAAGCGAATCAGGCAATCTTCAATCAATATGAGTCCGCCGGCAATGCTAAGCAAAGACGCGCCCGATATTGAGGTAGGTCTGCTATAATTTCACCGTTAGCGCTACTTTCTTACCGTTTGGGCTGTTTGGCGCAGGATCTGTTGGCGTTGAATCCGCGCGTTAAGACGCAGTGCAGCGTGGTGCCCACCAAGCAGACCAAGGAGATCAAGAAGCACTGGAAGCGCAATGTCGACCACACGGCGGTGCCCTGCACCACGCTGGCCAACAACTTCGAGGACATCAAGCACACGACGCTGTCGGAGCGCGGGGCCCTGGAGGAGGCCGCGCGGTGTCTGAAGTGCGCCGATGCGCCCTGCCAGAAGTCCTGCCCCACGCAGCTGGACATCAAGAGCTTCATCACGTCGATTGCGAACAAGAATTTCTACGGCGCCGCCAAGGCCATCTTCTCGGACAATCCGCTCGGGCTCACCTGCGGCATGGTCTGCCCGACGAGCGACCTCTGTGTCGGCGGCTGCAACCTGCAGGCCTCCGAGGCGGGCCCCATCAACATCGGCGGCCTGCAGCAGTTCGCCACCGAGGTGTTCAAGCAGATGGGCGTCCACCAGCGACGCTCGCCCCACCTGCAGCCACTGGCGCAGCCCAACAAGAAGATCGCGCTGATCGGCGGCGGACCTGCCTCACTCTCGTGCGCCACATTCCTGGCCCGACTGGGCTACGATGACGTCACCATCTACGAGCGCCGCAGCTACCTGGGCGGCCTGAGCGCCGCCGAGATACCGCAGTATCGTCTGCCCATCGATGTCGTCAACTTCGAGATTGATCTGGTCAAGGATCTGGGCGTTGGGTTCGAAATGCAGCGATCGCTGAGCACCAAGGATCTGACCATTCAGGTGAGTTGGCCATGGATGATGTATGTATGTATGTATGTATGTATGTATGTGTATGTATGTATACTTATGTACATGCTTATTTGAATATATGAATACATCAATGTATAAATATGTAAATACATCAATACATAAATACATATACACATAAATACATCCAATACATTAATACATATACATAGAATACGTATACATGCATTTACACACACAGATATGTACATATATACATACATACATGCATTCATTCATGCCTTTGCACTCATGTATGTCTGTCTCTTTCTCTCCTTCCGCATGAACTCCTCAAGCTCAACATCACATAAATATGCACACACACATGCACACACTCATACCGATTCACCTACACTCTAAGCTCTCGATATCTTACACCAGTTCGTAGCACTGATAAATATCGATAGCTTGTTAGTTTGCTTGCCTTCAGCATTACTTGAAGGTCAGCAGAGCTCAAGCCAGCACAGTGATATATGGGTCATAAATGCGCGGATTGCATAAAACCCAGTTCTTCGAATCTAATCGCGTTTAATAACTTATAGTCTGCCCAGATATAGAGCACTCAACACGGCACAAGCCCAGTCGCTACATACAAGTGCGTAGTTAGCGACGCAAACGCAGTATCCCTCTCTCTCTCTCTCTCTCTTTCTTTCTCTGTGTGTGTGTGAGTAAGCATACGTATGCATGTGTAAAGCAAATGCACAACAAATCTAGCATAAGCAGAGCAAAGCAAATTCCCGTTCGCTGCATTTCGTGTTTATGTGTGTGTGAGTATGCTTGCTTATGCATGTGCATGAGTGGCTTGCGCACCCTGTAGAACTCGATTTCTGCTATGCAAAAGCACTTCCAGCTGCATACAAAATGTAGTTCCAAACACATGCAAACTTTTATTGGCCGTCCAACAGGAGTTAGAACAGATGCAGCAGAAACTGTTTATTGCTCTTATTGAGCTGCTGCTGCTGTGAAAAAACATAGAAATTTGATTATGTAATATAATATTAATGTAATTTTACGTAGAAACTTAGACTGATCTGACTTCCACTTGTGTCTTCAACAGGGATTGCTGTCTTCCGGACACGATGCCGTCTTCGTGGGCATCGGACTGCCAGAGCCAAAGATCGATCCAATTTTCGCTGGTTTGAACACTCAGTCGGGCTTCTTTACGTCGAAGAACTTCTTGCCGCTGGTCTCGGACGGCTCGAAGCCGGGTCTGTGCGCCTGCAAGTCGGCCCAGACGCTGCCCAAGCTCTATGGCAATGTGATAGTCCTGGGCGCCGGCGATACGGCCTTTGATTGCGCCACCTCGGCGCTGCGCTGTGGTGCGCGTCGCGTGTTCGTTGTCTTCCGCAAGGGCTCGACCGGCATCCGGGCCGTGCCCGAGGAGGTGGAGCTGGCGCGTGAGGAGCGTTGCGAGCTGATGCCGTTCCTGAGTCCACGCAAGGTCATTGTCAAGGATGGCCAGATCACTGCCATGGAATTCTGCCGCACCGAGCAGAACGACCAGGACGAATGGGTGGAGGATGAGGAGCAGACCGTGCGCCTCAAGGCCAACTTCGTCATCTCCGCCTTCGGCTCGGGCCTGCAGGATGCGGACGTGAAGGAGGCGCTCGCGCCGCTATCATTCCGCAGCGGACTGCCCGTCGTGGATCGCCAGACCATGCAGAGCAGCGTGCCGCAGGTCTTCCTGGGCGGTGATCTGGCCGGCGTGGCCAACACCACCGTCGAGTCGGTCAACGATGGCAAAGTCGCCGCCTGGAGCATCCACTGCCAGCTGCAGGGCCTGCCCCTGGACACACCCGCCGCCCTGCCGCTCTTCTACACGGACATCGACAACGTCGACATTTCCGTCGAGATGTGCGGCCTCAAGTTCGAGAATCCGTTCGGCCTGGCCTCGGCACCGCCCACCACCAGCGCAGCGATGATACGCCGCAGCTTCGAGCAGGGCTGGGGCTTCGTGGTGACCAAGACATTTGGCCTCGACAAGGACATGGTCACCAATGTGTCGCCGCGCATAGTGCGCGGCACTACGTCCGGCTACAAGTACGGGCCGCAGCAGGGCTGCTTCCTCAACATTGAGCTGATATCGGAGAAGCGAGCCGAGTACTGGCTGCGCTCGATTGGCGAGCTGAAGCGCGACTTTCCGGAGAAGATCATCATTGCGAGCATCATGTGCGGCTACAATGAGCAGGACTGGACGGAGCTGGCCGTCCGGGCGGAGCAGTCCGGCGCCGACGCCCTCGAGCTGAATCTGTCCTGCCCCCATGGCATGGGCGAGAGCGGCATGGGCTTGGCCTGCGGCCAGGATCCCAAGCTGGTGGAGGACATCTCGCGCTGGGTGCGCAAGGCCGTCAAAGTGCCCTTCTTCATCAAGCTGACGCCGAACATTACGGATATTGTGTCCATTGCCCAGGCGGCGCATCGCGGCGGCGCCAATGGCGGCTCGGCCATCAACACGGTCCAGGGCCTGATGAGCCTGAAGGCGGACGCGACGGCTTGGCCGGCGATTGGTAAGGAGCAGCGCACCACGTACGGCGGAGTCTCCGGCAATGCCACACGGCCCATGGCGCTGCGTGCCGTCTCGGAGATAGCCAAAAAGCTGCCCAAGGAGTTCGCGATCCTGGGCATTGGCGGCATCGATTCCGGCGAGGTGGCGCTCCAGTTCATCCAGGCTGGCGCTACGGTCCTGCAGATTTGCTCGTCCGTACAGAACCAAGACTTTACGCTCATCGAAGACTACTGCACCAGCCTGAAGGCGCTGCTCTATCTGAAGGCCAATCCGCCGCCCAACAATGGCGCCTTCTGGGATGGCCAGTCGCCGCCCACGCCCGTGCATCAGAAGGGCAAGCCGGTGGTCCACTTGACCGGCACTGGCAACCAGACGCTGGGCTTCTTCGGTCCCTACCAGCAGCAGCGCGACATCAAGCTGGCCGATCTGCGCAAGGAGAAGGGCGCCCTCTGGGACGCCGAACAGACCACCGTCGACACCTCCAACAAGGGCGCGATCGTCAAGCTGGCGCCCAAGATAACGGACGTAATAGGCGCGGCGCTGCCACGCATTGGTGCCTACAAGAGCCTCGACAACAAGCAGCAGAAGGTGGCCCTCATCAATGACGTGAGTGCTCAGATATAGCTATATATATAATTAGTGAAATATATATATGTATTTGAATTGTTTTAGGATATGTGCATCAACTGCGGCAAGTGCTATATGACGTGCGCCGACTCCGGCTATCAGGCAATCGAGTTCGATAAGGATACGCACTTGCCGCACGTCAACGACGACTGCACCGGCTGCACGCTCTGCGTCTCCGTCTGTCCGATCATCGACTGCATTCGGTAAGCGGAGACACTGCCTGTCTATTATCACTATTATATATACCATATATTAATCCATTTTTTTGTTTCTTTCATATCTTAGCATGGAGCCCAAGCAAATACCACACGTCATCAAGCGAGGAGTCGAGGACAAGGACAAGACGTTCTACACGCATGCGCTAAGCCAATGCCAATAATTATATAATAATATTCAGTTACTATATATATAGAATATTCTGATCATTATTTTTTTTTTTAACTTGAAACCACCAATAAAGTAAAGAAAACTAGCAAAATGAAATAATATATTTTTTAAATTTAACAGCCAAAAAAAACTAAAAATTTAAAAATCCATTATTAAACGTTTGCAGAAAATACAGGAAAATACTTTCTCTCTCGCTCTAGCTCTTTATCTCTATACATTTCGCTCCCTCTCACTCCCTCTCTCTGTCTTTATTCATACCGTTAACCACGCGAACTTCGCTTAACAGTTTTCGTTGGCAAATGTTAATTTAAAAACAAAATAACGCCATCTATGAGCGTGCGCTGTAATAGTAAACTGCAAAAATAAGTAAGCAAATGTTAAATTTCACGAGTGGCGCCATCTATGAGCTCGCGCTCGCATACAGTTAAGCTCAATAGTTAAATAAATATAACTGGTTTATTTTGAACTGTGTCTATTCAATATGTATAAATTAACACCAATAGCAATGTCAACAAATTAATTCAAGCTTAAGGTCACACTGATCAAATCAATTTACGCTCGTATCATGTGTAGGACAAGGCCAAGTAGACACTGTGACGTCACACTCTGCAGTTATGCGCCGCGAAATCTCTAATCAAGGTTGCACAGATTCGACAGTTCGTTGTGAATGGCAATTTTGCAGCTGTTTTGTTATTAGTTTGGGCCCAATGCAGCAGCTAGCAAATTGTTGTTAATGGCCACCGAAACACAGTGTTCCAGTCCATCGAATGCCGCCACAGACGACAATAATGGACTGCTGTCGGCGACCGTGATTGCTGGCCTAAAGAACTTGGGCACCATTTTAACGGCGGTCATCAGTAAAACGCTAATTGCCAATTCATTGAAGTTGACGCTCCATCCAGATGCAAGTGAGCGCAGCTTAAATCCAAATTTATGAAATATATTCTAGGCTTAAACTATTTGTGTGTGTTTACAGTTATTGCACCAGTGCCCGAAATTTATGCAACGAACGCGGCCAGCGCCAAACAGAGCGAATATGCCGTGGTCACGCTCTACGCCGTGGCCACCAAGCACGGCTGGAGCAGCGTCACGCTGCGGCAGCAGCTGGAGGCACTGGAGCTGAATGCCAGTGCGGTTGATGAGCTGACCCGCGTCTACGAGGACAACCGCAAGGATCTCGTGCTGCGCCAGCTGCAGCTGGGCCACAATTTCCCTCACATCACCGACGTGCAGTGGCGCATCGTCTGCGACGTGAAGTCCTCGACGTCGGACTGCAGCAGCGGGGCGCCGCACTTCAACATCAATCTGGGACACTATCGCCAGAGCAGCGGTGAGCGCATCACGGACGTGGAGTTCGTGTGCAACGCCGAGGAGCTGCAGTCGCTGGTCAACCGGCTGAAGGACATCGAGAGGCACTGCAACCAGGTGGCCGTGGCTTAGACTAGAAATAATTCAAGATCCGATTTCCTATTTCCTCATATATATATGTATATGTATATATACAGATACATATATTTCATATATACATATGTATACGTATGTATATTCACGTGTATTACAAACTTATGAGGGTGTAAATAGTTGTACACAATATTTGTGACAGGTCGAAGAACAAATCATGACAATTATTGGCACGTCCCTTTACCTAAACTTAACGGTATCCCCGTTGCGTTGATATCTGTCGCGCTGGCCAGCCCTGGGCGGCTGGTTGGCGATTGGCTGATTGGTTGATCGGCTGTCGCGGCTGCGGGGGCCATCGTCAGGTTTTTCTCATTTTTCTTTTCTTTGCTTTTCTCTTAATTTTTTGTTTTTGTTTTGGTTTTGGCTAAACTGAAATTTCTCTACAAAACGTTTTTATAGCTAGCCCGGCTGCTGTGCCACTGTCAATGGGGCGCGTCCTCGAATCGAGATTTGTACTCGGCGGGCGCCAGCAGCTCCACGAGCAGACTGTAGTTGTTTGGCGCCGTGCAGAATATTGTGCCGGAGAAGCAGGCGGCGTCGTTCTCCTCGGGGGCGATGAGGACGCATTCGTTGTGTTTGGACAGGCACATGTTAAGGCCGCGAAAGCGAGTGTCCTGTTTGTATAGTATCGAGGCGTCCCTGGGTAAAAAGTATGGCCGGCCACTGAATGGATTCAGGAAGTCCGCCCAATAGCCCATCGAGATCAAACGGTCGCTGATCTCTCTCGCGGCGAGCACAAACTGTAAATGCAACGGAAATGTTTCAGACCATGCACGATTGTCGCTCTGAATGGCAGAAATGCGATTGGACTAACCTTGGCAGCGCCTTGCTCTATGTCGCCTTCGTAGCGCAGCGTCAGCAGCGTTACGCCGCTGTCTCTCTGGCCGACGGCCCGGACTGGGAACAGCTCGAAAATGGAATCGCGTATTAGTGTGGGACACTGGCAGCAGGAGAACTCCAGCCGGGGCGTGGGCAAGTTGGCTTCCTTAAAGAAATTGACTAGATTGGCCAGTGGCTCCAGGAGGCCCACTGTCGATGTGTCGCCCTGCCATGCAGGGCCAGTGGCATTTGGTAAATAGAAGCGATTGTGTCGTTGCAGAGTCAATTCCCAGTTGGGCTCACCCTCAAGGCTGTTGCGATCGTCTGCGTCGAATGCGTTTGGTGTGAGATTCATATGGACATGGATATGGCTACTTACCGTCGTCGACGCGGCGTGTTTTGGAAACGCTTTTGAAGGGTTCGCCAGCATCGGACGGAGGCCCATTCCGTTTCGAATAGGCTGCAATGCGTCCACCGCACGCCGACTGCACTGGCTGCGGCCTGAGCAGGTTCCTCAGCACGCCATGCCTCACGGAGGACGGACCGAGCAGGCACCGTCCAAACAGTTGGCTCAACGTACGCGACATTATATCACAGGCACTGGCACTGGCAAGCAGACGCGCAATTGATATTTGGCACTAAAGCTCCGACCGAGCAACGGTCACACTGGCAGCGCAGCAGCTGTTGAATGACGAACAATAATACCGCGAACCGCAATCGCGTTAGCTATTAATAATTTCACGTTGAATTTTGTATTTTATTTGAGAATCCTCAATTGAGTGTGTCGAAACTGAAACTATTGCCGGACTTTTGTTTTGTTTCCCTTTTATTTGACTTGTTTCTCGCTTCTCTGCTACGGTTGCGTTGATTGCTCAATCGAACGCCCAAGTTGTCACCTCACAGAAAAACAAAAAAAAAAAAAAAACGAAAAAAAAAATTGAAAATAAAAGCAAAACAAAACAAAATATGGTTTTTGGATTACCTTTCGTAATAAATAGTTAAAAACTAAAATACTTGAATTTACAAGCTCCAGGATTGGAAACAAACTTTTTTCAAAAAATTTCAAAGTCGTCAAAAGATCAGACCCGTTGTAAAATGAATGAGAAAATGCTTCGGGAGCATATGTGCTCCGTTACGGTTATAGAAAAGCCTACGTGATGCACACAGAGTTGGAAACTCAGTTGATGTTTTTTGTATTATTATACATATATATTATATTATATTAGATCAATAGTAATGATGGTTGCAATCTCTAAAGCATTTAAAATTTAGACTCGATAGAAGCATTCAATGGCCCGATCTGGGCAGTCGTCGTAGGGTTTGAACATGGCATCGTCCAGTTCAGCCACCGGTATGCAGGCGCAGTGGAAGTTCTTGTTGTTGCGGTCGTAGAGCTTGCGCGGATAGCCGACCCACTCGCGCTCCTTGCCATCGCCGCTCGTTGTGCTGCACCAGACGCGAGTGCCCTGCGCCTCGGACCACTCGATGTTGCAGCCGGGGTATCGGTTGCGCAGCTCGTCCGCTTCTGCCTTGGCTATCTTCGCCTCGTCCAGTAGTACAAGGAATTTGTTATGGTAGACAGTCGCCTGACCCTTCTCATCGTAGAAGCGACCAATCAGCTTGCCCTTATAGGTGTATTCCTTCTCGTAGAATTGCTGCCACTTCGCCAGCTCAAGCAAATCGCCGACCTTCAGGCTGAGCACATCATCAGCCTTCGCCGGATCGTAGTGCTCGAACTCGCCGCTTACAAACGAAACGGAAGCATCACGGCCCACGAAGAAGTTGTAGCTGCAACCGGGTCCGTAATGCTTTACGCCGCGGCTGACGTCAAAGACGGAGCCAAGCAGCGCCAAGTATATGGGTGCTCCATTCTCACCGTTGTATGTGGACAGCTGTGCCGCCGTAAAGATGCTGCCGCGTGCATCCCTGAACTTTATAGCGACACCGTCGTTGGCCTCGTTGTTGAAATAACGTCCAACGGCTATTTCTACGAGCTGCACGATATCCTTCTGGTAAACTCTCGCCAGAACGGCGATAAGGATCAATAAGAAGGCAAATCGGTATTTTGAGAGTCGTTCCACAAAGCCAAACATTCTACAGCTGTATTTTAACTGACGTCCAAGTGGGAGTGTGTGCGTACAGAATAATTTAATTCAGCTTCGTATGCTGCTCACTACGAAAGTTAGCACGAAATGCCACGTCCATATATAGCCGTACTTTAATGACAGCTCAGTCTAGGATACGTCATTTAAAAGCCGATTGTTTTCCTTGCTGTCAAATGACTTCAAATATATGTACATATGTATGCATACATCGATTGTTCTTGTGCTTAATATTAAGTCGCAATAAGAAGCTGTCAGCTGCGTACCGAGCTTAAGTGAAGTTACGGTTGTCAGCACAGCTGAGTTTTGCCATTCATAGCTAACGCTCACAATGTGTGAATGCCAATACCAGAAACCCGTTACTGAAGAGCAGCCATTTTTATTAGTTCAATTCTTCACTTGCAAATTGGTTAAATTCGAAAAATGATTGCTGACGATACAACGAAGTCCGTAATCACCATTGATGCGGCAAAAGTGAAAAAAATATGGATTCACTGCAATTGTTGCTTCGAGCATTATATAAATGACAAAGCAGTTATATTTCTGCTGGCCTGCCAGCACGTAATTTGCGAAAAATGCGTTACGGCCAGCTTGGGCCGCGTTCCCGGTGATGCACCCACTTATGTGTGCCCCATCTGTCGCAAGATGGTGCGTGGCCGGCAGGTGAACAATGCATTGCCCACAAATCTCAAGGCTATGTTTCACCCGGCGCCGTGGCACGACGGCTTGTCGCACGACCTCATTGACTCATTTCAGCGAGCTCACTGTAAAAATTTTGAGAAATTCATAATGAAGAAGGTGAGAGAAAAACGGTAAAATAAGCGAATATAGTAACAATTTGATTGCAGGAAAAGGAAGAACAGAAGTTAAATAAGGATTTATTGTTAGCGCGCGGCGTGTGCCAAAAACAATACATGGAGCAGCACCGACTGCGCAGGATGCTTCGAGAGCTGAAGTTCCGTGTGCGCCAAATAAGTGAACAAATTAAAATTAAAAAACAAAAACAAGCGCAAGCTCGGTGAGTAATTTATTCTAGTAATTTTGAAATTCTTAATTTTGAATTTCTTGTGCTGCTTTCAGGCGGGCAAAGCGTGCAAAGAAAGCCGACAAGCAGGACCGTAGGCATTCATTGCCGGAAGTGAAGAGTGTGCCTATAACAAGCTTTTCACATCACAATAACTATTCATTTGACTTGTAAATATCAAGCATTGCATTACATTACATTATATTACATCTTTGAAATACATTTGAATCAGTTAAGTTGCGCACCTTACGCGCCGTTTACCAGCACTGTTTGTCATGTTATTCTTCTTCTTTTTGTATTGCGCTTGCCACCAGTGTTGGCAGCTCTCTGGGGCTGCAAAAAAAGCCAAACAATATATCAAATGCTTCAGAAAATAAACTATTAAAGTTATAATGTAAATTTCAGATTATGTTTCATATCTCCAGCCGTAAAGCACAGAAAAATAAGTGTTAGTATTAATTAATTTGATATTGGTGACCATGTATAGGTATTTATACATGTTTATTTTTGTTTTTCAGATTGACTTTCTGAAAGGCGCATTTCATACCAAATTTTGATCAATTTTGATTACTGCATAATTTTCTGATTTTGACGACCTTTCAATTATTTTCTTTCCGTGTGAATTTGACCAACAATCCATCAAAATGTTACTTTTTTTACTCCATTCTGACAGCGAAAGGCCAGTTTTGACGGGAAAAGAGCTAAGTTTGCAACACTGTCCGTTGGCAGCGAGCATCGACTGTGACGCCATCTTGGAAGCAGTCGAGACGGTGCGACTGTGTGACTGTGCATCTGCCAATACAATTTGAGTGTATGTTTTTATTAAACTCGAGTGAATAGCACACGCGAATGGCAAATAGAAAAGAAGTTGCGCATTAAAATCGGCGCTTTGGGTTACAATTTGGGAAACAGTGGCAACGACCGCTGCACAAATTTATTTTACAACGAAACGAACCGAAGCGAAAATTGTACAGCGCCAGGCGGAAAAGCAAAACAAAACCACAACATGATGAACGGGAGCAAACCAGGCGTGGTTTTAAACTGCCGCACATGCACCCGTGCATGTAAACAATACAAATCGCTGCAGGAGGAAATTGAAATCGGGCCCGAGGGCACCACTACTCTGGCTAATATGCTCAATTTCTGTTCCAGTCTGTCGTTCGAGGAGCAGGACGGAGCCGCAATGCCACAGCACATCTGTATGCATTGCCTGCAGCTGCTGGAGCAGGCGTTCAACTTCAAGCGCATGGTAATTGACTCCGATGAGCTGCTGCGCCTGGCCCTCGAGGAGGATGAGAACAGTGCCAATGTCAGTAGCGACAACCAGGAGTACGTTATGATCGAACTGCTGGGCGACGAGACAGATCAGGATGCGGCCTCTAAATTGGACTCCAGTCTGCATGATGTTGCCGCACAGGTCGAAACGTACAGCGAGCAGGATCAGGAACCGGAGCCCGAGCATGAGGAATTTGTCGTCGAAGATGTGTGCGTTGATGCCGAAGAAGAAGTGGGCGCAGAGACGGAGACAGAGACAGAGGATGTCAACGAACCGCTGCACGAATTCGAAGCAGCCGACGTTGAGTACGTGACAATCAAGAGCGAATACGATTCGCAGGTGGAGGACGAAGACGACATCGAAATCATGGACTCGCCGCGCCTGGAGACGGTCAGTGAGCAAATGCAAATCCAGATGCTGGACGACCAGATGGTCATGATGGGCGAAGAGCCCATCGACGAGGTGATTGGCGAAGTCGAAGCTGACGATATACTGGACATCGAGCGTGAGGAGCACTTGGTAAGCACACATCCCGGCACACATATAGATGAGAGCAAGGATTCATATTCGGTAATTTTCAGTTGGCTGGCGAGAGCGAGGGCGAGGGCGAGGATTTTCTAGAGGACTCCGCGGATGGCTCTCACACGCTTCCGGTTGTTGCCGGACCCGGAGCCGAGGTGCTGCCGCACGTCTGTCATGTGTGCAATAAAGCATTCCGCCAGCAGTGCCGCCTGAACCAGCACATGCGCTCCCACGTGGACGAGAAGCTGTACGCGTGCGAGATGTGCGGCAAGAAGCTGAAGCACTTGCGCAACTACAAGGAGCACATGCTGACCCACACCAATGCCAAGCCGCATCAGTGTTTGGTCTGCACACGCTACTATCGCACCACATCCAGCCTGGCGGCCCACATGCGCACACACGCCGAGGACAAGCCGTATAAGTGTGATCAGTGCGGACGTAGCTATGCGGCGTTCGATCATCTGCGTCGCCACAAGCTGACCCACACCGGCGAGCGTCCCTATGCCTGTGATTTGTGCAATAAGGCCTATTACGACTCGTCGTCGCTGCGCCAGCACAAGATCAGCCATACGGGCGAGAAGGCGTTCACGTGTGAGATTTGCGGCGTTGGACTGTCACAGAAGTCCGGCTACAAGAAGCACATGCTGGTGCATTCCGGCGAAAAGCCGCACAAATGTCCCATCTGCGGACGTGCCTTTACCTTCACCAGTAACCTGAACGCCCACGTGCGTCTGCACTCCGGCGAGAAGCCGTTCAAGTGCGACAAGTGCATGAAGGCATTCCCAACCAAGAAGCGCCTTAATAGCCACATGCGTGTCCACAACAAGGAGGCGCCAGTGACCGCATCCAGCAACACCGTCGAAACAAATACCTCACCCGTGGCGGCTGGCCGTCGCACGGCCGTCAACTTGGCCGATGCTATTGATCAGCCGGTATCCAGCTCCAAAGTGGTTGTCGTGCTCTAAACGCAGTAGCGGCTGCTAAGATTAGTTTTAAAAAAAAACACACACACTAATGATTATACATAGAATTTTACACCTACCTATATATATATATATATATATATTGATATTTATATAGCCATAGACAATTGTATATACACACGGACACGTACACGTACACGGTCATGTTCATCTAACGAAAAGCTTGTGATTGCCCAAACCGTAAATGTGCTTTACAAGGAATCGCAGACCTTATGACAAATATCGTGCGCATCCACGACTACAGAAAGGATGTGTTTTTTCGTCTTTCTTTCGATTTTAACGATAACTGAGCTATATACATATATTTACTACAAAGTAAACTATATTTTTTTTTCTTTTTTTTTAAATTTGTATTGTAGACTTTGAAATGTTCAAAAGATGTCAATATATATGTATATATATATATGTATATGTATAAGTATATATATATACATATATATTTATTTGTATATTGAAAAGGCTGTAATTAGTTGTACTCTGGCAACGTGTATGTGACAAAAACAAATAAAGATTTTTTTGAAATCGGAATTTTTGAATGTTAAATGTGAAATATTTGACAATTGTATATGAATATATATGATATAATATCTTTAATTGATGTATATATCTTTCTTTTTTTTTTAATATGTATTATTTATTATATTATATACATATTCATATATACAAACATTCGAATCACCTTATCAATCTGCTGAATCTGAGCTGTCTACAGTTTCGCTCTCATATACATATATAATATATAGTATGCATATATGGGCTTGGGCATTCGAAAAGTGTTAACTTGGCCAATTAACCCATTTGAAAGGGAACCTAACACTCTGTATAGAAGCTGCGCCAGCAGCTGCTGTGGCCACAGATGACCAAGCGTGGAGCCTGGCGACATTGAATGGGAAATCTAGGCCGAGGACACGCATAGCAGTCGCAGACCAAGAAGACCCGAAGAAGACAAAGCCAAAGGATAACTGCTAAGTGGAGCAAGGCAACACGCGAGCAGCTAAAGCAAGCTATTGTCTTTGAGTGAGCACACGAAGATGCGGAAGAGTCCTAGCCAGGCGGAGCTCTATCGAGCCAAAGCTGAATACAACCCTGAAATGATTAAAAGGTTTCTTAGATATATATAAAGCATATGATTCATATTAAAAATTCCAAAATTTTATTTGCTCCTATCAGGTTTTCTGTTCTCTGTGTGGTGGGTGATGGTGGTAGTGGTGGAGCCGAGTCACGAGTTCATGTTTGGGCCTCGGCCGACGGACTGGCGGGCGGTCGGCGTGTGTGGGAGCGCCTGTGGGCGATCAGGTTGCTGGAGTAGCGGAAGCTGCGTCCGCAGGTCTCGCAGCTGTGCGGCTTCTCGCCCGTGTGGGTGAGCATGTGCTTCTTGTAGCCGGACTTCTGGGTCAAGCCCTTGCCGCAGATGTCGCAGGTGAAGGGCTTCACTCCGCTGTGGCTGAACAGGTGCGAGCGCAGCGACGAGGCCTGCCTGTAGATCTTGCCGCAGTACATACACTTGTTCGGATTGTTGGGATTGTGCAGCGTCACATGGCCGTCGTAGGCGTTGCGGGTCTTGAAGGATTCACCGCAAATGCTGCACACAAAGGGCCGATCATCGCCGTGCAGCTGCATGTGGTATTTGAAGGAGTTGCTGGTGCTGAGCTGCTTGCCGCACGTCTGCAAGAGATCGTTGGGTTAGAGATGTGACATACTATATAGAGAGGGATTGCTCACCGGACACTGGAGGGCGGGATTGTTGGACTTGCGACGCGGCTGCTGCTGCTGGTGCTGGGAGCGGAGCTTAGTGCTCATGCTGGGCTGTGCATTGTGCGATGCCTGGTCATTCTCGTAGTCCTCGGTCAGCTCGTAGTTCACCTCAAAGACCTGCGCGCTCGGCTCGTCGCTGGTAAACTGCAGATCGCTCTCCAGTTCTTCCTCGGGCTCGGGCTGCTGCTGCTGCTGATCGTCGTCCCCTTGGGTGGATGCGACGCTCTCCGCGGGCGTTTCCCTTCCCTCCAGCACATAGACGTATTCATCGCTGGCCGCCGAGGCTATGGCAGTCTCCGTGTCAGCCTCCGCCTCTGTCTCAGCCTTAACATCGACCGGCGAAGGCGTCCGGGATATGTTGGCTCGCGTTAAGCGGGCATGGCGCTTCCTCAGCACATGATCCGTGCGCATCGCAGTGTGCCTGAATTCGTACGCCTGGGTGAGCAGCTCGACGCATGCCCGACACATGTGTGTGGGCAGGAAGTACTCCTCCTCCAGCACCTGCACATTGATGCAGTAGCTGAGCAGCGCGCCAAGCGTCGTCAGCTCGCCGGCAATGTTGTGCGGCTTGAAGAGCGAAATTGTATTCAGAGATGGCACATTGCAGACACGGCACGGCTGTAGTTCAAGGGATGGCTTGTCCTCCGAAACGGACATGTTTTCACTTATTATTTATCTACTTGATTCTGTTCTGACTGGACTGACTGGACTGCCTGCTGAGGCTGAGAGTGTGTGTTTTGGCTTGCTTTGCGGCTTTTGTTGTTTGTACACAATTCGAGTCAGTTCCAACTGACAGAGTTGCCAGATCGTTTCGCTACAAAAAGAAAAAGTCAGCTGATGCGGCCAGTGTGACCGTAGAAGAGAGAATTATATGCAAGAATTTTCGCTGCCATGCCGGTTAAGTCCTAGGGTGTTCGACCTGGGCTGCTGAAGCAATTGAAAGAAAACTGCATTTTTTTACTGAGCAAGCAGAGGAATTAGTGCGCAGCACTTAATCAGCACAAAAATGAGCATGGCGCCAGTCCCAATCATACAATTAATTCGATTGAATACGCCACGTGCTTCCCTCAACACATTTGCTAACCGATTGCGGCGCACATTTGCATTGGGTAATCAGTCGCTGTCGCTGTCTCTGTCGCCGCCCTCGTCGTCGCTGTCGACGTCTGTTCATGTCCGTTCGCTATCCACGGGCGCTTCGATACACACACACAAGGTGCAGGTAGCAAGCGCAGGCCGAAGATGCTATAGCAATGCCAGTAAGTAGTTTCCCAGCGGCTCTGACCCCATATTGCTGATTACTCAACACATCAACCGCAGAAGAGCCGTCGACCGCAGCCGCGTCGGAAGCAACGACGCCGTTGCTCTCCAAACTCTTTCCACAAACTTCGCCCGACGCCGACAGCAATGCCGAGCAGGAGCGCAAGAAGCGCGAGGAGGACGAGGCCAAGGAGAACGAGCGCGCCTGGAAACGCATGAAACTGGGGTGAGAATCACCCAATCCACTCGATATCTACTCCAATGTAACACAACCTGTATATTATTTCCTTTCAGCTTTGCCATCTTCGGCGGCGGCGGCATTGCCACGGTTCTGTGGGGCATCTACAAGTTCGGGCAGCCCGAGGTGGATGCTGAAGGCCAGACCATCGAGGATGAGTTCACAAATAAGCCGCTGGTCCAACAGTATTTGCAGCGCATGTGGAAATCCTTGCACTATTATCAGAAGATGATTCAGGAGCCGTCACGGGCCAAACTATTGCCCGATCCGCTCAAGCATCCGTACGTGCAACCGCGCTACACGCTTGTGCTGGAGATGAAGGATGTGCTCGTGCATCCCGACTGGACATATCAGACTGGGTGGCGCTTCAAGAAGCGCCCCGGCGTCGATCACTTCCTGCAGGAGTGCGCCAAAGACTTTGAGATTGTCGTCTTCACCGCCGAACAGGGCATGACAGTGTTTCCCATCCTGGATGCCCTCGATCCCAACGGCTACATCATGTACCGCCTGGTGCGCGATGCCACCCACTTCGTGGATGGCCACCATGTCAAGAACTTGGACAATCTAAATCGTGACCTGAGACGCGTAAGTCCACTACTCTATGAGATTATGCCCATCCACTACAGAGTCGATTCCTCCTCCAGGTTATTGTCGTTGACTGGGATGACAATGCCACCAAGATGCATCCCGACAACACTTTCGCCATTGCGCGCTGGCACGGCAACGACGACGATGCCCAGCTGCTCGATTTGATAGCCTTCTTGAAGAGTATGAATAGCGAATCCTAATCCTAATCTCGAGCCTGCTAATCCTAATCCACTTTGTCCCTTGCAGTCATTGCGCAAAATGATGTGGACGATGTGCGAGAGGTGCTGCACTATTATCGCCAGTTCGAGGACCCCATTGGCCAGTTCAGGGATAACCAGCGCAAGCTGGCGGAGCAGATGCAGGAGGCCGAGCGCATCGAGCAGTCGAAAACCAAGCCCATGGTCAAGCAATGGTCACGCAGCATTCTCGGCCGCTAACTGGCTGCCGTTCGTTCCATTGATCCATCGATGCTGCTATTTCTCCGTCGTAGCCCACACAAAAGCCATAGTCTTTATTTATATAGCAGCTTTACCCAGTTACAAACTACATAGACGTACACCCACGATCCCACTCCTTATATTTTAGTGTAGGGCATGGCCGATGAGGAGGAGGAGGAAGCGTCAACGAAGAAATCCCAATCCCAATCCCAGTGCTGCTCGAACAATCGAAAATGTGAAGGTTCTAGCGTGTCGGCAAAATGCACTGTATTCTTTTATACAAACTAAATTAAAAGCAGTTGTTTTATTCATATTTTATTCACCGTCGCTAGTTTTTTTTTTTCATTTTCCATTTTTTCTTTTTTTTTTGGAAATGTAATTATCCTAAAATGCTTATATATTAATAAAATTAATGAAAATACATTCGACAGTACGTATCCTTAGGGAAATCGAACAAGATATAAATTTAAGTAAATTTGATATTTGTTTTGATTAATACATTTTACAAGTAAAATATTTTGAACTTGGCGCTCAATTTTTGCGAACTTGCTGGCCACTCACACATACCCATTTGAATATGTGTGCAATGATCAAAATTGTGCTTGTTTGACTACATATGTCGATGAATATTGACAAATGCTGATGTATCGATAAGCATCAGATTTTAAACGATTGTTCACTGAAATTTATTTTTGAAATTTCACTTCTTAAGCTCGCAATGATAATATTCTTTTTTACTTAATATAGAAAATTGTGCTTTAACATTCCATTAATACCTAATTCATTGCAGGAAAAAGATAAAATAGCACTCAGCTTCTGCACGTGTGCAAAACTAAAATAGTCGATACATAAAATATATCGATACTCTGTTTGCAAGTACGAGCACCGCCGTAATCGATTACAGCAAATGATCGTTGCTGATGTTTTCAGCATGTATGATTTATTTTTATAAAAAATAATTAAAAAATGTATTTAAGTAAATTTCTGATAATATAAACTGAACAAGTAACATATATATTCTCTGTTATCAACTATCGCATATTAAGTATACAGTGCTGTAAACTGCTAATATATCGATAAGAATAACAGATAGGCAAAACAGTGCTGTAAATTGATAATACATCGATAAGAATAACAGACTGACTGTGAAATTGGTCGAACATGCATTAGCTTGTTCAGCCACTAACATTTCTTTAACAGAAACCAATTTTTTTCGACAGACGACGGGCGAGGAAATTATGCGCAGCGCGTTGTTGTGGTTATTTTTTTTATTTATTTTTTCGTAAATATATACATACACCAAAAAGTGCATAATTGGAATGAAAGGCAAACATAAAGTGTTCCATTCACAAGTGTATATGCATTTGGCATTAACTTTCGACTGAAAGTTGAGCGCACGATATTGCAGGCAACGCCATCAGCGTCGCCGTCGTCGTCGTCGTCGTTTGTGTGCGGAGCGGTGTGGTGTGCTTAGGAACGGCGAGAAGAGAAGCGGACGAACGACGAGGAATATCGCAAAAAAAAAAAACGTTGCAGCTAAAGCAACAACGTGCGTGCCTGTGTGTGTGAGTGTGTTTGTCGAAAGAAAAGCATTAAAAAGCCAGAAGAGAAGAGGAAGCGGCAGCAGGAGAAAAAAAAGCGAAACGAAAGAGCAGAGCAGAGCGCAAGGTGGGAACCAAGAACAACGAACTAGACGGCAAAACGGGTGACAGGCGCGACAAGAAAGACAAGAAAAACAGGAGTACTAACGGGCGTACAAATATACTAAAAGGGCGAAGACAACAACTACAACTACAACAACAACACTAACACGAGCAGCAACAACAACGCTAAAATGTTAGCCAGCGCCAAGAACAAACAATTCAAATAGTGTTCATTTGGATAAAGCAACAAAAAAAAAGAAAAAATAAAATCGCATTTGCCGCTTGCCCCAACCACACGACACGCTGTGTGTGTACATGTGTGCGTGTGGGTGTAGGTGTAGTTGCCTGTGTGTGTGTAAGTGCGTGTGTGCCTGTGACTACCGCCAGCAACAACAACAAACGCTAGCTAAATTATAACAGTGAGAATCTGTAGCAACAACAACAACAGCAACAACAAAAAGAAGCAAGCAGCAGTCGCTCGATCGCTCGTCTCGCCTCGCCTCACCTCACCTCGCCGTCTCTTATGTTGTTTTCTGTCTGTCACACTTGCAGTTCCATACGATCCGGCATCGCAACGTCATCGTCATCGAGCTATCGAGTTATCGATAGCAGCAATCAGCCTCATCATCAACATCAGCACAGGTTCCACAACGGCCATATCAACTGACGTTGCAGCAACACCAAAAACAATCACAACAACAACAGCAACACAATGCCCAAATGCGATGTGAAAACCCGTTACATTCCGGCGACTTTCGCATGGATTGTGCTGTTACTTACAACATTTCTCTTCTTCTTCTATCCGTAAGTATCCCAAAAACGATATACACTAGTTTCCCTCAAATATAGTTCCGTATACTATATAGTTATAGTGTTCCCAGCTCTAAGCGTTTGCATAAAAAGTGCAATATGATTTATGTAGTTTAATAGGAATTCCTAGATTCTCCGTCAAATAGTTCGTTGTGCTGCAAAGCACTTTGTATACCCTGTACGGCTGTGCAGGCAAACGGGTATATTAGTTCACGAACTTCATCTTGTCGCTGGCAGGAATACTCTATTATACCTTAAGTATATCTCTTGCTTGCTCTGCTCACCCAGTCTGTTGCAACAGGGTATCTCTGCAGCCAAAGCCCCTGCTCCTCTAAGCGCCGCCTGGGCTGGTCTCGCCATTTATTATCCGTTATTTACTTTGCGCTCATTTTCGTGGATTATAGCGAAGCTGCATCAGGACTTTTTCCTGAAGCACACTGCACTGCTTCTTGTGCCTCAATCCCGTGTTTCTTTTCTCCCTTCCCTTTCGTAATTGTTGGGCAAATAGTTTTTGCTGTGGGTGGAGCATGAAAAACGACGGCGACTTGCGTAATGGCATAATTTATATAGTTGACAACTTCCATACAAATTCGTGTGCTTCACTGGATCCTGGCCGCAGTTTGGTATATATTTTCACTCGATAGAGTTATTTCTCTGAAAGAGGCGTGGCCGCTGAGTCGATCTGGCCAAGCAAATACTAACAGAAGAATAGCTATATATTCTTCTATATATGCAGCTTAAATATATGCCTGGCTTTTGCTCGATAACTCAAGCTCTTTTCTTATCGATAATTATCGATGTAGAGCACAGAGCTCAGGCTGTAAAACGATTAAGCTACTGTGTCGATTAGACAGATTTTTTCATATATTCACAAAAAGCTGTTTCCATTACTAGAAACTTGGCTAAGATCTGAAGCGGTTATTAAGCTGGTGGTGCAGCTGTTCTAAAAGTTAGTCAATAACTAAGTGAGCATTCTTACAGCTCCAAATGGGTTAGGCACTCGTACTATTCTGCGTCATATAACTACATATATGTCTTCTATATCTATATATATGTCTTATATATCTATATATACGTCTTCTATATATATATATATCTTCTATATCTATATAATACCAACTCAAACTTTGCAATTGGTTTTCTTTCTTTTGGCCGATTATCGCTTTTACCTCGCTCAGCCCGACTCCAGTCAGCCCGACTCGCTGTAGTTGATTCATTTATTTATATATAATTGAATTGTTTTTGTTATTTTCCGGTTCTCATTTAATTGCCGTTTGTTTACATATGTGGCGTCATATGATATGTCGCGTATCGCCCTATATGGCAGACGCCCTTAGCTGCTCGAACTTTAGTTGGGGCTCGGCTTGGATATAGTGCGCTGATGTGATGTTTGTACTTTTGCTTTTCATATTAATTCATTGTTTATTATTATTATTGTTATTGTCATTGTTATTGCTATTGGAGTTGTGGCTTCAGGTGCCCAGGGCAGGACTTTGCTTTGGGGCCGCTGGGCGGCTTTTGGTTGTTCTGGGGCACGCGAATGCCACAGGTTGCGCAGCCATTGTCCAAGAGAAACGAACTAATGCCCAGTGTATGACTAGCAGATACCCTGTAATTACATTGAGATGAACTGTTAACTGTTGTTAGCAAGCTAAACTGAGTGCAGCTGCACATGCCGCGCGCTAATTAGTACAGGGTATAGCCCAATCATCAATTAAAAGAACAATGCTGATGACGCGCCCCGAAAAATTGAAAAAATCAACAAAAGCGAAACGCGCAAAGCACGCGAAATTCGCGACTAGAGCAACTAAAACAATAAAAAATGAAAAGACAGCAGCAGCAGCAGCAACAACTAATACAAATATATAACAATATATGTGTATATATATATATAGGTGTATTTATATATATACGTGTATGTGCACATGTGTTGGGGCACACCGATAGCAGCGACAGGCAACAAGAGCCATTAAAGTGCGTCATTTTAACAATCGGCTTGCTCGTACTCGTACTCGTCGGTCCGCCCGCCCCACAGTCGCCATTTGCCACCCAAATGGTCACACCATTTGTTTTACCTTCGCTCACCTGCCTCAGCCCGACCCCGGTCGTGCCGCGAACCATCCACCCTCAATAGCGTTCGCCAGGCAACCGTTGATATTGTAAAAGCCGCCGCTGAGCGATTTACCTTGCGACGGTGTCGAATTTTCCACCAGTTGCCCAAAGCGCGTTCACACACACACACAAACACACACATGCACATGCACACACCAACACAAACACACACAGAGCTTAGTGTTGCTATCTATTTGATAATACCATTCCGAGGCACCAAAACAAATTTCAACCTGCTCAACTCAAGTTTTAAATACAGTTGTTGAGACACTTAGCACAGTTAAATATATAATATTATAGAATATAGGTTAAAGAATACTATATACACATATATACATATACACATATACTACATAAATTGTATATAGTACATATATATATCTTACTTGACAACAGCATATCTGTTGTGCTTAGCTAAAAATCTATCTTACGTTGACATTTTTGTAATTTGAAATCTTATAGGAATGTCGTATTTCAACATGGTAACAGTAATTCCAAGAATCTGGCAATTTGTGAGTCAGAACTTAAAAAAAGTGTAGACAAATACGAATTTACTTGGCTTTCTGATATGTGCTTATCATAAAAGCTCGCATTCAGAAACAGATGGTCAATGCGATCGATAGTCGAAATAAATGATATAGTGTGGAGGAACCTATGCTAAGATTATGCATATGTATATAAGTGATATATGCGTATAGTTCGCTACCCCTATTATGTACGTATGTATATGATATATGAAATAAATCTTCAGTTAACTCCTCACTCCAATTGACTCAAAGAAACATCCTTAGGTTGCCTTAGGCATTATCCCCTACTAACCTACTGGATAGAGCCCTTCTATGCACTTCTCACAAAGCATTATTCCTTCGTTCAGGCCGTTGCCAAGCATCTTTGCCCAGACCAGGACGGTATTTAGTCACTGTTACGATGATTCCTGTTGCTGTTCGTTCTTCAGTCAAATTCGACACTTTTTCCCATCTTTTGTAGGTATTTGCCAAAGGTAACCATGTCCAGAGAGAGAGAGAGAGAGAGCAAAAAAGTCTCACTCGACCCTTTTCATTTCTCCCTCTCTGTCCGTTCCCCGCTCCATTTGACCACTTTTGTCGACTTTGTGGACTTCACAGAAAATTCGCAATTTTGTATATACATACATATTTATTCATAAATAAATAACAAATATTATATTTCGCTCAACGAGTAAATTGTGCCATTTAACTGATTTTCGCGAATTCCTTTGTTGCTTTGGCAGCTTTTGCACGAAACGAAATGAAATTCAAATGAATTGTGACCAGTTTCAAAGTAACTATAATTAAATAAACACCCTACACGAACAGCCTGTAGTATGGGGTATAATGGCCAGAAACTTGATAAGCTGAAAGGCTACTGGAAATAGGTGAAATATGAGAAGTAGGTGGAACTTTATAGTTTCTAAAGGTCAGAATATGCTAAAGATGGGAGGAAGTGAAAAAGATAATGTAAGACTCTTTTATAGTCTCTAAAATATATCTATAATGAATCTATCTATCTATATGTCTTTAGGTCTTTCGGTCTTTATAAGAATCTTTAGATATTCTATATGAAAATCTATAGATATCTTATAATTTCCGTAAGAATCTTATAATCTCTCCAAGAATCTGTAGATATTCCATATAAAAATCTATAGATATCTATTAATATCTATAAGAATCTATGGATATCTTATATCTATAAGAATCTATGGATATTATATATAAGAATCTTTAATCTTGTATAAGAATCTATAGAAATCCTATAGTTTCAATAGGAATCTGTAGATATCTTTTATCTATAAGAATGTATAGATATTTTAAAGTCTCCATAAGAATCTATAGATATCTTATAGTCTCTATAAGAATCTATGGATATTCTACATAAGAATCTTTAGATCTTGTGTAAGAATCTATAGAAAATAAGAATCTGTAGATAACTTTTACCTATAAGAATGTATAGATATCTTATAGTCTCTATAAGAATCTATTGATATTCTTCATAAGAATCTTTAGATATCTTTTAGTCTCTTAAAAAATCTACAGATATCTTATGGTCTCTTTTTCATTTCATCCCAAATTCTGCTCTCTCTGCCTCCCACCATTTCTGTTAACTGTTAACCTTCATTTAGGCCGCGACTTTTACTTTGATTCGAATTAAAGACGGCGAAAGAAACGCATAAAGAAAAAAAACATAGAAAAAGTTTTGCTTTTAATTAAAACTCAAAGTGAAGTGTTTATGGCATCCATTAGATGCCAATGTCAACGAGATTAAGGAGGCCGAAGGATGGCATGCAAGGCTAGCTATCACCCACCTGTGGCTGTAGCCAAAGTGCTCGACTAAGATATGAGAATATCGAATACGATTCAAAGGGGATAAAGTTATCAAAAGGGCAAAGTGGAGTGGGCACAAGAGCATGACTTGACTGAGCTTCGTCATGCTTATCCTTATTAAATATATATTAATTTAGGCAACTGCTTGTTAGGCACCAATACGCACCGCTTCGCCCTGGCAACGGGCTTAGGGTATGTGAAAGAAAGAAAATAGAAAATGAGTCGGCTGACAGCAGATGAAGCAGCTACAATTTTCAATTATTATTATTTTTCTCTTTGCCGCTGAGCCGTTTCAATTAAAAGTTGTAATTTGTGTTAAAAGCATTTCAAGGATTTAATTTGATTTTTTGGGCCGTCAATGCAGAGCCATAGAAACTGTTGCTGCTGATATTATTTGGCCTTTTGTTTTTATCAGCCAGAGTTGTTGTTGTTACTATGGGGGGGCACCTTTCGATGGACATGAACAAGCCAATGCGTGTGTGTGTGAGTGAGTGAGGGTGTGCGTGTGCGTGTGCGTGTGCTCTTGAAGTGCTCCAAACCAAAACCATTTGACTAATTATATTAGGGCAAACTTTGCCTACGGCTTCAATTAGGCCACACTCTTCAGCTCAAAGCTTAAGCGACTGGAGGTTAGCCACTAAGATATGTCCATATATATGTATTACTATATATATATATATATACAGTACAGAGTACACATATGCGAAGTTGTAGATAGAATCGAATTACGACAAGGCAAATATGATGGTAAAAACTTTTCTTTTAGGCCATGTCTCTGCTGTACTTAATCATTTTGTTGCTCACTGCTTGAGGGTCGAAATGAAAAAAGCTGAAAAAATGCGAGCAACGCCTTCACATTGAACGCCCACAGCTGTGCGTAGCCTGCCAAACGCAGTCCACAGATATTTCTCTTTGCCAGCCGTTGACCAGCGCGCTTTGCCCCTCGATAAACTGAAGCAAAGTTTGCGCCGCAATGCGAAGCTTGTGTCTGCTGCAGGCAGCAACTGCGCCACGGGCAGCACACCGGATGGCATGCAGGTAGAGCTTAAAGTAACTGAGCGAGAAAGCAACTTTATTTGAATTTGTAACTTGCAGGTGTACTGGGTATAAATGGAGAGAGCTCGAATATATAAGTATATAGCATATAAGTGAATATAAAGAGAGAGAGAGAGAGAGAGAGATAGAGAGAGAGAGAGAGTGATATAGAGATTCAAATATATAGAAAGAAGCTGTAGAATAATCTAAAAAGTAAGCAAATCATGACATTAAGCCTAAAGACCGGGTATCTGTTAGTCGTGCTGCGTACAAGCGAAATGGTGCCATATAGAGATATAAATATAAAGAAAGAAAAATTTAGAATTGAGTAAGCTAAATTTATAATTATTAAAAGCAAATAACCAAATCACACAATTCTGCCTATGGAACGGGTATATGCGAGTCGTGCTGTATAAAAGTAGAGCATAAAAAGATATTATTCTATGTAGAGATATAAATTTATAGAAAGAAAATGTAGAATTTGTTGAACAGAATATATAATTTGATGCAGAAAGTACCCAAATCAACCTAAAGAACAGACCGGGTATCTGCGAGTCGTGCTTTGCAAATTGTAGACTGAATGGTTCCATATAGCGATATAGAAAGAAAATGTAGAATTAGGTAAGCTGAATCTACTATTCTGTGAAGAAAGTAACCAAATGACACCATTCCCCGCCTAGAGACGTAGACCGGGTATCGGCAAGTCGTGCTTTGCAAAGTAGATTGCAGTATTCAGCAATAATTCATAATGCCAACTGCAGTCCAGTTTAACTCAACTGTCTTAGATCTTATCGATTTCTAGTTAAGCGAATCTAGAAATTGAAATTTGGTTTAGGCAAGGGCCTGCGTACAGGGTAACTGAGAGTGGCTAAAGATATAAAGACGTCGACTAACATTTTATTATGCACTCTTAAATCAAGGCGTCACCCACACAGCAGTGAAATATGTACATACAATGTATGTTGCACACCCACACACGTACACGCGCGACCCTCATACACACACAATCTGCCTCTCTCTCTCTCTCTGTCTCTTTCTTTCTCTGGCTTTCCCTGTCTTTTACTGTTGCTGGCATACCTTTTGAGCTTTTCCGTATGTTTTGTCAACTTGTTAATGAAAATAAATTTTTGACGCTGCCGCTGGCGTCGACAGCGACGTCGCTGACATTGCTCGCTCTCGAACTTTTGCTGATAATAATAACAAAAAGTGACTATAAAAAAGACATGTGCATACTGTGTGTAGTTGTTGTTGCCGTTGCTGTTGCTATCTCGTTGATAATATCCGCCTGTCATCGCCAACCTCAACAACAACACAAAAAGCCTGAACAAAACTGGCAATGAGAAACAATAAACAAAGGCGAAAAAAAGAACCATAAACAACAGACACACGCACATGTTTCATACAAAGATTTGAAAGCAGAAACAATAGAAGCATGAACGATACCCTGTAATGTAAACGTGTCGAAACTTGCAAGGAATTGCAAACTAAATCAACTTGACGTAGAACAATGTTATAGAAATATCCTTATATATAGAGAGAAATATCATTATAAGCAGTTATTTCTGATCTATATATAATATAAATCAAATATCCAATGGTAAAACAGCAGTAAGACTATTCTCTACTTTGATGTGCTGTCTCTTGCCAACTCGCTCTCTTTTATCTCTTTCTCTCTCTCTCTCTCTCTCTATCTCTCATCTCTCTCTCTCTCTGTCTCTCTCTCTCTCTCTCTCTCTCTGTCTCTCTCTCTGTCTCTCTCTCTGTCTCTCTCTCTCTCTCTCTCTGTCTCTCTCTCTCTCTCTCTCTCTCTCTCTCTCTGTCTCTCTCTCTCATCTCTCTCTCTCATCTCTCTGTCTCTCTCTCTCTCTCTCTCATCTCTCTGTCTCTCTCTCTCATCTCTCTCTCTCTCATCTCTCTGTCTCTCTCTCTCTCTCTCTCTCTCATCTCTCTGTCTCTCTCTGTCTTTATATCTATCTATAACTCTCTCCCTCCCAGCTCACACTTTTCAGCATTTACAGGGTATTGGGCAAAGCGTCAGCAGCAGTAGCAAAGTCGACCCCCCCATCATTGATTGTTAGGTAAATTAAGCCGCACCGAGTCGAGTCGAGTCGAGTCGAAACGAATCGAACTGAAGTGTCATTTGCACGCCCATTGCTCGGCTTTGCCTTCTGCTCGGTTTGAGCTTTGACTTTGGCTTTGGCTTTGGCTTTGGGCTGGGGTCGGGGATGTTAGCTGCTCTTGTTGTGCTATTGGGGCGATGCTACGATTTGCGATGTCTAATTTCAAAGTTTAGAAACTAGAGAACGACAGAGTGAAAGAGAGGGTAAGATATATATATATATATATATATATATATATACGGGTAGGGCACCTTCCGCCTGCCAGCACCCACTTTCCATTTACACTTCGTTTGTCATTGCCATTTCCATTTCGATGCCCATTAACATTCGCATCACTTTGCCGTGTACTCAAATAGCAATTACGTTTACGTCGGCGTAGACGTAGACGTTGACGCTGCCATTGCCGTAGTACGACATACGTCAATGACGTCGCCGTTGAGCCCAGAGACACCTGGCAATAACTAAGCCTGGGGCGCTGCGTTTTTCAGATTTCGATTTTCATTTGGATTCTGGTAATTAAGCAATTACGGGCTTAAACAACAAGTAAGCCTGCACCCAAAGTGGGTTCAAGCGACTGTGCAATACCCGTTCACCTCAGTTAATTCATAGTCTGTATATAACTGGAGATTAATGCAGATACATTATATACTTATATACTTGTTGTTGCACATGCCAGGCCATTCATCTGATTTGCATATATTGCCTTAATAGCTGTCATAAACAGTTGATCGAATTATCAATTAATTGCAATTGCAATGGCAATTGCAGCTGACGAACAAATAATTGTCAAAATATATCAATTGAAATGAATGTTTAAAGAGCAAGGTTTCAAAATGGCTACAAAATGAAAAAAGTCATCATAAATGCGAATATTTGTAAATATATTTATTATAATTTTGTATAAAATGGAAATGGCATTCGTTAATATACGTGTAATAGGCAGAGGGAGGCGTGGCAAGCCTCAACTCAACAAGGAAACTGAGTAGCTTTAGTCCTGCTCGTCCCTCCGCAATCTATCAGAGCTAGAGAGTCGAGTTTGTTTTAGAAATTCGCTAACTACTATTGTTTTAATGTTATCGATTACAAAACTTATCGAAATGCAGTTATGCTACATACGAGTATGGTTTGCAGGGTGATCTCCAAGTCGCTTACTCCCCACTCAGACTCGCATTCCCACTTGATGCAGCTTGTTTGTCCGTCTTGGTCCACTCAACAATAAATGTAATAAAAAGTATTGCAAGTGGCAGTGTTTGCTTTCAGTGGAAAATAATTGTTTTACTATTGAACTGGAACAGAGCCAACGCAAGCCCGAGCCGCGCGTCGTTTGTGTCGCAAAGCAATTTAAATGTAATCAAAGCCCAATCAAACTCAATCTAATATTGATTTTTTGCATAGGTTCTGCATGCAAAGGGAAATTGTGCATAGTTCGAGCAGTCGTCCCTAGCATACATATATATCTATATCAGTTATAGTCCCTATCATCAGCTGATGATCTTAGCTCAAGAACTGAAATTTGAAGAGAGAGAGAGAGAGCGGGCCCTTTCGCTCTGTTGTCTGTTGTCTGGTTAACAATTTGGGCCAAGATGAAAAATGACTTCCTGTCGGCGTTGTCGCCGTTGACTGTTGCTGCTGATTGTTGGCTGCGCTGGGGGATGAACGCGACTTCATGCTAGAAAATTACAAATTTTAATTAGTACAAAATCTACGCATCAAATGCAAAATAAATGGAAAAAGCGTCACCAGACGGCGGCGGCGGCGGCACAATGCAAAATGTTGCCTAAAAGTCTCGAAATCGGGCGAGCGCACATCGAGCGAGTACTTGTTGTTGCTCTCCCACCGTTTGGGGGCCACTAAACCCCCCCTGGGCGCCCCCAAATGTCGCTTGTCTCTTGGCTCTTGGCTCTCGGCTGGCGGGTGGGTGGTTGGTTGGCTGTTTGGTTGCCTAGAGAAAATGGAATTGGAAATGGAAAAATGTTTCACGTCTCGACGCTGGCAACATTGAGCGAGATTATTTTTAGCGATAAACAAACACACACACACACAGAGAGAGACATACATATATACATATATGCACAAACACACGCACATATCACGCATACGCCACGGAGCACGTCGCATTGCCTCCGAGTCACTCATCCAAATTCAAAGCGGGGCTAACCAAATTAATTTCGCCGGCTGTCATAACACATTAAAAAGCTAGCAAAAGCAAAAGCAAGAGCCAAGACAAAACAAAATTATATATATATATATATATATATATATATATATATATATATATATATATATATATAAATATATATGTATGTATATATAAATTAAATAAAAAAGAGACAGAAAAAACGGTACAATCCACTCTATCAACACTCGACTTTTTCTATCTATCTTTAAGTTTTTGGAAACGTTTTCCCTAATGTCCGGCCACACATACATACATACATACAGGCGACATACATATTTAGTTGAGAAGTTTTATGTTTGACAGCGGCGGCAACAGATTCGTTTATTTAAGGCCACAAATTTGGGGCAGCTTGAACTAATTATATATTTAAGCAAATCGCAGCCGTTGCAAATGAATCTTTTCTATATATGCCGTAATGTAATACGAATGTGCTCCAGTATTTACATAACTCCAATCAGCGTGGCATGCCTCGATAATAAGACTCAACAACTGTTCATAGAATAAACTAGGGAAACAAAAACCTTTCCGCAGCTACAGTACTCGCTCGATAAGCAGAAAAGCGAAAACTCAAATTGCGAGCAATGCGAAACTACATGTAAACAAATGTGTAATGTAAACAAACTATGTATAATATAATATAAACAAATTTATATATTTAATATCGAAATATATGAAATATATCTAAAATACAAATTAACAAAATGTATAAAAAATTAATTAAAAATTAATAAAATATATAAAAATAAGTAAAATATAAAATGAAAAAAATATAAATAAAATATATAAAAAATAAATAAATAAATAAAATACATAAAAATAAAGTTAAATATATATAACATAAAATAAAAATAAATAAAATATATAAAAATAAAGAAAAAAACAAATATAAAAAATAAAATAAAATATATAAAAATAAATAAATAAATAAATAAAATATATAAAAAAAAAAAAAATAAATAAATAAAATATAAAATTAAGTAAAATATATATAAAATAAAAATAAAAAATATATAAAAATAAAAGATTAAAATAAATAAAATATATATAAAATAAAATACAAGTAAATAAAATGTATATAATTAAAAGATATGTGTAATTAAGCAAAATAAAAATATAAAAAATTAAAATAAATAAAATATGTACAAAATACAAAAATAAATGTAAAATTCAAATACAAATTATATGCATATATATATATATATATATATATATATGCTATATAGGATATTTCCATTATTTCTAAAGTCTAATGGAAAAATGGCTTACAAACATTTGATATTCTCTCTGCTAGCTGCGATTTCCAATGTTTTTCCATAGAATTCCGTTTGTTTTTCTTTGGGGCAACAAAGTCAAAGACCTAGAATATACAAATCGAAGATTGCCCATGTTAATTCGATTCAATTATCATTAATGTTCGACTCTATTGATAATATATGTATATATATGGCCATGTGCATTTGTATATAGAAATAGGCAGAGTCTAGAGTATATAGATATATTTATATATTCAGCAGGGAAGACTATTTCATTAACTACTCAATATAAATACAAAATATAAAAGCCTACAGCGCAAATCTCTCTCTCTCTCTCTCTCTCTCTCTCTGTCTAGAGCATATCTGGTTGTTGAGCAAACCTCATTAGTTTTTCACACACAAGGCTACTTGTGGCATTGGATTTGTAATCCGAACGCACATACATTTGTGTATGTGTTTGTATACACTCTATATACAGAGTGGCAGAGATGCGGCGTCCAAGTCCAAGACTGACGCAATTGAAATAAACAAGAAATGAAATTTGGGTTATATATTGGCCAGAAAGATGTTTGCTATTTGTGCTAGTTTTAGTTGTTAGACACTTTTGCTGGAGAGGGGACTGAGACTGGGAGTGAGCCGGGGCCTGAACCTGAGACTGAGACTAAGGTTGGGCCTGTGAGTGAGGCTGAAGCTGGGGCTGAGACTGGGATTGAGACTGAGACTGAGACGGAGACTGAGACTGAGAATGAGACAGGATGAGACTGAGACTGAGAATGAGGCTGAAGACTGAAGGCTGAGGATGTCAATGAGATTGAGATTAGGAATGAGGATGAGACACAGAATGAGATTGAGACACTGTCTCAGTAATGGCAAATAAAGTATTGAAATATATATAGATCTCCTAAGAATGTAGAGTTTATTATATGACTCGGAGTTTCATTCTGGCTTTACTCAATTCAGTCAAATAATATAATCAAAAGGCTTAACATAAGTCAAACTTCATATGCATAAAGCATATAGTATAATATAGTATACATCAGCTCAATTTGTGATAAATATGTATATGTATTATATGAGATATGTATTATGTAAATATGAATTATAAAGGTTCTTCGCAATGTAGGGGTTCATATTGGCATGGTTGAGCTGCCATAAAGAGCCAATAGGCCAGAAAGGGTCCGCATAGCTGACTGACCTTGCACTGTAGCCAGTAACCCAGTTAGGGCGAACTTTATGTACTTTAAGCGTCGCTTTTCACTGCTGTTGCAAAAAAGAAATGAAAACCAAAAAAAAAAAGCAAGAGGAAACTGTAAAAAAGCTGAAAAAATCAATTTTCAGTCTCTTTGGCCGCAACTCATAAATAAATATTTAACTTTATATGGCGCTGGGGCTGGCGCATGACAACAGGCAGGGAGGACTCTTCATTTCGCTCTGCCTTTTTGGAGCATCAGCCTAAGCTATCATCATCATCGTCGTCGTCCTCGTCGTCGTCATCATCATTATTATCGACCCGAACTGAGTCACGCCCGTTCTATGCTATGCCGCCTCTGGCTTGCCCTTCATGACTTTGTAAAGTTCCCATCCGGCGGAATCGAAATTCGGTTCAAGCTGAAATAACTGAGCATTTTTTGCGTGTGTTCTTTTCAAGTTTTCGTCAATTGCCCAATAACCAGCCCAACAATGTATTCTAACACCTGCCGACGCTAATAAATTGAAAGAATATCGCAATTGTGGCTATGGGTGATGGGGGGGGATATGTTTAACTACGAGTTGATGTCTGTACTTATGCAATCGGAGCAACTGATGAGCTAAGCGCAAGTCTGTGGGCTGATTGATGCTGATTAGTAGTTGCTGCTGATCAGCTGATTAACTAACTAACTAGCTGATTATAGGCTTTACTTGTTGCCAGAGCAAGCTGAGTTTTTTAAGACTAGAGATTAGCTGGAAAACTAGGTAGATGATGCTCAGAATATGTAAATATATGACTTAAGATTGGAATAGATACAGATTGAGTAGCGATGGTATAATATATTATATTGATAGACAATAGCAGTATCTGGATCTTCATCTTAAGACTAATTAGATGATGCTCAGATGTTTTTTTTGTTAAAGTATATGACTTAAGATTGGAATAGATACAGATTGAGTAGGGATTGTATAATAGATTACATTGATAGATAGTAAAAGTATCTGGATAATATATCTTTATCTTAAGACTGGAGATTGTCTGGATGTTGATGGAGAACTAGTTAGATGATGCTCAGAGGCTTTTAAATAGATTATATTGATAGTTAGTAAAAGTATCTGGATAATATATCTTTATAAAGATAAAAAATGAAGTGAGAGATTGAAGAGGCATAAAAATACTAGAAAAACCTGTTGATATATGGTATAATATATCTGAATATATAAAGAGATAGAATGATAGAGAGAGTTAGAAAGAAAGAGAGAGAGAGAGAGAGAGAGAGAGGAATATATCTGGCTTTCAGGCTTGCTTAGCCTAGCTAAACTCCTTTTGCTTTCGATCTAATTTACAATCTGGACTATTGGCGCCATTCGCTCTAGAGTGAAGTGTCAGCTCTTGTCTCTCTTGTCGCCACTCGCTGTGCGTGGCCCATTTTGGCTCAGCGACAACTGGTCGTCGATGACGCTGGCTAGCCAGACGATGACTAATGCCCCCAGCTCTCTGATAGCGAATGATATTTTTGTACACACTCATCCGTGAGTGTGTTAAGCTCTGCATGACACAGGCAGCAAGATAGAGAGTGCAAGGAGGGAGCCTCCTCATCATTATTTCCTCTCTTTGAGCGAGCTGCAGCTGCAGAGAGAGAGAGAGAGAGAGAGAGAGAGAGAGAGAGAGAGAGAGAGAGTGCGTGCCTGTTAACTTCTTTTGCCTTGGCTGGCTACGACTGCTTCAATTAATTGCACAATTTAAAGGGTCGTGAGCGAAACCACTTACACAGCTTCACGTGTAAACTGTGACTGCGAGTGTGACTGTGACTGTGACTCGCGAGTGCAGCTGACAGTGTGGGGCCTCTCGCTATGTCGCATTACACAAGAATTCAATTTCCTCAACAGAATGCCGACAGCTAAGGATATCAAGCAGTTGAAGCTGAAGCTGCCGCCTGCGTGCACCGGATGTGCCCTTGCCAAGGCTTTCAGTTTACAGTATCCACTTAGCTGCCCGCTGTGAATCTATTCACTTCGAATCTGGTTGGCTGTCAAGCTGCGGGAATTGCTTGACGACGTCCTTGAGCCTCGGAATCTCCTCTCTATCTGTTGCACGCAAAATTTCAATCCTAATGAAATCAGTGCGCAAATATGAAACGCAAAAGCAATCGAGAATTCGCAATCAATTTGCGGTTGAATTTAGTTGGTGGTTGCAAGTGTTTCTGTTTAGTTGCAGCGGCAGGCAGCTACATGGCTACATGGCAGCAGGACATGGACATCGAGGAGTCCTCGACGCTGGCTGGAAGTAGGTTTCTAATTTGTTTCAATTTGATGGCCAACATTAATTGATGTCTGTTAGGCTTCAGCTCTGGCTGTTTTCCTTTGTTGGCTGCATGGTGGTGCATGGTGTTAGGCGCTCTCACGCTCTCTCTCTCGCTCTCTTTCTCTTCTCTTTTTTGTATTCCCGTGTCGCTGAGGACCTGCAGCATATAGTCACGACCTACATTAAGCACACAGACGCTGTGGGTGCGGGCTGTTACACTGGATAAATGAGTGCAAACGCCAGCGGAATCCGTGAGCAAACTTGTATAGCAACCGATACCAAGGCAGTCAGCCAGTCAGCCAGCCAGCATCCTGCTCGTGCCTATGTACGTGCTGCTTATATATGAGTATTCCTCACTCTCCCTCCTCTCTCCCTCTCTCTGTCTCTGTCTCGCTTGCTGTTCCACTTTGCAGTTCTTCTCTCTTCAGTCAACATGACGCCGCCGCTTGCAACTTGAAGGCAGGAAGAGCTCATGTCTCATATTTCCTAAATCTCCTTTTAAGCTTCTGCTGCTGTCAGGATTTGTGCGAGTCGAGCCGAGTCGCCGAGCCGCTTATTTATACCAAATTAAAATCTAAGCATGTAATTAGAATTTTCGCAAGACGAATCAGGCTATAACCCCTTGCGCTGGCTTAAGCAAGCTGTTTGCTCTGCATACATTATATGGAGCCGAGATCTGAATCGTTGCATGTGGCAAGGGTGCTTGTGTCCTCTTTTCTGTTCCAGTTGCAGTTGCAGTTGCAGTTACCGTTTGCCGTTTAATTAGTTGCAGCTAGTTAATCGAGTCCAACTAGTCCCTTTTAATTAGGCAACTTCTAAACTGAAACTCTCGCAGAGCCCACTCGCAATTTATGCTGCAGTTTTTCCACTCGGCGAAACTTGAACAAAAGTTTTAAGCAATTTACTCAAAATGTGTGTCCTTGCACCTGCCAGTTGCCAGTTGCCAGCTAGCAGTTGCCAGTTAGCTGTTATCCAAGGCTGCACGTGACCTTAACCGTAACTGCAACCCGAATACGTGTGGGCGCTGCAGCACGGGCACGGGCTTGGGCTTGGCATTTTAATTTCAATTGCGAGGGCTGTTCATTAAGTAGCTGAAGAGATGAGATGGGATGAGTTAATCAGCAATTTATCAAACTTATTTAAGGCGAGGCAAGTTTTTTTTTTTTTTTTTTTTTTGGATGTATATGTGAATTTATTTGCTGCTTGTTGTCAGAGACTCTATAGCGCATTTATCTCTCTTCTCTTAACATTTGTTTTTTTTTGGCAGGTACACCTGTTATAATTATTCTAATTTATATGTAAACTGGAATAAATATGAAAAGAAATATCTAAAATACTATTAACCTTAGCAAAGGCTACTATAGTAAGAATGATATATATATCAAAATCAAGAAAAATACAAGTTCTATTGTTAATATCAATGGCAGCTTGTACTAACTTTAGCATAGACTACTATAGTAATTACTAACTGCTGCTTATAAATAGTTTAAATTTAACTATGAATAAGTTGTTAAGCACTCAAAGTAGACCAGCATAAATATATATATATAAATATATATATATATATATATATATATATATATATATATATATAAATCAAGAGAAAAGTATCTGAAGTACATTGCTAAGTTACTAAAGCTAAGCTTGTGTTAAGTTTAGTATATACTAATGTAGTAATTATTATGTGCTGCCAGAGAAGTCTGAACTTGTTCCTTATCAGTAGAAATAGACAAACTCGAAAGTAAGCAGAAATCTGCATAAAGTGCCTATGAAATTCTCTGCTTGATTCAATCTCTAATTGGAAATAATGGAAACTTAATTGATTCGTGAATTTATAAGCAATTTCAATTGGAAATTCGATTTCATCTTGTGCATTTCGCACACTTTTTATGTGCTTGAGGAAGTCAAATCGAAATGAATATGCTGGCTGGCTGGCTGGCTGGCAGAGTGAATCAATTAGATGTGTTTTGGGTTTAATTGTTGGTCGGGTTAATTTACTGGTGGTGCCCGCCCAGCTTACAAGTGTTTCGCAGCGGATTACATGCACTTTGTCCATGAATTTGCTTGCGTTTGCCTTCGCAAGGGAATCAATGCCAAATGCATTTGGAAAACTGCTCAAAGTTATGCCTCTCTCTCTCTCTCTCTCTCTCTCTCTGTGTGTGTGTGTGTGTGTGTGTGTGTGTGTGTGTGTGTGTGTGTGTGTGTGTGTGTGTGTGTGTGTCGGTGTATCTGTTCCAGTTGAGTGGACTCTAAACTGATTACAGCATATGGCAAATAGGTTGGCATAAGAGTAAGAAAGAGGGTGGGATGGCTGTGAATTGTAATGTAATTGATATCGTCTGCTCTTGCTCTTTTGCAGCTGCCAGTACTATGTGAAGAGCCATCCGTGGGTGCTGGCCTACCAGGGCGTCATCACGTTCTTTGTGCTGGCCAACTTCACGCTGGCGACATTCATGGACCCGGGCGTTATACCCAAAGGTATGTAGCGTGCTAAACGGTGCCCAGCGTCATCCGCACAGCCTAAATTTTGACTGCATTCTAGCCTCGCCCGACGAAGACTGCGAGGAGGAGTTCCGTGCACCGCTCTACAAGAATGCCGAGATAAACGGCATCACCGTCAAGATGAAGTGGTGCGTCACCTGCAAGTTCTACCGCCCGCCCCGCTGCTCCCACTGCTCAGTGTGCAATCACTGCATAGAGGTAAGTCGAGCTCGAGCTTTGCTGACTACATTTAATATATACAATTCTCGCTTGCAGACGTTCGATCATCACTGTCCCTGGGTGAATAATTGCATTGGGAGGCGCAATTATAGGTTCTTCTTCTTCTTTCTCGTCTCGCTCTCAATCCATATGCTGAGCATCTTCTCGCTGTGCCTGTTCTACGTGCTCAAAATCATGCCCAACATCAAGCAGACGGCGCCCATTGTCGCGTATCCTTTTAAACAAGTTCATGTATTCCTTTCTTGAATCTAGGAATATCTAGGAACGTCAACTTATATATTGAAGTATTCCTTTGTCAGATTGGTTTGGCTTAACTTAACTTTATATAGGATGATACTGATGGGGCTTGTCACCGTTTTGGCCATACCCATATTCGGGCTGACGGGCTTCCACATGGTGCTGGTGTCGCGGGGTCGCACCACCAACGAGCAGGTGACGGGCAAGTTCAAGGGCGGCTACAATCCATTCTCGCGCGGGTGCTGGCACAACTGCTGCTACACGCAGTTCGGACCACAGTATCCCAGGTAATGTTTTTGGCATTATTTCGTCGTGATGAAGTCAATAACTCAGCTTTTGTGTGTTGAGGAGCAGCCTGCTGAAGCCGAAGAAGTACGCATCGCGGCGATCACAAACGCAAAATCAAGCCATTAGCACTATATGCAACGATCGGACCAATCAACAGACCAACGCCGGCAGCGGCAGCGGGGCCGGAGCCGGTGGCAATGGCAGCACAGCCGGCGGTGTCGGTAGCGGTATGCGCGGCACCGCGGTACAATATTCACCCCGCTCCTACTACGAGCCGAGTCGGGAGAAGCGCGGAATTCAGGTAAAGACATATATGGCCGAGGGCAATGGTTATAATCAACGGTCGGGCAGCACAACGCTTTATAGTAAGGTGGGTAACATTTTGCAAACCAAAACGAAACATTGCAGTAATTGCTATGCAAAACGATTATAATTCTCCTCTCTCTATAAATACTAAACACACACACTCTGTCCATGTATCTGTATCTACTACTACTACTACCGTATCTCTGTATCTAAGCCTATGTATCTCTGTATCTGTTTGTATCTTTGTTTGTGTACATAATTGTCGGACAACACCTGGTCGGTCGGTCGACCGCTGCTGTCGCCACTTGTTGTCCGGCTCCTAATTTTCATTTAGTCTTTCTCTCTATCTGTCTCTCTCTCTCTCTCTCTCTCTGACTCTGTTTAATTGTTTGGTTGAGTTCGATTGGTATTTGAATATTATTTAGTTTAGTGAGAGTTACTTGGCTTGTATCTAACACTTAACCACGCATCAACTGACTGCTAACTAACGCTTATTTGTTGCCATTTGATTTCTGTTTCTGTTTCTGCTTCTGTTTAACATGCGCATTGGAATCGTTGCGTTTGCTTTGCTTCATTTCTACTCTTTTAACGTATTTATAAGTTACTCACGTCCCCACCTACAACATCTAATGCATACATAACTCTACCCCATGGCTCTTCATATATATTATATATATATATATATGTATATGTATATTTAATGCACAGTTTGTTTGCCCGTCGACCCGTAATTATTGATTGGCTTTTAGCTTAAAAAAAAAAGGAATGAAAAGTAACTAAATAAAAGTTGATCTAAGAACTGCCGTTGCCTCTGAGCTTTTAGTTGTACGTAATAATTTTGCTGCTTCTTTTTGCCGTGACCTGGCCCGGGCTCTGTCCGTAACATACATAGTTGTAGCCGCTTTTTTGGTAACAGTAATTGCGCAATAGTTGACGCCTCGAGTACTCATAGCCCCACAGTAAATCACGGCTAACACGCACACGCACACGCACACCTGCAGAATCACTCACAGTTGAATAAGCAGCAAAAGTCTTTAACACTGTTGCTATTCATCCTCTCTCTCTCTCTCTCTCACACACTCTCTCACTCTCTCCCCCTCTCTCTCTTGCTTAAGCTTGGTTTATTTTCCTGCTAGACTGCACTTGCGTAGATTTTAAAAGGATTTGCCATGCAACACCACAAAAATGTGTCCTTGCTGTGACTTGGCCGAGAACAAAGCACAAATCGAAAAATATTTCGATAAATCCAGCAGACGAATATCATATTTTGCATGTGCATAGACAGGACTGGGCACTCGAAGTGCATCCTATGCCAAGGGGTCAGAAACTTGGTTTGGAAACCAATTTTTATTTAGTTGAAAGCGGAGCATGTATGGAGCTTATCAAATATTCATTCGAATGCACTTTGGCCTCGATATGAGCCTTCAGATGGGCAAGTTGCTCGAGTGTGACTTTGCCGGATAATAGTTTTCTTCAGACTTCTCCCACAGAGCATCATCCACAGGACAAGCTTTGGCTGACTTTGATTTGCCAGCTAAATATATGCCTGACTTCCTTGAAAATACTTTAAAACTATCTTTTGGCTATATTATGTATAGATAACTATATAGATATATCTGCTAGGAGGGTAAGCTTCGAGTGCCTAAGCCTGTGAGCCTTAAGAGCTGGTTCCAAAGAATTATGAACAATACTTCAGACCTATGCTATAATACCAAGAATTTTGATTGGAGTCCTAGCTAAATGTATGCTTAAAGACTTGAATTTAAAGCTTTAAGAATTATATTTGATATATTTGAAGACTCTGCCATAGACGAAAAGGTTTGCTAGACAGGCGCAAACAATAAGTGAGAAAGTCGTTGAAGCCAACCAATATGCTCACTTTGCCATTGAGAGTAGAGTATTATTTGCAAAGACAATAGGAAAATATAAGGGATTAATGCACCAAACCTAGATACTCGTCTTAACATTGAGTGTCGACTCTACACTACTCTACACTACTCTACACTGTAGAGCATTAGCTAATAATTATATGGCCTCTATGGTCTGCCATAGATCGAAATGTAAAGTAAAGAGGGACATTGCACCAAAACCTATATGCTCGTCTTAACATTGAGTGTAGAGTATTATTTGCTGATTTATATGGGCTATACACGTGTACTCTACCTGTATTCTTGTTGTTGTTTCGGGAACGTACTTAGAGCTTTGGTCACAGCCGAATCTAAATTAATTTGCTTTCATTTTCCTTAGTTTAGTTTAGTTTAGTTAATCTAAAGGCTTCGATTAGTTTGCTCTCTGTTCCTTTTTAGTTGCTGTATCATCCGTGCGTATTTGGTTGCGTTTCGTTTCGTTTAATTTCAACTGTTGCATGTGGTTTTAAGTACTTTAGTTTAGTTCGCTGTTTTGGCTAATTTGAAAGCTTTTGCAAAAGTTACTGCTCTGTTGTCCAAATTAGTCTGGCTGCATCTGTGCTGTAAGCTCGCTCGCAGATTGTCGTGCAACAATTCCGCCATTTAGTCTAGAACATTTGTGCGAACTCAAGATTGGTCAATAAACAAAAAACAATACAAAAACTCTACACTTTCTGCAAGCACCGAAAAAGGTAAAATCAAGAAAATAAACAACAAAAAAAAGTGAATAAAATAAATATTTAAAATATATATATATATATCTTTTTTTCTTTGTAATTGAATAACTTAATTAATTAGTTTCTTTTTAAAAACATATTGATTGATTGACTTGAAATTTGTCACATGATTTTTTCAGTTGCTTCTCCTCACTTAAGATTGAATATATATTGGACTAAGATCTCCGAAATTTCAAATCACCTCTTCCCAACTTTAAATCTCTTTCAATATCGTATATATATATATATGTCTATATATCTATCAATATATATATATATATATACATTTTGTTTCTCTCTTGCTCTCTTTACTTACTTCTCTGCTCTTTGATCTGATCTGAATGCCCAGCAAATTCGGTGAATTTCGTAGCTTTGACCTATCGATTCCCTTGTGCAGTTCATATCACATTAGCCCCACATATACCCCCCATCTAAAACTACAAGATTCGCAAGAAAAGAACACTGTAAAAAGATTACAGCTGCGCGGATACGGGCAGCATACACACTGTGCGTTATGTCGATGCAGGAGGCAAACTCTGGCCAAGATTGGGCCGACGACGTGGCAGCTGGCAGCTGGCATTTGGCATTTGGCATTTGGCATCTGGCATTTGGCAATCGATTCATTTGTCCAACCCACACAAAACCCACACAAGTTTCGTTTTCATTTGGTTTCAAGTACAAATCGATCAATCGCAACTATTCTGTTTTATGTAGGCCTAAGGTTGTCTGTGTTGAGCACGTTGTGCAGACTGGTGCGCGCGCTTTACTAATCTGTCTAAGCAATTTGTGTGCGCTTTGAACTTTTCGCAGCTGTCGCCGGGACGGGAGTGCTCCGACACGGACCTGGAGCCGCCGCCCGCCTCACAGAGCCAAGACTGCGAGCCGACGCCGCCGCTGCAGCGGCACAACTCGACCAACTTCTACCTGCCGCAGGTGAGCGACTCGGCGCCTGGCATCAACATGGGCAACATGAACAATGGCAACATTGCGAGCGGTGCGGGTGGTGCCTCCAATTCAGCCCAGTCTGGCGGCGGTGGCGACTCCCCGCGCCACCTCCGCATGTACCATCCGCGGCACAGTCCGCACGCGCGCACCAGGTAAGTGAATGCTGAATATCCTTGCCACTGGCTCTGACCTTGTGCTCCAATTTCAATTGCTTTCAGGGGCCTGGATCCGCAGCGCGGCTACACGAGCGACCCACTGTCGCCGGACCAGCCTGGCGGTGGCTATGTCGTCAACGGCCAGCAGGGCATATCAGTAGCACAAAGCCAGCGCGGTGGCACCACTACGGCCACGCCCACCATGCAACAACGAATTAAGCCACTGGGCGTGGCCACACCACTCGTCAGCGCCAGTCCAGTGAGAAGGTGAGTGCTGTCTGCCTCCTCGTCCCCAGTCGCCGCAAAATCTACAGCTAGCTAGCTATATATATATATACTACTATATATATATATATATATATATTCATGTCTTGAGCTTGCCTTGCATTGACTGTGAAATCGTGCTTCAATATGTTGCTGCTGCTGTAACTGTTATCGCCATCGCTGCTGATCGCTGCTGATCAGCTTGCTTATAACGACCATAGGATAATATCGGCTGTCGCAGTGCGGCCTCAGTTGTTCATCGTTGAGATATTGTGTTGGCTTGGAGAGTGCTTTGATCTAGGCCTGTGCCACATGAGCAGTGTTCACTGTACTTGCTGTGCTCATTGAGAGGTCACTGAACCTCCGCTGTCTATCTATCTTTGTATCTATGTATCTTGTATCTCTCTCTCGCTCTCTCACTCTCTGTATGTATCTATCTCCCTCTGTTCCGTTGTACCATCTACATGCTTCAGTCGCACACATCTCGCCCTCTCCTAGGCGCTCTCTCTCTCTCTCTCTTTTATGCCCTTTATCCTTCATCCACATGTCCTGTATATATATATATATTCGAGCACAAAAGCTTTTCTCCTCCCATGATTTGTTTTACACACTTTTCGACTAATTATTTTCAAACTTTTCTTTTTTTCCGTTTTTCTTTGTTTATTTTATTTTTCTCGATGTAGTCAATACTCAAATTCTGAGAACAGTACTAATTCCTAGGCTTAGCTTACCAAAAAACCAGAAACAAAAACAGAAACAAAAACACTAAGAAAACCAAAAAACAACAACAAGAAAATAGCTAGAGTTAATGTGAAAAGTGAGACGATATCGAACTATGATTACGACTAATTATACATATATATATCTATAAACATGTAGAGAGATATAGTTAAGAGCCTAGCGTGTCAAGCAGAAAGAGGCCCGCCCTGCAGCCTCGAGCCTCGAGCCTCGAGCCTGAACCCGAGCCATATCCTGACCAGAAACAGATTCTCACTCGAGTTCCATTCGAGACAAACGTTACCCACATGACTGTCCACGTAGACGCCAGGCGACGGCACGCAACAGGCGACAGTTGTCCTTTTAACGTTTCCGTCCACACACACACACACACACACACACACACACACACACACACACACACACACACACACACACACACACACACACACACACACACACACACACACACACACACACACACACACACACACAGACACACACTCCTAGAAATTGTACCACCACAACTAGCGTCAACACCAAGCGCACCCACTCTATGTACTCTACTACTACCTTAGCTTTCATTTGATTGAAGGTGAGTGAACTCTTGATTTTGGTGCCGTTTCACTGTCTTTGTTTTCATTCATGATATACCCTTGCAGTGGGCACTACACGGGCATTATATAGTCGAGTTGTCTGTCTTTTAAACTGGTTTCAGCTCGCTGTCCGCGCTCGGTCTGCTATAAACTGGGCATCGAATCGCTGGGAATAGTGTTCGGAAGTAGAAGGAGAATGGATTTCTCCGCCCTTGCCAAGTTTTCCTTGTTGTCTCGGCCAGTTCTCGCACCGCTCTTGGCTGAGTCCTTGACTGTATGTGTCTGCAAGGGTATTTGCGCTTCGGGCCGTCCGAGGATAGTTCGTATTTCGTTTTGCTATCTATCTGCCCGGGCCCCGGGGAGGACTCACCAACCACCCCTCCCGCTCATGCGAATCGATCAACTCAAATCAATCACTCAGCAGGCTTTGCTCATTGTCTGGGACCTGGGCCTAACAACACTTCTCATTCACTCATTCATTCAGAAAGCAAAAAGAAATGATGCACGGACACTAACGTCACAGCTCGCTAGTGTCGAACGTGAGCCAAATCAAACTCAAACAAATTCTCGTATCCTTGTTTTGTTGTACTCCTATTAAAAATTTGTAATTTTTTTTTTCGGCAAACAAGTTGAATTTCGCCAAATTACGGTGCCATCGGTTTTCGAATTTCGCAGTCACTAAAAGGCAATCGACATTATGAGTAGGAACAAACAACAGCAGCAGCAGCAGCAGCACCACCACCACCACCACCACCACCACCCGCAGCAGTCGTCGCAGCAGCAGCAGAAATCGTCGCGCGTGAAGTCGCTGGGCCTGGTGAACAAGACGCTGCCACTGGCAGCCGCGACGCCGCCGCAGCTGCGCAATCGTCGTCAGTTCCAGTTCAACGGCATGAGCTTCGAGGCGAATCCGATGTCGTTACACAGATCGCGTGCCGGCCGGGACAACGATGCTGGCGATGGGCGATCACCAGCGCCGGAAGAGCGCCGCGACTCATCATCCAATCAGACGTACAAGGCGCCGCAGCTGCCGACGCCCAGTCGGCCCTATAAGCGGCGCAGCTGGCACAGCAATCTGTCCGCTGGCAACGAGCCGAGCACCGTCCGGACGACACCACAGACGTCCGTCCATCAGCAGTCGGACGATGACAGCGGCAAGCAGCAGGCCGGTGGCGAGGATGCCTGTAGCAACAGTTGCCACTGCAACTGCAGCTATAAAAGCGCTACGACCAGCACCAGCACCAGCACCAGCAACAACAACAACAACAACAACACCAACCAGACTGACATCAGCAATAATGCTGAGCGCTTCCAGAGGGTCCTGGCCAAGTACGGCAGGCATGTAATGGACTACGGCGCAGGCGTCACGCGCAGCAGCAGCGCCAACAGCGCCAGCAACGTGAACATCAACAACACCGCCGCCATCAAGGGCAGCTACAGCCGCAGCATGAACGCCAGCGACCATCTGAGCAGGAGCTACAGCAACAAGTACCCAACAGAGCCTGACGATACACTGAAGGAGAACGTGCTGGACGACGAGCCGAACAACGATCCGGATCCGGATCCGTTCGCGTTGCGCACGTACAATCGATCATTCAGGCTGAGCGGCTTTCGGTACGGCCAGATGCGAGCCGGCGGCGGCGGCTTCGGTACCATTGTCGGCGACGACTCCAAGATGGACTACATCACGCTGGCGGGCTTCCTGCTGGGCTATCTGACGTCGCACGTGCTCTTCTTCCTGTGCTGGTACTTCACCTGGCTGAAGGGGCAAGTGGTGAAACTGCGCCATCACTTCCTCGGTCAGGCGAATCTTTGGGAGTTTTTCGACTTTGAGGACACCACACGCTACTCAATGCAGACCAAATTGCTACTCGCGCCCATCATACTTGGCTGCTGCGTACTCTACTGTGTCGTCAACGTGCTCCATTTGATGATCAAGCTGGTGCGTGCCGACGTTCCGCGCACCGTCATCGACTTTGTGCAGCGCATCGCCCGCAGCCACTGGCCCTAGCTGTCAGCCCATCAGTCTCGGAGCCAGCTAACTGATGTATAACACACACACATATACACACACACACATATATATATACAAACATACAAATTGGTGTCGAAGTGTATTTAATAAAGACATAACGTGGTCTCATTTCTAAAATCGATAACCGATAACCGATAACCGATAGTCGATAGTCGATAATTGATAATCGATCACAGACAGTCGATAATTGATCATCGATGGCCCATAACCAATAGTCGGCAGTTGATATTCAGCCATCTATTGATGGCCCTAACCACCTGTGCTCGTGCGCGCTCTCCGCCACACGTTCTTTAACCCGTCACTAATCCTCCTAACGATATTGTGGTCCAACACAGATACACCTGCATACACAGCCACACACAGCTCATGACTACTCCACACACACACACACACACAGACAGACTTACATAATGTTAATACGCTGTCAAGTCCTAACATTAACATGGCGCGCGCTGTTAATGATCGCAGTCTCAATGTTATTCGTTCACATAACTCTCTCGCTCTCTCTCGCTCTCTCTCTCTCGCTCTCTCTCTCTCTCTCTCTAACTCTCTGCTGAGCTTGCTCGCTCGAATCATTCTTCTCTGACACACACTCTCGACTGGTCCTCCTTCGCAGATCCAATCCGGGCACGCCCACGCAGCCACGACGCCCCGACTTCATCGGGCTGAACGCCCAGGCGGCCCAGCAACAGCAGCAGCAGCAGGCGGCCGCAGCGGCAGCGGCCTACTATGAGTACACCAGCGGGCTGCCGCCGCAGCATCCGCAGGGGCCGACGATCCAGCACCAGCAGCAGTTGCTGCTCCAGCAGCAGCGCGTCATGCTGCAGCACCAGGCACAGCAGCAGCAGCAGCAGCAGCAACAAGGTGCGTATTGCATATATCCGTATATTCTCAGCTAATCCTTCCGTCTCCTCCTCCTCCTCCTCCTCGCAGTGCTGCAGCAGCAGCAGCAGTCGCTGGCGCAGGCTGCCTATGGCGGCAGTCCGCAGCGCCGCTTCCTCTCCGAGGGCGAGCTGGTGCGCCAGGGCGCTGGAGGGGAGCTCTCCTATGCGCGCTCCAACAACACCGTGGACAACATACGCGAGCTGGCGGGCAGTCCGCAGCGCGGCGTCTACATGTGGAAGGACACCTCGCCCGGCTTCGGCGGCGGCGGCGGCGGCGGCGGCGGTGGTCCGGCTAGCGTCAGCATTGGCAGCAGTGCGGGCACTCTGCCAAGCAGCAGCAACACGGCCGGCATGATGCAGCATGCGCAGTACATAACGGCCGGCGGTGGGGCCCATCCACTCATCATGACCCACTCGCGCCTGCAGGATTACGCCAATCAGCAGCAGCAGCAACAGCAGCAGGCAGCCCTAGCGAACGCAGCAGCAGCCGCCGCTGCCTCATATCATCGCTCCAATCCCACATCGCCCACAAGCTTGCCCCAGACGTCCGGCGCACAGACGTACATTCTGCGCTACGGCGGCGGTGCCGGAGCCGGAGCCGGAGCCGGAGCACAGTCGGGCAGCAGCGGCAGCATTGCCAACATGCCGACCAGCAATGCCGGCACTGGGTCCGGCGGCTATCAGCCGCAGCTGCGCGGCGGCGTTGCCGTCTTTCCGCCCAACCCGCTGGTCGGCGTCAATGTGAGCAGCGCGGCCGGAGCGCTGCAGCCGCAGCCCTCGCCCCAGATCAAGCGCAAGCAGACCCCGACGCGGCCAATGAGCTTCGTGCGCGCCCTGGAAATGACCGACTCGATGGAGATGCAGACACTGGAGCAGCAGCAGGCGGCGGCGGCGGCTGCCACAATAGCGCGCAACAACGGAGGCCTGCCCAGCGGCATGCCGGCCAGCCTGGCCCAGCAGAACGCAGCGGCAGCTGCGGCGGCAGCGGCCGTTGGACGCAATGCAGCTGCCGCAGCGGCCGCGGCTGCCTCGAATGCGAGTGGCACACCCGACCGTGCCAGCATCTATGATATGAACTATGAGATCTCCGTATAACCCGTGGTTGTGCCCGTCGTCGTAATGCCACCCGCCTCAACAGCCAGCAGCGCAGCAGTTGTCACGGCAACGGCCACGGCCGCCTTCTATGCGCCGCACCCACAACAACAGCAACAACAACCCTTACTTGGCCACGGGACAGAGCCGGCGGCGTACGCTTCGGTGCCCGTACCCATGCCCATGCCCATGGCCGTGCCCATGCCCATGCCCGTGCCCGTGTCCGTGCTGGTGGCGAAGCACTGCAACGGGATCAGCCAGAGCAGCACCCGGAACGCCAGCAAGACGCCCAACAAGCGCAAGTTCTCCACGTTCTTCTGAAGCTACAGTCATATATATATGTATATATATATAGATATATATATATACATATATGTATATAGATAGATAGATAGATATGTATATGTATGTGTAACGGGATATCGCAAAGCTGTTCGGTTCGGCTTGGCTCTTATTTCTTTATATATTTTACCTCTAACCTACAGTTAAACTTTTATTTCGATCGATTTATATTTTTAAACTAATTTATTTAAACATTTTTTGAATAATTTACCTAAGAATTGAAAAGTTGGATGTCGAGAGAATTGTAAATAGAGAAAACAACTATTTGTAACTATCAGTTTTTAACTAACGCATAAGCAACAGGAATTTTACTATCCTTTCTTTTCACGAGCCCAGGACAAACTATACTAAGGATCCAAATTAGTTAAGCTAACTGCGATTTGTTTTTAATCAAATTGTTCAGCTATATATATATATATATTCGTATAGATAAAGGTATATATACATATTTGCATTGCAATCAAATATATATATATATATATATATATATATATATATATATATATATATATATATATATATATATATATATATATATATATATATATATATATATATATATATATATATATATATATATATATATATATATATATATATATATATATATATATATATATATATATATATATATATATATATATTGATATATATGGGCAGTCAGGGCTCGAGTGGCGAGCTTAAGTAGCAATCTACATATAGAACTATGTAACTACTACAACTATTGAAACTACACCTAATGAAAAACGCCAAAATTGTTAACGAGTAACGAAGATAACTTATTATACATATACATATACATATACACATATATATATATAGAGATATATGTATATATATGTGTGCAGTGGTCGCAAATTTTAAATACTTTAAGAATCAATTTTAAATACTTTTTACTATCGAAATTAAATCTAATTTGATCACTGCACATAGGCACATACATATACATATATATATATATCTATATAATGTGTGTGTGTGTGTACACTTATGTGACTACGTATGTATTCGGCTAAACAGCGCTTACAGCTCCAACAGCTTTCATTGGCCCACTGGCCTCTAATGTCGTCCACTTTGAATTATTGTATGAGTTTTTTTGTACATAACTGTGTATATTTATGTGTGAAATATGTATGTATTATGTTGAGGCCAAGTTGTTACAGGCAAGCATTTAATTGTTGTCATCAGCATACATAGAGAACGGGAGTGGGAGATTGAGAGAGCGCTGTAACAAATCTTGGCCCAAGCTTATATGTGTATCTGTATATTTATATAGCTTTGTTGTTATTTTTTTAAGTGCAATTAGTGTTTATTTCTGTGCTCTGCCGCTTGTTAATGATCAATCAAGAGGACTTCGAAACAATCAAACTGCGACCACAAGGAGGGCTCCTTGTCAGCCCGAATCCCGCATCCCGCAACCCGCACCTCCAACCCGAATCCAGTCCAATCCCTCGCCCAACTCACCCAACCCAGTTTAGAGAAATTGTATTGAATGGGTGAATCGATCGAAGCGATTTGCTTTTAGTTCGCTAGACAGCATAACAAATGCAACAAATGAATAGAATTAATGTTTGTAATAAAGCTAGGCTATATCTAATTGAGTGCTTGGGCGCACGCCCAGCAGAGTCCGCCGGAGGCACGAGGAGAACCAGACGTAGGCGTGCGCAGCACTGGAACAATAGTCGAGGGCGAAGTATTCTAAGTGTTTTTTGCTAACAAATTAAAAAGTAATAAATTGATGAAATTATATAAATATATATACCTACACGAGTCGAGTGCATATATATATATATATATATATCTGTGTGTGTCTGCATGTGTATTCAAATACATGCATGAAATTGTAACTGAAACAGAAACAGAAACAAGAATGTAACATTGTTTTAGATTTTTATACCAAATTTAATTAATGTCAAATCATGTTGTTTAAACAATATATATATACATATATTTATATAACAGGATATATATGATATATACTATTTTTTTTATGCCGCATTCAGTTAGGCAGAGAGCGAGAGAGAGCAACTCAAAGAGTATCTGCCCCGAATCAGATCAAATCAAACGAAAGTCAGCAGACGACATCACACATGCGTTTTTTATTGTTTTTTTTTTTTTTTAATTTAATGAAAAGTTGTTTTTTTTTCTTTGTATACTGTGTGTACTTTGTAAAATATACAATAACAAATTTAATAGCAACATTAACAGCAAGGCAATTAATATATAATAAAGATAATGAAAAATAAATACATAAATGGCGAGTTTTATTGAAGATGTATCTCGAAGATATATGTATCTGAGTGAACTTATATATATAATGTGCTTAAATCATGCTAACAAATGTAACTCTTTAAAAAGTCTATATGTTGGCCATATACATATATGTACATAGGCGTGTACATATGGGCCAGTCAAATTTCGGCATCTTACGAGGCATTGGAAATTTGAATTTAGCTGCGACGTCAAGGCTTTTTCTCATTCGACTTAGTTGAGGGCTAAGAGATACTTAGTTCGTTGAAAAGAGAGAGAACTGAGAACTTGAAAAGCTAAGAATGTTGCCGACGACACGCACTTCTTCGACGACTACCAGCGGCTCCGTTGTGGACTCCGCAACGGTCATGCACAGGTACAACATATTGACATACAGCTTATCCAAGCAGAGCATGCCCATGAGCTGTGTAGCCACGCCGGGTCAGGCCGCTGTGAAGTCGCAGCATGTGGTGGATAGCCTGGCCGCGCTCTTTACTGGCCTCAGCGTCATGTCCACAGGCAAATCGACTGGCAGCACAAGCACATCGGCCACAACAAATACCCCGAAACCATAATCTGGCAGGAGGAGGCCTAATAGCTAAAGGCTAAACATCTATAAAAGCTTCCAAAGGGTAAGCTGCATTTACCTTTATCTATAAGTCCATATGCAAAGCTAATCATATTTTTTTTCATCTCAACAGAAATTACTACGCGATCCATGGACACTACAAATAGGATATATAGAGCCACATAATATACCCAATAGTTCATCATTTAGAAAAAATATTCTGTTTCTATATATATATAACTGAAGCTCATGCAAGGATATCCTTAATAATTACATTTCATTTCTATTCCAATAGCTCGCACAAATCGGAATACAACTGCCAAAATGATATGAGCCTCTGGAATATATATGTATGAACTTTATTAAAAATCTTTTAATAATGTAATTCGGGTCACATTACCAACAATAAATATGTAAATTTTTATCTAGTTTTTTGAAAGATTAGAAACTGAAGCACCTTCTTTCAGATGAGGCCGAATAGGTAATAGGAATAGATGAATATCTAATATTATATTATTGATAGCATATGGATATGTTCAAATCTCTAGATATATTGTATTAATATTATATCTTATTAAATTCAATAATAATATATAATAGCTCCGTCTTTAGTTTATTAAAAATAACTTTGCTTTCTCTTTGTCTCATTAAATCTGGACTAGGATTGACGAAATTGACGCAAATAAGATATAGCCTGGCTATAAGCCTGCGCAGTTAATGCTGCAGTTCAGAGACCATATAATGTTGGCAAGTTTTGGGAGTTGTATAATGTATATTTGTATATATTTATATGTATATAACACCAATCCAATACCAGAGTGAAACTCCAAAGGACCAAATAAAAAAACATAGATATAGATTTATTTCAAAAAAAAATTTATTGAGTTTTATTTTAATACATACAATGCTTTTTTTGTTCTTTATCCACTGAAAATGTAAATGTGTATATGTGTGTGTGTGTGTTTGTTGGTGTGTGTGCGTTGGTATGTTTAAATTGTTGCTCAGTTTCAAAACGATGACGTTGAATATGTTATGTGATAGCGTATGCGTTAAGATACCGATATAGATATAGATATATGCATGTATACATATATATGTATATGTCTGTATGTATGCATGTGTTACTATTTAAATGTAAATACGTGTGCATGTTCGTTCAGCATGTTCCAAATGCCACACACTGTTACAAAAATTACATAATTTTATTATGCCTTCTATTTAACGTATAAAAACTTGGTTAATTATTTTATAAATAATTTGCTATGCGTGTAAGTATGTATGTATATGTATATATAAGTATGTATGTATGTGTATATTGAGTAAACATTTATCGCTCGTATATATATATATATATATATATATATATATATATATATATATATATATATATATATATATATATATATATATATATATATGTATGTATGTATGTATGCTGCATCTAAGTCGTTTATATGCATAGAGATGTGCCGTGTGCTAAATTGCTGCAACACGTTAAAGCCAACAGACGACACACTGAGACGACATCGAAATATTTAATTCATTCATTAATGGGGATACATAAGGAAAATCGTTCAGCGAGCAGAGAAATGAGTTGAGAAATTCCCGAAAAGAAGAACAAAAATCGGAGCAAATAGCGAGAGAGAGAGAGGGAGAGGGAGAGAGAGAGAGAGAGTTCCTCTCCCTTGCCGCCCGTCTCGATCAAGCTAATACTTATTGAACATACAACATACAACATCGCTTTGTCGCTTGGCTTTGCCCATATTTCTGCTCCTCCACATATCATATCATATCTTGTGTGCATCCTTAAGTGCTACAGCAACAAAATGCATATTTGGATATTAATTTTATATAATTATTAATATATATATATAAAAAAAAACCACTTAAGTCTACTTAAAAAAAAAAAAAAGTCGAGCGACGCAGAGAAATATGTGTGATCAGGCCCAGTTGCTTGTTCAAAGATTAGCCATGTATATATGTGGATGTATATATATATATATTCGATATATATGAAAATGGATAAACAAATATATTTGCTTCAAGCTAGCCGTGGGCATAGACGCCCCACGCGCCTAAGCCTAGCCTACACTCTATAAAGTACACGTGAGATGATTATTCCTATATACATTTGGCAAACGATGTCTAGAACTCCTTCAGGCTGCCGCCGCGCTTCAGCTTGGTGAGCCGCTTCAGGCTGGCGCTCAGCATGCCGCTGGAGCCAGTCGCCGCCAGACGCTCACCATCCGATCGCCAGCTGCCGCCGCTGCTGCCGGCGCTGCGGTCGCGATCCCGATGCGTGAACGTGCCACGAAAGCGGACGCGACTGCGACGCTGCTCGGCAACGCGCCGCCAGAGGTCGGTCAGCGGCGGATGGTGCTGGTGCGGGTGCTGCTGCAGCGTGCAGCAGCACATCAACTCCTGAGATTATAACTTCTTCTCCCACACCACGATGTGCGCGTCGTTGGAGTTGGCGGTGAGCGGCGAGAAGCTGCCGGAGCCACCGCCGCCGCCGCCCCCTGACCCGGAGGCAGCGCCTGCAGCCGCACCACCAGCCGACGAGCCGCCCTTCTGGCCGGGCGAGCTGCCGCTGCTGTTGTACCAGACGTGGCGCCAATAGCCGCGTCCGCCCATCAGGGTGATCACTGTGCGTGGCCCGTCGGCGTTCTGCTGCTGCTGCTGCTTCGAGTTCTGCTTCTGCTTGCGCTTCAAGGTGGCCACGGCAGCGGGCGCCGCCTGCTTGTCCGCGGCGGCCGCCGCCTGCATGTGCTTGTTGCCCTCCTCGGACTTGGGCGCGCTGTTCGAGTGGTGCTGGTGGTGTATGTCCGCGGTGGTCATCAGCCCGTTCTCCGATATGTTGCCCAGGTCGCTGCCGGTGCCCGAGGTCTTGTGGCTGGCGCTGCTGCTGTTGCGGGAGACGGAGCGCCCGCCGAAGAGCCGGATGCCCATGCTCTCCTCGCTGCCCGACGACGTGTACAGGCTGGAGGACTTCGAGTCCACCGACCAGTTGGACAGGTCGAGCGAGCGCGGCCGCGAGGCCTTCATGCGCAGGCGCCTGTCCAGGGTGCACACCTTGCCGGGAATGGCGGCCAGCTCGGGATCGGAGCGTCGCATGCCCTCGTACATCATGTCCATCAGGTTGCCCTGGTTGCCCTCCTCGGCGTCGTAGTTCTCCTTCACGAAGATCAGCTTGCCGTACAGCCCGTACACATCGCAGTAGCCGTGCTCCCCGTGCTGCGACAGCGCGCTCGCATTGCCGTGTAGCCCGGCGGCTCCGTTGGCCGCCGCCGCGGCGGAGCCCAGGCCACGCGGCAGAGTCTTGGACATGCGAGAAGTGGAGTCACCGCCAGTGCCAGTGCCAGTGCCAGCACCCAGATCCCGGAAGCGCTTGCGATGGAATGCGGGCGAGTTGGCGAGCGAGGCGCGTATCTTGGCGGTGAAGCTTTGGTCCAGGGAGTGCTGCTTGTCCAGCTTGGAGCAGCGGGGCGAGGAGGCGGCCGAGGCGCTGATCGTGGCCACATTCGAGTCTGCTGTGGGCTCCACGCTCGCCGCGGGAGTGGGCTCCTCCTTGGGCAGATCGCGACGCAGGATGACCGTGGTCTCCTCCAGGTCCGTTTCGGCCAGCTTCTTGGGATCCGCATCGATGGCGGGCAGCTGCAGATCCTCGCCCATGCTGGGCACACTGGGCACCAGCGGAGCTGAGACTGTGGCCCCGGCCAGCGGCTTGTAGGTCGGATAAACTTTCGGTATGAGCGGCAGCAGGAACGTGATCGGTCCAAAGTGGGCGTGGCAGGACATATTAATGCCGCCACTGATGATGGGCACGCCCTCGAGCCGAGGGAGTGGTATGGTGACAGCGATGCCCACGTTCGTGCCCACCCAGAGCAGGCCCTTGCAGGCCATCAGGGCCGTCACGTAGATGGAGCTGTTGTTCAGGGGCTGCTCCTTCTTGGCGTCGTGCCGCAGCACACTGGAGGCGATGTTGATGTCCTGCAGATGCTTGAAGGTCTCCGTGTGGTACAGACAGAGCATCGTCGAGTTCTTCAGCGATATCCAGAGACCGATGCCCGAGTGGGCCATCAGGTTCACCTGCTGGCTGGCCCCGTGCTGCACCTCGAAGCTGCGCTGCAGCTCCCCGTTGAGGGCATTCAGCACGTAGACCCGGTTGCTGCACGCCGCGTAGATGTTCATGTTGATGGGCAGCATGCTGGGCACGCACAGGCCGGAGTCGCCGAGGGCGACGTGCTGGGGATCGCGCAGCTGCCAGACACCGTCGTGGGCGCGCCTGTAGATGAGGACGGTGGCGTTCGAGAGGGCCACGTAGACGGCGTCGAAGTGGTAGAGGATGCGCTGCACAGCCCCGGGCACCGCATAGCTGCCCAGCTGCTCCTCCTGCTCGGGATTGCGGGCCGAGTAGATGAGCAGCTTGCGGCTGTCGGTGCCCAGCCAGACGAGGTCGCCCAGCAGGCTGCTGTGCTCCTCGCGCGTCCGGCACTGGTCCAGCCCCTTGACGAACTCCAGCGCCGAGACCTGTGTCTCCACCAGATCAAAGCTGCCCGCCTCCCGCAAGTTGCCCGCCTGCTGCGGATGCTGGGCCAGCACGGTGATGTGCGAGGATGTGCCGTCGCTGCTGCACATCCACAGATAGTTCAGCTGCTTGTGCCGGCGGCGCGCGTTGCCGCTCTGCTTCGTGTCGTTGGCGATGCTGTAATAGCAACCACAGCGCACCTGGGCAGAGGAGGAGAGACAGAGAGAGAGAGAGAGAGAGAGAGAGGAATATGAGGAAACTACTCTGCTGGACGGACACATGTGGACTGTGGTGGACTGGTCACTCACCTCCGTTTGATGCTGTGAGCGGTAGACGGGCATCGCCTTGACGAACAGCGGCATCTTGCGCGACTGCTTCTGCTGGACGGCCTCCTGGAGCTGCTGCTGCTCGTAGGTGTGCAGCGTGGCCTGGGGGCTGCCTGGGGACTGCGAGGCGTGGGCATTGGCATGCTGGTGATGGGCGTGCCCATGATGCGGCTGCGAGACCGAGCGCTCCCAGGCGGGCGAGTTGTTCGGGTCGAGAGCGAGCTGAGCGAGCCTCAGCTCCGTGATCCACTCCTTCTTCACGTTGGGCGTTTGTGTTTGGAACGTGAATGTCTCCTCCTTGCCGGACTTGTGGCGGCCGATGAGCTGCAGGCAGCAGGAGTCCACCCAGGCCATCTCCTCGTCCTTGCGCTGTATCGAGCCCTGGATGGTGTTGAGCACGTTGCGCGTCGTATTCGAGTTGAGCTCCTTGTAGCTGCCCTTCAGGGTGCCGACCAGGTCGTGGATGCGCGATATCACCTCGTAGTCGTACATCAGGGTGCTCATCTCGTTGCACAGATTGTCCGCTCCGTTCGTCAGCTGTGCCGCCGGCGAGCTGTGCGGATCGACGCTGGCAAATGGCGAGCCCAGGCCGGCTAGCCCGGTCTGTCCATGGCCGTGGCCGTGGCCGTGGCCACCGAGAGTGGCGTTGGCGTAGCCGCCAGCGCTGTTCGTGTTGCTGGTGCTGCCATTCGACTTCAGACTGCCGCCACGATTCAAACCTAGAGGAGAGGAGAGAGTTGTTAGCTGTTCAGCTGTTTGCATCACATCTACACAATCTACCTGCTGTTAGGATCCTTGATAAGGTGGCCGATGCACTGTTGTCCACGATCTCGACATCGTTGACTGGGAACATCCACTTGAAGGTGAGCTTCTCGGTGGCCCCGAAGTCGTGCGACTGCTTGGGCGCCACGGACACGCAGATGACCTTGTCGTTGAGGAGCAGCAGGCGACGCTGCTTGCACTTGACTATGAAGCCGGCCTGGTTGAACTCCATGTGGGTGACGTTGTCCTCGCGCAGCAGGTAGCGCGCCCGGTTGCCGCAGCTGTCGCTGACGGTGTTCAGGGAGCGCGTGTTGAAGGTGCCGCTGATGTGGCCGAGCATCTCCTTGAAGGCCTGGTACTGCTCCGCCACGCGCTTGCTCTCGTTGAGCAGCTCGGCGAGCAGCTCCAGCTGGGAGAGGGCCAGCTGCAGGGACATGCGATCGTGGTGGCCCTGCGGCGTGTACTTGAGCAGGTCCTGCAGAAAGAGTATGAACTGGGGAAAGCGCTGCACGGGCTTCACCATCAGCCCGAAGAAGGACAGCCGATCGTGGGCGCTGATCTGCTTCACCTTGAAGAAGTCAGCCAGGGCCGACTTGCGCTTCTCCTCCATCTTGGCCAGCTCCATGGCCGCCGAGAAGTTGTTGATGAACCCCGAGTATATCTCCAGCAGCTGCGGCTTCCCGAACGCGCTCACAAAGCAATCCCCGATCTTCTCATCCCGATCCCAGTTGCGCACGCACTCGGCCAACGAGATCCGGAACAGCTTGTGCGAGTGCAGAATGTCCGGCAAGCAGTGGAACAGCGTGGCGATCTTCACAGGATTCAGCACCGGTGGACTGCACTCCTCCAGCGGCTTCTTGTAATCCTGCCAAGCAAAAGACACAAATAAATGAGACATTAATAAAAAAAACAAACACACTTAAGCAGCTGCTTAGCTCCTGCTACAGTTGTCGTTGCTTTACCACAGTTGAAAGATCTCTCTCTCTCTCTCTCTTTCTCTCTCTCTCTCTCTCTCTCTCTGTTTGCCGTTCGAAATGCTGAGTATTTATAGTTTGGTATTTTTTAATGGGTGTTCAACTAATTTTGTAACTACTTTTTTTTTCATGTTGAGGTGGTTTGAGATGGTTAAATGATTGATGTAAATTGTGGAGTATTGTGAGTGAGTGTTTAAGATACAATTTACAAAGATGTGAGTGTGAGTGTGAGTGTGAGTGTGAGTGTGAGTGTGAGCGAGTGTGTTAGTTATGACGGAGAGTGGCGGCATATGACGGTGGGAATTGGATGGCATGTAAAGAAGAAAACAAATGAGTTGTCATGAGAGATAAACATTAGCATAAGTCGGCGGATATTAAAGCCAAGACCTTCAAGGCGACAGGCTGGAGGGAAAGAACAGAAAAGAACTGAATATGATGTAGACACTCGGCTAGCCGAAGATCAAATACTCTGTACAACATACGAGCTGAGAACTGGGTTAAAGACAGGCTAAAGGCATGATCAGCAGATGGGGAGGATGATAGGCGTAGTTTGGTAGGGCTATGGTATAATCTATATATAATGTTTTCTTATATATATCTTAAAATAATATATATTATAATAATATATTTTTAATAAGTATAATATTCATCGACTCTACAGAAAAGTTATTCAAGGGAAGCTATTCCATAGGGTTATGATAAAATCAAGGAAAACTGGGTCTACTTGAAGGAAAAGTAAGGAAAAATCAGCGAAAACGTAGGAAAAATTGTATTAACTGAACTGCGAACGCATCTCCAGACCCTCCAGGCCAGAGTGAACTGATTCGAATCCTGATAAGGGTATAGAAATCTTGTCAATCGGGCAGATCCGACTTGTTCTGTTGTATTTGTATACGAACTAAATTGGAATCAAACACAAAAGCCAGTCACAAGGCAGTCATGACATTCGACTGACATAAGCATGTTCGCCACACACATACACACTCACACGCATCCGAAATAGCAGCTCAAATTTAACATTTGTTTATTTATATATAAGGAAATTGGGAAAGAGTTCGAAATATCAGAATATTTAATTTATATGCATTTGCAACTATATGAGATTTAATCCGATTTTGGCAAACACGATGACAACGACACCGACAGTGACATTGACAGAGGACAACAAATTGCATTGTGCAGTCCAAAGCAAGGACGAAATTGTGGAACTGGACGCGGATGAGGTATCGCTGCTGGCTGACACATTCAGCAAGGTGCAGCTATATTTGCGCTCCGATACGAACAGGGGCTATGCCCAGCTCAATGCGCCGGGCCTCTACAGCTTTAGACTACCGGAGTATCCCAATGGCGATCCAGAGAGCATCACACACAACGAGGCCAACGACTCGAGGCTGACTGACAGCTGGACGAACGAGAGGATGGAGCAGATCAATTTCATAAGCAAGGAGGATGAGACGCTGCTCAACCGCATCCAGCGCGACAACGAGACTGGCGAATTTTACATGCTAATGCCCCTCGAGGTGGACGTGCTACTGCAAACCGAGCTGCCAATTATTTCCACGGAGCCGCCAACGAGCCTCGATGCGAGGGAATCTACGACAACCATAATCGGCATTGACGATGATGACAAGGACAATAAGGACGACATGAATGCGTCGCAAACGACACTGACTGATAATACCCCAGCAACACCAGCAACTCCAGAGCAAGACGAGGAAACCGATACGGGCATACTCAGCGAACACGAGATCTGCAGCTTTGTGGTGCCGCAGCTGAGCCTGAACTTCAAGCTGACGCTGCAAGTTGGCGAACTGAATGAGGACGAGGAGAACGAGGGAAATGTCGTCATGAAGCACGTGAATGGCGAGAAAAAGAAGGACATCGATGAAGATGAGGAGAGTGACGAGTATGGAGTGTGGAGTTCGGACGATGAGGAGGATGGAGTTAACAAGTATGAGTATTACGAGGATGCGGATGACGAGGATGAGGATTACGAGGATGGAGTTAACGGGCATAAGGATGGCTGGGATACAGTTAAGAAGCATGTGGATAACAAGGCTGCAGTTTACAAGGATGTGGATAACGAATATGGAGTTTACAAGGATGTGGATAGCGAGGATACAGTTATCAAGGATGTGGATAAGGATAAAGAGGAAACGGATTATGAGGATTCAGTTAACAATGATGTGGATAACGAATATGGACTTAACAAGGATCAGGATGACGAGGATGGACTCAACGACCATATGGATGACTGGGATAGAGTTAACAAGCATGTGGATAACGAATATGGAGTTTACAAGGATGTGAATAGCGAGGATGCAGTTATCAAGGATGTGGATGCCGAGGATGCAGGGTTCAAGGATCTGGATAGCGAGGAAAAAGATAACGAAGACGGAGTTAACAAGGATTTGGATGACGAGAATGGAGTTAACGAGGATATGCATAACGAGGATAAGGATAACGAGCATGGGGTTAACGAGGATGGGGTTAACGAGGATAAGGAAACCGAGGATAAGCAGCACGAAAATGAAGTTAGGGATAACGAGGATAAGGATGACGAGATTAAAGTTAACGAGGATATGCATAGCGAGGATAAACATGACCTGAATGAAGATAACGAGGATAGGGATAAGGAGGATAAGCATGCCAACAAGGAAGTTAACGAGGATAAGGATAACGAGGATAATAATATGGAGCGCCTTAACGAGGCTGTGGACGAGAATGTCGACGACACTAAAGACGACGAATAACTTCCTCTGGCCATAATCAATGTCCCCAACTTCAGCTCAGCTGCCACCGCAACAATTCAAGCAAAGTCTCATCGGAATGCCATGTATCGATGCGCCCCAGTCCCAAACAACAATTGTGCTGGTTTTAATTGATAAATTTCGTGTTAAAGCTAGAAATGAGTTCTGTGTGCGGGTTCCTTGGCTAGCTTCAGTTCTCTACTCACATTGACTAGACGTTGCAGCGTGGCCACGTAGGAGTTCTCGCTGTGCACGATGGCGGCCACGATGTGGCGTCGCTTGAGCTGCTGCTGGGAGAGGCCGGGCGGTGCTGGCGGCAGCATTGGCACTATGAGTCGGCTGTGGGTGGTGCGTGCGGTGCCGTTGGCCCGACTGCCCGGCGGTATCATCAGATCCATGTCGAAGCGATTGTTCTCCGGCGCCGAGTTCTCGTCGTCCTCGTACTGCAACAAGGTTAGCAATAAGTCAATTGAGTATGTGAAGGGGGGAGGGTGGGGTTAGACCTACCTCTGGCACGCCTGGCATCATCTTGCTGGCGCCCAAGTTGGCCAGCTTCTGTGGCGAGGCGGCGTCCAGCGTCGCGTTGGCTGTCGCCGGCTTCGGTGTGGCTGCGGCCGAGGCATCCGGCATATCGAAACTGGAGCCGGCCAGCTGCCGGCCATCGCGCCCGTCGCGACCACCCACATCGTACTGGTGTGAGGAGCCGCGGCGTATGGAGAACCAACGCGACAGCCGCCCGCCCGGCGATTCACCGGGCGCCGTATTATCCTCACGCTGCGACGATGCGGCCCCCGACCCGGAGCCGGTGCCGGTGCCGGTGCCGGAGCCGGTGGGCATCGTGCAGGCGCTGGCCCGTCGCATAATCATGTTGCTGTCCCGGCTGCTGGCCTGGCTGGCGCTCTGGCTGCACTGCGGCTGGGCGCTGAGTGTGCTCGGACTGGCGCTAGAGGAGCTCGCCGAGGCAGCCGTGCGCCATTTGTCGAACGACAAATGCTGCTTGGCCTTGTTGAAGGTGGAACGCAATTGGGAATTGCGTTGGTTGCCGGCGCTTAACGAACTCACGCTGCTGCCGGTCTGGTCCTCTTCGGTGAAGTGCTCCTCGTCGGAGTGGCTCGCTGTGGGCGGCTCTCGAGGCTCGCGTCCCGGCGATTTGGTGTCCCGCTCGCTGCTGCTGCTCGCGCTGCTCCCAACACCGACACCAACACCAACGGCAGCCTGGCCACCGTTGGCGCTGAAGCTTCCGCCGGCAATTGTGGCGCTGTCTGCCTGCTGGCTGACCTGGCAGCCCTTGGCCCGCTGCTGCTGCTGCTGTTGCTGCTGCTGCTGCTCCGCAATGCGGCGACTAAACGCGCTCTGCAGCTGTGCTGTGGTCACGCTCGCCTTCTGACTGGCGACCCCCAAGCCCGACGATGACTGAACCTGTGCCTTTGGCTGTTGCTGTTGCTGTTGCTGCTGTTCTTCCGGCTCCGCCAAAGTGTCCTCCCATGAGCTGGAGTCTAGTTTGTTTTCATCTGCAAGACAAAGAGAGTGTGTGAGTGTGAGTACGGATTTGGCTGACTGATTGGCTGGATGACGCCATGCGATTGGCAATTAAAAGGCGGCACTTTAACCCCAGCTGGATTAAGCCAAGTGGCTGGCTCCAGTCAGCATTTGGCCATGTGCACTGGCATGCGTGGGCCGCCCTCAGGGGCACAGCATCAAAGTCAGCGCCGACAGAGCTGAGCACCACCTGGCCATGCCCGGCTGCTAGATACCCTGCTGCCGCTGAGTAGTGGCCATAAGCCAATTGGCCGATTGAGCATTCAATATGCACACTTGGCCTACGCTCGCAGAGAGCATTCGAATCAAAGTTCTGGCCAAGCGCAAGAACTGTCGTCGCTTCGGTCGCAACTCGTTAGCGCCGCCGGCTGGCTGTGTGGGTTGCTTTGAAGTGGCCAGGGCCACAGGCGGTAGCAGCCGGCAATATTGAAAGCAACAGCAGCAGCAGCAGCAGCAACACCCACGCACAGCATTAGCAGATTTTTGCATTTGCCTGGCGGGCACTGACTGAGCGAGCGAGTGAGCGAGCGAGCATTTATCGTGCAAACAATACTAGCCGTGACAGACAATATGGCTAAGACAAGAGACAACGAGAACATAACAATTGCTGCTCAGATTGCTGCCAATTCACGTGGTCGTAATTAATCATGCGGCAGAAGTATGCGATAACTCTTAATGCTGCCGTTATATCCTTAACCCATAAAAGGGGCGTGGCCCGGGCTTGGCTCTAATGCAACATCAATAACAATGCCAACAAGATAGACACTTGCCCAAGAAAATGGCCGACGACTGCGTGGGCAACGAGCAACAAAATGTCGGCTGATAAATATTTGCCATTTTCAAGGCATCCTCAACCATGTGTGTGTGTGTGTGTGTGTGTGGAGCAAACAGTGCCTGCCACTGGCAGACTTACCCATACAGAGACTCCCCAACAACAACAACAACTCGCTTTTACAAAATTGAGTTTGTGTAACTTTTATTTGGTACCCTATACCCTGCCAGCCCAGCTTAAAGGGGCATATGCGTGCCTTGCCACAACTTGGCTGCCTTCTGTTACGTCTCCAGCTGCTGGGCATTGGCAAGTCGAGCCGATGCAGACGTACTCCTATCCCATATTAGTACTAATGTTGTTATTTCTGGGCTTCATAATGTGCCAAAGTTTGGCATCTCTCCGAAAGGCATTCAATTGATTGGGGCTAGAGCTTAATTTGATTGCTCCCAGCATTTTGCATGTGTGTGTTTACGGATACAGCCTAAGAATATGTATGTGTATATATATACGTATACTATATGTACATATATTTTGATTAACATAAGTCAAGCCCAAGTTGGGGCACACGCTGCTGAGCTTAAGCCCGTAATTAATATCGAATAACTCTTTCCTATATATACTTATGTATAAATAAATACGGATAATGAGAAGATGCCGGAATATCTTAGGGCAAATTTATTTGGCTTTGTGTGCTTTGGCACACACTGAGATTTTAGCTGAAGAGAATTCTCTTCTCTTTAAGTAACTGCTCTCGATTGTAACCCTAGAATAGCTAATATACGGACGGGCGGATAGAAGGACGGACGGACAGACTGTCGAATAGAAGCACGAACGGACATATAGACAAATATGGCTCGGTTGACTCGTAGCTCGCTGTCCTAGCTGCGTTCATTTGAACAGAGAGATGGAGAGACGGACGGACGGAAAGAATTACGGACGGACGGTCGGACGAATAGAGGTAGGGACGGACAGACAGACAGATATGGCTAGATTGGCTCATAGCTCGCTGCCCTAGCTGCCTGCACGCGAACGGACAGACGGATGGACGGACGGACGGATAGACGAATACGACTATATATATATATATATACTTCATAGTTTCTGTCACGCTCCGTACGTACATTTTCACAGTTTTACTCAGAGTTCGCTGCTCAACAGGTTGCCACAAATAGCAGCAGGGCTAGTCCTAATCAAGCAAGCAATAGCTGGGACTTGACATTACGCATACGCCTAGTCTGCCGCCAGAGCTTAGCTTAACTGAGCCATTATTGTTCTGCTTCTGTCGCGTTCACTCGATGACATGATTTGTGCTGCATTCTGTGGGCAGCGCTGCCCTTGGCTAAGAGGCCGCGCAGACTTAGCTTGACTCGTTTCGGCCCACACACGCGTTGCAGCTGCTGACCACTGGCTGTTGGCAGTGCCTTGCATATTTCGCTAGCTTTTGGCTCGGTTGGGCAATGCGCGCACGCAGATTACGCATACGCAGAGATTGCGCATTCATTATGGTTAAGCGCAACTCCAGAGGCCTCTCCACGCCTTGTGCGCAGAGTGCGTCGAGATTTGCGAAAAACTCGAAGCTTGCAAATCAAAATTAATCATACGCCACGCGAGCCGTGGAGGTGGCAAAAAGCGCACCATTTGCATAACAAGCCCAGTTAGCAGGCAGTCGATCAGTCAGACAGTCAGTCGATCAGTCAGTCAGTCAGTCAGTTGCCAGTTTGTCGTTCGTCAGCCGACAGTTGACAGTGTTTTATTCATAACTGCGGCCGAACTGCAATTGGTTGGCGTGATTAATGAGCTTCATTAAACGCGGCTCGCAGAATGCCCACTGAAGAAACGCGGACCGAAATGCTAATGACTTGCGCATTTACTTAAATTATACAAATTATATTTCATTGTTTGGCAGCTCGGCGCTGCCCACACAGAAAACGAATGCGAATCAAAATAATCGAGACTGGCTCGACTGGCAGATACCCTAACCAAGCTCTTACCCGAGCTATCGTTAACTAATTTAGTTAATTGCTAAAAAGGAAAGGCAAACCTATATAAGAATGGAAAAGTCCAAGAGAAGTGTATCTCTCTCTCTCTCTCTCTCTCTCTTTCTCTTTTTTTGTGCAGGGTATGCGGCAAAAGTAAGCGACAAGCAAGCGTGCCTTGGACAAGTTTTAAAAGCTGTGGCTAATTGAAATGACAGCGCAAAGTGGCCACAAAGTTGGCATCGAATTGGCTTTTAGCCTGGCTTAGGCAGTCTGAACAAAGTTGTCTGCATTTGTTTTATTACTACATTTGTCTTGGCTGGCCAACACAAATTCAGGTCAGAGAGAGAGAGAGAGAGAGAGAGAGAGAGAGAGAGGAAGGGAGGGAGGCAGCCGGAGATAGGATCTGGCGGGAGAGCTGGAGAGAGGATCGCTGAGACAGCCTTGGCCACTGGCAACTGCAATTGCACTTCTCGACGAAAGTCACCTGCTGCGCTTTATGCAACATGCGGTCTAATGAGGCCACCAGGCAGCGAGCCACACGCCATTTGCCAGGTTACTGCCAGCTCTGCCAGCTCGCGGCACGAGTTTCAAACTAATTTCGTGTGTCTGAAATTGAGAAGTACGCAGAACGCTGCACGCAGCACGCAGCACGCAGCACGCAGCACGCAGAGCACATGCACTTTAAAGCAGCGCATAAGCTCTCGAGCCAAGTTGGCCAAGTTTCTGAAAGGGCGACGCATACTTATGGTGGGCGTAGCTAGCCTGGTTAGCCGGGATCTCATTACGTGCGGCTCCTGCCACGCTCAGAGCGTCACACGTGTGTATAATAAGTGTGTGGAAATTGCTTTCTATTTGCAATTTTGATGACGTTGCCAAAGCAGCGCGTGCCTCTGCCATAAACTAATTATTATAATGTAAATCACACACGCAACCCAAGATGAAGATGGCGAACTTGATTTGGGTTTGAATATGGGTTTGGGTTTGGGCTCGGGCCGCCCAGGAAGCTGTGTGCGCCCGCAGCAATAGAAACTTCATAAAATACCAACTGGCTTATCCACTCACATAATTATAAGCATGTGTGTGTGTGCCATTGTGTGTGTGGGTGGCTCGGCTCCAATCTCGGGCACATGAAAAAAGAAATACAGGCATCACCGCACATCCGCGGCATGTCTTTGCCGTCTGGCAAACTTATCGCCCATATAGTGCCTGCGCTCAAGGGCTTTAATTACCTGAATTTCATTAATACTTATTACGACAAGTGGTTTCAGTGGCCACCCTTTCAGCATAATATAATGCTCAGCTTAATTTACCCACTATTTACTCTACTCTCTGCTCATCAGCTGAAATCGGGCTAAGAATCTGACAAGAGTCAACAACAGCATAAACTGTAGGACAAGATGAGCTGATTCCTTATGAAGACTTTCTGCCAAGACTTGAGTCTGGAACTATATGCTGTCTTATAGTTTAACTCCTAAGCTTAGGGCAGTATTATAGAAATCGATAATCGATAATCGATAATCTCTATTATTCTTTACTATGCTCTCTCGTTTCTTGAGATACAAAATTGCAACTCAAATAGTTCTCTAACTATATCTTGAGCTCTATTCATAGCTTTTATAATCTTTTATATATGCTTCATATGCAAAGTATCGATTTGTGGTATCGATATATATATATATATATATATATATATATATATATATATATATTTATCGATTTTTACTAACGCTAAACAACATTGAAATAATATTAAAATTATCTTTGATAGGATCTTCAGCTACTGCAGAGCTGCCTGGGTCAACTCACGTCGGAAACTTCAACTTATAATAATCATGATATAAGCTAATGAAATCGAAATATCTCCGATAACTCATGTTATTATAGTTTATAGCTTAGCCGTTATCATCCTCGGCTCATTTACATTTATTTCATATGCATAACATGTGTAAACACACGTAATAAAGTGCATAAACAAACACTGGAAACGTATCAGTCACATCGCCTGGGACATCGCTAGGGAAAGCCGAATCCAGAACATGGACGGACTCGTATGTGCACAGCATGTGCATACATATTTATGCTGGTGGACGTGGATGTGGCACACATGTGCTCCAATGTGCATTTAGCTAGCGGGCCATCATCATCATCGTCGTCGTCGTCGTCATCATCATTATCTTGAGCATGTGCAGTGGGAAAGCACAGCTGAAACCGTGTCAGCCGGAGCGAATTGAATGAAGAGCTAGCTGCAGCCAGCTAATCCACGGGCCAATAATAAATGCCATCGGAATTAGGTAGTCAGGCGATAAGTCAGGCCCGACGGAGCGCTCAGACGAGTTAAGTGATAAACTTTTTCAGTTTAACGATTTCATTACTCAAATTGCAATCGACGGGCGCGCGAACATTGCAAACGTTCGATTCGGGCAATAAAATTTACATTTTTACACCTTTTGTTGGCTGCGCAACAGGAAATGCGATGAGTGCGATTGCCCAAATCTAGTAGATTGACTTCAAATATATAAATATAAATATATATATATTTGATCTGATTTCGGTATGGAATGTGCTCATGAATATGAAAAGGAAATATGCCGAAGACTACTCAGAACTGAAGGAATTCAGATTTAAAATTATTGAAATTACAGGATGCAGATCCATTTGCCATAGGCAATAGAGCCTAGTCCAGAGTCTAGAGTAATTTCGAAGAAATCTCAACAAATAAGGAAAAGCTATCTAATACAATCTTACACTAAACTAGCTCATCCGTATATATCTGACGATATATGCCAATAACTATTGATATGTAGGTCTATAGATAGCTCGATGATATATAAGATAACTATAGATAAATAAATCAATAGATATTATATTTTATCGTCGTCTATCTATAGATCTGTATATCTACAGCTATCCATATATCATCTGGCATAGGTCTAAGACCTTGACCATAGTAGCAGCATTTATGGCAGCTCTTAGTTTTCGTATGATGAATTTCTGTTGTTAAATTATTGAAAATTTTTTTAAAATATGTTCTCTAAAGCTGAGAACCTAACTTTAGACTTATTCTTCTGTCAAATGTGTTTAACTTTTCAAGATTTATTTGACTAGTTTTAAAGAATTAATAAGCTTTAAATATATTTGTTATTAAGTCGAAAATTCCTTTGATAACTATGAATAGAGGAGAATTAGAATGTTTCCGCCAACAATGACTAACTTTAACTGTTCTCACTTCCTCATTTTACTACCATTTACCAATATTTCTCTTTTTCTCTGTGTTGAGAACATTTTCTAATGCCCCGATTCCATAATTGACACAATGGAAATATTTGCAAAAAAAAAAAAAAAAAAAGTTTCATATGCAATCAGAAGAAAATTGAAGCGTTCCATGCTCTCCGCACTCTTTGATTGTTTGTTTGTTTGTTGGCTGTTTGCCGTTTGATATTCGCTGCCTGCAGTAGAGTGTGTCGTCCGCACTTTTTCCACAATTGTCCTTAATTTAGCTTGCTTGACTTTTAGTCGTTGCGGTTGCTTCATGCATAAACTATGAGGCCAAAGTGGCTGACAACAGACAATGTGACCAAAGTTGACCTTGGTAAGCATTCACACAGAGAGAGGGGGAGAGAGAGAGAGAGAGAGGGGGGAGGGACAGGGAGAAACACGCAAGCACACCTATACACACACACACACGCGACAACTTGCCCATTTACCAACTTTCTTCGGTGAATGGGCTTTAATTAGCAATAATTAACAATGGGCGGTATTTTTTTAGTCTTTTTTTTTCAGTTATTTTTTTGGTTCAAGTGAAGAGTTGCGAACTAGTTTGCATCCATATTGAGAGCTAGCTGCACTGGCATGGCCACGTACCGTTAGCAACGTGCAACGTGCCAGTTGCAATGTGTCCCACATGAATTATTTAGCTCTGCTCTGATTGGATACCTTGGGCATGTGAAAATGTTGGAATCGAATTAAACTGTTTGCCTCGTCGCATGCCATGCCAGAGTCAGAGCCAGGCAGGCAGCAGGCAGGCAACAGCAACAAATACACATCTGGCTGGCTGGCTGGCTGGCTGGCTGGCTGGCAGTTGGGCTGACCCTCCCGATCCACCGTCGTCATCATCATCAATGGCCTGGGCAACAGTCGAGAACAGAGACCAGAGAACAGAAACCCTTGTCAGGCGCAGTGCAAGTCAATTGCTTTGCCAACTTGACGCAGAGCCAGTGCGTCCACTTAATGCTGGATAGACACTTGCCACTGCCACTGGCTCTCTATGCTGGGCGCAATTGCCACTGCTGCAGAGCCGCTGCAACTGCCTGCTGCAACTGCAACTGCAACGCGCAGGCAGGCTCTTTTCGTTTCTACCTATTTTAAGGAATTTTCTTGACGCTTTTTAAAAGGAAACTCGTCTCGAGCAAAAGAGAAAGAGATAGATAGAGAGGGCGAGAGAGAGAGCTGCAGCCCGGCTGCCAATAGAGAGGAGTCAAGCGATGCTAGATGAATGTGAATGTGAATGTGGGCCCTTAAATGCCGCATGCCTTTGACTATTTATAGGCGGGCGCTGAGCTGCAAACAATGCGGCGACGTCAAGTGGCCCGACTGGCGCTGCGGCCCCCATTACCCGCCGCCTGCCCCACACCCCACACCCCACATCTCGACTGTAAAACTTGAGCTTACGGCTGCTGCTCTTGTTGGCTTTTGGTCACTAGCCTCAGCCAGGCTAAGGTAAAGGATGAGCGCTACAGGACTTGAAAAGGCTGCTGGCAGCTGACATTGCCACTGCCACTGCCACTGCCACTACTGCTGCTGCTGCCTTTGAGCCCTCTTCAAATTAAATTTACCGAGTGCAGCCAGCTGGGCTGGGCTGGGCCGGGGCTGTGCCCGGCGCATCTATTGAGTCCGAGGCATGAAGACGCACACCTCAAATAAGCCCGCCTATAGCCGAATGAGTTTTGGCCACATTTTATTGCATCGAATGACTAACAAGTAGCAATAGTAGTGTGCTGACAATTACGGACAAATTTCAACGGATTGCAGTGGAGCTTTCAGCATTTGATATACATATTCTAGATTAGGAGTATATATAGGCTCTGAGATCAGCATGTTCATATTGACGTAGAGAGATACGGACGGAGAGTCAGATGGGCCGAACGTAGAGACAGATGGCTACATCGACTCAGTGCGTTATCCTGATCAAGAATACATCTCAAAACTTATCCAATTACCTAGCATAAGAAACTCTCAGCAACTGATCACATCTGCTTAGAGAGTTATGAATCCGCAACTTGTTTCAGCTTTCAGCCAAATGTATTCTCAACATAAAAAACTTTCCATGAATTTGACGCTTTTCAGTCTTTGGCATATTTTGTTTTTTGTTTTTTTTGTTTTTTGGCCAGCAGCAACTGCAACATTGCGAAACATCCCCAAGTTTCCCCCTTTTCGTTCGTAGTTGTCAAATGTTTGTGTTTACTTTGAGTTCTCCGCTGGGCCGTGCACGCGTTATCAAATGGAGTCGAACAAACCCTCCGCCCGACCGCCCGACCGCCCGCCCGCCCGCCTGACCGACTCTACACTCTGCCCATGCCCAGTTGGTTTGCCCGACGGCCTGCATTCGCCCTTTGATTGTTTGCCAACGCGTTTTTTATTTGTTTATGATATTTATACATACGCAGATATAAACAACGAGCGAGTGTGTGTGTGTGTGCGAGTGTGTGTGTGTGTGTGTGTGTGACACGGTTTCACTTTCATTGGCGCTTATCAGAGATGATTTTGTTTCTGCCTTAGCTAAAGAGCGGCGTTTGTTGTCGCCGCCGCCGCCGCCGTCGCGCGTAAGCGCAGTGGCCCAATAAACGACTTTGTATACGCACTTGGGCTTAGAGAGCGACTGCATGCGGAGTGGACGAGTGGAGCGAGTCGATTGTGAGCAGGAGTCCGGGTTTCCTGCTCAAAAATTTTCGGTAATTGCAATTTACATAAATTTTGTTGTCAGCTGTCGGCAGCCGGCAATTTGCGCACATTTATAAACATTTTGTTTTCTGTTGGCTGAAGACAAAGCACAGAGCAGAGCGAGGCTATAATTATGGCCAACAACATAATTTATGAGTCTGCTTGATGAGCCTGACGGGCTGCCTGCCTGCCGCAATTACTAAGCCTGCGCGCTGTGACTTCAATAAAATAATAAGCAATAATAATAATTGATCATAAGCGAGTCGATCAAAACTATTCGAAAAATGCAGCAACTAAATGACTGCCAAAGGCAGCAGCAGCAGCGGCAGCGGCAGCAGCGGCAGCGGCAGCTGGTAAAAGCCAAGTGCAGTGGCCAAGAATGCGCGCAAGTTCAAAGTGAAAGTCAACAGCGAACGACAGCGAGATCAGCAGCAACCTGGGGACAGCTGCTCTCCCAGCGGCCGACAATCGAGTGGACATTAAAAGCAAAAGCTGCTTTAAAAGCCGTAAACTGCAAGAATTCAAAGTCAAGAGCAGCTTGAACCTGTCAGACATAAGCTGCGCAAGATTCATGAAACTCATTTTGAAGCAAATGAAGTTATATACAAAATGAACTGACTTAAGCCTGTCCTTGCCGAAGGGAACAGCTTCTCAAGAGCTATTCACATATAAGGAACATATTAATTAAATAAGATAGAGGTTAAAGTTGCATTCAGCTGGAAATCGAACTCAGACTTGACTCAACTTAAAGCAAAGGAAACTCTAGCAGAAGAAAATCTCCTTTAACATATCCTAACTCTGGTCCTAAATCTGATAAGAGGCCAAACACTTTTAATAACTCTAGCTTCACAATCGTTCAGTTTAGTTTCCCTCTTCATTCAAGCTCAAATCAAATTGAGCCTTGACTGAACTGAAAGCAAATGAAACTATATCAACTATGCTATATATCTATAATCATACTTAAGCAATATCTGCTCTATACTATATCTTTGACGGAGTTTATCTGATGAGAGACTCTTCTCGAACTTAAGATTCAGATCAAAGTTCCACTCAAGGTGAAATCGAATGGGGACGCAGCGGGGCTTGTTGCAAGTGCTCAGATTGCGAGTTGGAATCTTACGGCTGTTTTCGATTTCATGTCGAGCCGCAACGGAAGTGGCTTTGATCTGCCACGAGCAGTGCGCGAAGGTGAGTGCCATTTCCCGTTATTACGTGCACCAATTGCAGCTCAATATCAAAGACAAAATGCAAGCAAATGTCAAAACTTTGCGGTTGACAGCATCAACCTCAGTCGCAGCCGCAGTCGCAGTCGCAGTCGCAGTCGCAGCCACTGTCTCGCGGCTCCCCCCGCCTGTTGGAGTGCGTCGTCTGGTTGAGTTTGAGGAAGTTACGCCGTATGCGCCCAGTCCCAGCCGATGCTCTACCAACTTCAGCTTCAGCCAATGCCCTCTGCGGCGAAATGGAAATGGAAATGCAACTGCAACGCAGCTTTGGCTTCATCTGTGTTGGCTTTGTTTACGCATTTTCTTGCTGCTGCTGCTGTTGTTGTTGTTGTTGTTGTTGTTGTTGTTGTTGTTGCTTTGCTCCCCCTCTATCTTCTGTTTGTTATTGTCCGCTAACCCAACATATTGTTGCTCAGCTTTGCATTTTATCTTTGGAAAGTGCACACACACACACACAGCCACACAGCAACCCACCCACTCTACCTCACTGCCATGCCCAACCCTCAACGCTGTCCCCAACTTTAGCCCCCGGTTCAAACTCCAAAAACATTCATAGCTCCATTGCTGTGTTTAATATTAAATTTCGTTCATGTTTGAATTGTTGTTGTTGTTGTTGATGTTGCCGCCGTTGTTTAATGTTAATGTTGATGTTGTTGATGTTGGCATTTCTTATTGTTGTCTTCTTTCATGTCTTACACGCATTTCCATCCCATATGCATTTTTCTTCGTCTTCGTTTTCGATTTCGATTTGCATGTCAATTTTCGTGCGTTTATTTTGCTGTTGCAGTTGTTGTTGTTGTTGTTGTTGCAGTTGTTGTTGCAGTTGTTGCATTTGTTGGTTTTGGTTTCGGGATCGTTTTCTAACATTAATATTATTGTTGTTGTTGTTGTTGTTGTTGTTGTTGTGCCTTGTTGGCCATCTGCTCAAGCGGAAGTTACACTGTATTCTCAAAGAAGAAGTCCGAGTGCTGCAGACGGCAATGACTGACTACGAGATACCCTGACTTGTGAAGTTCTGATCCAATCCTCTCAGCCGGACAGACAGCTGGCTTGATCGTTTCAGCTCGTTGTCCTGATCAAGCATAAATCTTCTTATGCTCTCTGCCACGCCCCCTAATGCCTATTACACACATCTGCCCCGACTATATATATGTATATTTGCTGCACTTTAGCCTGAATGCATTTCATTCACAGTATCAATAGAGCAATACAGTCCTTGATCACATCATCGCTTCAGTTGAGAATCAATCTGATTATATTGTGAGCATATATACCTCTATATATATATATATATATATATATATGTATTTGTATATGATCGGCAGCCTCGCTCGCTTAATTGGTAGTCATGATCACATTTGTTTCACATTTCCTCCAAACAAAAACGATGACTGAACCAGCCGACCGAGTGCCGGACTCAACTAACACTTAATTGTATATATCTAGTTGATTTGAGCTGGATGTGGCGGGTGGCGGTCAGCGGGCAGCGGTCAGCGGGCGAGGTTCGTTAAATGAATGCCATTAATAGGTTTTGGCAACAGGTTAAGCGACTCTCGAACAACTCGAGCCAACGCAAATGCTAAATGTCACACGGCAAAAGGTAATCGTAACAATAAGCCAGCTGGGCGACTAGGCAATGCTCTGCAGAGAGAAGAACCAGCCGAGTGGACTTTGGCAGCCATTTGAATACTGAACACATAAACAATGCTCGCTTGCGGCTGGCGGCTGGCGGCTGGCGGCTTTCGGCCTGTCTGTCTGTCTGGAGTTAGGGTATTATAATATTATAACAATAAGAACGACGACAGCAGAAAAAGCACAAAGCAAGTCCAATCAAATAATAAATATATAGTCAGAGTTAAGCAAACTCGTTTCGTTGTCGGCTATTTAAAGCTGTCGAGTAATGCCAAAATACACACACACACACACACACACACATACAGAGCACAAAGCAACATATGAAAAGTATTTTGCTAATATTCATTAATGGATCTGCGACACATCTTGCGATAGTTTGGCTGCTGCGCAGAAGCTGTCATAACGACGACAACTCGAGCGGGAGAGATATGTTAATATTCATATGGAGGCTGGCTGGCTGGCTGGCTGGCTGGCTTTATGATTGATTCTTTGGCGCTGGGTCAGTGCGACATGTGGCGATGGCGATTGCAACACTCGGCTGGCATCCATAGGCGACAAACTTGACCTTAATTTGGCAGCGCCATTGGCGCCGTTGCGTGCGGCCAGCCAGCCGACAGGCCTGGCCAAAATGTGTTACCACATAAGTGGGCCACTTAACCTTTCTGGTGGTCGGTCAGTGGTGTGAATATGATCGTCTATGCCACCCAGTGGCCTGTCAACTGCCAGTGCAATTGCCACCTGCGAACCGAAGTCAATTGCCATCGTCGCCTGCACTCGATGTGCGCTCAGCATGTGGCCAGCAGGCAAATGCAATAAATGTCTACAACAACAACAACAACAGCAGCGGCAACAGCACGAACAGCAACAGCTATGTAAACAAACCGAATGTGTAACACACAACCTTGAAGTTGTAAAGAGCCTCTAGTCGAGGCATTGCATTGCGCAACTGGCCAACTGGCAAATGGCCCAGACACCAGCTACCAAGTTGTGCGTGCCTGTGGGCGGTTCTCTGCACTAATTTGTTCAAGAATTCAATTTCGCTGGCATTAACTGCGAGCAGCGATAAAAAACGACGACGAGGCGCCACAAATCTTGATAAAGCACATATAAACGAAACGAAACGAAATGAAACGAAAGTATTTAAGCATTTAAGCACACGCATGAAATGCGTGAGTAAATCGATTGTTAAGCTGCGATACGCTCGCGGGCAGGGATTATCTTCAAGGTGCATCTATCTACATATCTATCTATCTGTCCATACCTGTTGCTGTTTGTCTCTGCGACAGCGAATGGCCACCGCACTAACTGCACTTGCATACCCCGCACACACGCACACAACACTCGAATCGCCGCTTACTTTTGATCAACATCGGCATTAGTTAGTCGTTGACTGTGACAGCGCCAGAGGGATAAGCATTTCACCAAACATGTCAAATGAGCAATGTCAACGAGGCAAGTTTCGAGTGGTCGTTGAAGCGGCAGATACCCTGCAAGCAGTTGAGCAGATTAAGCATAGAAGTGAACCTCTTCAGAGAGTTATCTTTGCCGTCGGAGTATATTCGGAGTATATGTGGAGCATATGCAGAGTATATTCGGAGTATGTCACAAGTATATTCCGCGCATACCCCTAGTATATCCTGGGTATATTCGGAGTAATCTTAAGTATATCCCAAGTATACTGAGTATATCTCGAGTATATCTTGAACATACCCTAATTATGTACTGAGTACATTCGGAGTATTTTCGAAGTAAATTCGGAGTACATTCGGAGTATATTCGGAGTATGCCTCAAGTATATTTGCAAGAATACCCCTCTTATATCTCCTGTATATCCTGAGTATGTTCGGAGTACATTCGGAGTAAATCTCAAGTATACCCTGAACGTACCCTAAGTATATCATGAGTATATTCGGAGTATTTCTCAAGTATATCTCGACCGTAATCTGAGGATATCCTGAGAATATCTCAAGCATTTCTCGAATATATCCCGAGTATATCCTAAGTATAGCCTCAGTCCATCCCAGCCCATCCCATCCCCAATAATACTACCGGGTATACTCCGGCCATACCCCAAGTACACCCCTCTTCACTTTCTCATACAGCATATCAGCACATAGTTGCAACAAGTCGCACATCCATTATTCATTGACAAACAACAAGCGAGCGAACAGGTGGCTGTGAAAGTGCGTGCGCCGATTCGATTGCACAAATTGCACCTGAGCCGCGAATCGATTGAAAAACTCACACACAAAATATGAGCACGAAATTGAAATCTAGGCAAATAGCCCCGGTAAGAAAACTACAAATAGAATTGCATAATTTGTGTGTCGGCTTTTAATTAACAGACAAACGCCACACGACAACTAAGTGGAGCAGGTGTCAAAAGTGGACGACAGACAGATACCCTGTAGTCCAACTGGCCGTCTCTGATACCAGTTTGTGGTCTGTCTATATAATAGACATTAGTATATCTCTATGGCAAATCAGCTTAAACTATAAGCAATGCAATTAAGATTTATAGTAAATAATCTATGAGAATAGGAGACGCTTTATACTGTATCTTAGACCACATATCAGAGTAGTTCTCGAGCTACAGGGTATCTCATGCAAGCTGTCAGCGCCAATTGTACTTGTAAGCGCTGCAATTACAACAACATTTAGGCCAGACCAGGCCAGGCCGAGCCGCGCCGACCCGAGCTGAGTCTTAGCTGTTATCGAGAAACGCAACAGGTTTCCACCGCGAATTAGCATATTTTCATTTTCTATGCTGCAATGGATATGGATGCGCTAAATGGCTGGACAAACCGTTCACAGTTTGCCGCGCGGCGCGAGCCAATTCGATAGCTTAAGCATTATGCAATGCATTTTCGGGTAGCTTAGTGTAAATGATATGGGCACTTGAGCAACTGTGCTGGCCACCTATGGCCAGCTGTGGCCAACTCTGGCTGATTGGCTTAGCTCATTCATAATTCATGGCTGGGCGCCCACGCGATCTTTGGGTTTTCTTCGATCGTCGATTGTCGATCGTCGATCTGCGACAGCTTCATTAGTTGCCGCGGCGGCGTTAATGAAAATGCAAATGCGACATTTTCCACATCGTTAAAATCGATGTCTGATTCGGTTTCTCTGCACACGCTGCACAGGAATGGCTCAATGGCTCACACACACACACACACACACACTTGGCTTAAACAAATTTCGTGCTAAGCTCTGAGCATGCCCACAAATTAACATAAGATCCAGTGACAGCTGTGCGGACATTTAATATCCAACTGAATTTTATACAAATACGCAGAATATCAACAGCTTCCATCGAGCGCATTCATAAAGTGAAATGAGAGAATTCGGTTTGTGCTATGTCCGTCTGGCTGTCCGTCCGTTCTTCAGTCCGTCCGGAAACCACTTTGCCCCTTCAAATTCGTTGCATATATACTAATGATATATCGCATATGCCAAGATTAAGCTATTCCAATAGATCATATCTATAATATATATTCATATTTCATATCTATACAGAAACAAAGCTGATGGAATTACTTCGCAGTTCCCACATTCAATCCATCAATAGGTAATTAAAGTCTTGACATTGCTGGCATTCGCAAATACAAGTCGCGTCTTTAAGTCCATTAGCTGCTTGACCGTATCAGCCAGCGACAAGAGAGCGGCGGACACGTAAAGAGCTTTGGGCACTTAAGGCCCACAGTCAACTGACAATTCTGTGAAGTGCCATCGATACTGTCCTAATGGCCATTTAAGCGTTTCAGCTGGGCGTGTTCACAGTGACATTATGTGGGCTTCGATCACGAATCACGATCAGAGTGAGATATATGAGTTGAAGTTATCTTTACGTGAAGGCCATGCTATGCATGAAATCTCAGTCAGATCTCATTCTAATTACAAGCCAATATTTTAGCAATTTGGCCCAAACGAACTCCCCCACCGGCAGCTAAATAATTTCATATTAGACTTAGTAGAGCTTTGCTGGGCGTGCTGGGCGGCCGCCCGCTGCCGCGGAGTGTTGTAATTTTAGAAAATTATTTAAAGTCCCTCAGACGCAGCAGATTATTCGTCTCACAGGGCAGGCCAGTGGCAACAGCAAACAGGCAAACACGTAACACGTAAAAAAGCAAAGAATTTTATTATTATTAAATAAAGCCGAAAAAGGGGCCGCAAGAGAATCCTTTAAGCTGTTCAGCTGTGAGCTGCCAGCTTCTGGGCTCTTGTGCAAGGTAAATTTAGCAACAGCTCGCAGGCGAGTGAAAGCATTTACCCACTCATTGAGCTGTTTCCAGGGAGTGGGCGTGGTTAGGCGTACGAAAACACAAAGTCCTAGCTGAAGGCGGTTAATCTTGCGAAATGAATTTACTGTGCTCTTGTTATACCCTGTAACGCGATTAAGCACTCGGACCGGACCGGACCGGCTCTGCTCAGCTGACAGAATCTGTTGACGAGTCTTGGGCAGCCAGAGCTGCCACAGCTAGAGTTCTATGCAGGGTATAATTACTTCGCCCACTCTTGACTGGGGCTGCTGGAAGTTGGAAATTAATTTGGTCGTACTCAAAATGCGCCTGTAATTTACAGCACATTCTTCGAGTGGAGCGACAAGCAAATAAAACATTGTGCCAAACGCGCCCACAAAATGTTTTGACAACCAAGCGACAAGCGACAAAACGGCCAAATGACGATAGGGAAACATTGAGGAATGGCATGAATATATATATGTATATATATGTGTGTATATTCCAAGCTGAAAACCTAAAAGCCAAATAGACCATGACGACGACAAGCGCTGTTTCGGGGGCCGCATCGCCGTCAGTTGCTGTTGTAATGGAAACTTACATTTGGGTGTGTTCTCTTGCTCTTGCTCTTGCTCTCGCTCTGCTCCTCACTTATGAGACAATAATACATATATATATATATATATATATATATATATATGTATATGTATATGTGTATCTAAACAAAACAGACAAAACATGGCAACAATAACAACTTTGTTATAGTTGAACGTCGACAGCCCCAACTAAAATGTGTCCATGTGTGTTTACGCTCATGTACTTAGATTAACGGGCGGTGAGACGGTGGCCAGGTACGGAACGAGGCGGGGACACACATGTGTGTGTCAGAACGCTGCGCTCACCGGAGACAAACGCGACATTCAGTCGACAACGATGGCATATCACATTTCAAATGCGCAAACATTTAAACGTGCCAAATGCCACACGGGAGGCCTCTGTTGGCCCACAGCCGGAGGCGGAGATGGAGGCGCTGCCGCTGCCACTGCCACTGCCACTGCCACCGGAAAGTTGGAACAAGACATACCTGACGCAGGTGCGTGATGCACTTACTCGACAGCTGCGTTTATGTCTGACCTCTTCTGTGGGCTTTTGTATTACTTTTTTTGTGTGTGTGCTGCGGTTGGGCTAAGAAAGCTTTGTATGCAACAAGTGAAGAACACGTTGTATGGGCTAATTAAGATACGGACGGCAGTCAGTCCCCACGGCTAGAATGCGCCGCTCGCAATCAACGGGATGGGCTTTGGCTACGGCTTTGTGCCGCACAATCGAAGCGTTTCGTTTGAATGCACGCGACATTGACTCACCTGAAAAGAAATGGAGGAAGCACACAAATTTTGAGGTTAGCTTTAATGCAACATTATCGAGGCTAATATAATCGACACACATACGGCTGCATGCGTGCCTATGTAGACAAAGAACAAATATATACTGGTTTGATTGAGAGCAAAGCAAAGCTGGAATGAGTTGAGCCACATTAACTATATATATATATATATATATATATATATCGGAATTGATTCCGGAGAAACACCTCTTGAACTTAGCCGGACTCTAACTCGGATATTCTTTGACCGATTGCAGAGTTTTATATAATTTTCAATTCGTTTATCATTTTTTTCAAAATCGGCTAGAGCTGGAAAATTTGACTGTTTTTCAACTTTGACTAACCACAACTTAAACATTTTTGATCGGATTGATTCGAAGTATCGCTGGCTATTCACCGTTTTTCAATGAACAACTTTTTTTTTCAAATATTTTAAATATTTTGAACTTAGTCTGACTCAAGCTCGAATATTTTTCATCTGATTTCAGAGTTTTCAAAAATGTATTTTTATATTATATAGTGATTTTTAATTAATTAATTTTTATTTAATTATTTTTGATTAATATATTTGCATTAATTTTTATTTTTAATTTATTTTTATTTAATTATTTTTAATTTATTAATTTTCATTTAATTTATTTTTATTTAATTAATTTTTATTTAATTTACATTTTATTAACTAATTTTTATTTAATTTATTTTTTATTCATTTTTTTTAAATTCATTTTTTATTAAATAGCTTTTTATTGCAAAACTTTGTATTAAATAATTTTCAATTCATTAATTTTATTTAGCAAGAGTTCATCTCATGTGACAATCTCTAAGTTCTCAACTATTTTTTTTTACTATTAAAAGAAGCTCATAGAATTTCAATTCAATATTTGACTTCTCATATTCGCTTTCTGGGCAGAGCTGTGCGTTAGTTGATTATTTGTTATTGTATTCCTAGCAAGCTTTCAATTTCATCAACGTCAGTTGGATTTCTTATAAATATTTAGTTGAGGTTCATATGCCGCATAACACTTTTAATATAAACACAATTTGCTTCTTCTGAAGAATGGAAGAATTCGATTCGCCTTTCTTTCCAGTGCGAATTGTCTGTGTAGCCATTTGGCAATCCCTCAGCTATAGTATTTATACTTATCTCTCTCTTTCTCTCTGGAGGAGTGAGAATTGACAGAGTATGCAAGCCAGCAATGAGTATTATGCAGGATAGGACACAAACCCACACGGATTAAGTGTTCTATACCCAACTTATAGCCTCACTCTCTATAATTGTTCTACAATAATTACTGTTATTTAATAGTCCAAAGATTTAAGCTTAGACTAAACGGAAATAAACCTCTAAATTCCTGAACGAACGCAATTGTTTAGATCTCTCCTCCCTCTCTCTCTTGCTCTCTCTGTATTTGGCATTGGCTATACAGTTGCTGTTTCCGTTTCTATTCGCTTTTCTAATTATGAAGCTGCAGCGCGTCAGGTGGATGTGGGCGCAGGCGCAGGCGCCCACACGCTACAGACAACAACAGCAGCGAGGCAAATCAATGAAAAGCAACCAAAATGCCGACAAACGAAAGTGAAAATTGCCGTTGTTGTTGTTGTTGTTGTTGCAGTTGCCGTTGTTGTTCAGGTTGTTGCTGTAGCTGGTTTCGCTTTTTAGTTAATAAGATAAATTTGCAGTCGCTGCCGGCTTAGGTTTTCAGCTACGATACGATGCGATACGATGCGATGTGATGCGAGCGAGCGCCTTTGTTTGTCTCTAAGGCGCTTAAAATATTTCACGCTTTTCTTTGCCCCGTGGGCGACATGCAAATTGAATGCGAGACAATGTATTAAACATGCAGCAAACAGCACACGAAACATTTGTTTGTTGCTTGCCAGCTCAACAACGAGGGCAGTTCGATGGCTAATCAAAGTGCTTAAGATATACGCAAAGTGGTCAAGCAAAAGAGAGTCTCAAATGATGTAACTTGGCACCAGAAGAAGCAAAGATCTTGTCTTTTGATATATATATATATATATATATATATATATGTATAGATTCTTAGTCAACTATCTAGGCTGACACTGATCAGGCTGTCCTTCATCCCTTATCCTTGTCAAAGGTTTGTCACTTCCGCTCGAGCATTTCGATTATAAATAAAACATATCGAATCGGACTCGACTCTCTTCATATGCCAAGGCATTAGACATATGGCATGACATTTGCATGTTTCAACAGTTTCCGTTTATGTTTGCATATTTTATAATGCGGCACAATTTATGGCGCCCCCAGTGAGAGATGGCGTCATTATATAGCCAGCCGATGCCAATGGATGTATGCCAAAGCTAACGAAAGAAAGAAAAAAGTGAATAAAGAAGGAAAACCAAACCAACAAACGTTGACAAATTGCAATATTAATTTTTTATTGCCGTTGAGTTTCAGTTTCAGTTTCATTTTCATTTTCCGTTGCATTTGCATTTGAAATAATTCATTCAGTCCGGGGCCCAGGCCCCATAAAGCGCGCATAAAAATCAATTATAAACTGCCCATAAGCTGTCATAAAAAACGATTTTAATACATGCTTTCAATGGTGTTTGCATGTTCAACTACCACGAGAGTAAAACACACAAAACGCCCCCGACTTTGACATTGAAGTTGCCACAACAAAACAAAACAAAAGCAAGAGTCTACACACACACACACATGGATATATATATATATATATATATATATATATACATACATAGAGTCACCAGTTAACTTTGAATATCGTTTATCGACGGCTTCGTGATGACAGATTGCCAACAATGGAACCAAGCCTCGTTTGTCTCAGTGTCAATGCCAGGAGATTCGCGTACAGTAGACACTCGACACTCGACATGGACAACTACTAGAGTGTTTACTGTGCTGATAGAAATCTGTCTAAATGCTGGGACTGCCTGCCGCTGACATGCCCACAGTTTCGACCTGGCCATAACGCTCATGCTAATTAAGATAATATGCGTGTAACGGGCAAGGGAACATCTGCCTGAAGCCTTATTATGGACAGATTCGCGTGCGAGATACGGCAGTTGGGGCTGTCGGGTGGATGAGGCGGCTTCTCAAGTTCAGGACACTAAAAACAATTATACAAATTGTCAAGAGCGACAGAGAGAGAGAGAGAGAGAGAGAGAGAGAGAGAGAGCGAGGGAGACGAAAGATAAGTAAACTTCTAAGAACGATATCTGAATAAAAGTCAAGCTAAGCAGCTACTAAGGCCGCTCAAGTTGAAAGTGAATTTGAGGCATTCACGCAGCCAGCGACAGCAAATTAAATGCTCATTAGCATATTCCAAGGAGCCAACTGATACACCCAGCTAGACAGTGGGGACAGACGGATGCGGCCACGCACGATTTCACAGCCACAGCTATAGCCGCAGCCACAGCCAGGCTGACTCTCTGGCAGGAAGTCGATTCCGGTGGCGATGACGACGCACCGACGCAGCGATGAGAGCATGAGTTTGATGTTGACAACAAAGCGCTGGAGCCGCCTCAAAGCGGCATGGCTTAGCCAAAAGCCGAGAGCTATGTGCATGGAGGGGGCTGGGGATCGTCAGCTCTTAGAGCTGGGGTGAAATAAATTAATTTGCTTTACTTTACGTTGTATTTATGCCCCGTGTGAGCAGCTCGCGTTGCCCTCTCCCTCTCCCTCTCTCTCTCTCTCTCTCGCTCTCTGTGTGTGTGCCACATTGTTTGGCATATTTCATCGTCTGGCTGTCGGAATGGCCAGGGACCTGGAGTTCTATGCGGTTCCTTTGCGTGCCATTCAATTTACATTAATTTAGTTGATGTTCCAGTCGCGGCTGAGGGCGGCACTTTGGCAGGGGCGTGCCCCGGCAATTTGATTAGCCAACCGAACGGAGACACACAGAGAGAGAGAGAGAGAGAGAGAGAGGGAGAGGGAGAGCGAGCGAAAGGAAGCATGGGAAATGAAAACGTTTCCTCTCACTTCGACAGTCTGTCAATCAATCAATCAATCGGTGGGCGTGGCAGACGCATCTTGGCCTTAGCCAGACTCTGTAAAGGTGCTGCAGACGGCGTACATCTAATTTGACCTTACGCGAAAATGCGAAAATTTCGAGAGCGGGTCAATGGCCCCATGGGCGCTGTGCACCACCAGCCAAAGGAAAGCAACGGAGTCAGCACTAAAAATTCTGCGAATGCGCTTAGGCAAAGGAAAGCCACCAAGCGGACGGACGGACGGACGGAGGGTCTGACGATGGGCCGTTCTTTCAATCCAACTGGCGAGTGGGGGAGGGGAGGGGGGGTGGGGTGGGGTGTACTGGGTCGATTCAAGCGAACTCATCCAATTCGAACGAATCGCGACGGTTTCGTCAATGGTGAGTGAGTCACACCTGGTTAACGGGAACGGGCCAAGGGTTCCGCCAAGCACCCAGCGCCGAACGAAAGTGTGAGAAAAGAACCGCAATTCGTTGACTGGGTTACTCTCTGTAGCCAGCGAGTCATAAATTGCACACGTCAGCCAAAGAGATACAAATGTATCTACAGGCTGCATGATGCTACACAGCCCCGGACCATTGCCCGAAAAAGATTTTAATTGGTTTGCCCAGTTCGCTGTGTGTGTGTGTGTGTGTGTGTGTGTGAAGTTTGGCAGCGGGCAATGGCCTTTTCAACAAGTTTTCAGTGTTTTCTTTTTACCTATATGCAGATATACATATATATACTATATATATATATACATCTTGGAGCTTTTGCACACTTTTTTGTGCCTTTGTTCAACTCGAGTTTATCAAAATGTTTAATTTTATTTCTTTGCCGCTCGACGACGACGACGACGACGCGCACATATTTAAGTCAAGGACGTGACTTTTGTAGCAAGTTTTGCCCTTCGGCACTGCACGCAGTGCGACGTCGCTTTGGGTTCACTTTTTTGCCAGTTACAGTTTGTGACCATTAAACAAATATGTCTTTGATTTCAGCCAAATAGTTACTCATGTTTGTCACGCTGCTCCACAGCAACAACCGAAACAACAACAGCGACAGCAACCTGAGCAGCATCTGAGCCTCGCATTTGTAATTTGATTATGTATTAGACTCTCTCGCATGAATACATAAATCCAAATACTAAAGGAGACAGGACATTTTCCAGCCATTTACTCGCCCAAGCAGATTCAGCTCACGCACTTTATTTCGGATATAGGTATACATCTATCTATATATGTATATATACGTATGTATAATACTATTTGTCCAGACGGACTGGCGGCCGCACTGATTGATTGCTGATCAACGCAGCATGAAAGCCAACGGCAAAGACAGACAGATATATATATATATATATATATACATATATACATTTATTATTGATATATGTACATATTTGTCTGAGGACAGCAACACAATCACGTTTATTAGATTGCCAACACAATTTGTGAACATGCAACGGAAAATGAAATTTGATATGGATGAAACGCAGGACCTAAGAATAGCTTAAAATATATAGTGTGTGAGACTGTTTCTGCTATATCAGATTATATATATATAGTTATGTATAACTAGGCTTATTTGTTGCCCGTCTGTACATATAAGCATTCATACGTCCATCCGTATATCCACTCACCTATCCGTCCGTTTGTCTGCCCGCCCGTCCGTCTATCTATTCATATGTCCGAACGTATATCCTTTTATCTGTCCGTCCGTTTGTCTGTCTGTTCGTCCGTCTATTCATTCATTTATCCGCCCGTTTGTCTGTCTATTAAAGCTAGGTCAGGTATGTATCTTTCTACCTTCCTCGCAACATGCGCCCATTAGAGCCGTGACATGTTTAAAAAAGCTAGAAACTTACAATTTGGAATATACTCGTATACTCTAATATTTAACCCATTGACCTACTCTAGCGATAAGCCAAACATTAATTCTACGCCTCTTTGGGCTTCCGGAATATCGAAAATACGCTATATTTTCCCAAGTTGCAGTTCCTTAGCCCCAAAATCTGACTACTATGCTACTCTACGCTTTTAGCCGAATTCCCGCTAAAATTTTTCGCCTTTAAGACATGTTTGGCCGCAATTTTATTTGCTCTAGAGCCGACGACCTTTGACTTTTAAGAAAATTCCTTTTACATTACCGCACATTAATTATTAAAAGGCTATTAGCTGAGCGCACATGCCCAAGGAGAAGGCTAAGACGCCTCGGGCCCTTTCGGCCATTTTAGCTGTGCAGTTAACTGTGGAGTTAACGGTTCAGTTATGCATCTTAAGTTATTGGCACACGCGAAATGCAGCTGAAATGAGGCCGGCGCAGTTGTCAACACTTTTGCGTCTGCCAACCAGTGTTGACTAACGCCATTGAGTTGGGGCTAAGCGGTCCATTTGCTCAGCTGCTGGCTGTGCATTGGGAGCGGGGCCAACAGCAAATAGCTAATTGGAAATTGGCACACCTGCTGTGCTAGGGCGCAGCCCCGGACGCCCAGACAATGGGATAAGCTATGTAGCTAGCTGACTGGCCAGCCAGCTACTCTATTGCCATTTCTCAATGATTCAACAATTTAAATGAAATTCACATTCAAATTTTGCATTCAACTTGGACCACAATCAAATTGAATTTCTGTTGCGATTTAGGTTTTTAGAGTCAAGGTAGGAGATAGGCTAGGCTGGGCTTAAGGTAGGTAAATCTGGAATAGGAAGAGTTTGCGGAGAAAGAATTGGAGACTGGAACTAAGTATACTTGAAGAGAACTTAAAACTATATCTTCCATATATGGAAAATGAACAAAGTTAGAATCAGCTGATAATGGATAATGGATACTTAGATATCTCTGATATATGGGACAGATCTCAAGTCTCAAATATATATATATATATATATATATATATATATATATATCTCTGATACAGAGAAAATTAACAAAGAGTAATATGAGAGGCTTGCTAATGTATGCCAATTAGTCTTTCATAGTTCACTTAGAATATGACTTTGATCAGCCATTTGGCTGCTCGCCTTGATCATTGAAGGCACAGGCTTTGGCCTGCCTTTGCATAGCTGATGCCAAAATGTACTTGGCCAGGCGGCAGTCAGCCTCGATTAGAAATGCCAAAACTTATAATTGAAATATTGTAAAAGCAACAGCGGCAGTCGAAACAGCAACAGCAACAACCGAAAACAGAAGCAAACACGTGCCATTGAAATATGCATTTTAATTTCCTGCCCGAGAAATGCGTTGCATTTGAGTGATGTGACAGCAGTTGAATACCCTGCCAGAGGGCAATAGGGTCAGCTTTCCTGTTGCTGCTGGCAATTAGCTACTACAATTAGCTTGCCGCTCAGCCCAGCTCAGCTGGGACGGACAATTTCACCGGGCAGCGGGCAATCAATCAAAGAAAGTTTTTCCAATGCATTTCAACACAATTCGGCGGCAATTAGATATATTAATGACATGAGCTGCCGGCAATACAAAAATCTGTTATTAATGAGCTCTGGTCAGGCAAGAGAGAGAGAGGGAGAAAATGTCCAGAGAACAGTGACTGACTCAACTGCCAAGCGGATAAGATGTTGAGAATCGATGCTGGGAAGCTCTGAGCTCTGAGCTCTGAGCGCGCAGCTCGACGAGGGCCAATGCAGCGTTTGCGATTGCGAAAACTCAAGCAGATCACGCAGATCTTGCTCACCCACAGCGAACTTAAAAAGGGAACAACAACTGTCTATCAACAGCAACAGCAACAGCAACAACAAGAACAAGCACAAGCACAAGCACAAGCAACAATGCCCAAGCTGAACGCACAGCATTCAAGGCTAATTGTGCAATAATTTATGAAATGGCAACACAAACAAAGCAACCAATTTAAATACGAATATACATATGTGTCTGTCATGCAAATGCATATATATATATATACATATATATCTGTCATGTATATATACTTGCTGCATATAGAGTGCTTGTTAAGAGAGTACAGAGGCCGCAGAGTTTGGGGCGCAATAATTAAGAATAACTCAAAGAGCAACGTTTAAAAACATTAAATTAAGTCATTAAGGAACATAAATAAAATAAATATACTCTAGTGGAACTTTTGAGTAAAGGGTATGCCCGGATTCATTCGAGTTCAATTTGTGTGAGATACAAATGAGTCTTAAAGCTGTTTGCACTATTCTCTCTATTAGCTAGGAAAGTTTATATAGAGATCAAAGTGAATTGAATATGGGATAAAAGAAGATTGAAGTATAGGTGATTCTTATGAGTCATATATAATAGGCATAGGGAAGAGGTATTTTGGGGTCGAGCATGACACATGAAAGACACATATTTATGCATATATGTAAGGTATCTTCAAGTCGATCATGCTACATATATATTCATGTATGTAATAGGCAGTCAGAAAGGATATATACAAGTTGATCATGCCTATTACATAAACATATATTAGATATAGGAATGGAATTCTAGTCGAGCATGCTTGACTATAGTCATATATTCATATATGTATATATATATATGTATATTTCATATTTTATTTTGACTCTTTCAAGCCACATCTAATAGGCATAAGGACAAGGTATATTCCAGTTGATCATGCCTCTTATAAATCGCATATTCATATATGTAACAGGCATAGGAAAGGCTACGATATATTCAAGGCAATCATACCCCAAGTAATAGGCAGAAGGATAAACGTATATTTCAGCTGATCTAGACTCTTTAAGGTCAAATATTCATATATCAAATAATATGTAAGGGGAAAGGATATATACAAGTTGAGCATGCCTCGTATAACTCATGTATGTATATATATGGATCAGGTATATTCGAGTGTATCATGCTTCATTTTAGTCATAATAGTCAAGGGAATAAAGTATATATTCAATTTAATCTGCGCCTCTTCCAAGCCCCATTTAATATGCATTGGCTTAGGGCATATTCAAGCTGATCATGCCAGTTGTAACACATATGCAACAGGCATAAGGATAAACAATATATCAACTATACATTCCAATCGATCTCCTCTCAGCTTGCTTCAAGCGTACCTCATAGCCCATACCAGCATTCGCTGCCTTCGCCAAGACAATGTGCAAATCATAGCCGCAATTAAGCGCCGACAAATGCTGTGCAACTCACTTAAAAACTCATCACACACTTACGTACATATATATATATCTATATATATATAAATTTAATTTAAATTTTGTTATTTTTTGTATTATTTGTATTTCTCTTGCGCTTTATGGCCAAAGGCAAATGTGCAAAATGAATTCAAACTTGAGCACGTACAACAACAAATGCGAAAATGGCAAATTGCAAATTGCAAATTGCAAATTGAATGCAAAGTCTAGAAACGGCTTGAGCTTATGACACCGAAACGCTCAGGCAATTAAATTCAATGATCCAAATGAAATGCAGGCAAAATAAACGCAAATTCAATTTGGAAAATTATAAACAAAACGCGAAACGCGAAGCGAAAACGCAAACTGCTTAACAGCTTCGCCAATTGAGCGCGATGGTGCACCGCCAGCTGCCGCACCGCCGACTCTGCACCACCAAAGTTGCCAAATTGAGAAATGCTGAACTCTTGACGCTCGCACACACACACACACACACACATGTGTGTGTGTGTGTGTGTGAGTAAACAAACGTTGTTGTTGTTGTGGGCCATTCAAATGAATTTAATATAAGAGCAAAGGCAGCAACAACAACGACAACAACAACGACGACGACAACAACAACAAATGGCTAAGCTTCCGGAATTAAAGATTCAGCAACAACGCGAATTCAAATCCGTTTTTGGCAGCTGGCAACAAACTTTTGTAGGTTCAAGGCAAAAACAACAACAACAACAACAACAGCAACAACAACACAGACTCATCACAGCCAACAGCGAGGCGAATTCTGGTCAACTGGTCAAGTGGCGTCCGATGTGCGTCCGCCCGTGCGCCGGGTTCATGGCATGACAAACACCCAATTAGCTCTCGGACGCTGCTAAGGGAACGCATTCACACACAGAAACCAAACTATTGGCAAACAACACACAAACTGCGCCGCTGCTGCGGCCTCTGCTGCGTTCTGCCCATCACAGACACCAGAGACTGCCAACAACAATACAATCAATGCTCTGCGCACTTAGCTGGGATCGCTGAGTGTCGAATGGCAATTGCTATATATAAAGCAATTATATATTATATACATATATACATATATATATAGATATAATTATGTATTTAGTTGTGTTCATGAAAAGGGGCGATGTTGAGTTGAGCTGCGGAAAAGCCATTTTCATGTCGACTAAATTTAGTTAACTTTTACTTCTCCAGCCCTCAGTTGCACATATTCCTCAGTTTATCTCTCTCTCTCTCTCTCTCTCTCTCTCTTTAAATTACTCACTAAATATAGTAAAATTAATAGTAGTTTCAACTTGCTTACATAATATTTTATTTATCATCTTTTTCTTCACGAATTCCTGCTTTGATCTGCTTACCCACAATGACAAGTTCTGAACGTCTGCTCTGCTTCATTCACTGACAAGCATAACGACCCTGGCTATATTTGACTATATTGGCATCCCAGTCTCTATCTTCGTCTCTCTCTCTCTCTCGCCAAAGGAGTGAGTTGAGTGCAGCCAAGACACAAACCCATTCGGATAATGTTTTTAAAGAGAGTTGCAGTTGTATTAGTTCTCAGCTTCCTAGACTCATCACTGTAAAAGGCACTTGCAGTAGAGATTTAGGAAACTTAAAGAAGAGACTTCTACAGTACATCGACAGGGCACAATCCCGTTTATAACTAGCGGAAAATTGCTGAAAAACTAGTTACAAAAACTTAAATTGGCCAAAAAGCTACATAAACCTTATCCATTTTTCAGTTATACAATCAAAAATTCTTAATAAACAAACGCAACTTTAGAGTCCATAGAAAACAGTTCAAAGTCGTGTGCTAACTTCTTTTCAGCAATTAGAGGGCATGTCTTGGTCGAGCATTGCCTTTGAACTTGCTTGTCTCTGGCGCTGCCTCTGCCTCTGCCTCTGCCGCTGCCGCTGCCGCTGCCGCTGTCACTGTCCGCTGTCTTGTTTGACAAATTATGAACACGTTTTTGTATTTAAATAATGATTTCACGTAGCTGTTGGTCTTTCGATTTTTGGCTTGGTGCGTCGAACTGCCCCTCGAAGTGGTGGTGCCGCTGCCGCTGCCGCTGATAAGATCGATTGCCGATGTCAGCGATGACGACACTCAGCGTTAGACCTTCGATTGGACGCTCTGTCAGTGCCCCACTCTCCCACTCCCAGTGGGTGGGGCGGCGGCAAGGCTGGCGCAGAACATTGCCATTGCAGACTCTGCTGGCCAGTCTCACAGCCGAAGCGATTATGTAGGCTGCAGAGAACAGCTCAGGGTGCATTGAACCATGCGCGAGTTGAAAAGTCGAAAGGCAAACACACAGATTACCCAACAGGCAATTCGCATTCGAATTGGGCTTTGACATTGCCCACTGGCCACACACAGAGAGATACGATCAACGATCAGAGATCTTAACACTTAACACTTGGCCAGTGAGTGGTCGGCCAACAGGTTGACTGACCGAAGCTGCTGCTAACATCTTTTGCTTATTAATTGTGATAATGCAAAAGAGAAAGGCAATTGCCGATTGAATACTTTTAGCTGCGACTGTTTTGATTATTTGCCAGCTGACAACGTGCGGTCAAGCTGGGTCAATGGATGTCAGATGGAGAATGCATGAGATACCCTACAAAAGGTATGAAAGGCTAAGCAGCCAGTCAGTCCGTCAGTTCGTCTATTCTCGTGCTAGCCGGGCTCTTGCTGCATCCCTAGAGATGAGGATGAGTCAGTCGTGAGATGTTTGTGTGATAATTTTAGCTTGCCATGTTCTGCCGAGCAATAAATGCCAGCACACACACACACACACACACACACACACACTTACAGAGACTGAGGTACAGTGAGTCATGGCGAATGGCAAACAGCAAAGTGCGATGCAACGCAGTTAGTTTTGGCAGCCGCAGATAGAGACAGAGACAGAGACACATATGCATATGCCGAATACAGAAAACCAGATACAGTTCTTGTTCTTAGTGTATCTGTTGCTGTTTCTTTTGATATATAACATAAAGTTCCCGCAGAACATGACTCACGTGGCAGAGCGAGCTGGAGATTTGCGGCCAACAGATAAGTTGACCGCCAGCGTTGTCCACTCCTCCTCTAGCTTTTATAATTGTTTGTTCAAATGGTTTGCTTACCTGCAAAGAAGAGAGCAAAAAGCAAGAAGCAAATAAGATTATGACAGTTTATAGATTTAATTATGAGATTAGATAAGCGTACGTATGAGACGCCGACTGCAAGAGTTGGCTCTAAGCCAGCTCAGCTGTAGGGAATTCCTGGGAAACGGTTAAGATTTGGATACATATATATATTTCTTATTCAATCTGTAAGATAGTGATCAGCTAGGTATACTCTCTATGATTACAGGGTAACAGGGACAGGCAATCGATATACCCGTTTTATCGGCTATCAGAGACAGTGCTCAGAAAGATACACTATCTTTAGTCATTCTCTATGATTATAGGGCATCAGAGACAGGTATAGATAGATATATCCTTTTAAGAAACTCTCTCTGATGACAGGGTAACAATCACGTCAGGTATACCCTCTCTAGCCATGCAACAGGGTATCTTTGCTGATGAATCAGAGAAATATGCAAACCTCAATCCGCAGTTGGTCTAACTGGAGCGAGCGATTCTTATTGGAAGTTTTCGTAGAAAGTAAAAGTAAAAGGCGCCACAAGCTGCGTGTGGGCATGGCTCAAAAGCACTGGGGCTCATTGAAAAGTGAAAAGCATTTGAGAAAACAATACGAATAGAAATACAAAATGCGAATGTTATTACGAGGCAACCAACAACAGAAACAGCAACAGCAACAGCAACAGGCAACAGCAACAGACGTCGGACTAACTAATTGTTGGACAGCGACTTAGTACAGACTTCAGAGCGAGCAAAAGGAGGGCAGGGGTGGGCCGGCTAATAACTTAGTCGAAAGAAAAGTGAAAAGAGCAAAACGCTCATAAAAATAAAAATAAAAATAGAAATAGAAATGGACATGACAATGACAATGGAAATAGAAATGGAAATGGACGTGGATGTGGACATGGATGTGGATGTGGACGCGGACAGGGAAATGGAAGTGTAAGTGGAGAATATGTATATGGAAAAAGCCAACAGAAAATGAGGCCGACGCGTAAATTACAAATCAATATACGAATACAATATGCATGGGCTAAACCTGCCCATTTGGCCGCACTGCGGCGGATTGCCTGTCGCCCATCGGAGGCGAACCAGGCTGCTGCCTGGCATTGAACCCCGGCCGAGGAATGCACTCGGAGCGGAGAATGGGCATCAAAATGAAAATGAAAATGAGTTGTCGTCGTCGTCGTCGTTGTCGTTGTCCCTGTTGCTGCTGTCGTTGGGCTCAAGAGTTTTCTTGCTAAATTGCTGCAATACGGCCTAAATCCAAATGCCGGCGACAAAGCGTCGACAACGACAACAACTTTAATGATGTTGTGCCAGCAGCAGCAGCAGCAGCAGCAGGAGATGCCGTGCCACAAGTAACTGGGGAGAAGTTCTAGCCTAAGCATATAGAACTTGATATACTCTGTAATAAAAGTAAAAGAAAAACAAATTGTTGCTTGCTGGCATATATAATTGATTATAATATATATATATATATATATATATATATATATATATATATATATATATATATATATATATATATATATATATATATATATATATATAATCATCAGTTTTCATTAGCCAACTTTACTTTCAAGCCAGACAAACTGTTCGAGTTTGTGTATATACTCCATGCATACCCTTTACGGGCGCATGCACTGGAATGTGCAGCGATTTCATGTGTCAACAAGCGCAAAGCCAGACTGATGTTGACTAGAGACAGAGACGAGACTATAATAATAGCAGCAAAGGGCTAGTCGACTGCTTAATACTCTAGCTGCTCGCTATGATGGCTATGAGTACCTTCTGCAACCTTTGCTAGTTCAAGTCTTAACACTGATAGTCGGTCGAAGCTTATATAGCAAGGCATACCCGACTGTTCTATATACTCTGTGTATATACTATAACAAGCCTCGCACTGATATCGGCATTCCAATTGAAGCTCTTATTAAAATATTGTGACTGGCATCATTATGATAGGCAGATCAGGCGGCTTAGGCTTAAGATCTGATGTGAAGACATTGTCAATTTGAGCGTTCATTGGCCACGTTAAGACGACAGCAGCTTAGCGCTTTGATAAGACAGCCAATTCAGAGGGCCAATGGCTTAAAAATGTGCTCAATTTTCCCCACTGTTGTTCTTTCTGTAATTTCCCGCTTGACAATTGTTGCTGTTCATTGTTAACTTTTGCGAAACTTGAGCATTGCAATCGCTAAGCTGAACTTAGCCCGGCAAGCGGCTGACAGCTGGGTTGCTGCTGATATCAGTGGAGGAGAGCTGCTGCCGCTCAATCAAAGCAATAACAACAATAATTGTTCACAGCTCAACTGGCCGCCTTTCGCAAATGCCACCCAAGTGGCGGAGCAAAAACAAAAACAAAAACAAAAACAAAGGCAAATAGCCAATTAATGAGCAATTCACAATGAGAACGACACCGAGTTGGAGGAGGACAATGCTGATGATGATGATGATGACGCTGTCGATGACGAGGATTGACTGCGCTGATTGGCATGAATTCAACGCATGAGCAACCGCCGCGACGATAGGCAAATCTTTTGGCAATGATTATTCTGGAAATTCACACAGCAGATTAAAGCGAATCGCTCATTTTAATTGCATTGAGTGCATTCCAGTTGCAGCAACACAAACAAAAGTTCAAAGACACTCAGCTATTTGACGCACCAAATGCCAAAACTGACGCAAGACAGAGCTGCAAGCGAATGCGCTTTATACGGCTTATAAACTATATTAAGTAGTTAAGGTACATTGAGTTAACAAGTAGGAACTTTGCAGTCGGGCACTACTGACTGCAGAATACCTATTCAAGGAACAGCTGACAGCTTCTATAGATTTTCCGACTTTGCCATTTCTCTTTTCTCAACTCTCAATCTCTGTGTATCTCAGATACCGTTAAATGCATGTTCCGCTTTGCCACGCCTCTAGTGGGCGTAATAAAAAACCCCACCACTTCATCAGACTAGGGTATACATGAGTATATATATTGTAAATTTCAATTTCTCTAGCTCCAATACCCACGAAATGCTTTGCCTTCACACGAACAGCCGGACGGACAGGCAGCAGTACGGCCATTGCACGGAACCCATAGAAAAATCTGCCATTCTTGCAGCTTTCTTCGACAATTTGCAATCAGCTGATGTTTGTTTGTCTTATCGTTTATTCACTGTACGTCTATTTGATTTGATAATTGATAATCAACTCGCAGACTCTGCCGATATCATTTGAAAGCGCCTGATACGAGCCCAGCTCCGCTCCGAGTCGACGCTTGTTTACCATGAACTCTCTGGCTGTTGTCGCTGCCATTAATAATGAACATATTGTTATCGCGCATCATTACAAGTCATTACAAAGTCAAGCGCACAACCAACACACTCACACACACACACACTCACACACACACACACACTCATTGATTTGCGCTTGCAATTTCTTCTTTGTTAATGCGAAACACAAATATTTGCATAAACAAATCGCCTGTCAGTCAGAGTTTCTTTGGTTCTTAGCATTCGCCCCTCAAACTAGTTTCAATTGAAATTTAGCTAAACAGCTGGCCTTAGCAGGGGGTTGGGGGGATGGCGGGTGACAGGTACGCCGAGTACCTGTGCCTGCAATAACAGCTTTTATACACACACACGCACAGAGCCAACCCAACCCAGTTGGGCAAGTGTGAATGGCCCCAGCAAAACATTGTCAATATAAATTTAGATTAAATATCAGCAAAGCGCAAAGCGCACAGCTTTTGACAGGTTTTGTTCTCAGTCGTCAACACACAAACACACAAACACACTCACGCACACACTCACAGTCGTATTCACATTCACATTCACATTCACAGATTCACAATTGAAGCTCGTCGCTGTTGATGCGTGTCAAGCAGCGCGACTCGCTCTCCGCTGCCTCGATATTCAATTGTGCAGGCATTAGTATGATAAATGATATCAGGGCTTACAGCCCGGACGGACGCCTATCTGCCCGCTGAACCAGCGCTCATTGTGTGCGCGTATTTGCTCTTTGCATTCGTTTTGTTGTGCGTTTAGCACAAAAGTTTATGTGCATACGCATTCTGTTTTTGCTGTGCTCGGCCACAGTTCTAGGGCCAGTTTCAGCGAGGGCTATTCGTAAAGTTGAAGCCCATGGCCTATGGTTTGCTATGGTTTCTTGAATTGATTAAATTATTTTGATTACTCAGCAAAGCAATATATACAACCAATTCGCGGCGTGGCAAGTCGGAAAATTTATTGAAGCTGTCAGGTGTGCCTTGAATAAGTATTCTGCAGTCGGTTGCGCCCGACTGCAAAGTTCCTGCCTGTTATTGCTGTTAATAAAATATTCAATTTTAGTAACTTTTTATTTATTTTGATTTCATTTGCTATATTTTATTCTATTTTATATTTATATTCTACATTTTATAATTTATATTTTATGATAAATATTTAATAAATATATTTTTTTAAATATATTTTTTGTTTTATTTTTTTTATATTTTATTTTTTTTTTATATTTTACATTTTATTTTTATTTTTATATTTTATATTTTATTTTTTTATATTTTATATTTTATTTTTTATTTTTTATTTTTTTACATTTTATATTTTATATTTTGTGTTTATATTTTATAATTTTATTTATTTGTGCTTGATTCGATTTTATATCATTTTCAATTTATTTTATTTATTTAATATATTTTTAGCATCTATTATTTTATATTTTGTTTTATTTTATTTTCATTTACTTTTATTTTCATTTGTATTAAACTATAATAATCTTTATTTGATTTTAATGAACTATTTTATTTCATTTTAAATTAAAATTTTTTAAATTTATTTTCTTTTAACTACATTTTATTTTAAATTTCATTTTTCATATTTCATCTTATTTTATTCTACATTTTTTTCAAATAATTTTATATAGAGATATTTTATTCAACTCTTCAATTTGATCAATTTCCCTTAAGTTGCAATTGATAGTTTCCCATATTTTTCTCTAGATTTTTGTTGTCTTCGGCGTACCTTTTGCTATGTTATTTGAGCCCAGCACTGCCGCTTCCCTATAAATATATATCTGTATCTGTATATATCGTATGCTTTTCGAGCGATCCACGAATCGCGAAACGCACAAGCGTAAAATAAAACTGCCCACTGCGTCTCTATCATCAATTGTGTTATGGTATTCGAATTGATATAAATTACGAATCGCTCGCTCGAAGCGATGCGATGCGTCGCTGGCTTCCGCACTGGACGAGTTTCGCTGGACTTAAGCTAAACACAATCTGGCTCTATGTGGCGCAGAGGCAATATCGATGCCATTTCCTGCAGCCGAACAAGAATATGGCAGTCGAGCATGGCCGACTGCGCAATGCTCGCTTAAGCTGGGGAAATATAATTCAAATTTAGCTCAAATATTGGCAAGAGAAGCCAATATGCTCGACAGATGCAAAGAGTCAGAGATGCGAGGCTTATTAAAAATCAGTTAGGCACAAAGGAAACCAAATTTGTTTATGCAAATGATATAATAACGCCCAAGCAGGGACACGTTGTAGCAATTCAATTAGCAGATAAATTATTTTTACTCGCCCATAATTTATGCAAAGTTTTGGGGTGTAGCCCATGGCCCCAACACTCCCCCCTTCAGCCCAATGGCAACGTACAAATATCAAAGGTCGCGAGCAGAAAAAATTCGAATTTCGATGAAAAGCAAGGTCCGGTGATGAAGTTTATATATATATATATACATATATATATATATATATATATATATATATATATATATATATATATATATATATATATATATATATATATAAGTAAAGTTCAAGGTAATTTACAGAAAAGGAAGCGAATGATAAACGAAATGATTGAATACCCTGCAAAGTGAATATGCTTCCAGCTGTGACAGACATCGTCGTCATCATCATCATCATCATCGGCATGGAAATACTATTGTTAAGTATACGGCAAATCGAAGGCCGAAAATCATATAAATCAATAAAAGTGGAATACAACAAAAAAGGAAAACAAATCACGGCATTAAATGTTGATTGAAAACTGTGGGAAATCGCAGTAGCCGTGGACAGCCGACAAAGCAGCGCCAGCAGCGCAGCAAATCGATGTGCCACGCCCCCCACCCCCATTCGAGCTAGCAAACAATAAATTGATTTACAAAATTTCGTTAAAGATTGTCAAGTGAGGAGGGGGAGGGGCACAAGCAACACCTGCTGAGAGTGGGCAAGTGGGCGGATGTATGCATTGTATATCCTGATTACCACGCCCCATTTGGCAGTCAATTAAGGGCATCAGCTCGGAGCTGAGAAGCAGCCAGCCAAATAGAGGAGAATTCGATTACGAGCGAGCACTGCACAATGAGATTAATAATCTGCTTTAATTAAAGCGAATTCGTTGGGTCAAAGGAAGTCGATATAGAGGAGGCCATCAAGAGATATCCTGTTATGAATCAGTTTATATATACTTTTAATGCTCTTAATGACAACTTTCAATATTTATAAACGACTTTAAACTTCATCTCAAACCACTTTCCAGTTAGGCAACCAATACGCCCACGCTGACACAGCACTGCAGGGTATATTTGTTCACGCAACAATTGGGAGCAATTGCTAAGGTCGTGGGTTGTTTTTGCGCCATATTTGCAGTGGCCATCATTAGCATGGCTTGTGTAAACAGCACTCGGGAGCTAACAGCTAACAGGTAACAGCTAACAGGTGAGATATAACAGGTTGCCGCCCTCGGCTCTCGCCGCATGAAATTTATCCGCACCACACGCATCGGACCAGCCCAACTGCTGTTGGTGCTGCTGCGGCGGCTGTGGCTGGGGCTGTGGCTGCTCCACAACTGATGTGGCCATAACGAAGGGGTGGCTAATTGGTAACATGATTTGTGCTATCCCCAACTCTGCGGCGCAGTTCGGAATCTTGTCTAATTACCGTGGCGGTTTGGCTACGTTCTGTGGGTGGCAGAGATCGACCTGAGCTCACCGAATATGACTTGCAAAATAAACCAAGAGCAAACAAGGTAAGAATGCTGAAGTCGGCTGTTACCGGCTGCTGAATACTTATTCTTATAGCTCTTGATACTCTATCAGATGAGGATAGAACCAGAGTATATATTCCATATTTCAATTTAATGCTGAAGTCGGCTGTTACCGGCTGCTGAATACTTATTCTTATAACTCTTCATGCTTGACCAGATGAGGATAGAACCAGAGTATATATTCCATATTTCAAGTATCAAATGGATAGACGGACGGACATTGCATGAAACCAATATACTCATTTCATGCAATAGAGTATAAAAAGTGAGTGGAACTACGTAAGCGAAGCCTACCTTAACGTCAGTTTAATTAGCTGAACTAGGCCACGAAAAGTCAAGTTACAGCAATATCAGAGGAGTCGCTGATACATATATTTATGACATATATGTATGTTTCTATATATGTATGCCAATAGATGGCGCTAATGGCAGCTGATTAATTTGAAAACATCAGCAAATTGTGTTGGCTTTACAAGACGTCAGCAAAATCAGCCTAAGACTCGCAGATACCCTGTAGAGGGACACAGGCAAAGGCATTTCAACTGCCTCGTTTTATGTTACCTACATAAGCCCGACTCAGCTTCATTTATCGTGAAATCAGCTAAACTTCGTTGCATCATCGCTACAGGGTATGCAAAAGCACAAAATATCAACAAAATATTGACAACTCTTAATGATGTTCAGTGCAAAAGGTTAATGCTAACATTTGCTTAATATTTCGCAGCTGCCGTGACGCGACTCAAGTCGAAGTCGGAGTCGAGTTCAGGCCGCCCGACAACCAAAGGCAAAGGCGCCTCGCATTTGTCAAACAACTCAACTTTGACTTGCGGCGTTTGCGCCTGCGCAGCGCTATCCTGGCTAGCCGGGCCAAGGGGGTCGCACGGGCCGGGGCGTACCTGGCGTATCTGGCAATGGGGCGCATGATTGATGATGAAAATGTTCACAGACTAAAAAAACACACACACACAAACATTTTCAAATGAAAAACGACACGAATGTTGAAAGCCGTTGTGAGAGGCAAACGACGGCGACGGCAATTGCAATAGCGTTGACAATGACGAAGACGATGACGATAACGATAGCGATAACGATAACTGCGTTGTCGTCTATAAGAGCTCTGGTCAAATGTCAATGCAGCCGAAATAAATAATATTTGACTCTCAGCTATTCCCTGCGCAGCTCAGTTGAGATCTGATGACCTCCTTTGCTGGCTGACAAACTCGAATATATGTCGGAGCTATGATTAGTAGTGGCATAGAGCGTCTTATCGATAATTATATCAGTGTTGGAAACATTGATGTATAATTTGGTAGAGCACTAATATCATGAAAGATGAGAGTGCTAAGCGAAAGAGAGGGAGAGCGAGAGAGAGCGAGAAAGCTTAAGAGAATCTCTATTAGCCATTAGCCGATATTATATCTGCTAACATATGCCAGTGTTGGGCAATGTCACGCCTCAGCAGGATAACTCAACCTTTAGATTGTTATCAATCTATAAGCGCTGGTGGCTTAGGCACATATATCTTCTCTCAGGTTCATGCATCAATTCTTTTGGCAAAAAGGTTGCCAAATTTTATTCACTTTATTTATTTTGGTTTGAAAGTGTTGAATAACGGGCTTACCGCCTCGTAAAATCATGCGTGTATCGATTTAAGGATCTCGCATATCCTTTTAGTCCCTTTTGTCTGGCGTTGCAAATAAAACTGCAAAGCGTTTTACGTGTTGGCCCAAACAGCTCCAGCAAGCGAGTATATTAGCTTTCGATGCCATAAGATAATGATAAGGATAATCCACAATTCCAATTGGAATGTCAAGCAGGACATCTTCAGCAGTCGACTTGGCATAGTCAGCACTCAGCTGGCAGGCAGAGTATTCTCAAGTCGTTTATAGCCGCTTGCAATGTTCTCACGACGGTTCTTCTTGTGCTCTTTTTAGGCGCATTTTCCCAAATGCAAAATCACGTAGCCACCGTGTGTGTGAAGCGGCTGCTGCTGCTGCTGCTGTTGCTGCTGCTGTGTGTGAATCTGTCATAAAAGTGAGATAAACATCGCTCCAGGCACAAGCAGCGGCAGCTACAACTCGAGCAGCGTCTGGAGGCGCACAAGCGTGCTTAAGATTTACGGCTTGTTCGGGGCCGGGCCATCAAAATAGTTGAAAACAATTTACTTGCGCATAAAGCCGACAGCTGCTCCGCGCTTCAAGCGGAAGGTTTATTATTTATCTCACTCCCTCTTCCTATTCCTCTTCCCCTCTCTCTCTCTCTCTACCTGTCTTTCTGTACTGGCAACAAACAAAAATTTAAACAAATTAAACGCAGCAAACTCCAGTCTTCAGCCAGTCAGTTGTTGATACATTGCTCTAAAATCAAATTAAATAAAAAACCAACAAGAAGAGTCCAATCGGGCGCTACCGACTGCAGAATACTTAGTCATAGCCAAGCTGATAGCTCCAATCGATTTTCAGACTTGCCACGCCTCCCAATGATATATGCATATCATTCTTGACAAATCAAAAGAGAAAGTTAACAGTTATATAGTCATAAAATGTCGTTGAACATACAGTTTTAGCCGATTGCCACGCCCATGCAGGCAAAAATATATCTATCAGATGTTTTAGATCTGGGATTATCAATAGGAATATATATACACTATATAAATTCTTTAGCTCTTCAACAAGTACCTTTTCTGAGATACCGGAAAATACATTTTCCCGCTTGCCACGCCCCTAGTGGGCAGCAAAATCTTGATACTTTATCAGACAGGAGCTAAATACACTTCGAATTTGCATTCATATGGACAACAGGTCGAACATTGCCCAAAGCCAATATACTCGTTTCACTCTCATGAATGGGCATCACAATTTTGTGGGCGAAGCGCAAAAAATTTGTTTACTTTTGGCTGCAGTTGACATAATGTCAATGTGCATGTGTGTGTGTGTGTCTATGTGTTAAGTTGATTTAGTGATATTGCCTGTTGGGCTTCCTTCCTATATCTGGTTGCTCTGCGACTCGTTTTTCTAGCCTTTTCTGTCTAGAGTTCTAATGCCTCCTCCAATGATGCGCCGAACGTGGGAATTCAGCAGCGAGTTCAACTGGAGTTCAGTTGTTCACTGTGTGGCTGGCTGGCTTAGCTGCCCCCAATCCCCATCCGCAAGTTTGTTCGGATCGTAAATAACAATTCGTTGGCCGCACAAGATAAATCGCTATTGACATTCAACTTAAGCTATTTATTTATATATAGAGAGATTTTATGGCCTGAGAACTAGTCGATATTATTATTATTATATAGATAAAATATAAATTTGCTGATCGTATAAACATTATTTCGTTTGGCTCCTTCTTTGCTTTGCTCAATTAAGTTTTAAGAGCTCGAAAGTGAATTAAAATAAGTGCTGTGCTGCCTTTGGGGTGGCTTCACTGTTGTTTTTGGCGGTTAAAGCCCGCAGCTTAACAGTGCCTGCTAAATATACGTAAATTGCAAGTTAATGAGCTCAAGTGGCCCAGCGACGCTGGGCTCGCCCCCAGCCCTAAGACAAATAAATATAAATTCAAATCAAACGTTCGCCCGCATCGCACTGCCAGCAAGGGTGGGTGGGCGTTCCGTCGGTCGGTCGGTCAGAGACAAAGAACCCCCGACTCAAAGCCGCACTGGACCCATGCCCATCAATTAAACTGACAGCCAGTGCCCATTACGCGCTCATCAACGCACTTGGCCGTGAGATAGACCAGACTGAGAGAGAGAGAGAGAGAGAGAGAGAGAGAGAGAGAGAGAGAGAGAGAGAGAAAGAGAGAGAGAGAGAGAGAGAGAATCAGGGATGAAGCCCGTTCCGCGTGTGAGTTTGCAGTTCAATTAACTAGCAACTGCAGTTGCAGTTGTTAACTGTTAACCAACACTGACCTTTGAGTGCTGCCCATCCTCTCCATCTCCATCTCCCTCTCCCTCTCCCCTCCTCCGTCAGTTCAAGTGTCAAAATATCGTGCTAACACGATATGCCATAAAGCGAGCTAAACTGTACTTTGTTTGCCAATTAACAGCTTGAGCTCTGCTCACAGAACTGGAGCTTATAACGAGATCTCTAAATATTACATCCAAGTAGCATATACTATATAGTATATAGGGCATTAAGAACTCGAATGATATTAACAGAGTTTACAGTCAACAAGCCGAAGGTTTCTGAGCTTAGTTCTAATTGACATTATCAAAACGATGTGAGCCATATAAAAAGATAATAATCCATTATATAACGTTGTTATAATATAGTAGATATTGTTAGAAATTAGTTTAATACTACAGCATAAAGTTAAGATGGGGCATATTGGCTTTTTCGCAATGTTTGTCTATTGAAATGTCGAATATATATCTATATATATACTATATATGATTACATAAATACATATATAATTCGACTCTTTAAAGTTTGGAAATTACTTTGATGCTTCTTCGTAAAGCTAATGGGGCATATTAGCTTTGTGATTACACAGAGTTTATCTGTTGAAATTTTGAATATATACTATATATATATATGAAATTTCGTGACATTTCGAATATATATACTTATTAGTGCCGTCGATAAGACATTATCTCAAAAAGGAGGCGTGGCAAGGTAATCGAAATCGATATATTCTGGAGTCTTACAGCTAGTAACTTAGAAGTTCGATAATGCACTATAATTATCTCTGGAAGGCATGGCAAACTGGAAAAACATATATATCTATATCACATTTGAGAGCTAAAACTCTATAAGCTGAGCTGAGAGTTAAGCTTCAGCAGATTCCTTGATTATCTACCATTTGATTTTCATGAATATTATAATTAAAATATATATACAAAATTATATTAAGTTTAAAAAATAATTCAAAAGATCAACAAACAAATCGAAAGCAACGACAACAGCAATAAAAACTTGCTCGAGGTGCTAAGTCTGATTTACATATATAAATGGTGTTATTCAGATATGCCTGAATAAGTATAATTGGCATAAACATTTTTGCTCGATTATTTATTTTAAGCAGCTTTAAAAATACTATTGAAATATTTGCAATTTGCTTCAAGGTAAACAAAAAAGGAAAAAAAAAACAATTAAATTAAAAAATAATAATTAATTGAGATTTTAGTTTGAAGATTTGTTCAGCTGTCAATTGTGAATGCTAGCTATTCACAGTGGAATGCGAGGCGAGCTCAACATTAAAGGACTTTCTAGAATTATTTTGTGAACTTTCCCTAGGGCTTGTGGGCGGGGACGAGGGAGTGAGTGAGGGAGGGAGGGATGGAGGCACATTAACAGCAAGCAAGCAGCTGGCAAGACTTAAATTTGTAATTAACTTGAAATATATAAAAATAGAGGGAGGGAGAGAGTGTGAGAGAGGGAGAGAGGGAGAGGGAGAGGGACGACGACGTTTAAATGCATTTCTACACGCAAATGAAATCGAAACCGAAAATCGGGTTAAAACAAAACATTACAAATGCAATGCGACGGGGCGTGACGTGCAATGGGGGCACGTCGACTGTGGGCTGGGTAGGGGGCGGCGGATGGAATGAGGTGGTGGGCTGAGGTTCCAGCATGAAAATTGAAAATTGAAAATTGTCAAAAAAAAAAAAAAAGAGAAAAGGAAAAAGAAGACAACGACGACAAGCAACAAATTAATCAATGTAACTGCAACTGCAACTGAGATGGCAATGGCAGCAGAGAGAGAGAAAGAGAGAGAGAGAGAGAGAGAGAGAGAGAGAGAGAGAGAGGTAAACTGCGTGCTGCAAATTGAATTTGTTGGGTGGGTGGGGGACTGCAGGTGAGAGAAGTAGACTTGATGCAGTTATCTACGCACCGTTTCAATTTAATTTGCTCTGCAGTTATCTACAGCCACAGCAACTGCCACTGCCACTCCCTCCCCCTCTGCCTCCCTCCCTCTCTGGCTGTCTGCGTGCGTGTGGCCCCAAGACTTTCGTTTTCATCTTAGTTGTTGTTTTAGTTAAAATCATTAAATCTTCTGCTTGTTGTGCTGCATGTGTGTCTGTCTGTGTATGTGTGTGTGCCGAATGTTTCTACAGTTTTTTTTGTTGTCTTTTATTGTTTGCAGTTGCAGTCAGCGCTGTTAGCAGTCGGTAAATGGGCACAGTTATGATGTTAGTTCGGCAGCAGTTGGCGATTCGCTTTCACTGTCTGCCTCAGGCCGGACGAGTACGACGTCTCCGCATCTAATGTGTACTACTTGCAGCTCTATATACCCTGTAATACCTATGGGAAAGTGCAGGCAAAGCAGGCAATTCCGATAGCCCAACCCAAAAACTGGCTCAACTTCATAAACATTTTTATCACTGAGTAAATTTTAGAATTCATAAAATTAAAGAATTAATTGATTTATAAATGTACTAAAATATTGAAGAAATTTGTTAATAAATTAAATAAAATAGCAGAAGAACTTTAAATAAAAAATAAATAAATAATAAAAAATATATTTATTATATAATATAATTATAATTTTAAAAATTATAAATATATATTTAAAAATTTAAATATACATATAATAAATATAAATAAAATATATCATAAATTGCAAAATATTTTTTTAAATATTTCAAAATTAACAAATTCATGTAAAACAATAATTTTTAAAAATATTAATTTAATATTTAGCATTAATTTAATACTGCAAATTTAATCAAATAATAAACAAATTTGTAAACAAAAATAAATAAATAAAAAAACTAAAAAAAGAAATTTGAAAAATGTCTTAGAACACAGGGTATACTCTAGTCGAGAACTTCTTGCATTGCCTGCACTTGTATTACAGTTATTGTTGTTGTAATTGCAGTGCTCTGCGTGTTTAGCTGTGTATCTAAAAGATATAAACAAGCCCAACACACACACACACACGCACGCATGTTGGGCTAAAGTTTTCGATTGGGTTTCTGCTTCTTCTTCTTATAATTTGGGATATATGTGTCGTCAAGTGACAACAGATGACGCAACTTGCCCAAACCCGAAACAAAAAACAAAAAAAAAAAACAACCGAAAAACTTGGCTACGGTTTCTATTTATGTGCGCATGCATGTTGCCTGGCGGACGGGCGGACGGACGGACGCGTCGCCTGTTGCCTTTGGCTATTGCTGTTGTTGCCGCTCAATTTCCATTTGGGAAATAACTCAGTTGGCTGTCAACGTCAGGCATTTCTCAGCTCTCCTGGCTCAGTTCCGATGTCTCAGTTCAAGTCCCCCCGCCCGACCGCCCCGAGAGTCTTTTTCCTAGGCCAAGGCAAGCGAGCGAACCGAAAGGAGTTTTGTTTCTCTCTCTCTCTCTCTCTCTCTCTCTCTCTCTCTCTCTCTCTCTCTGTCTGAGTGCATTTATGCATTTGTATTAAGGCAACAAATGGTTAACATGTGTTGCTAACTTGGCGACATATGTGAATAGATACACACACATACATATACATATATATGTACATACACATACAACAACTTCCTCTTGTTATTCAGAAACCTTTTTGTGATATTATCAAATAGAAGTTTGGAAATTGCAGCAGATTGTCAGAAAGATCAAATAGATTAAGACAAATTCATGCTTTACTGTGGAACAGTAAGTGCTGACTAGAGAGTGCGCTACTCATCTGAAAGATCTGTGATCAGAGTATTGAAATTATATATATATATATATATATATATATATATATATATATATATATATATATATATATATATATATATATATATATATATATATATATATATATATATACATATATATATGTATTACATTATAGTATCTCTCGATTCCTTAGAACTATATTAAAATTTTAGTCGATTCCTAAGAAATTCTTTAAAAAATATATAAATTTATTTAAATTGTAAAAAGTTGATAAAAAAAAAAATAATAATATTTATGCGATGACTTCGAAATTCATTTCTTAAAATTTGTAAATATATTTTCATTTCAAATATTTTTTTTTGTATTTGTTTATCATTCTTTATTTTAGTTAAAAAATAATAAATAAAAAAATAAAATAATATTTTTTGTAAAGGATTTTTAAATGAACAAAAAAATCATATTTCAAAATATTATTTTATTTTCTATTAAAAAACACTATAAATTGAAATAATATTTTTTAATCACTTCAAAATTAACTTAAAAAATTTACGAAATCATTTTACTAAATATTATTTTATTGTTTTATTTTTATAAGTTATTTTGTAAATTATCTTGAACTCAATTCAATTTCTGGCTGTTTTTTTCTTTTATTTTAAATTATTTCTAAATTAGATATAATTTGCAAAATATTATTTTTTATCACATTTTATTTATGTATGTATGTATATCTAAACATAATATATTTTTGTTTATATTTATTATTTCTAAATACATTAAGCTTACTGAGAAATCATTAAAAAAAAATTGAATATTCTATTTTTTAAAACATAATAAATAAAATAAATAAATAAAATAATACATTTTTCAAATGATTTCTGAGCTTAAAGAATTTAGAAATAATTTTTAAGAAACTTATTTAAATTTGTTATATTATTATTTATTATTTAAATTTATTTTATTATTTTTTATAGTTTAAATTAAATTTATTATTATTTTGTACTATTATTATTTCAATTTGTTATATTATTATTTAAATTTAATTTATTATTACTTATTGTTTTCATTTAATTTATTATTATTTTTTATTATTATTATTATTATTATTATTATTATTATTATTATTATTATTATTATTACTATTATTATTTCAATTTGTTATATTTAATTTTTTTAAATTTTATTGCCATCTTTAAGCCAATTCATTTTGCCTATTTTCTTTCTTTTATTTGAGCAGCTTAAAAAGTTGTTTATTGCCAATCAGCGACGTTCTTATTGGCGTCCAATTGGCATAGAGACGCTAATGCAAGCTTTTGGCTATCTGTTTTGAGTCTCTCGTAAACTCGGGGTTCTCAGAGTGGAAATACTATGCCAGGCCGTAGCGAAAATTACATTCTAAAGAATCGGGGCGTTGTCCTTTTTGGCGCAACGGTAAAAGCGAAAGGCTTTTCCCCAACAGCCATGAATAATTGTGAAAATGTTGTTTGAATGCTAATCAAATTCCGAGAATTTTCGCGCATATTTAAAACAGCGAAAATCATGGAATTTTCAGTGAAACGCCAAACTGACTTCAATTTTAGTCATTAGCTTTAGGCCATGTTGGGCTTTTCAGTTAGTATAAAAAACAAAGGAGATCGAGGTATATACATATGTATATACATACATATATGTATATATAATTATGAATATGCAGATCGCTGGGTTTGGCTTTGGCTTTGGTTTTGGGCTCGGTTTGCATTTGTTTTGTAGGCGCCGGAGGCCAAAATTGTAAGCGCACTTGATACGTCTTCGAATTCGAGTCCGAATTCGGTTTGCTCTCAAAGGGTTGAGGGCCAGGGTCTTGGTATTGGCCGCTTCTTGGTATTGGCCAACTGTGGCCCGGGGCCGCGTTTCGTGCTGCTGTTACGGTTGCCTTGCAAAGGCCGCGCTCCGCCGGAGGCAGCTCAAAAAGTTAACTTCAAATTGCAGTTGGATATGCAGGGTATACAAGGGGTATATCTACTTCTACATCATTTTTAGTATTTTCAGCTAGAGTTTCAGTATTCTCACTCCGGAGAGAGTATTGTGCAGTCGGTCAGTTGACAATTGCAGTTGAATATGCAGGGAATACATGGGAATAGAAGAGTTATCTCTCCTACAGTCATAAATTTCAGTATTTTTCAATTTTCAGCTAGAGGTCTAGTATTCTCGCTCTGGACAGAGTATTGCCTAGTCGGTCAGTTGATAATTATCAAATTTCTTACGTGTTTTCTCTTATCGGCAATTGCTCCTTAACTTCACATTCTACGCCGCCTGCCCGATTGAGACCGAATAGTTCCAGGAACCAAGCGCAAGAGGCGAGCCGAAAAAAGAATTGAAATGCAACAACTGCGTGCTCAGTTTTTTTTTCGTTTTTTTTTTTTGTATATATGTAAATATGCCGTACGCTTGCGGGGCACGAGGCGCAACAGTTACAAAAACAAACGCAACAAGAATGCAATTAAAAATGCGCGGAATGAACGGAATGGAATGCCAGAGGAAAACGGGCTAAACCGTTTGGAATTGATCACGACAGATTTAGGGATGTCTACAGCAAATGGGGAAGTGCATTTATCACTTTTGACAGTTGCAGTAGCAGTTCCAGTTCTAGTTCCAGTTTCACTGTTCCACTATTCTCAATTTCTATTTTGCACAAATCACATTAATTTGCAATTGTTCTTTGTTTCATTACCTTTTTCATACGCGTTCTCTCGCTGTCTCCCTCTCTGGATCACGCTGATAATTGCGGCTCAGCTTCTTCCTTTCTGTTCTGCGTCTTCTTCTTCTTCTTCACTGCACTTTTGTTTTTTTGCTGATTTGCTTTTTGCTATGACAGCTGCTGCCGCCGCGCTGCGCTGTTGCTGGTACCGTTTGTTCTTTTGCTGTCGGTCAAATACCAATTGTTGTTGCTTCAGTTGCTTTCTTTTTCGTTTTCGCTTTAGTTGTTGTTGTTGTTGTTGTTAATTGCAGTTGTTTTTGTCACTGCTTAGAACCCATCTGTGTAAGCGCCGCACAGCTTTTCGATTGGTTTTTCTACTTTTCTATTTTACTTGCATTCGCTTTCGTCTGTCGTTTAACTCATCTGCACTTGTTGCTATTGGCGCGGCTGCTTTGCGCTGTCGCCGGCGCTACCTTCCGGCAGGGCAGAGTAGAAGCAACAAAAAAAATTTACTTAAAAAAAAACAATGCACAAACACTGAGAGTTGAGACACACGCGTTGCGCGCTTTATGGTATTTATTTATATATTATTTGTCGCAAAACAAAAATAGTACAATCAATTCGTACTTGCATTAATTAATGGGCAATTGCAATGCGAGCGACGAATGCATCATTGACGATTTGAATTTTCGAAATATCTCACTGTTATTAGCGGCGAGCGTACACGTCCTCAGACCTCGACTTCTGAAATAAGACTGTTCTGCAACTTAACAGGCGCTGTTAATCGAGAGAAACGATAACAGACTCATGAGAGCTGTTAAATACTCAAAAGAGCTGTTAGCCTTTACACGCTGTTAGTTAACAGCACAGTGGCGCTCTCAGAGAGCGCACAACATTGCCGCCTCTGTGCGCACTGCAAATGCTGTAAATTCTTTCTGGCTGAATTTCTTTTTGTACAATTTAAAAACACTTGGCTTACGAAGTGCTGCATATATATGCATGTTTATTTTATTTGAAATTTAAAATTGTTATTATTTCGATTGGCTATGGCAATTCATTGAAGACAGATTTATTTATTTGGGTAAACATGAAATAATTATTATTATATACACAAGAGCTTATATTTATATATTTTACCCAAATATTTTTCTTTATTTTTTGAAAGAAATAAACAAAAATTCTCCCATCGTACCATAAACAAAATACGAACTCGCGTTACTCCCGGCGCGTTGCGCACAGATCTCTGTTAACGTAGCGATTCAACCGAAATTTTATGAATGAAAACAGAAAATGAAGAGCTGCCAAAACGAAGCGCAGCTTGAGAGCGGGCGAGAGAGGCGATCAGAAGAGAGTCGTGCAAAATTTTTTCTTCACTTTTTTCGCTCGATTCATGTTAATGGAAATACCCAGTAGGAATTTCACGCATGCGTTTTGCAATAGAATTTCATAACTTATGCAGAAAAGGAATATGAGAATAAGTTAGCACGCTATAATATAAGGCTAAAGGAGAGCAAGATCGATTTCATTTAACGAAACAGGCTTTGTATATGAGATGTGGCCTCTGCATTAGCACTGCTTCTAGTAGAAGGAATGCTGATTTCAGTAGTTGCCAATGTGTGCCTGGTTGACAAGAGCCAACACAATGGACCTACTAGTGCACACACACACACACACACTCATGCATACATTTCACAGAATTCTTCTGAGGCCGTGACGCAAAAAATAAATAGCTCTGAGCTGTTCTTGACGCTGCGTTTTGTGCCCATTCAAATTGCAAATGGTAAATAACAACAATTGGGTATTGGCACTGAGGAGGTCTCTTGGCCTGGAACCAGCGACGGTTCCGCTTTTTGATACTTCAGATCGGGCATTGAGATCGAGGGGCAACGCATGACACACCCGCATACACACACATACATACAGACACATGCATACAGTTCGGTGAGCGAACAGCAGGCAGGCAGGCAAGCAAGAAAGAGAGTGGGAGAGCGAGTGACCGAGAGAGGGAGCGTGTGAGAGCTGGAGCGAGAGCGGCTTAGCGAGATGGCGTTAGCTGATTGAGAACAATAGTGGCACCGGAAATTATTGCATCTGTTGTTTTGTGTTTACTTCTGCTGCATTGCCGCCGCGCACTCCTTCAGTATCTTCTTCCAGTGCAAACACACACGCACACATGTGTGTCTGTCTGTGTGCGCGAGCGCATATGTATGTCTGTTTATATATTACTTGTATTTTGTTTTGCATTTACATTTGTTTTTGCTTTTGTTTCTGCTTTTGCCTGTGCTTTGCTGGTCCCGGCTACACTTGAATTGTTTTCTGCCGCTGCTGTACGACAAATTCTGCTGAAATTTTCAATTGCTGGCGAAAAGAAATAAAATAAGAAAGAAACAAAAAATAACAGCCAGCCGCGAGTACTTGAACGGCAACTGGGTACGAGACGCCTGCGCAGAGGCGTTAACGGCAGCGTCTGCAACGACGTTTGCTTCAAGTGCAAAGTGCAATTGTGACGCCTGCCCCAGCCCCTTTTGCCTGTCTCGCTCTTCCTGTTGCGCACAGAACAGTGCTTAACAGTTGGCTGTTAACTCAGACAGCACGGCTGTTAACCGATTGCGTTTGCTGAGCGCCTGGTAAAACGGCGAATACCTCTCTCTCTCTCTCTCTCTCTCTCTCTCTCTCCCTTAGTTGATGTGTGTGTGTGTGTGTGTGTTTAACATCTGCGCTGATAAGCGCTGATATGAGCAGACAATGCACCTGCATTAAGCGTAACTTTACACTATATTAATGTGTTTGCTGTTAGCTAAACTAACTTAACAGCAGCCGCTCACCTCTGACTCCTGCCCATGTGAATCTCTCTCACTCTCTCAAGTTTTTCTTTTAGAGAATTAAAGATAATTATGATTGCCGGCAAGCAGCGGCGCAGACGCATGTACCACAGAAATCATTCATGCCACAAGAAGCTGTATGTGTGTGTGTGTGACTGAGAGATACCCATCGTAGCAGGGGCAGCCAACAAATGATAATGATAAAAAACCAAAAAAAAAAGTAAAAGAATACCGAAACAGGTAAGAACATCCAATGCTATGTTTTATGTTTTGTTTTTTTATGTACAATACATACATAAATAAATTGAAAATAAGCACAAGACAAGCGAAATGCAGACAAAGGTAGGTAGACAGAGAGAGAGAGAGAGAGAGAGAGAGAGCGCGAGAGAGAGAGAGAGAGAGAGAGGGAGGGAGAGCTGGCGGGGCGGACAGGCTCTCGCTTGAACTGATGAACTGGCGCTGATAACAATCCAGCCAAACCGAAGCAGAACCTAAGGGCAGAGCCACAACATATGCACACACACACACACACACACACACACACACACACTGAAATTTGGTGAAAGAAATTAAGACAAATCAAACAGGTTTCTGCTCACTTGTCAGGCAGAGCGCATTGCGAGTGCTTCAAAGACCGCCGTCTAAGCCGTCAGAAGAGAAAAAACCCATCAAGGAGAGTATATGGAAAACCCAAAAAGAATACAGGGAAACACATGTATTTTCGTTGGATTTCCATTTTCATTTTCATGCAGGTACGAGGAGGACATGAGAATGATTTCGTAATTACAAAATTAACAAGTCACTTTGGCTATAGGCCCAAGCCCCGTCTAGGCCAACAGGCTCAACAGCCTCAGCAACCCCTTCAGCTGTCAAGCCCAACCCCTATGCTAGGGCCTATGGAAACCGCATATAAATCAAAGTGCCAACAATAATAATGAATGAATGCGTGATAAATGGAACGTTTGTTAGGCCAGGTAGCCAAGTGGTTGCCAGGCGCGCACACACACACACACCCCTACACCACCCAACCACTTTCGCTTGATCTATTTCGAGCAGGGGAAACTAATCAATGATGGCTAGTGAATATTGTCTGGCAGGGATTCTTTTGCTTACTCCTTACAATTACCGGGTATCTATGTGGCTGGGCAAGGGACAAACAATCGTTGAGGCCTAGAGCTGAATAGTTAATGAGCTGAGCTAAAAGTCTTGAAGGATTCAGTTTGCTGTGCACCACGATACTCACTCCTTGCAATTACAGGGTATCTATGTGGCGGGCAAGTTGGAAAACAGACAGGAAAAAGCAATTGATTAAGCAGAGCTAAAAGACTTGAAGCACTCTGCTTGCTATACTCTGCTGCACTCACTCTTTGCAATTACAGGGTATCTATGCAGCTGTGCAAGCATAGGACACCCGGAAAGCTGTCAGTAAAAACTAATTGATCATAGCTCGAGCTGTCCACAGTACAGACTTGCTTGCTTTACTCTTCTGCAGTCACTCTTTACATTTACAGGGTATCTATGAAGCTGGTCAATCTTGGACAATCCAATCGTTGATGCTGAGAATTGCTCACTGCATACTGCGTGTTGAAGAACTCTGCTTGCTCTACTCCCTCTCTCTCTCTCTCTCTCTCTCCATCTTCACTTTTTACATTTACAGGGTATCTATCTAGTTGATCAAATTCTGGGAAGTCGGCAAGCGTATCTTTGATGCCTAGTACCGCCTGCTGGATACTGTGTCATGAAGAACTCTCTTTAAATTATTCTCTATCTTCAGTTTCATTTTCCACTTTTACAGGGTATCTATGCAGCTGGTCAAACTCTAGTGGAAGAGCGAATCGTTGCTGCCTAAAGTCGACTACTCGCTACTGCTCTCAAAGTCTAGAAGAACTCTGTCAGATTTACCCTCTTTCTATCTTCACTTTCCACTTTTACAGGGTATCGGGCTAGCCGATCATCACACACACACACACAGGTAGCAGGAAAACACATGTAAAGAATCATCCTGTTGACAGCCAAGCGTTTTGTTGCGCTTTGATTTGATTCGATTTCATTTTTTAGACGACTTGTTACACAGGTAAACAAACACTCGAAACAAAGGCCAGACACACACACACACGCACACACACACACACAAACACAACTGACATTTGTTGACCTGTTGCTGTGGGTCACGTGTGTGTGTGTGTCTGTTTGAGGCTTGGTAAGTCGTGCCTCGCCAGCTCTCTTTAAGACCGATTTCGACATGGCGCATAACTCGTGGCTCGATTGGGCAACATTGTGACGGGAGAAGATTTCTAACTGGATAAACAAATTTGTAGAGCTGGGTGGCATCGAGCCAGCGTCAAAGGTTCTAAAGCTGTCGGAGGTTTGACAACAACTTGTTTACGAAAAAATATTATGTGACTGGAGGGGAAACTTTAGATAGATAGATGGATGGATGGTTAGGTAGATAGACAGATAGATAGATAGAAATTGAGATAGATATTGAGATAGATTTGAGAATTATAGTTATTAGAATTATTTAGGTTCTATCTAGAGTAGATAGGTAGACTGATAGATAAATAGAGACATTGACATATAGATATAGAGATAAATATATAGATCGATGGATGGATAGATAGATAGAGTAGATAGATCTGAGAATTATAGTTATCATAGTTATGATAACTACTTAGATAGATATTTGAATAGATGGATAGATATGTGAATAGATAGATGTATAGATAGGTAGATGAATAGATACATATATATATATAAATAGATACATAGATAGTTAGATAGATAGATCGACAGATAGATATGTGAATAGATGGATAGATAGATAGATCTACGAATTATAGTTATCAGATCTCTTAAAGCTTCATCTAAAGTAGATAAATAGATAGATAGATGGATACATAGATAAATAGATAGATAGGTAGATAGATAGATAGATAGATAGTTCTGAGTATTATAGTTATCAGATCTCTTAAAGCTCTTTCACACAGTTCCAGGCAGACTTAGCTTCAGTCTGGGAGGTAGTTTAGCCTGTTCCCTAGGAACTCAGCAAGTAAAAGGTCGAAAATTTAACATAAACTTGTTCAGGAAAGATGAGAAGAGGAAATCGTAGTTAGCTAGATATACAGATAGATCAGAGTATTATATTTATCCGATCTATGCGGTAGTCAGTTCTCAAGGAAATAAATAAACACATCAATTTGCTTGCAACTGGAAACTGTCTGTCATATAGATGAGCAAGTGTCAGATCTATTATATAGATGATGAAGTATCCGATCTATTATATAGATGATGAGGAATCAGATCTCTTACGGCTCTGCCACATACTAACAGGATTAGTTAGTAGTTCAGCAGGTTCTCATAAAGATCTTTCGCATAGCGAACAGTTGCGAGTTTCCGAGTCTCTCTGAGTCACTCTCCGAGAGTCGTGATTAATGAACTCTGGCTCTGGGCGCAAAGCATTTTGCAGGCCGATCTCAGTCGCTTGTCAACTCATCTCTCTCTCTCTCTCTCTCTCTCTCTCTCTCTGTCTCTATAAATATGCATTAATTGCCGCGGCGCAGAGAACTGATCTCAATCTGGGATCTAGATCTCGTTCTGTGGCCAGCATTAATATGCGGCGAGTGCAGCGTAGCAGATGCATAAAACATGACAAAGAGCGATGAGCCGTTTGCATTGTTGCCTCCAGGCCGATCGTGTGGGTCAGGACGCAGCACAAACACGGACTTGACCACACACACACAGAGAGGGAGAGAGAGAGAGAGAGAGAGAGGGAGAGACGCTTCGGGGCTGGTCAAAGGTTCATGCGGGCCACATGATGGCTTTGGCTTTCAGCGCAAGCATCAAACGGCTCGTAAAATGTGGCTGTGGCTCTGGTCGACTTTCAATTAATTGAATGGGGAGGGTGGGGTGGGGGGTTTAGGGGGATGGCAGGCGCGTCACCTTTGGGGCCCGCTAATTAAAACGCCATGAAAAGTGTTCATGGACTTGTGATTCTATTGATGAGGCTGGCGCAGTTGATTTTGAATTCAAATTTGTATTCCTAACGGATTGCAGCCATATAAAGCCAACTCATTATCGACCTAAATCAGAACGGGAGGAGCTGGAGCTGAAGCTGAAGCTGGTTGAGGGCAACATGTGCGCCTTGTCATAATTACTTATCAGCGCCACTTTGGGCCAATGATTGAAGTGCCTGCTGCCCCGACTCTATTTGCATAATGAAGTCGTCTTGGCAGCCAGCCTGGGCCCCTGCCCTGGACCACTTACTCCACTTAAGTAGCAGCCACGCCGCCCAGATATTATCAGCCTCTGCCCTCTCCCTATCCCTCTCCCTCTCTCTCTCTCTCTCTCTCTCTCTCTCTCGTTCTCTTCAATGTGTTCTGCTTGGCCCAGACATTCTCTTCTGAGACCTTTTGATATACCAATATCGGCGCATTATTATTATTGTTATTATAGTCGAGTGGCTAATGCATCTTCTTGATTTTCTATGAGCTCCGCTTTGTTTTATGCATTTTCCGTATAAATCGATCTTTGTTTTCACAATTCTCGCTCGGATAAGCAGCCCAATGAAAGTGTTATAAATATGCATCGAAGCTTTCCAAATGCCCAAATGTCGTGACGGAAAGTGAAACTTCTGGCCCACATTGACAAACGGCCCGTTTCTAAACTAACTCAAAATACGAAAATATTTCGATTAGTTCGAGGCGAAGAATCTCTCTGGGCAGGCCTGCCCAAGATACTTAGTCGCAAATTCGATATATTATATAATATATCCAGCTTTTCTATGGAGCTAGGGATCAGCAGAAGAAGCAGCAGCCAAAAGAGTAGGCTTTCAACTATATTATATCTATATATATATATCTCAATGGCGCCATCTGGCAAATCTAACCTAGAAAATATTAGAAAGCTCGTACACTCAACGAAATTAAAAGCACTTTTTTTCATTATTAATAACCAATTAAGTTATTAGTTTGTCATCAATTTTTTTCTTCATATTGTGGAACATTGTATCTTTAATCAAATTTTATCGCATTTTTTGGGTATTTTTTTGCTTTTTTCCTACCTAAAAGGAGTATTTTTTTTACAAAAATTACAAAAAAAATGTTGCTTTTTACATGGAACGTATAGAAATATGTTATTTAATATATAAAACTATACCAACATGCATAAGATTAAAAACTAGCTAAAGAAAGTGGCTGCCTCTAATGTAATTTCGCTGAGTGTATTACTTATATACTTATACTTAATGGATTCTTATCAAAATTTTCGGCATATCATCATCATATTCTAGTTAATATTTGTCTATTTATAAAACTATGCATAGGCCATAGTTCAGCTCTAAAGCTGGGATATAAGCCATGAGATACTTTTCTTTTCATTTAAGAATTTATTTGACTTTATTCGAATTTTTAAAAATGTACTAGAATTAATTGAACCTCAAGCTGCCCACTGTAGCAGAACAGATTGGTAGACGCACTAGCAGATACTCTGACAGACTGCACCGGCACCGAAGCCTACTCCCTGCCAGACCCCTAAGACGACTTAAGTGGCAAGGCTTTGCCAAAACGATGGGAATGCAGTAAGCCATTGACTTTTAATTCCTTAAAATGCGACTGAGCTTTGGCCCTAATATTATGTAGATACATGTGTTGTTAAGGTACTAAATAAACAGATAAAAAAAATATATTTAATTAAAATTTAATAGAACTTTTTAAATATATTAGACTTTTTTTCTAAATTTATTAGAGTTTTTTTTTTACAATATATTAGAATTTCTTAAAGTTTATTAGAGTTTCTTAAAATTTCTTAGAATTTCTTAGATTTTTTTCGTTACTAATTTATTTCAGCTTTTAATTCATGGAAAAAATCTTTGTTAACAGGTGAATAACTACGTTTATGTTCCATAGACTTGCCTAAAAGTATGCAGTGCAGTAGCTAGTTGGAGGTATTACTCTATAACTATAATGGATGACTTAGTTAGCTGATGATGGTTTGGTAGGAAAAGTAGTTGAAAGTCAGCCCATATTATGATTCAATATGATTCGAACTAGAAACTATTCATGAATTGGCTGTGGCTCATTGAGATAGATGTGCTATAGAGTTTAAGATACATACATCTATATATATATATATATATATATATATATGCATATATATGCATATATTCCTGCCTATATGCATCTGCCCTCTGCCCCACGGAACGTGGCCTGACCGTGTCGCTCGCTGGCAAGATCTTAACCCATTTATTTACACTCATCAAATGGCCGGCGAGTGGCATTGAAGTGGGACTGGTGCACCACCACTGCAGTGGTGCTGAGGCGCATTCATTGATGGCTGCCCGAAAGCGCATTTTTCTTAATGAAAATTCATTTTCTTCTTGTTGTTGTTGTTTGTCTCTCTCTCTGGCCACAGACAGTGGCGGCAATTGAGAAGAGTTGATGGCGGCACCACCACCAGCGCCACCTACAATGCGGGTCAAGCCATCTAATTGAATTTGAGGTCTATCAACAGTGGCGTCCGCCCGTTGATGAATCTGCCACAATTTTCATTTGGGGTCGCATTTTAATTTGATTAATTTATTAATTATTACACGGTCTGCTCTCCTTCTCTCCCTCTCTCTCTCTCTCTCTCTCTCTCTCTAGCTTAGTTAGCCATTTTCCGTTTCTCACAGTGTAAGGCATTAGCTTGTAGGTGTAAATTGAATGGCAACTGCAACTGGCAACTGGTTGCTTCATTAGCAGTCGCTTCAGCTGCCTAAGGGCAATCACAACTGGCGAGCGGGCAGGCTGGGCAGGCTGGGCTTCTTTTTCTTCGCACCTTTCTAAAGAATGGAGAGTCTAACAAACCGCAGCCCGACAATGACAACAAATGAAATCCATACATAATCATAATACATAATAATGAGCAGGGAGAGCGCGAAGCGGCAGCCTCTCAACAGCAATGGAGAATATCAGCTGCCTGCTGCCTGGTGTCTGCATAAGGCCCCACTCCTACCCACTCCCCCACCGCTCACACATGTTCTGGCATTCATATTCTAATAGGCCACTTAAGATGCACAGAATGCAGACCCATTGCCCAGACAATGGGCCAGACAATGAGCGTGTAGGAGAGCGAGACACATCCCAGCACTTCCAGCTGCAGTCACACTCTGGCCCCAATACACACACACACACACACATATATATACATATATATATACATATATAATATACTTTTTTCCACATTAAGCTTAAGTAGCTTTACTCATTAAGATAACAACACTAACACAGCTTTTAATTACCCAGGGCCCAACGGATTACGCAATGGCATCAACTGTCTGACTGTGCCCCAGACTCCAGACTCCCAGCATTCCCTTAGCCATTCCCATTCCCGTTCCCATTGCTGCGTAAGGTGTGCGTTGCGCTCTATATTTATATAGGTCACAGACAGACAGACAGACAGCATTCCCTACCAAATCCACAATTTTATGGAGTGCGCAGCATCTGATCAATATCAAAGCGACTGACTCCCAGCCAATGCCAGCCCATTAAGTGCGCTTGCGAAATCGCTACCGAGGGCCAGACATTGGCCTCTCGGTCTCGCTGCAGAATCAACTTTCAAATGGGCGCCGCCTTCCCATGCAATTCTCCTCAGTCTCCTGCCATTGCCATTGTTGTTGTTGTTGTTGTTGTTTATTGCAGCCAACTGCGGCCGCGTTGCCCAATAGCTGCAGCCAAACTGACAGACATTGACCAAATCCCTGCAGCCCAGGTCAGTGCAGGCCAGCGCCCTGCAGCTCCAAATCTATCTAATGGCCATTAGACAATATGTGCAACGTCTATATCTGTATATATCTGGTGGAACCACAGATATATATTGTGCAGCTCACAAATTTCTACCTATGATTGCGCTCCTTTACGCCCCTCGAAAACCTTTTTTTATACCTTTCGAGCTAAGATTCTAAAATTTGCTTGCTTCTTTTTCGAATTTTTAGTTTTTAATTATATGAAAATATCTATATATATATATATATAGTTTTTTTTTTATGTTTTATATAACATAACTTTTTTTATATATATTTAAATTTTTTATAAATTATACATAAGCTAAAAACAATTTTTTTAAAGGCATAATTTACAAAAAAATATTTTTAATGTTAGTAATAATATGTAAAAGTCAGTAAAATATATTGTTATTTTTTTTTATTGATTTATATGTATTATTATCAAGAAAAGTATTTAAAGTATCATTTAGTATACATATGTGCATTATATGTAATATCTTACATTACAAATTAATTTTTAATTTATTTATTTTATTTATATATTATTTATTTATTTATTTTATATATTATATAAAGAAGTAATTAAAATAATTTAATATTATTTTTTGATTGAGTTATATATTATTATCAAGAAAAATATTTAAATATCATTTTGTATATATTATAAATAACATTTTATTTTAAAAATTAATTTTTATTTTTTATACATTATATAAGGAATGTATAAAATATTAATCTATGAAAAAAAAAACTATAATGCTCATAATAATATATAAAAGCTATTGCTATATATTAATTTTAATGTTTTTTATTTATAAATCATTAACAAAAAAATACAAAATATATATATATATTAAAAAAAAGAAAATACAAATAATAAAATTAAGTTTAAACTCTATATAATTTCTGGCAATATTTAAAAAACTAATTTTGACAATAAGCTATAAAAACTCTATGGCTAAAAGGCATAGGCCAAAATACTGTCCATCAGGCACTTTGCTTTAGCTTCACAGCTGAAGCTATATTAATTGCCAGACTAAAGCTGGAAAGCAGTGCATACACAACTGCAGAATACCCCGTAAAGCTAAGCTCTAACTAATGCCTGCCGAGTCCTTGCCGTGCCAGAACTATAAACTAGCAGGAAATACTCCACTAAACCTATAAATTGTGCTTGATTTTCATATGCCCTTATGCTAGTGGTATGGCTTGCAGGGTATATGCATGCTGTAAACAATAGAAAAAGTTTGTTTTTTTGGCCGTAGAAGAAGTTTTTGGCAGAGTCAAAGGCACAAAGGACTGCCACAACGTTTTGTGCGCATGGCTGCCCAAGGACATGCACAGAGCTGCATACACACAGAGAGAGAGAGAGAGAAAAGCTATTTTCACATTGTTGCAGTTGTGTAGTTAATCCTGTAGACGGCAAATCTAGCATGTAACAAGGCCACACAGCTAAAGTCTCTGTTGCAGCCAGGATGCATGTGCGTGTGCGTTGTTAAGTAAACTTTTACGACTCCACAGTCGATGTATTTATCATTGCATATTTATAGCTCTGACGTCGATAGCTTAAAGTTCCCTCAGATTTCAAATTAACTGCGCATGAAAGTGTGAATATTAGTGGAAAATGGCCATAAAAGCAGCCATTTATAGTAGCCAGTTAACTGATTTAGTTGGGGGTAGCAGGAAGTCTGGGGAGAAGTCTGTAGGTTGACCTTGAGGAAGCCTTCGTCACACACTAGGCAGGTGTTTTGCCTGAACTATTCGCCAAATGCTTTAAATTATGAATCGTGCCGGCTTTGGGGGCAGATCTCAAGGATGTCAAGTTGTCAGCTTGCCAGCTGAGCCCCGTGGCATTGGCAAACTGATTGCTGTCTGCTAACTTAAATGGCAAAAGGCTTTAAGTGGCCCCAAAGCACAGCTCCGCTAAGATGGCGCGTGGCCCGCACGTGGCCGAGCCAAGTTATCAGTGCATGCAGACGTAGACGCAGACGCCGGGATTCACGTGCCGCTTTGCTCAGCTCTGCTCAGCTCTGGCCGGCTATGGAACAATAATTTGATTCAATTAAAAGCTCGTGTTTCATTGTCTGTGCCCGGACGCCGTATGCTCCAATCTGTGGAGGTCCCGTCGAGCTGCCACACTACCAAATGCTGGCGAATGACGTCGACTTTGACGTTGGCGCTGCCAACAAACAAGCGCAGGACCCCATAAACAGCGATGAAAACAACGACCAGTTGCCATTGCACGGCATAATGAACAGGCTCTACCCTCCACTGCTGTCATATCGTTAGCCGTATCGACAAGAGACAATTGTTGATTCTCTACCCAGCAACTCGAAGCTGCATAGGGCATGTCTGCGTTCGGCTAAGCTCGGGATCTATCGGTGACTACGAATGGGAGGGAGCTCTATGGGCCTCAATCTAGGCCAAAATATTAAATTCATTTAAGGAGTATGCGACAAACATATAATTTATTAACAAAAACATTTTCTTTTAAATTTAATATTAAATTAAAATAAATAAAAAAGTATAGTCAAAAATATTAGTAGTTTTTCTTTTTTTTTTTAATTTAGAAAAACAAAACAAAAACAATTATCATTTGGCAAATTATTTATTATGTAAAAAATAGTAGAAAATAAATATTTAATTTTAATTTTGTAGGTTTTTTTTTTTAATTATGCATTTGTATTTATTTTAATATTATTCATGTAATATGACTCTCTAAAAAATATTTATAATATATCAAAAAAATTGAATATAAATATTTATTTATTTAATTTGTGAAAAATAAATATTATGTATTAAATATTTATAATATACCAAAAATTTATTTATTTAATTTGTGAAAAATAAATATTATATATTGAATTTTAAACGTATTAAAATATTTAAATATACAATTTATATAAAATATTTAAATATTTATTTTTATTTGTATTCAATATTAAATATTAAATATATATTATATTATATATAGATTACTTTTTATATCTTAGATATTTATTTTTGTTTTATTTTTAATTTTTATTAAATATTAAATATATATTATATATATAGTATACTTTTTATATATTACATTTTTATTAATCTTTTTTCATTTTTTATTTTTATCAAATATTAAATATATGTTAATATATAAATATTAATTTTCCATTTTCATAATTTATTAATATATTTTTATATTTAAAAAAAAAATTTACATATTAAAATTCGAAAAATTTCAATTTTTCTATGCAATTAAGCAGTATCTCGCAGTCGATCATTCGAGGGCGGGCAGCACTTGCAGCACTGTCATTCTTGTTATCAATGTTATGTGCTACACGTTGCAATAACACGTTTCTAGCTGTTGATGTGTCACAGTCATGCATTGCGGAATACTCCCACGCACACCTGGAGCAGCGAGTGCAATTGCAGAATTAAAGCCTCAAGCTAGATTTGGCCAAATAGTTTTAGCTGCTTTTTGCACAAATATGTCAGCTGGGGACTGAATGAAAACAAAGTCATGTTGTAGACCGGCTGTAAGACTGTGAGCTATAGGGCTTGACTAGTATAGGACATGTTCATGCCTCGTTTGCTCTAGGTTTCAGTCTGTCTTTATACTCAGTGTATAAAGCGCTCCACTTACTGTACTATTATTTCTTATATTAAAATTCTTCAAATTATTTTGAAGGCAGCTTCTCGCTTGAATAGCAATTGAAAGCAAACAATGAAGCCAACACGCGCCAACTGCTTGCGGCATATCCTTTGTGGCTTAGCTAGCTGAGCCATCTCTTGCTCTTGTTGAATATTTAACTGAAGGCAAAGCGAAAATTAATGAAACAATCAACAGAACTTCAATGGCATCAGTAGCGAGAGTAGCTAAGTAATCGATAAATATCGATTTGAAGTTGAAGCTACAATCGAAGGATGATGGAGTGGCTTGGATGAGAGTTGCACTTTGACTGTTCAGAGTTAGACTAAGGAAAATGTTTGGGGTACAATACAGATTTAAGAATTCAACTTAGACATAGATGTTTAGGATATAATTTGATATATAAGGTATATCAGTTATATAAGGCATATAAGGCATATAATGAACATAATGATATATAAGTATATCTATCTATATCTATATCTATATCTATATCTATATCTATATCTATATCTATATCTATATCTATATCTATATCTATATCTATATCTATATCTATATCTATATCTATATCTATATCTATATCTATATCTATATCTATATCTATATCTATATCTATATCTATATCTATATCTATATCTATATCTATATCTATATCTATATCTATATCTATATCTACATCTACATCTACATCTATATCTATATCTATATCTATATCTATATCTATATCTATATCTATATCTATATCTATATCTATATCTATATCTATATCTATATCTATATCTATATCTATATCTATATCTATATCTATATCTATATCTATATCTATATCTATATCTATATCTATATCTATATCTATATCTATATCTATATCTATATCTATATCTATATCTATATCTATATCTATATCTATATCTATATCTATATCTATATCTATATCTATATCTATATCTATATCTATATCTATATCTATATCTATATCTATATCTATATCTATATCTATATCTATATCTATATCTATATCTATATCTATATCTATATCTATATCTATATCTATATCTATATCTATATCTATATCTATATCTATATCTATATCTATATCTATATATATAGTAACTTATAGCATATACATCTAAGATTTATATTCTTAATAACTCTCTGTGATTCAGCTAGCATAGCTCAAGTATTTGCCTAAACAAGTGTAAGTAATATAAGTATATATGTCTATATATATATTCTAATATGTATATATGCCTCATATATACACACATTTAAATTCAAGTCATATATCGCACATATTTCTGGTGTAGTTAAGGTCTCGTTTATAGTGCACACAAAGCATGCACATCGTGCCATGCCCCTTTGCTTAGCTGCATGATTCACAGAGGCTGCAGCCGAGTGCTCCATACTACGTATAAACTGCCTATAAGTAGAACAGAGAGAGAGAGCGAGAGAGAGAGAGAGAGAGAGAGAGCGAGAGAGAGGGGGAGACGTGCTGCATTTGGCATTTGGCGACTGTCTATGGCTGTGGCAGTGACCGACCCGCAGCCAGTTGAGATTTCAGCTGAAGTTCAATGTGCGCTCTGCGGCATGCCACAGCGCGCTGGCACGTCTTCGTCGTCACACAGTTCCGCATATTTGCGGCAGGTTGGCTTACTCACTGCTGCTGCTGCTGTATGGTTATCAAAGCAGTGTTCTCGCAGAGCTGTGAATGCTTTGCGACGCTTTGATCTGGCAGCCATATGTCTCTGGCCAAACACTTGACCAATTCGAAAAGGGGGCGGCGCTCTGCAATCGGCTGGCACGCCTTGCGGTAATTATGTAAATTACCTATCAACAACAGCAACATCAGACCGACAACAACAACAACAACAACAGCAACGAAAATATATTTTTTGAACTTGGTTGGCTGCTTTTCATTGCCCTGGGCGAAATATTGAAAATTAGATAAATCTCACTCTCGCATGATGCAAAATATAAAAGAAATAACAACAAAAAAGCAACGAACTGCGAGCTGATACCCTGTAAATAGGCTGGAGTTGGGCTATGATGCATATGCCTGAGCTGTTTTACCTGTATATAACATACATATATATATATATATATACCATATGATATATAATCTCTCTCGATATTCATTTCTATAGCAAATCCAAGCCCTGGCCTGGCATACCCCATTTGTTTGCCTAAACTCTGCCTGTTAACAGATATATGTTGGGAGAGCCGTAATGGATTGCTGTGTTTATACAAATCTGGTCTATATATTTCCGTGTTTCCGGGAACAATAGAGATGGGCACAAATATATAAATATTTATAGTTTATGCGGCCCGAGATAGGCTTGACTTGATTTCCAGAAAACTGGCATAGTCCCATGCCGGTGCCCATGCACCGGCTACAGAGTATTGAAAAAGTAAAATTATGGCGTTGTTTTCTATGTCCATGCCCATGTCCATGTCCATGTCCATGTCCATGTCTATCGACCATTGTAATCGGCAATTGGCAACAGTTCGGTACGCTCCAGCCCCGCGGGCACATCCACATCTGCGAGTGCCAGTCGAAGCGCAAACTGGAAAACCTGCGATGCATATTTTTCTTTCCGACTCTAAGGCAATTCGCTGAAAAAAAAGCCAAACACACAAAAAGAAAAGCAAAACACTTTGAAAACCGAAAACTAACAGACGTAGCTGGCTATCTGTTGGCTGGGCTCGAGCGAGTCATGTGAGCGAAATACGTTTCGCAGAGGGATATTATTGAATTCGGATGGTGTTTGTGGCATTTATCAGAAATCGGCTGGCCCGTGAAGTAAACACACTCATAACAATCCCAAATGGACCACTAATGATGCCCAACTGCCTAAATGGCCCACAAAAGCCACTCTCAAATGCTAATAATAGTCACTAATTACATGTCTAAGCTGTACTTAAATATAGCCCATGTAAATAGTAGACTATTATGCGATTATCCATAGAGGCAGGGCTATGCCTTGCTTGAGGCATAAAGCTCGTATATTATGTGATATATTAATCAAACTTGTTCTCTTCAATATATACATCTTTGATATTTTTTTATCTCTTCACACTTTCCCTAGAGCAGCGTATGCAAACTTCGGCGTGAAGAGCTCTCGCCACATGCAAAGTTCCCAGTTAAAGCTATTTTTGGCTAGAATATAAATGCTCCACTTTAGCAGACTGAAAAGATATGCATATATATATATACACTTATATCGTTGTCTGACTTATATCTGCTAGTTGGCAATGCATATTCGCAATTGCCTTAACTATATAGTATTTCTATATAGAGTTCAATGCGCCATTAATAATGGTATTCCAGCGAAAATGCCTTTGTTTTAGTATTTTCTGCTGTTCTCTAGGTATATGCATACATATAGTTCCAATTAATTATAATATATATGTACATATATGTATATATATGTATATATGCATACTAGTTACTATACTATACTATGTGTCATTTATGATAAGAAGTAAGTGTGCGCAATGCCTGACTAGCATATACCCTAGTCAACAGCTATTTGGACCTGCTCCCGAAGTGTGATGTTTGGGGGGAAATGCCTGACTAGTAAATACCCCGTACAATAGCTATTTGGACTTGCTTTGCTCGAATGCCAGACTAGCAAATACCCTGAGCAGTAGCTATTAGAATGTTTGGGGGAAAGGCCTATATAGTAGATATCCTGTGCTAGCCTGACTAGCGTATACCCTGAACGCTAGCTGTTTGAACTTCTTCGGGCTTATGCAAAGCAGAAAGAAATGCCTGACTACAAATTTGTGGACTTGTTTTGCTTGAATGCTCGACTAGCACATACCCAGAACTATGTGCTATGTGTTTTGCTCAAATATGCCTGACTAGCAAATACTCTGTTTGCTCAAATGCCTGACTAGCAAATACTCTGTAATGCAGCTGTTACTAGACTTCTTTTGGTCATTTGAATTGATATGCATGTAGCTAAGTTGAGCTGAGACATTGTTATCTTATAGTTATCTCAAATAGGCACCCAGAGCTAGCTAGATCTATTCACCTCTGATAGGTTCTACATGCTTAAGGAGTCATTTACGCCTCCTTCACCTGAACATCAGTTTTTCAGCTGTGTAAACTCTCCTCTTCGCTGCGCAATTCGTAGGCCCATTTATTTATTTTGTGCATGAATGTTTCCTGCTATAAGCGAGTTGTTGATTCCAGAGTTCACTTTGAATAGAAATCGAATCATAACAATAGTATAATGGCAACAACAATGCCCATTTGATTATCTGAGTGCGAAGAAACCACATTGCCTGCGCTGTCAGAGTTCTGGAAGACACATTCTGTGCGAAAAACAAATCCAGTAAAGCCAAAAAATCACTGGGGTGCCGTGCCGAACAGCCAGAGAGAGAGAGAGAGAGAGAGAGAGAGAGAGAGAGAGAGAGAGAGAGAGAGAGGGAGGGGGAGATATATAGTCGTATATAAGAGTTATGGCCAGCGTGAAACAATTGGCCATGCCTCATTTGGAGGCAGCAATGCCGCGAACTGCTCGAGAGCGATGTATTAATTAATCATCGTTTGATGGACAGCTGGACAGAGTCAAAGTTACGTGTTGGCTGACGCGCTCGTAACGAGCAGACACGCAAACTTCCACAGTGAGTGGCCAGTGGCCAGTGGCCAGTGGCCAGTCCTGGGCACCGTTAATAAGTGAAGTAATTGATCCTAATGGCACGCTGCTGTCAATGAACCAGGCCAGGCACATGAGTGTGGGCGCTGCTGCAACTGGGCCAGGCCCACAGTTGACAGTTGACAGTTGACAGCTGACAGCTTGTGCTTGCCTGACACGAGTCCTGCGATAGTCCTTTGGCTGTCAGAGATTCATGTTTTCATGAATCAAACTCCGGCCGGCCATATTCCATTCAAATTTGGCTTAAGCCGATTTGGCCAATTGCCAAACTCAACTGAACTGAGCTGGCCAAATGCGAACAGCTGTGCTGCCTATCGGCTGATAAGCAGATAAGCACCACTGTTGATGGGCCAGAGGTCTCGAGCTGAAAACATGGTGTTATTTTAATGGCTTTCCCATACCCTGCACCACCGGCTAACCAAATGTGGCCATGATGAGGTGCTGAGGTGCGTGCTGTCACGCCAGCTGAACTGCTTAGGCGGGCTTAGGCATTAACAATTTAATATAAATCTTATCAATTATAATAGATATGCTACTTTGTCTTCGATGTCGCTCTTCTCGTTCTCTGCTCTAACTAAATTTAGCTTATAAACTCTGGCTCAAACAGGGTATCTGGCCGTCAGTCATCTGGCAGCCAAGCCCGCTCGTGCTGTGGCTCGGTGCCAACTAAGGTGCGGGCCAGCAAGACTTTTGACACCTTCGATGAGAGCGCTGAGGGCGCGGTCAGTCGGAATTGGGATTTGGGCAGCCCGAGCTGGAGTCGGAGCCGGAGACCAGCGCGCCGTGTGTGGCGCACATCATTCAAGTGGCTGGCGGCGGCAACAACACGAAATAAAAACGTAAAAGGAGACAATTAATATCAATGTTCAATCGAAAAGAAACTTCAATGCCACACACACACACACACACACACACACAACAGCAACAACAACAATGGAGATGCGCGGGCCGCACACATAGGCTGGGAAAATGCGTTAAGCAGGAAAACGCTTGAAACCTGAGGCAGCGGCAATCTGTTCGATTTACACACACACACATAAATATATATATATATAAATATGTATATATATATATTTTTATATAGATGTTTGTCTGCGGTACAGTCTCAAGCTCAGGGTGCTTGAGCTGCGCATATGTGGCAAGCCGTACGCCAAACAGAAGCCACTCGCAACTGCACAATGAGCCCGATAATGAAATATAATTTATGTGCAACAGCTGGGCCGGTGGATCGGTGGGTCGACTGCATATCGATGTTTGTATTGGGCATATCAATATTTATATGCGAGTGCCAGGGTGTGACTCTCTCTCCCTCTCTCTCTCTCTCTCTCTCTCTCTCTCTTTGTCTGTTCCTTGCAATTTGTCAGTTCAGAGTGAAGCCAATGACAGCGCCTCCCCCTCGCTAAGCCAGCCAAATTGCGACGCACACGGGCTGGGCTCACCACGATGGCGGTCATAAAAGCCGATTCTCCGTTTCCGTGATTCAATAGTTCCGAGTCGCGCTTACCCTTTTGACTTTTGCAACCCCCTCTGCGGCCACAAACAAAAACATCCTGTTTGCTCAACAATAAAATAATATCCTGTAATCCTGTGCGCGTGCTCTCAATTATGATGAAGCGCTTTGCTCAATTGCATTGCGCTGCACATGCAGGGACAGAGACACACAACAACAAAAATATACACACATGAGTGAATGGGAAAAAAACTGGAGAATGGCGACGGGTGTCCTGTGCGTCAATCGCTGCGTGTGCAAGTCTTTACAGCGGCGCCGGATTGAGTTGAATACACTAACCGATAGGGAGGGTCGGCTACAGCTACAGAACGTCTTACTATACTATATATGTATATATAGTAAACTATATAGTAAATCACTCTAGCACTCAACTCTTCCTTGATGTCCTGCATATCTTATAGATCTTGGCTTGTCAACCAGAGTCAGGTTTATAGCACTATTTGTGCTCAAAAATACTGCATAGTTAGATCCGATTTGCCACGTTCCTAGTGGCTATTGATATAAACCTTCTCGATCGATCTGTATAGCATCTTTATAGTAAAATCACGTGCCAAACTTGGGCAGAGATACAGAGATACAAAGCTACAGTTTTGCCCAATTTACCACATCCCCAATCATCATAGATATATCTGCCATATCTTTGTAATCTTGGATTGACAACAGCAGTATATATAGCAAATCTCAGCTCTCCAGCACTTGCACAAGTAAAGTTTCTGAGCTGCCAAAAAAGGCCTTTTACGCTTTGCCACGCCTCTCTGGAGAGCAAATGTCAACTGTGTAACTTCAATAGGACAGCCGGACGGAAAGTGCACAAAACCAATATATCCGTTTCACTTTCGAGAATAAGTATAAGGTAACCTTTTCGACTTTGAAAGTCTAACCAACCTGCATATGCAATAGCAATAGATACAGATATAGCTATATGTATAGCTATCGAATCATAGCTATATTTCTAGCTATATTTCATATTGAATCTCACAAAACTTAGCAGCTGCAGAGCATCAGCCAGTCGTGCGCAGTGTCAACTATTTATTATTATTTATTTACTTGCTGCGACATTTGCGTAAAAAAAATGTACTCAACTCAGGAAAAGGGAAATGCCGTGTAAACTGAATACAATGGAAAATTTTCCGTTTATAATTACGACGTAGAATTTATTTTTGGACGCAAGAGCCACGTTAATTGTTTTCAGCAACTGGCAGCTCCTTTTTGTCGTTCCTTTCCACTCCATTCCATTCCATTCTTTCTTTTTTTAAGGCCTCCAACCTTAAGTCGTATTTATTTATATCTTATTAGCATTTCTCTGATTTCTCTCATTTCGCTTGCCAGGCGCCCAGGGAACATTTGAAATTCCTAATTGCAATTAATTGGCTAAATCAAATAGCCTTTGCTCTAATTGCTCAACAGTTTTAGCAATGAGAAAAGTAATTACATCAATATATGTACATATAAATATATATACATCCTAATATAATATATAGCTGACTGTAGAATACCCGTCCCAATGAGAAAGCATTTCAAAGGCAACATCAAGTGCAAAGTTTTTCAAATGCAAATATAAAAGGCAAAGTCAGACATTGGTCAATAGACACGGCTACTTAATAACCTTCAATTACTTTTGCATTATGGACAACATTAAGTAATAATGTAAATATATAATATAAGTGACTTGAGAATACCCTTACCAAGTTAAATATTTGAAAGGGAAAGACCAAGTGCTCAGTTTTTTAAGTTATCCACAGGCAAATCGCACATATATTTGTCTTGATAAGCATATTTAAGAGTCTTCAGTAACTTTTCCACTATTAGGAGAATTAAGTAGCCTTAGTAATTCTTAGTATAATATATATATTATATATCCCTATCCCTATCCCTATCTATCCCTATCCCTATCCCTATCCCTATCCCTATCCCTATCCCTATCCCTATCCCTATCCCTATCCCTATCCCTATCCCTATCCCCATCCCTATCCCTATCCCTATCCCTATCCCTATCCCTATCCCTATCCCTATCCTTATCCCTATCCCTATCCCTATCCCTATCCCTATCCCTATCTCTATACGAATCCCTATCCCTATACCAATCTCTATTCCACCCTGCTAGCCAGTGATTTTAAGAGGATCCCTCAAGCTTCTCACTTAACAGTTTTCATTTCATTTTCAACTCAATATTGATGTAAGCTCTCACCTTGGCTAAAATGTTTATTAACAACAAATCTGGCTTTAGATCTCATCATTCAATACTCTAGCAAACTGGAAAATCGTTGACAAATAAAAATCGTAAATAAAGTTTAGTTAGGACTAAAATAAGAACTAAATGAGTCTAGGACAGAGATATGAAACAACAAAGTACAACCAGAGAATAAAGTTTGACTTCATGCTATAATATTGAAATAAATATTATATTTATATATTATTATATTAGAGTTATATTGAATTAATTTAATTTCAATATATAGCTTAAATTTACCTAATTAAGTCTACTTCAATAGCTGATTAGCTTTTGCAGCAAGCTGCTCTGACTGTTGGCTTGGCTTGCAAAAGTGTGAAATTAGCTAGTTTTATTATTTTTAGTTAAATTATGAGATAAATTTATAAAGCTACTGCGTGGGCATAAAATGATTCATAGCCAAATGGCAGATCGTATTGAATATTTAAAACACTAAAATATTGGTTATAGCTTAAACAACTGCTAAAATATAGTTGCTAGCAATAGTATCACCTTTGCTGGGTCAAGGGAAGATCATGATGCAGAATGAAACCTGCGCCACACAACTGTCACAAACAGCTAAAGCTCTGCTTGATGCCGCAAATGAACTCTAAATATTCTCATTCACTGAGAATTGGCACATGTGTTCATGAGATGCACTAAGTTCGCTCTACTCAATGCTCTTTTGAAAGGGCTCTACAGCTGCCTGGAACTGTCAGCTCGCCCAGACTTTCAGTAATTTCGCGAACCGCATATCGAATTTCAGACGTGCTTAACACGCGTTTTGCAAAGCTCTTTGTGCGCACAAAGCCTTCGCCAGCACAAGGATATGAAGACCTAATGAAGGGCAGGTACACATAGCGAGCGGCAGTTCGAATAATATAGAAATCTTGGGGTTCGCTGTGAAGTGGGCTTGCTGCTGGTCACGAGCTGAGCGTCTGGCATGGGGGATTAGTCGACGTCTCCAGCTAGATAGCATAGCATACTTTTCGGCCCAGATATGGAGATATGGTATAGGGACTGCTGCAGCTGTCTGGCGAGCCAAAGTTATCAAAAAGTGAAAAGCACGCGTCAATGGGCCCATAAACAAATAACTCTGTTTGTTTATTAATTTTTTTTTTTAGTTGTTGCTCAAAGTGAACTTTGGCAATTGATGCTCCGCTGACTCCGGGTTCGGGGCTCGGCTTCAGCTGCAGCAAGACCAACAAATAAATAAATTCAAGTTTCGAGTTCAGCAAACAAATGGCCAAATGGAAAAGGCAAAGGCAAAGGCAAAGGCAAAGGCTCGGGCAGTGGCAATTGTCAAAGCCGCAAGCCGAATGGCATCAGTTTCCATGGAAAACTGAAAATGAGTTTTCCATTGGGTTTAGGCGAAATGCGCACGAGGCACGTGTTGTCGTCGCGACGACATGACGACCAACTGCTCCACTTTATTATAATTTACAATTTTGTTTTTGTTGCCCAGCTACTCTCTGGTTGTTGTTTTTCGTTTTTCTCTTTTCGTTTCTCGTTTTTAGCTCTCCCAGCTGGTCAACTCTCTGTCATTTGCTGGCATTTTTTTTGCCCAGATACCCAGTTGGAGTGCGGCCAATGGGCATGGCTGGCTAGACAATACGTAGCGAAATCTACCTATTACACTTTGTTAACTTTGGCTTATTCAAATATTTCAGTTTTCTTTCATAATGTTATGCTACCTAACAGTTTCCTAAACTAAATGTTAACAATAAATGTTATTCATCATAAATTAAAGCAAAACTCTATTTTAATAAATTATAAATCAATCTTTATGTTGATCAAAATAAAATGTTAACATAAAGGGTTTAACATTTAATAATTAACATTAAATGTTAACATAAAAATATTTACAGTAAATGATTAACATTAAATGAGTAACATTCAATGTTAACATTAAATGAGAAACATTAAATGTTAACAATAAAATATTAACATTAAATGATTAACATTAAATGATCAACATTAAATGAGTAACATTAAATAATTAACATTAAATGATTAACATTAAATGAGTAACATTAAATGATTAACATTCAATGTTAACATTACATAATTACCATTAAATGTTAACATTAAATTGTTAACATGAAATGATCAACATTAAATGAGTAACAGTCAATGTTAACATTAAACGTTAACATTAAATGCTAACATTACATAATTAACATTAAATGTTAACATTAAATGATTTACATTAAATGTTAACATTAAATTGTTAACATTAAATGATCAACATTAAATGAGTAACAGTCAATGTTAACATTAAACGTTAACATTAAATGCTAACATTACATAATTAACATTAAATGTTAACATTAAATGATTTACATTAAATGTTAACATTAAATGGTTAACATGAAATGATCAACATTAAATGAGTAACAGTCAATGTTAACATTAAACGTTAACATTAAATGCTAACATTACATAATTAACATTAAATGTTAACATTAAATGATTTACATTAAATGTTAACATTAAATGGTTAACATGAAATGATTAACATTAAATAATTAACATTTAAAGTTAGCGTAACATCGGTTTGCAGAGCTCTCTTAGCACTTGCAACATTTGTGCTGCTAATCGTATGTGATGCATGAGAAGTATGTCTAAGTCAAGCATGTTGCCTCATAGAACTTTACTTTTCTTCTTCTTCTTCTGCCTTTTCGCCGTTTGTTACTAGCCTTGCATAAAAAGTGTAGCTGCATCTGGAGCTGATGCTGAAACGGGCGCAATTTGCTGTTGTTTTGTGTTCTGCTGTTGCAGCTAATTCATGGAAATTTATGTTTAATGACAACAACGAAAGGCAGCAGCGACTAAAAAAATGTGGAAGTTCAGCAAAAGGGCAGTGCACGACTGGCAGATACCTTGTAATGAAACTGAAATTGATGTGGATAAGGAACTGTGTGTAGTGAGAATGCGAATGAATGAAGAGTTAAAGAAGAGGTCTATAGGGACAACTTTGTATCCACTAAATCGACTTTACACTGTGTACAGGGTGTGCAGAGAACAAAAAACATTGAGTAAACAAACAATATGAGCGAATTGCGAACTGTGGACGCTGGCTGCGCATTCTCGTTTCTCATTTGGGCGAGAACAACAACAATAACTGACCCACACTTAACTGTGTTAATAAGCCCCAAGTCGACGTTGCATGTGGACTTTGCGTGGTCTGAGAATGCGGGCGTTGCGTGGGCGTGGGCAACGAAACCGAAAGTGCAACTTGCATTTAGTTGCGGCCGAGTTGGTGGCAATTGTCAGCTGGCTGGCAGCTTTATGACACCTGGCATGCAATTACGTCCGCGACAGGCGACTCGTAATGGAATTCTTGTGCCGTTTCATTATGCAATGCCACAAGGCTTGCAGATGGCAGGCAGACATAGAAATAGGGAACGGAAATGGCTAACGAATTCTGTGCTGCCTATGCAGCAGCCGGCTTTCTACAGACTTTCCTGTCTGCCCCCGTCGATGTCCAACAGCTTCCGACTGGCAGCTGTCTGCCGTCCGTCTTCAGTCCGCTGTCGGCTGTCGTCGGTCGGCTGTCTGCCCAAGATGCATAAATCATGTGCTGGCCAAATCAGGCGGCCCACTGGCAACGGCATCATCGCCCCAATCAAATCAAGAGCGACCACATTTGCCAGCCACACACGACACCAAAACGTTTTGTGCCACAAAATGCTGGCCATACGCTTTTTGGTAGCGCCGATTTGGCCAACCAACCAACCAGTCGTCCAGCCAGCCAGCCAGCTAGCCAGCCAGTCCGCTAAGTAAGTATTTCAAGTCAATCCAGTTGCAATCGCTGACAGCCTAACACAAAAACTTAATTAAAAGCCAGACCCCCACGAGCGAGCGGGAGGGCGAGAGACAGCTGCCAAAGAGACACAGAGAGAGAGAGAGAGAGTGAGTGAGACAGACAGCATTAGGGAGAGACATAGAGGCGCGTATGACTCGAATTGAGTTAGTTTCCCTTGCCAGTGGGCCAGTGTGGCACAGATTCAGCTATTGCTGCAATGCTCTAAGCGAGGGTATCTCAATCAAGTTATCAAATAAAATAAATTAATAAAAGCCTGCAGCTCTGAAATCGTGGAAGAATTTCTATTTTAAATGATAAAAGTAGCTGGAATTGTAGCTAGAAAAGTAGCGAGAATTGGAGCTGTTAAACAATATACATGAACTGTTAAACGAACTGTTAAATGAATGTTAATAGACTGTTAATACACTATTAAAAGGCTGTTAATAGACAGTTAAAAGATTGTTAAAAGACTGTTAAAAGACTGTTAAAATACTGTTAATAGACTCCTAATAAGACTGTTAAAATACTGTTAATAGACTGTTAATAGACTGTTAATAGAATGTTAATAGACTGTTAATAGACTGTTAATCGACTGTTACTCAAACTCAAACTGATGTTATGCTAACAATTAATGTTAGTCATCATTAGTTAAATATAATATGTGTAAATAAATGATCAATTTAAGTTAATAGACTGTTAATCGACTGTTAATAGACTGTTGGTAGTACTGCAAATCTTAAAGTAAGTTTGTAGTTCTATTTTAAATTTGGATTTGGCGAAAGTAATGCGGTCACCGGTTCCTGGGTCAACGGTGCGTATGAGCAATGCGGACGGTCAACTAACAATCGGCAATTGGCAACAGCCAACCGGCAACAGGCAACAGACGACTGGCAGTGGGCCAATTATCAGCTGTAGGTGGCATTCGGCAGACCCAGTTGCAATCTGAGACGCTGATCAGTGCATGCAATGTGCCCGCTTGAACCCTGCAGCACGTTAAGTGGAGCACCCGAGACCGAGACCGAGACCGAAACCGAAACGAAACAAAGCAAAAGTGTGACTCTCCGAGCGAGCGAGTGATAGACGAATGCGAGTGTTTCTGTCTGCCGCATCAGACTTTTAATTAGAAAAGAAACGCGAAAAATTTGCAAACTATTTTACAATGTGGCGGCTTTTTAATTGGCCGCCGCCAGATGTTGCATAATATCTGCCGGGGATTGCCCCAAAATGATGCAGCGCCAACGGCTAAAACAACTGGCTAAAAGCAGAAACATGTTGCCCAGATAGACATACATATGTGTCTGTGTCTGTGTGTATCTCATCAGCTTCTAGGCCCCGTCTTAATGGTGTCAGCACTGTCCGCCAACTGCTGGCTGGGAGACTGGAAGCAGCGGCCGGCAGCAATTGAAAGCATCGACAATTGCCCAAAAACGACGATATATATAGTGGCTTTCTTTGCCATTGACAGCCATAATTGGCCGGGCCGAATCGTGGCCAGAACCGTTCGACTTTATGGGGATGCAGCGCCTAAGCGCTCTCGCTGACAATTTGACAGCGCGCGGGCAGCACGAGCCGACGCTGCACATATCATTTATCACTCTGCCCGGCCGTGGCCTCAAATCCAACACACACACACACACACACACACACTCGATAGCAGCTCTCATTAAATACTCCGCCGGCAGCCTGAGCCAGGCCTGCGCGCATTAGCGCTCCACATTAATTGATAATTCACTAATCAAAGTGTCAGAGTGGATAGCGTATTTATTAGGCATAAGTTGTAGCATATGCCGGAGACTCGATTAGAAACTCAGCTTGGAGCATGGCAGCAGAGAATGATAAGCTCAGGAAAGTGTTTTGAACTGAAGACAGACAGACAGCAGACTGGCTGTAAGTGGAAGATCTCAATTGGGGTAGAAGTTTCAGGAGGTTCAGTCTGCAAAGTGTGATAAGCTTGATAGTCCTAGATCAAGGATCTGCAGAGAGGCTCTAACTAACTAGTCTAATTCTGAGTCTTAGCCCGGTCTGACTCTGTTCAATCTGAAAAACGAGCATAAAATAAGTTTCGATTGGTCTGCTGAACATATCATACCAACTGCTCAAATGAGATCTGAGATCCCAAGTCTGTGAATAGTTTTAAACGATTTCCGATATGTATTCACCTACAAATCTATCAGATATAAATTCTCTTCTGCCTGATGGATATGCATGGATATACATATATAGCTGTTCCCTTTGCCGAAGTCAGCCTCTCTCTCTGCTTCTCACTCTGGCCGATGAATACCCTTTGCAGATATCAGCCTCTCTCTCCGCTTCTCACTCTTCATACTGCATATGCATATATGTATATATACTGATACTCCCTTCGCAGCAATCTGCCTCTCTCTCTGCTTCTCATACTCCCATACAAAGAGAGTGAATCATTGAAGATCTCTATTGGGTATCAGCTAAGCTTACCATTGTCATTTGCTACTGATTGTCAGTGTGACTCGAGTCTAAAGAGAAGGCAACATATACTTTTGTTCAGCTTCTGAATCTACTCTGACTATATCTTTTATAGGCCAATATGGTATATATAGATAGAATATCTTTCTGGCTGAGCAAATTCTAAAGGTTTAGCTCTGAGTCTGAATAAATTGGACCAATTTCAGACTCTAGACTCTATGAAGAAATGACGAGTATAAAGAATTGAAGATTAAAGATCTTCAAGGTTTTAACTCTAATATATTATATAACCATACATATGTATATAAGAAATTGTATAGTCTATATGTAAAGAAGATCTGATCGAACTCTGACGGCTTAGCTGTAAGTGTTGACTAGACGAACGAACAGATAAAGTAAACTCTCTTCAGTTTGTGAAGCAGTCTGAAGAGCAGGCACAATTCATTCTTGATCATCCCGATCTAGGTCTGCTTTAAGTTGATCATTCAAGTTCCATCATATGCTATATGCCAAAGTATTATTGTAATCTGCTGTGCATTATAATCGCATTTGTTTTCTGCAGAGAAAAGCTCTCCTCAATATCCTATGGATGGACGGACGAGCCTGTCAGCCTTCTCTAGCGACTCATTCATGAAGTGAAGTACTCTCTACACTTCATAAATGAATCTACAGAGTTCCCAATTCTTATTTGAGTTCAGCCAGAGCATCAAGGTCTCCTCCTCTGAGTTTATCATTAAAGATCTTTACTAGGATATATTTGAGTGCAATTGATCTGCAGACAAAACCTTAAGATATTCTAGCTCTCAGCCTGTGCTAGATATCATATGAACCAAGAGAGAGGCCTGCCAGCCTTCTCTTTAAGCTGAGTCATGAAGTAAAGCGTAATAAGAGTAGACCTCATAAAGGAGTCTAAAGAGTTGATGGTTCTCCTTTGAGATCTTTGCCGTAGAGAGCTAAAGTCACATCTTGGCATCTCTCGCATACTATATACCATATTCAGCTCCAGTTTATCGCTCGCTTTATTTGACAGCAGGTGCGTTGACTCATTATCGAACAGGCCCAACTTATTATGAATGTCACTAATCTATCTGTTACGCTGCGCTATCTCGCAGCCAGGCAGTGAGTGGGGTGCTCAGAGCAATAAACCTGTCGTAGCTGTTGAATATCATTGCCATATGCATGATTACCAAACCCTAAAACCGCAAAAGCAAAACAATGCACGATGGCAACAGCAACAACAACAGCAACAGCAACATTAGCTGTAGTTATGTTTGTTGGGCCGTTCAACGGTACGTATACGCGCTATTTTTGCCTGAATTCACATTAGATAAGTTAAGATTGGCGATTGTCGGCTACATTGTTGCGGCTGTAATTATGCAAATTTGTTAACAACCTCTAAATACGGCAACATTTTCATTTTCATTTTCATTTTCGTTTTTTGCTCGCTCTCTATTGTATTTTTGGCTTGAATTTTTAATTAACATGGCCGAAGCCGAAGCCGAAGTCGAGGCTTGAATGTGTGCCAAATAGCAAAAATGAAATAATGAGAACACTTTTTATATGCAAACGTGGTCTAAACACTTTCACTGCAACGGCAGCAGCAAAAACTGCAACGAGCTGGCAACACGAATTTCGTGTCGTAAAGCGAGCCGCCGAGTGGGTGGGTGCAACCACAGTTGAGCAACGGCAGCGGCAGCGGCAGTTGTCCAGCGGCCAGTCTATGCTCAAGTGGTGGTGCAATGCACTCGACGGGACTTGGCACATGGAAATGGGCTAAATGAGCAGTGAGCAATGGGCACTGGGCTTGGGCCGGCTGCAGTCGTCGCTGTCACATTTGCAATTAACTCACGAGGCGACGACATTGATTAACGAGGCGTTTTTAAGCGGCACTCAAACACGCGCTAATGTCGCGACAGACAACAATAACAAGTAGCAACAAGAGGAGGAGCAGCAGCAGCGTCACAGCCACAGCAGCTGACGTTCGACAGTTCGACATGCACAAAGAGAGCCACACGCAGGCTGACAATGGCGATAGCTGGAGTGCAATGCATTCCGTATCTCATAGATACAGCTAGATGCTGGCTGCTGGCTGAGAAGTGTTCAATTGTAGGCAATGTTTGCTAATTGAATTGAATGAGCACTTGGCTGCTTAGGATAAGTCCAAAATTAGTTAACAATTGATGCGACCCGTGCAGTGGAGTAAACAGAGAGAGAGAGAGGAGGGAGAGAGAGAGAGAGAGAGAGAGAGGGAGGAGAGTTCATTTATTAATTAAATTCTTTTAGATTTCGCCTTTTGTTTATTTTTCTTGAGCGCTTTGTGCCGCATGAAATGAATAAACGGAAGCAGCGAAAGCAAAAAGAACAAAAGCCAACTGCAGCAACTGTGGAATGCTTGAACTTTTAATACCCTGCAAATAGGCGTAAATATTACAAAGTTTCTATATATATACAATTTCTTTATGATAGGGTATTCGTTAGTCGTTCATTGCCGATTTGGTATCCGCGCACTTGCTTAATTTATTATATGTGTTTATGGCTAGAGAGTTATTGCCCGTGACTTTTCGAGGTATGCGCGAGGTGAACTCTAAGTGAGTGAGTGATGAACCCCTCAAGAAAGGCAGCTGAGTTCTGGAATATATACATATATATAGATATATAGCATGTATGTATATCTATGTATATATATATATATATATATATATAGCTCAGTATGCAAGCGATAACAGAGTCTAGCTCTGCACTGAGGCATCTCTGAGCTAACAAAGTTTGTATGGAGAAGCGAATATACTTCATAGTTGTAGATAGTAGTGTATCTGGGTTCCATGAATACAGGCCATGACAGGACTTAAAGCTTTGCAAATGAAATTGAAAGGAACAAGCCAGAGCGACTCCCGATAAGAATGTATGCTTTGGCTTTCGGCTTGCTTTAAAGCTGACTTTGAGAGCACATAAGGTGCATAGGCAAGGAGCAGGCTGAGAGCCTTAAGCTAACTAAGAGAACTATCTTTAAACAGCAAAGCCACCATGCGCAAGGTGACAGGCCTACCAAACTTTCTATATGGAATACATCCATGGGAAACTACTCCAAAGCAGTTTTCAGTCAAGATGGAAGATGGACTAGATGGATGGCTAACTGGCTTCTAAGCAACTCTATGCTACATAGGCATGGAGTGTTTTCTACAGTCGCAGCTCCAGATCTTATGTGCATAGTCAGCTCGTCAGCTCAGCTGGCTATCAAGGAGAACAGGCGCAGACTGAAAAGATTTCCAGTTGAATATGATATATCAGAAGTATGAAGTATTATATGTATATAACTAAATAGAACAAGAAACAAACATGTCTAAGCATAAGTTGTATATAGGCTGGCCTTTAGCGAAATGAAGTCTTATGGCTAAATGAACTGTAGCTCAAGCCTAGGCCTAGCTGAATAAAAGAAAAGTTAAATATTAAATAGGAATTTAGTCACTTAAAATTCAATAGAAATTACTTCAAATATAATATATCTGTTAAGTAATTAACTCTGGGTATATATGCTCATAATATAAAATGTATTATATTTTAGCATTCATAACAGCTGTTGCTGCACTTAACAGCAACTTAACATTTCTTGTATGGCTATATATCATATTGCAATTATTATTTTTTTATATTTAGTCTTATCATAATTGATATTTTTCTGACTTTCGTTGAACGCCTTGTTTTGGGTGAGGTCAGTGCCGCTAGCTGAGCATTTCGCATTCGCTTTCGATCTCGTTAACAGCTACTTAACATTTTTCGCGCTCTCTCTATCCCTCTCTCTCTCCCTCTCTCTGTGTATTGTTATTGTTATTGTTATTGCCGTAGCTGTTGTGGTTGATGTTGTTATTATAATAGCTGCAAGCTTTTAATTAATTTGTGTCTGCTCTTTCGCTTCCACACTCTCGCGCCGAAGGGTGTTACCATTGTCTCGCTTCATGTGGAACGCACTGCAAAGTACTTGACTTTTAACCTCATATGCATACATATATATATATACATATATATATTCATGATCAGAGTCACTATCGATATATATATATAAATGTGTGTGTATTCAGGTCGAAACTTGGCAACGTTTCAATTTTTTGAATGCATTTGCCTCTGCCGGCAGCAAGGGTATTCCACAAATCGATTCTTTCTGTATGAATAATACTGTAAATATGTCATAGATATATATATATATCTGCATTGTTTGCCACGCACCAGCAATAACAGAAACTCTAACAATAACATATCCAATATATTAGTCACAAATTTGAACAAAAAAATAGGAAAAAATTAATAAAATTAAAAGTGAGTGCCTTTAATTGTATATACATACATATACATATGCATATACATATGCATATACATATACATATATATATATATATATATATATATATATATATATATATACATATATATATATTTATCTATCTATGTATGCATGTATTTCCTAAATATCTGACGAGGCTGCGGCAAGGGCGCACAGCAAAGGCGTTGCTCACAAACAAGTTAGCTGATTCATTTGATTCGTTTGGCCAGCAGCTGTTTTGGCTACGACCAAATGCTTGCTGGCCCGCTAAATTGGTTAGAACCTGCCGCCAATTGCGCTTCGTTTGGCCAGCCATAGGCCACAGCTAAATGCCGCCAAGTGGTTTATGCCCAGCAAGAGCAAGAGCCAGAGCAAGACCAACTGCAGCCGACAACAGAAACAAAAGCATATAAATATTTATGGGCAATTCATTGGATCCAAGTTGCAATCAAATCAATTAAATAATTAATATACTTTGTAAAAAAATAAAAAAACTCTTTATTTTGGCTTGAAAAAGTGTTGTAAGCTCATAAAATATATTTATGCAGTTGCCTTGACAGCGAGCCCTCGTGAGGAAGTATTAGTTGTTATTTATTAATTAAGAATTTTAAGATTAAAATAGAAATTTCGTGAACTATATTCCAAGATAATAATAGAATAAATAATAGAATGATTGCTTAAAGTCCTCACAATGCGTTATGGGTTTTAGGCCTACGAAATACATACTCATGATGTAACGGTTCTATATTTAATTAAATAAAAATAGATAAATATATAAATAAAAAAAAAGAAAAAGATTTTCAGCTAATATAAAAAGGATAAGAAAAACTGAAGCTGGTAAAAAAAATTCAAAAGTCTCTCAGTAAAATGTCAAAAGCAAAGAAAGCGTCGATTGAAAGCCGAAAAAGATGCTTGCCAAGTCTGAGCTTAGATTGATTTCAAACTCTTAAGCTAAGTTTACAATTTAGCAGTATATATTGGCAGATTTATTAGTTTAGGCTTAGATTTAGATTGAGATTGAGAAGTGGAAACCGTGGCTATAGACGCATTTAGGCTGCTCAGAAGATAAGGTTTAATTCATGGGCTTATGAAAAATAAATAAATATAAATAAAATGATAATAATTATAATAAATAAAATAATAAGTAGAAAATAAAATAAAAGTAAAATAATAATAATAATAATAATAATAAATACATAAATAAATATAAAATAATTAAAATAAAATAAAAATAAAATGTAAGCAAAATAATAATAATCATAAAAATAATAATAATAATACCAATAATAATAATAATAATAATAATACTAATACTAATAATAATAACAATAATTAATAAATAATATACAATATAATAATATTAATAAATAATAAAAAAAAATATATATAAAAATAACAGTATACCCTGATTTCCAATTTTCAAAGGGTTCAGGGTATAATAAAAATAAAGTATAAAATATATTACATAAAAAAAAAAATATATACATATATATATATATATATATATATATATATATTTATAATAATATATAATAATAACAATAATACGCACATTTTAAGAGTATGACGCCGCTCTCCTCCTGACTGCGATTCAGGCCGAGCGCCTGATGCTGGTGATGGTTGGCATCCAATGCGGATTTGATCAAGTGATAGGCCATCATTCAGATGCATTACACGAATGAGCACTACTCATAAGCTGCTGATTAGGTGAGCTATATATAATTATAGTCTTTTACGCTGCATAGGTGTATGTCTGCCTGTCTGTGTGTGTGTGTGTGTGTGTTTGTGTTTGTTTTATTAAGTAATAGAAATAATGTAGCGAGCGGGTCATCGCCTGGCAGTGATTATCAAGCGCTGCCAAATCTGAGATCAGCCACCAAAAATATGGCTTTAGAGATGTTTCCATTTGAGTTGTTCGTAAATCGACAACAAAATGAGGCGGGTATATGGGCGCTACGCAATGCGCGCTCAGAGCTTGCAAGTCAATACAGCTGAGGCTTATCATATATGTATATAGGCTGCATAAGCATGGTTTTATTGAGCGGGCATTGGGCAGTCGTGCTTATTATCAGGCGAGCGGATAATGCAAAGTGCTCGACGGCCGCTGCTAAGTTTGCAGCTCGAATTAATTAGTTGTCGATTTATTTTTGAATACTTATGAGGGCATGTATGTACATAGGTATATATATATATATACTATATATATATATAACTATATCTGCTGGCAGCGACAACGCAGCGTAAACGCCTCCCCCAGCGAGCGCTTTTGTGTCTGGGTCGACGGGATCGCCGGGTTCGGTCAGGTCGCGCCACAATGACAACAACAACAACAACACACACACACACATAGAGAGAGAGAGAGAGAGAGACTCACAGCTTATTTGGCACTGCATAAAACACTTGCACTTGCACGCGAGTCACTTCATAAGAGCGCTGAACGCTCTCGCTCTATGTTGTCTCTCTGGAGATACGAAAACCATAAAAAAAAAATATTGAAAATATATATATATATATATATATACATATATATATTCATATATACATATGTATGTTGGCGCGGCGCGGCAAGCATGCGGCAAGCACGACAAGATCGATTCTACTGAATCCAAAATGCGCCGATAAATGGGAATGGAGCCCCAAAATGAGCCGCCAACAACAGCAGCAGCAGCAGCAGCAGCAGCAGCAGCAACCACAACAGCAACAACAACCACAACAACAACAACAACAATAGCGACTACTAAAAAACAGCAAGCGAAACCAAAACGACGCTGACGAGTCGACGACGCTGACGACTGCGACTGCGACTGCGACTGCGACGCGAAGCGATTGTCCAACGACGAGCCAGTGGAGCATGTGCCACAAAAATTATCACGCTGGCTAGGCAGGGGGCCGCTAGTAGGATAGAGAGCAGCCTGTTGCGCGTGCGAGACGTCCTTTCGTGGCCTAGGCCTCAAACTATCAGTTTTAGAGGCACTTTAGTGAGCGTTGAATGCATATTGCTGGCTGGCTGGCTGCAGCCTCATTAAATTCATTAGCTCAATTTAGCAAATCTCGCTTAATATTGTTTTTATTTTTCAAATATGCCTAAAAGTATGCAACACAAAAAGCACTGCAAAGCTGAGCAAAGCTGTGCACCCGTTTAGCCAAGACACAAACCAAAGTAAATTCAGCCATAGATGGCGCTGGCAGCTGCCTACAGCTGCGAGCCACAGATGGCAGCTCGTAAAATGAGAAATCATAAGCAAACACCGACTGCGCAATACTCTACACACTCATATATGTATATTTAGGTGTGAATGACTCACCTGAGAGGCCCGCGTCGTTGATGCTCGAGGTGGAGGTGGAGAAGCCGGGCAGCTTGCGCCAGCCCTTGCGGTTCCAGAAGCTGCGCGCCTTCGACTCGGTGGGCACACTGGGTCCGGGATCTTCGGCGGCGCGTATGCGCGCACAGCTGAGTATGCGCCGGCCGCAGGAGGCGCGCGCCAGAAAGCCGCAGCTGGTGGCGCCGCTGGTGGCCAGCGTCGACTCGTCGTAGGCCGTCGCCACACCCGCCCCCGCCCCCGTCACCGCCGCCGCCGCCGCCGCCCGCTGGAAGGAGCGACAGCTCTGCGTGGCATAGGCCGCGCTGGCGGTGGGCGTTTGCCGGGCGCACTTGATGTGGTGCGTCTTGGTCAGCCGCAGGCTGCCGATGTAGCTGGCCCCGCTGCTGCCGCTGAAGCCGCTGTCGAGGTCCGGCGGATGGGCGCCCTTGAGGGTGGCCAGCAGCCGCTCGATGCCGGCCGCGTCGCTGCTATCACAGATATTGTCCGCCGAGGTGGAGGTGAGCCGGGCCAGCACCGCCGGCTGCCCGCTGGCCGCCGTCACGCACACCGTCGGGCTGGGCTTGGGCGGCGTCCCAGCTGCTGCTGCCGCAGCGGGCGGACTGCACTTGGGCGGACTCTCGGGCATCAGCATGGCCTCCACGCTCAGATTGAGCTCGCCCAGGATCTTGTGATGCCGATGCTGGACGCGCCGCAGCTCCTCCTCGACCAGCGTCTGGTTGAGCGAACCCGCCGACTGCGAGCCCACGGCGCAGCCCAGCGGCTGCTGCTGCTGCACCACCGCTGACTTCTTGCCGCCCGCCGTCGCCGTCGCCGTCGTCTGCAGGGCGGCCGCGTTGATCTCCTCGTAGAAGTTCTCCTGGCCCTGGCTGCTCGCGCTGCTGGCCACCCTGTGGTAGCGCGTCTGGTAGGACTGCAGCGTCGCCGGCGAGACCAGCTGCTTGTTCTTCTTGCCCTTCGAGAGCAGCGCGCGTATCGAGTTGGGCGGTGGTGGCGGCCCGCTGGGCGTGGCCTGCGCCGACGCTGCCTGCGCTGCCGCCGCGCCGTCCGGCTTGGGCACGTTGGAGTGGCGCATGGCGGCGCCTGGCTCGTAGTAGGCGTACGAGTAGTCGTGCTGCTGGTGGTGCTGGTGGTGCATGTGGTTCAGGCTGGTTGCCTGCTGCAGCGCGCTCCACTTGACCGCCGACGAGTCGCCGCCCTCACGGCCCAGCGTCTTGCTCTGCCGCCCCAGCTGGTGGTGCTGGTGGTGCTGATGGTGGTGCGGCGACGCCTCCAGCTGCTCGTTGCAAATCTCGATGGCGTCCGGATCGGGATCGGGATAGCGCGGCAGCAGCTGCCGCCGCCCATTGCCATTGACGGCGATCCCACTCGCCGCACCACCCGCTGCGGCGGCACCGCTGCCCAGGCTGCTGCTCACGATGGCCGCCACGGCGATGGGCGAGCTGTGGGGACTGGTGGCGGCGGGCGGCGGATAGTCCGGCGGCGGGGGGAACTGCAGGCAGCCGGCGCTCTGCTTAGCCACGGCCAGGCACAGGCCCTTGCGCAGCCCATGGATGCCCTCCAGCTGCTCCAGTTGCTCCAGTTGCTCCAGCTGCTCCAGCTGCTGCTGCTGCAGCTTCTGCTGCTGCTTGAGCCGCTGCAGCTGCGTCTGCTGCTGCGTGTAATAGTTTTGGTTGGCGGGCTGATGCGAGTGCGAGTGCGAATGCGAATGCGAATGCTGGTGCGGATGCGGATGCGGATGCGGATGCTGGTGTGGATGCTTTAGCTTTGTGTGGCTGTGCGAGTGCACGTGCAGCTTGGCCAGAGGATGGGCATGGCTGTTCTCGCCGCCGCCGCCGTTGTGATTGTTGTTGTTGTTGTTGTTGTTGCCAGTGGTGCTGGTGGTGGTGGTGGTGGTGCTGCTGCTGCCGGTGGCGTGATTGTTGCGTCTGCTGCCCAGGCCCAGGCTCTCCATGGCACATGTTGCCGCCCGCCGCTCCACTCGCTGCTAGACGCTGCAAAGAATCGAGTTAAGCGACAATTAACAAAATATTTTAGCTTCCAAGTGGCAAAGTGGTGCAATAGCAGCTGCCCGATAGCTCATGCCCCAACGCCCGACTTCCTGAAACCCAAAGCAGGCAGCGCGCGCTGGCACGCTCCAATGGAGCTGCAGCTGGAGCGAGAAGACTCTAGGAATCTGCGCCAACAGCTCCCTTGGCGAGATTAATTGCCGCTAATTAGGTGAGTCTCTGCCAGCTATTTGCCCGCTGGGCTTTAGTTTTCGCTTCTAAAAACAATTGCTAAAGTAAAAGGTGTGGGGCGGGACAGACTAGGCGATGCTCTGCGCGAAAATTTAAGTAGAAACGGGAGTAAGACTGCTCTAGTCGAGCATGCTCGACTGGGAGATACCCTGCCGGATGCGCAGGGCTAGATCGACTCAGCGCAGCTCCCTGATCGAGAATATATATACTCTAAGGGGTCTGCCACGCCTACTTCTGCCTTTTACATACATTTTCAAAAAAGCTTCATAGCCTGCATTGCCATTTTCTGTAGGTTCAGGGTATAAGTATTGCGAAAAGGAATATATTATATATATTTTGTTTGATATATATTTTATATTATATATATTTTATGCTCTTCACTCTGCACTAAAAAATAAAATAAAAAATAATAAAAATAAAAAATAATAAGAATTATAAATAATAAATAAAAAAATATTAAATAATAAAATTAAAAAATATTAAAAATAAAAATAAAAAATAATAAATAAAAAAAAAATAATAAATAATAAAATTAAAAAATAATAAGAATAAAAAAATAATAATAAATATAAAAAATATATTTTTATTATTTAAAGATATATTTTTTATTTAAAAATATTTTTATTTTTATATAAAAAAAAAATAATAATAATAAGAACCTGATACTTGATACTGTTACTAAGGAATCAACAACTTAAGTCGAATGCAGTTACTCTAAGGCAAAAGGGACTAAAGCTAAAACCTTCCCAACTCACTCCTTGGGCATAGGTGCTAAATGAATTGCTGAGGAATACAGGTATGCCTATCTATATATCTAAATGGATTGAGTTACAGAGATCTATGCACGCAGAGGCAATATCCACTGCGCTGCCTTTGGGCAAGGCAAATCAAACAATTTATGTTCACTTCCAATGAGCTCAGGGCAAGAAAGAAAAGAAAGAGCAAGAAGCGAAGAAATAATTTGCCAACTTTTTGTCTGGGTAATAATTTGAGCTATTTTAGTGGAGATACAAGCGATCCGCTGCTAAATGATAATATCAGTTTGTGTGACAAGATTATGGCCGAGATAAAAGTCAATGTGGCGGGAGCGTCTGCTTGGCCATAATGAAGCTGGCCAAGTTATGACTGCATAGCAGGTTGAAGTACAGACCAAGAGAGAGAGAGAGGGAGGTAGGGGGGGGGGGGAGGAGGAGAGGGAGAGGTAGTGGTAGTGTGTGTGTGTGTCTTGAATTACCCTTTGATTCGATCTCCCTCTGCCCCTGCCTCTCTCACGCTGTCTGACTCACCGGCTGTCGGAGTAACATGAGACGTCTCTGAGAACACGGCTGTTTGGCCACCGAGCTCCGGTTGGCACAGCGGGTCGCCAAATTAGCGTCTAAATTTAGCTACTCATCCATTGAATCAGGCTCAGCGGGCGTTGAAATTGAATCAAAGCAGCTCCGCCATAAAATGGAATTAAAGCGCCCAGCCAATAATCCCAGCTACAGGCCACAGTCCCTCCGACTGTCCCTCCGACTGTCCCTCCGACTGTCCCTCCGACTGTCCCTCCGACTGTCCCTCCGACTGTCCGCAATTGCATGCAGTTAAAGTCACGCCAACAAGGCCAGCATTGTCAACAAAAAAAAGCTAGAAGACTTGCATGAAAAAAGCCAAACAGAAGCTGCAAAACTGTGGCAACTCTGCCAGCTGCAGCCGAGCGGTCAGGAGTCAGGACTTGGCAAGCAAAACCACTCTGTGGGAGCAGTCTTGGCCAGCTCGGATGTGTGTGTGTGTGCTCGTTAGTTTGGCTCACTTTGTTTTTGTCTCTTCCGTTTCGTCAGTTGCATTTAGCCAACAGCAGCTGCTTTTTTCACGCATACCCTGTAGAAAAGGAAATAGTTGTACAGAGGCAACCCTGACAGCCCTGGCCCTCGATGCTGGCTAATCTGCCGGACTTCCATTATCAACATATATGACTTTTACAGGGTATCTATTGGGTCTGAGCAGTGAAATTAGAAAAGAAAGTGAAGTGAAAGACACACACACACACACACACATGATGGCAAAATCATCAACAGCTGCCCGTTGCCCGTTGCCCGTTGCCCGTTGCCGGGGCCAGAGTTCAGGCCAATTAGCCTGCGGTTGTGGTTCAAGACTTTCGCCGGGCAGCCAAGGCGATTCCGGCTAATTAGAAGCACCACGCCAGCGATGAGCACACATGCAAATGCAAGCAAGTAATTCAGCCCAGCAGAACATGAATGAGCACAAAGCAGAGCTGGCGTGTTCCGAGGAAGTAGCAACAAATCTAAAATATATTTATATAGGTATATATAGCAGCGCACGCACGCACACATAAGTCAGCTCGCGCAGATGCGTGCGGGGCACAAGCAACAGCAAAACGCATTGCAATAATTATTCGCAAAACGAGAGGATGCAACAACAACAACAACAACAACAACAACACCAGAGGCAGCAGGGCAGGAGCAGCCGGCGCAGCATGTTTCTTCTATCATATTTACAATTTGTGTGTCGCCAATGCACTCAGGCCAACCCCAGTTGCATCGTTGCAAAATGCAAATGCAAATGGAGCTGGAACTGGGCCTGCAGCTGGGCCAGTGGCAGGGGCAGGGGCAAGGCGGCAACCTGATAGCATCATGCGAGCGCGAACAAGTAATTAGAAAATATATTTAAGATGTTGCCTGTGCTACTGCGCTAACAGCCACGACTTGGATGATCATCATCATCATCATCGTCATCATCGTCATCGCCATGATATTTATGCTTATGCATTCCGAGGATGCAACTGCAACTAAAGTGGCGGCAATGCCAAAGGCAACCCTCGGGGCTGCGCCCCTCATGTTTTCAATTGAAATGCTGCACTCACACACACACACACAACACACACACACACACACACACTCGAACACACTTTGCGAGTTTAAGCATTTCGAAATTGCATTTACAACCAACAACCAGCAACGCTGGCATACCCTGGCGAAGGCTGAGCATGAGCTGCTCTTAGCCATACATGATTCATAATGAGAAATTAGTCAGATCTAAAGATCTAAAAAACTCTCTCAAAAATTATAGATTATTTCAATTCTAATATTTCTAGCGAAAAACCCTACAAATTTTAGCCCAAAACTATTCATATTCTATATTTCTATAGATATAGTTTATTTTATACAAATATCAGATTTAGTGAATTTTAAAAATTATTAATTTGTTTTGAAATTTTTTTAGAAATTCTTAAGTATAAAAAGTTCTTTATATAAAATAAAAAAAAAAAATTTTAATAATAAACTAAAATTAATAAATATAAATAGAAAACTCAATAACGAATTAAATCATACATTTTCTTTTCTATTTCTTTCCATAGAAATTATTAAAATGTATTTTAAATTGTTATATTTAAAATTTGATATATAGATTGGAAATTTTTATATAACAATTTGAATATATGTAAATACGAAATTCGTAATATTTTTGTTCATCAATTAGAATTCAGCTTCGAAATTTCTTAAAAAATTGTATTCCTTTTTGTTTGTTTTTATAATTGTTCTAAATATTTATTATCAATTATTTTAAATATATCATACTATAAATATTTATAATAAGTATTTAATTTTATATTTTACCATTTAATATTTAAGGTTCCAAATCGAAATATGTTTACTTTAGTATATAAACTCGAAATTTAATAAACATTTCTATTTAATATTTACGCATTTCGATTTTTTGTTTTAATATTTATTGTTTAAGTTCGCAATTTGGATTCAAAAGTTTCAAAATATTCATATTTAACAGTTGGAATTTGAATTCGAAATAATTTAAATATTTTTCATTTATATTTAGGTGTTTTTTTTTTTTTTTCATTTAATTTAAAACTTTTAAAAACTCTAAATATATAGTTAAACTATTTGAATTATTTAAACCATTAAGGCTTTAAATTGTACATTTTTATATATTTAATTTTAATTAACCTATTCATTTAATATTTATAATACAGATTTTATATTATTTATATTTGAAATTTAGAATTGATGTTAAAAACTTTAGAATTTTTGTATCATAGCCAAGTTTAGTACTATTTACATTCAATTGCTTTAGTCGAATACTCTTTGGCATCAACTTTGCTCATCATATTCATAACTATGCCATATATTATGCGTCAAAAATCTTGAGTCAAGTTATGCTAACTGTGACCACAAAGATGGCCTACTCCTACTCCTATTAGCTCTAACTCAACCTGAATCCTCTTGAAAAGTCTGCTGTCCAATAGACTCTCGCCTAATAGTAGTATCAGAAAAGCTTGTCAAGCTCCTCATGTCTCTGACCCACCAGGCCACGCTGCATTGCCACTCAAATATGCTAATAATGGCAATCGAAGCGCTGCAGCTGGCTGCGTCACGCGTGCGCAAGAGTATTTAATGTGAGACGTGTCCGAGTGCGAGGCGATGTTGGCGGTGATCCGCTCGCCGATAGAATCGCTCGTTAATTTAGGAATTAAATGAAACGCGCAATTGTCATGCCACATACATTTGTATGGAGAATGTGGGAGGGAGTCGAGAACGAGAACGAGAACGAGAACGAGAAGGAGAAGGAGAAGGAGAACTAGAGTGAGGGCTCGATGGCTAATTGGTGCTGGCAGTTTGCCGACTGCAGCCGCTATAAAGTCTTTGTACAGTTTTATAGTTGGCCGTGCCACCCCTGGTGTCGCTTGTTCGCTTTCGCTTATTGTTGGGTGCATTGACTTGGACTGGCGCATCTTGCTATCAAGCCGTTTATTCCTGTCATCATATCCCTGCGGCAACGCGACGTATGCGTGATGCATTGTCAACAAGTGCGGCAATGACAGGCCCGCTCCCCTCCGGCACAGACAACAAAGAGCCAGCAGCAGCAGCAGCAGCAGCAGCAGCAGCAAGTAGGACTCTAGTTTCGTGGCATGTGGCAACATAAACCGTAACTAGATGGCTGCATATTTGGTTGACTTAATGCCAAGATTCCCTGCCTGCGATAGATGTAATGCTGTGTGCTCTATCTTCGCCCGCTGCTTTGTGCTGCCTTAGAAAAGCTGCCTCCACCATCGCCAGCCAACGGCAGTGCAATGTGTCTTTTTAGCACTTACTGCACCACCGTCACCGCTACCGCCACCTACAACCACGCCCACTTGCAGCTCTCATTGAGCCACTCAGCTGAAATATCAGCTCTCCCCCAGCTACGTGGATGTGTGTAGACATAAGTAAGTTATTTCTTTTATACGCTTATTTATACCCTATGCACGGCTTATCTTACGGCGGAGTCGAGGGCCGCAAAGGGCTGCGTCCAACTGAACTAGGGTATTGGGCAATGCGATGCCATCATCAGTGGAGCTGCTTTTCTATTTGCTGAAACTTTAATAAGAGTCAAAGCAATAAGCACGCTGAGCGCTGCAGTTGGGCATGCCTGACTGCCAGACACTTGGCAATGAGTATCTATAGAGAGTTAGAGTTTCTGCTGTAATATAATATATATACATATATATAAGAGAGGCATGGAGTTATATCATATGCCACTTCTTCTTGCCTTCTCTATTGGATTTTTATGATTATTGTTAGGGTGACTGCTAGTCATGTACGCCCAGCTAGTCACGCTGCTTATGCATATTGTGCTTCATAAAAAGCAATGCAATTTCCTCTTAAAGAATGTTCCAGGGAAACACTGAGCGGAGGGTACGAGGCGGCAGAGAGAAAGGAAGTTGTTTAGAGAGAGAGTGAAAGATAAAAGCAATGGAATGAGTAGCTATGTGTATGTATATATATATATATATATATATATATATATATATATATATATATATATATATAATATACTCATATATAACAGACTATGTGCATCTATGCCTATGCTGAATCTGTGAACATGCTAAAGTGTCGTTTTCATTTTGCCCGTATCTATATGGAATGCTTTCACTTTTGCTAAGTAGGCTTCGGTTTTTGCTCCTTGGCATTATTTTTTCATTGATTCGAAAGTTGGCGGGACGAATTCTCAGTAAAATTCATCGATTATTTTATATATATATACAACATCTATAGGGATATGGCTGCAGTTTCTGACTTCGTGATGCGTCTGCTGCGCCGCACCAAAACTGGCATTCTGGAGCTGTTCAAGCATCGTTCACCCACTGTGACGGAGGTGGACATTGACAACTTCATGCCACGGCTCGACTGTCGGCCGCAGGAAGTGCTCCAGAAAGTCGAACAAATAGAAATGGATCTATATGGCTTTTCGTCCAGCGACAGGGACGAGGAGGTCGAATGCTATAAACTAAATCGGGCCAACAGCAGCTGCACCACTCGTGAGCTCGACCTCAACGACAAGAGCCTGGGCACCAGCACCACAGAAGGATCACTAGTGAGCGATCTGTCCCATACTCAAACCAAATTAACCAAATAAACCAAAATACCCATCACATCAGCAACTTTCACTCGCTTGTTGTTGCTGCTGCTGCTGCTTCTGCTGGTATTGGCTGGTTTTTGCTGCTTGGCAAGTTTATTTTTAGACTGCTTGAGAGTGCGGCGCCGCTTGGCGGCTCTTAACGGCAACTGGACGTCAGTTGAACAACTGGCTCGTTGGTCTAGGGGTATGATTTCCGCTTAGGGTGCGGGAGGTCCCGGGTTCAAATCCCGGACGAGCCCGAGTTGAGTTAGCTTTTTTTTTTAATTTTTTTAAATTTAATTGACTAAATTTTAAGTAGATCTGACTAACTAAATCTGACTAAATGGCATTGTTTAAGGGAAAGGCTAGTTTCTCTTGTGAATAATTTTAATCAGAAATTGCTTTTTAGGCACTGCTCATGATTATCTATGTGCATAGACAAACTAATTAAGTGATAGGGCAGAATTTTAGACAAAAGTTATTCTAGCCACGATTTGTTGGAGTGGTAGTTATATGATAAGGTTATATTTTTAGCTGCAGTGATAGGTAGGTGATGAGATATATGACTACGACTAAAGACTAAAGACTAAAGACGAAAGACGAAAGACTAAAGACTAAAGACTAAAGACTAAAGACTAAAGACTAAAGACTAAAGACTAAAGACTAAAGACTAAAGACTAAAGACTAAAGACTAAAGACTAAAGACTAAAGACTAAAGACTAAAGACTAAAGACTAAAGACTAAAGATTAAAGACTAAAGACTAAAGACTAAAGACTAAAGACTAAAGACTAAAGATTAAAGACTAAACAGCAAATGGACATCAATTCGAATATTGATCAGGAATACATATATAGATATATATCCATATCTATAACTGCCTGAATTTAAGCTCTTTTCTTGGGACAACAAAATGCCAATTGCTCTTCAGGCTTTAGCTCATCTTGAAGTTCATTCGTGGTTCAAAGTCCTTTCCCGGCTGATACGTGGGCGAGGGTTGCGCAATTTGTTGTGGGTCTTCTGGCATTTGACCGCTTGACACTTGCCGCAGCCGATTTGAATGGCAGGGACAGCGTGACGGGTGAGTCGCGCGGCCATGTTTCGTAATTATTTAAAAAGCAAACTACGCCCACACGCACACTTGTGCCCGGGCGCATTTATAATTGTGTGTGCTTTCTATTGTTTAAGCATCCTTGCGGCAGTGGCAGCAACAACAACAACAGCAACAACAACAGCAACAACAATGGCAACAACGCAGCAGGCAGTCGTTGAGGCAGCTTCCTTGACAACTTTGAAGGCTGTCGCCTGGAGTTTGGGGGCTGCGATTCGGGCATGGGTCACCTGCAGCACCGTCAACATCATCATCAACATCATCATCATCATCATCATCATCATCATCATTGCCATCTTCTTTATTTTGTGCACTTATGCGCCTTTACTTTGTGCATAATTTCTTAAGCAGCGGCCATGGTTGGCGCCCCAACGTGGGCCACGCGGGAGCAATGCACTGAGAGCCTCTGGGCTGTTGGCCATTGGCTTTGCTAAGGTTGCTTGGCAGGCGCAATCGAATGATCATTCGATACAATTCAGTTGCAGCATGTTGCACGAACAAATCACGCCCTCAGCCGCCCTCAGCCGCCCTCAGCCACTGAATGCATTTGATGCCACCCAACTCTGTCCATGCCTGAGCGTGAGCCTGCCTGAGCCACCCTCACTGCTCCACAGCTCCACTGCTTAACCATTCGCTACTCGTTTCTCGTTTTTGTTTTTTGCTGGCTGCTTGTCTATCTGCTGGCTGCTTCTGTGTTCCATTAAGAGTAGCTCTTGGGCATGAATGTCATCATCAGGACAAGTGTTGCAGCGCGCTCACATGGGACAACAACAGCAACACAAACGGCACCAGCGCCAACATTTGCTGGGGTGAAAGTAAAAATTACACTTGCAACAGCAACAGCAACAAAATTTTTGCAAAACGTCAAAGGCGCAAACGTTGACGTTTCTGATCCTGGAGCTGAAAATTGTGCTGCTCCAGCTCCAGCTCCAGCTCCAGCTGCAGCTGCAGCTCCAACTCCAGCTGGGGTTGTGCGAGCGCCCGAGTTCGTTAAACCTTGAAGCATCGAAGCTTTCATTTCTTGACAAAACCCTCAACCAGAACAAACTACAGCATGCCAGTGGGGCGCGAATCTCAGCAGCACTGGCAACGGGTGCAGCAGCAGCAGCAGCTCCGGAGCGTCAGGTCGGCCCAAGTCGCGCTACTCACATCACACACAGATACTGTGACTGAGGTAGGGGTATTCAGCCGGTGCGCACTCCAAAAACTTAGCTGGCCGCCCTCGCTGACGCTGACGCTGACGCCCTCGCCAAGTCGATGACTGGAAAACGCCCAGAGTCAAGCATATTGCGTTAAATTTTAATTAAGCCCAGCCACACGCACTTTTTACAAAACGCAGGTGGAATGAAACACGATGTTACCTGCCCCTTTGTTGCAAGGCACAAGCCTCGCTGCGTGCTCTCTCGACTGATTCACATTCTTGTTGGCAGCCCAGCTCTGCCCAGGGCTTTCTATTATGATTATTATTTCTATTTTCTTTTCTTTTCTTTTCTTTCCGACGAAATTGCGTAATTATTATAATTGTTTTTAAACAGTATTATTATTATTTTTTTTTTTATTATAATTATAATTTTTTTTTTATTTTTAAAAGCATTGAAAGTGCGAATCTTTGTTGAAATGTATCTAACAGACAGCAGAAGAATATATATTAATGAATATTCATGAATATCTCCTTTATGGAGTCTGTCGAAAATCATACATATATACAATATTATATTATATTATATTATATTATATTATATTATATTATATTATATTATATTATATTATATTATATTATATTATATTATATTATATTATATTATATTATATTATATTATATTATATTATATTATATAGCCCTATCTATTTGCCTGTCTGTCCACCTGTTCCAGCTTATAGGCCACAAAAGCTCGAGATTTAGAAGTTTATATACACATTCATATTTCTGTTGAGCATTCGCGTAGTACAAGTCGATAGCTCATATTATTTCGTAATTATCGATAATAATCGATATTTTAATTTATACTTTTTAAACGCTCAACCATCAAAGAAATTTACTTAGATAAGCACTAGATATGCATTAGAAAATCATTAGATCAGCAGTAGATAAGTTCTAGATCAGCAGTAGATAAGTAGGTTCGTAGGTTCTTTAACTTCAAACTTCATTAATGAATGTGCACCTTGAACACAAGTTTTTCATTAATAAGAAGAAGTTTAAAGCGGGGTTCAGGGTTGGTTCAGGGCTGGCTCAGTGCATTTCCTAGTCAGATACTCCCGACTAGAGCAGTCAGACTGCTTCAATACATTTTGAATAGTTTCTACAGCTGCTCTTGTACCAAATTTTAATCAAATTGCTCTGATTTTAATGAGACATCTATAAATATTTATTTTAATATTTTATATTCATTATACCCTGAACCCATTGAAAATGGGAAATCAGGGTATAATGTTTTTGTTAAAATGTATGTAATAGGGAGAAGGAGGCGTGGCAGACCCCATAAAGTATATACATTCTTGATCAGGGAGACAAGCCGAGTCGATTTAGCCCTGTCCGACCGTCCGTCCGTCTGTCTGTCTGCATGTATGAGCGCGTCGTTTATGTAGGTTCCTGTATAGCACGAAAAGATCGAGTTTGCTAAAAAAAAATCGATAACTGTCTTAATTTTAAAGTTATCGATTAAAAACGAAATCTATGCTCAGTTTTATAATTCTATATAATTCATCTTTATAGCTAGAGTCTTCAAATTTTGCATTTAGTGTTATGTGAGCTTTATACAGTTTCGGTTTTTATTAAAATTTGGATGCCACGCCCCCTTCTCCTCAAGTCCCGTATATCAAATACTAGAGAATTGTGCTTTGGCACATCCATACATGTGGATGACATGATCACGCCCAACAAGTTTGATCAAAATCGTTACTCTAGAAAAAAAGTTATTAAACATTTAATTTCCCATAGCATTGTCATACAAAAAGAAGCCCGAGAACAGCTGACGCAACGACTTGCGCTGGTGTGTGCGTGCGCCTGTGTGTATGTGTGTGTATGTGTTGCTTGTAATGAACATATTTGTATATTCTTATGTATATTAAAGAAACGGAGATTGCTTGGAATTGCGGTTCTTCGCAGGGTTCGGGGTATACCCTAGTCGAGCGGTCTCGACTAGAGTTTTCTTACTTGTTTTTGATTTAAATTTAAAGCTCTCCTACGATCTGTCTGTCTGTCTGTCTGTTGTGCCTTAAAGCCAACGCACCTTAGATGGCAAAGTAAAATCTCATTGATGGCCATCACGATTCATGCGCTGACCAGATTCATTATCTCCCAACAGCATCGCAGCTTATGTAACCACTAGACGTGGCTACTCGGACTTGCCTTCATTGAATGCCAGCCAACGTAGTAATGAATGTTGCTTGGCAACACTCGAGGAGCTGTGCTCAAGTTTCACTTATGCCATAAGTATTCATTTTGTTATAGTAATTACTTTTCGTTCTATGTGTGTGACTAGACTAGACTTGTTAGTTAATGCGAATAACTCTGAGCTGAGCTTCGCAAAGGACTTGGGAATGCAGGAGAAGACGAAGCTCGCCTTGAGTGCAGACTGAATGAGCGTACTAGATCTGAGCCTGAGCAAATCTAGATCTAGATGTCATAAATGATATGCACCATATAGGCTATAGGTCTTACCCTTGACTAAACTATTACTATATAGTATATTATAGTATATTATAGTATATTTTAGTATATTTTAGTATGTTATAGTATATTACTGCATTACTTTTACTTGATCCTCAGCTCGATTCAGTTGAAAGTAAGTTGACTCCATTGTGGCAGCTATTGGGGTTTTTCTTTTCTACATTGTACTGCTGATGATCCATGTGCATATATATATATGGGGCAGCAGAAGCTGGGGGTAAGTCAGCTCGAGGGACTTGCTGGAACCAGCTTGGCCACTCGCTGGCTGGCTGGCTGCCTGGCTGGCTGGCCGGGCGTTGCGCTAATTGATTCCGCCGCTTAAGTTTACAAAGCGTAATTTTTATTGAAATGCGAGCGGCAGAGAGAGAGACAGAGAGAGACAGAGAGAGACAGAGAGAGAGAGAGAGAGAGAGAGAGGAGAGAAGCGAGCCACCAATTTGACCTCAATGTGTCCGTGTTCGCGATGGTAATCGTCTGATGGGCACTGGCATTGGCTGCTGCTGCTGTGCGAGTGGCATTCGCGTTGTGTCCAGGCCAGGCGGCGCGCTGGTCTGTTTTGATGTTCGGTGCATGTCGCAGCATTTGTAAATGATATGCGCCGCCGCGCCAAGTGACAGCGCTAATGGGCAGTGAGACGCGAGTGTCCGTCTCCGCGCCTGATGAGCTGCCCGGCCGCATTGCACGCTCAATCAGCTGTGCTCAATAAACTATGAAGCTGCCTGGCATTGTTCGAATGCCAGTTGCAACTGCAAGCGATCCTCCAACAGCCAACAGGCAGCAGCCTTCAGGCTGCGCTAAGTGCTCAAAGTGTGTCGTCGTCGTCGTCGTCGACATCCTCGCACGTCCCACAAGTTGTTTGTCGGTTGATTGCTGTTATGTGCTGGTATGCAGCGCTTAACACGCCAAGTCAATTAAATGTTGCTTCCGCAACTTGGCTAAAGGAAAGTGTAGCAACTGAGCCGAGCCGGGCCAATCGAAACTGCTGCACGGTCTCCGCATTGGACAATAACACGTTGTTTGCAGCCCATGTTTGATGTATCACACCCTCAAGAGCGCGGCCAGCGGGCCAGCGGGCCAGCGGGCGAGAGGGGCAGGGCCTATGCGAACGTCGACGCACTCGGTTAAGTGTCGATGAAGTGTTTATGGCATAAACAGCAACGGCAACGGCAACGGCAACGGCAACGGCAACATCAGGCCAGAGTCTGTCTTGGAGCTGCAAGCAGCCATCATATATGCTCAAAACTTTATGGCAAGCCATTGTTGCAGTTGTTGTTGCTGTTGCGGTTGGCATCGACATCGACATCGACATCGACATCGACATCGACATCTCCTAGCGTGGCATGCGTGCAATGCATCCCTGCCTGCAATGGGTATCTGCAAAAACATGTTTATGGCTTTTTACACTTAACACCAATGAGCCCCCAACACCACCAGCAGCTTCGTGTGGGTTATCGTGGTCAAGTCAGTGGCACAGCCAACAACGACGACGACGACGCTGCTCCGCTTGGTGAAAGTGAGTCGTCTTTTTGGCTGGCCAACTAACTTACTGCACAAATGGCTAAAGCTAGCCCAGCCACTGGCCATGGAGTTGTCGCCGAGCAGCGTGCCAGCATCGTGCCAATCCTCTTGCGGCTCAATTTTTGCTAGGCTCAAGTCGAGCTTCATATTTGATTAGACTCAGTATATACTCAATATATTTGGTTTAACAGGCAGAAGGAGGCGTGGCAGACCCCATGAAGTACATATATTCTTGATCAGGAAGACAAGTCAAGTTGATATAGCCCTGTCCGTCTGTCTGTCTATCTGTCTGTCCGTCTGTTTGAACTCGTCGATCTTAGAACCTGTAAGAGCTAGAGACTTTTTTTTGGAGCACGAAAGTATCGAGTTTGTCTCACATAATCGATAACTATCATAGTTTTAATGCTATAAAATTCTATCTAATGCATCTTTATAGCTAGAGTCCTCTCATTTTGCATCTAGTGTTTGAGCCTTACACACTTCTAGTCGAGCAGTCTCGCAGTCTCGCCCAGAGCACTCTTACTCGTTAGGTATGCTAATATGCAAGCTTGGGCATGACTATTATTAGGAATCAGGTACTTATTAACTTGATCTGTATATCATACACAGATATTTGCTTTATATTCTCATTTATTATGAGGAAGACAAATGGATCAAACTTCAACAAGAACTAGTTTTCTGTGGATTTGGATTATGCTCATTCCAGCTACGACTCAAAGATCAGGTAAGTTTTGAATGGAACTATATATGTATATATGTATATACATATCGATGATATCGTCATTTTGGATAGACCTAATGAAATACTAAGCCAAATTGAACAAAAAGCAACAACTATCAGCTGTAAAGCAGTTATGAAACCTCCTCAGCAGACCCTAGAACCTCGCTTATTTTACTAGAATTTCCCTTTATTTAATTGAATTTTATTTTAGTATTATTTATTTGTACATATATGGTCTAACAATGCTCTAAATAATTAACAGGATGTTTTGAGCTCTAGTGAGCTCTAGGTGTAAGCTATAAACTAGAATAGAATGTAAGCTATACGCCCATTCCTACTATATACCTTGTTATATTCATTTCAAATCAATTAGTTTTCTTATTACAACTCATACTAGGTCTGGGTCTAGGCGCGCTTCAAGTACTAGTAGTTGACTTTACTTTAAGATTCTGCTCCTTCTGCTCCTTTCTCTGCCTGCTCGCTTGGCTCATAAAATATGCTTGTGTAGAAGTCAAGTTAATAGCAGTTTGTCATTGTTTCTTTTGCTTTTTTTTTCCCTCATTCTAAAACACACGAGTTGATTGCCGCCAGCAGCAGCAGCAGCAGCAGCAGCAGCAGCAGCAGCAGCAGCAGCAGCAGCAGCAGCAGGCGTCAGGCTGCAATTGAAAATGTCAGAAAATGCGGCTGTGGCGTCATTCTCGGCAGTGTCACAGTCATAGCCAGCGGCGATCATTAAACATAAAGCGGCGAGTGGCTGAGATTGGCCAAGACCTACCCCACCCCAGCCCTCTCCTGAGCTGTTTAAGGCGGCAACAAAATTATGGTAATTGCAAGGCAAATTGCGCATACGACGCGTTGCGCGCCAATGACAATGACAAAATGTTCGGGCCAGCCAACCAGCCTGCCTGCCTGCCTAACTGGTTAGCTTGACCCATTGCCAAACAGGCAACCAATGGCAGCTGCCTTGCCTGCTGCCTCCCACTGCCTGGCTCTGACTCTCACTCTGACTCTGGCCAATTGTTGCTCATATAAATTAGCAAACGCTAAGCGAGACAATTTCACTGCACATTATAGCCCAAATTATCAATGCCCATAAAGTATTTCCTCTTTGGCCGCGGGCGCAACACAACACAAAAGGAAACCCCAGCAAGACAAGAGAAATGCATGCCAATGATGGCATAGCACATACCCTGCACAGACGCCAGACTTGTCCCGTGAAATATCTAGTTAAATATAGGGAAACACTATTTTCAAATATTACAAAATACATTCTTAGTATCCACGCACCATATATAGACTTCAAACTGCCTTTAGATCAGGTGTGATATAGTTTTAAAATATTTCAAAATTCATGCTTAATATACACGCATATATTACAGCCCCAATCTGCCTTTAGATCATGTGAAATACATTTTTAAATATTTTCTAAGAAATTTATTCCTTAATAGTCCAAGTCATGCATGCCCGTTTACAGGGTATATTGAGAGATGCACAAGCTGTTGCTGTGGCGAGGCGCGCAAAATGCGTTCATCACGTTTCTGGCCGTTTAGTACGAAATAAATTTAAAGCCAGTTTGAGGCAGACGTTGCTGGGCCCAAATGCTTAAATAATAAAGAACGAGCTGTGCGCTCGGCTGCAGCAGCCAGACGCCCACAAAATGCTAACAAGTAACGAGGGGAGGCACTAAAAGAGGGAGAGTGGGGAAGATAGAGAGCGGCGACTGGACTTGGAGCTGAAGACGTTGGGCCGCCTGTTGCCTTCTTGTAGTTGGCTAAATAAAATCCGTTATAAATAAATGCACGTATTGCCATTACATTTCATTGTCTGGCAGAAAGAGAGATGCCACCCCACCCCTCTCTCTCTCTCTCTCTATCTTTCTACTCGGGCATCGGTTACAGAAAACGCCAGCGGTCAGAAGAGCTAACTTGGAATCGGGACCAGAACTGAGACAGAGCCTGCGACTGTTGGCATCCTGCTGCCTAAATGGCGTTAAATAAGGCGTTGATGATCATTATCTGTGGAACGACTCTCGCTGCAACTGAGACGCTGAGACATCGACATCGACATCGACATCGACATCGACATCGGCAACGAGCGCGTCTGTAATCCAATAGCCCCATCACGTCGCCATCGTCGGCGTTGCGAGGTGTTAAATTTGCCAGGCGCTAATGAAGTCGGCGGCCCCGGCGTTCACAATTCAAATCAACAGCAACAAACCGAACAAAAATTAAGTAAAATTTTTGGTTTTTGCCAGAGATATCATCCTCACGAATTAATATTTGCCATGGAGCCCTCTCCTCGACAGGCAGACAGAGAACAATCCGCGCGGAGCATCTCTCGCTTTGGGTCTAATGAATGCCTCCAACGCCTCCTCGTATTGCCGGCTGCTTCATTCGCTTCGATATTGGGCAACGCCTACCCGAAACTCATTTATAATTTTACGTGAATCGCCGCAGCCCCCATGCTTAGTGGTCGCATCCTCCGACTGCCATGTGCTGGACTTCGATCTTTCCCAGTTGCCAGTTGCCAGTTGCCAGTTGCCAGTTGTCAGTTGGCTCTGCCAAGTTCACGATCGTGCTGCACGTTTTGCGGCATTATTTACGGGCACAGAGCTGCAGTCGCAGTCGCAGCCGCAGCCGTTGCCTTTCGTCTCCGTCTCGGTCACTAAATGGCAGCCTAGCTCTGGTGCCCACTAACAAGTTACCGATTGGCTGCTGCTGTGCTGCATGCCCCGCCCTGCCGCCCTGCCGCCCTGTTGCACATTCACTCCTCTGCCAATAATCATAATAATTTACGACCACCCAACAGCGATTGGGGGCAGCGCTCGGATGTGGAAGCTGACAGCATTTTGTAAGCATTTTGTATTGTTTTATAACACTCTTGTTGTTGTTCTCATTGCTGTTGTTGGCACAAGTGTTCACAAGCGTTCAGCTGAGCGTGCGTGAACCAGTCCCACTCACGCGCTTCAGCCCGGCCAAAAAACTAAAACCAAACTTCAGCTCGTCTAGACGCGTTGCATATTGAGAGCTTTGCCGGCTGCAACTTTTCTTGTTTTACACTCAAATACCCTATATACTTATGCAGCTGCTTGAGGGCCGCTATTTAGGATATATCTACATATATTTATTTAAATTGATTCACTTAAGACTTCAGTTAAGGAACACAGAAACTTGGGCCCACCTATTTCATAATCAAGTGTAACTTTACAGTCGAGTCAATCCGTTCAGCCAGCTCAAAGCTCAACTGCACTGCAGCGCTTCATTGGCTCTGCAATCGTCTATGCTGTTAACGTTTAATGCTCTATTAACTGTTTTTATTGCGCATAATAAATGAAAATTATGAAATCCCTTTGGTATGCTTCGATTGTTGTTTAAATGTTTTTGTTTTTTTTTTTTTTTTTTTTTTACATTTTCGTTTATTGTTTGGTCTCTGGCTTTGTTATTGAACGCATTTATTTCTGCATAAAGATTTTTGTGGAGCCAAGGCAGTGCACGACTGCAGAATACCTACTAAAGTGGCAAAGTTTAAGTCACAGGCGAGTTCCCAAAGGATCTTTGTTTACGTATAGGATATAAGGTAAAAGCTTGACTACATAGTTGGGGCTTAGACTTTATTGAGGCATTCCTGAAGATGTAGTGGAATAAAGCTTAAGGAATGAAGCTGTTTGAGGCTAGCAGAGTCTTAGCTCACTCTCTTTACAATCTGCTTGTATCGACCTGCTATAAGTTACTTTGATCAGAGCACAGTTCCTTGAGTACAAGTTTTTCCATTTCACAATTCATTCTTGAATGACAAGCAAACCTAATCAAACATCTTGTCAGGCACTTATACATTTTATATATATTTATAAATATATATTCTCTCATATGCACAAAACAATTATGCCTTTTTGGGCATTCGGTCAGCGCGCAGGGTAGCTTAGTGCCGCCAACCGGTTTTATACGTTTATACGTTTATACGCTCGCATGTATACTAACCCCCCCCCCCCCCGCCGCTCCCCTGCTCCCGTTACCCATGAAAAACAAAACCGCAAAATTAATTTCAATTTGTAATTGTCTGCGGTCGAAGCTAACCAGCGAGTGTACAACTCCCTTTGGAGACAGTGGTTTGGCTGGCCAGCAAGGTGCTTTTGATTTAGCCACAACGGTTGCGGTTCATTTTGATGCCGTAATTAAGACCAAGCGAAGCTTTATTGAATTTGCTGATGGATCACTTGGAAGCTGATGAGCCATGAAATTGCAAAGTTCAAGTTATTGTTTACCTTTCCTACAGACAGACTCAAAAATAAATTAAAAATGCTGAAGGACTTTAACTAAATGCTTAATAGTAAAAGGGAGGGTGGGGGTTGAGGGCGTGACAACTGATCAGCAGAACAAGCACAACAAGGACTGGGCGGGCAGTGTCGTCGCGATTCGCTACGCCACAGAATTCATTTCAAATGCAACATTGTGGAGCAGTCATTGAACTGTCAAAGGCACCGAAAGCCGCCAGCTTGTTTTGTTGCCAAAAGAGTTAAAAGGCTCGACCAGCAAAAACTCCGTGTCTGTGTGTGTGTGGGTGAATACATGTCGGACCTACAATGAATTTTACATTTTAAAGTTTCAAATTCCCCGAGAACATACTTCAAATAAAAGACCAAGAACCCGAACAATTTACCGCACATATATTATAAATGTAAAGGAAGGAAAGAAGAGAGAAATTCCTTGAGCATAGGGATCATATGAAACTATATTAGAGAAGCGAAATAAATAATGATCGTTGGCAAAGTGTATGTAGCTGAACAGGGAATGACAATCTATGCAACTAGATCAACTAAGACTATGTTAATCTTGAACTTTGACTTTCTTTTATAAGTTCATTAGTTTGTTTCTACTGAATGATCGGACTATCACAATATATATATATATATATATATATATATATATATATATATAAAAGCCTTGTTGATTTCCTTTACTAGATTCCTTGATCTTAAGCTACTCCTTATCTGTCTACGCCAGCTAGGATGAGGTAAGCAGCATTATATAGTTATCTGCACAAATTCTGTTATATTTCGAGCACTATTGGTGCTTGAGACCTGAAATTTGGAATATATACTTTCAAGGGCCCTTGTCTAATAAAGTATTAAGCTTGAACCGATATGCCCATTGAAGGCGAGATAAATCGGCAAATACTAGGTCCTGTGACTCAGAAACTTTAGCTAAAATCCTGATATTCGAAATATACATATACTAGATCCGATATGCCAAGATAATGAATATATGCATTATAATATATACATACTTATCCTTATACTTATGTTCGTACGCTTATATCCGACTATAGGGCGTATATCTATGTACTATGTACTTATACTTATATCCGACTATAGGGCACATATCTATATACCCCACATATCTATATCCTTTCTAAAGTTTTAGAGCTAGAAACTTCAATATTCCATAATTTATAAACTGTTTATCTGCTCTACCGATGAGCTACAAACAATTTGTATGCCTTTTTTGAGGCATGACCTATTGAAAATACCCTGTAATTTATAAACTTATGCCCAGTTAGATTACTGTAGCAAAGAAAGTTGAAATAAATGCATAAAAATCAAAACAAACATAAGGCATAGTTCCGTAAACAGAAACAGAACTACATATCGTTATTGCATGCTTGAAGACCTTTGCGTAATTGAGTGTGAGTTCGAGTGCGCGCGCCTGTGTGTGTGTGTGTCTGTGGGCTATGCAAACGCAAAGTGTTGACAAACACGCTGCTGGTCATGAGGACAGCGAGGACTCTGGACTCTGGACTCTCCAAAGGCGTTAGGCGCAACAAACGGATAACAATAACAAGACGGGGAGAGAAAGCAAATAAAATACGAGAGAAAAACGTGTAAGAGGCGATTACATAAATTCATTAAAATGCTTGCGCACCACAGCAGCAGCAGCAGCAGCAGCCCGGGAGGTGGTGGTGGTAGCCAGGAGTCAGCAGTCGATATGGACTGTGACATGGTAGCAGCAGCAGATAGACAGGACAGCTAGAGGCAAAGGCTAAAGCAACCAGTCGAGGGCAAATACTCGAGGCTCTATATATAGCCTGGTCAAACGTTGCCATATGCCAGATGTCAGTTGTCAGCCCGGGACAAGGATGAACGGCAACGGCAACGGCAACGGCAACGCCAATAGCATTGACTGCGCACGCACACACCAGCACAGAAGGAGGAATACAGCGTACGCATATACCCTGTACGCAGAGGGGAAGTGGGTAGCTAAATAAAGTTCCAGTCAGCCCACTATATAGATAGATATAGATCAGACTATATATGATTTGGCTCAGTTATCCAAGGTTTAGCTTACGAAAGTCTGCATAGATATCTAAGCTCTGGAGAGGGTATCTGCAGGTCGTGCATGGCTGACTGGGGCACTCTTGGTTGTTTTTACTACAAAGGTTGATCAAGCACACACATTGGACGTGCAACATGCACCATGTATGTCCCTCCTCTGCGTGTGTGTGTGTGTGTGTGTGTGTAAATCTGCGTACGTGGCGGCATTCGGGCAGAAGATTGCTTAGCCAGTCATCGTCATTCAGAAGGCAGTCACACAATGGTCAGCCCGAGATTGAGGCTGTTTGCTCCTACTGCTGCTGCTCCTACTGCTGCTAGTGATGGCTGACGATAATGTTGCATGACAATGCCAGCTAGCTCTAATGCAGGCAAACGGCAACAGGCAAACAGTAACAATAATACACTGAGAATGACAGACGGAGAAGTTCACAAGTTCAAACGCAGACGCAGCGGCTCGGACGTGGACCAAATTGCTATGCCATGCCCAAAGCCCAAAGCCCACTGCCACAGACACTGCCCCAGCCCCAGCCCCAGCTCCCGCTCCCGCTCCAGCTCGAGTCGCCTCCGTTTCAAATGTTGCGTATAAAATGCGCATAAATAAAATGCTTGGTAGCCAGGCGATTGGGCAATGGGCAATGCAAGCGCACAAAATATGCAACGGACGTGGCAAAAAGCATTGAGAACGAGCCACATCGCTAAACGGTACTTTTTGTTTAAAAGCAACAGGCAAAAGGCGAAAAGCGAAAAGCGAACAGCAACAGCAAGAAGCAAAAAGCTAAAAGACTGCACCTCATAATATATGTATACACGACCCCTCGCCATCCCAGCGCATCCCTTTTCAGGATTGCACGCTGCGCATGCGTGTCGGAGCTTAAATGCCTTTGGCATACGCCAAGTGCGAGTCGCGTCTCTGTCTATCTGTCTCCGTCTGTCTGTCTGTCTGTCTGTCTGTCTGTCTGTCTGTCTCTGTCAGTCTGTCTGTCAGTCTGGCTGTACCTGATACCTGATGAGCTGCAGTGACGTCTTCCGTTAGCATAGCATAGAGCATCACAGCTATGTCGTTGCACACGAATGCAACATGCGCCAGCTAAAGATTAATCAGAGTTCTATGAGCTAATGCCCTGGCCTAAAATCTAAGCTACAATTATTTGCCATTGTGATCTATTCAAAAGTGAAAGAGTGAGAGAGAGAGAGAGAGAGGGGGGGGAGCTTGAATAAGTGCCTTGCATTCATGAGAATCGCATGGTATGACACTTAACAAAAATTTTAGAAAAATAGAGCTGCTTTCCAAAAATGCAAAGTGAACTAGTTCATTTGGAAAAATATACCTTTCCTAAAATGTAAAGAGAACTAGTTCACATATACAAAACAAAGAGAACTAGCTAGTTTTCAAAAATGCAAAGGGGAACTAGTTTATTTCCACAATGCAAATAAAACTAGTTCGTTTGCAAAAATCCACTTTCATAACATGTCAAGAGAACTAGTTCATTTGCAAAAATATACCTTTCCTAAAATGTAAACACAATAAGATCATTTCTAAAAGTGTACTCTCCCAACAAGCCAGAAAAACTAGTTCATTTATGAAATGCAAAGAGAACTAGTTAATTTTCAGAAATGCAAATGAGTACTAGTTCTTTTTTCAAAATGTAAAAGGAGTTAGTTAATTTGCCAATATGCACCTTCATAAAATACAAAGAGAACTAGTTCATTTCCAAAAAGGCAGATTCATAACATTTTAAGAGAACTAGTTCATTTGCAAAGATATAGCTTGCTTTAAATGTAAGCACAACTAGTCAAGCTCATTTATAAAATGCAAAGAGAACTAGCTAATTTTCAAAAATTCAAATGAGAACTAGTTCATTGTTGAAATGCAAAAAGAAATAGTTCATTTGCAAACATGCACTTTAAGAAAAAATACAAATAGAA